>OZ020568.1:30838745-31438745 GCA_963971475.1 Chrysops caecutiens | reverse complement strand
AACTCGAATCAAAATGATTTTAAGAAACCTTAAACGTCCAGTGCTGAGCAAATGTCATAGCTACGGCAGAATGTAGAAGAAAAAACAAAAATTTTGTGATTTATCTATTCTGTAAACGTACTCTGTATAATTATTGCATCGAAGAGATTGATTTAAGTACAAACTTATAAGAAACACTTTTTATATATTTTTCCCGACGTTTGCACGGAAAATCTACGGAGCGGACCTTGAATACGCCCTTCGGTTTTCTTCCTCCAATTTTCGTTGCCGTCACCTTCCTTCTTTCTCAGATAATTTCTTGTCTACCCTGACATAGCAGCCTGGTAGTCCTGTTAGTCACTGTCTTCGCAAGAACACTTTATCTTCCTCTATGTTCATTCTTTCGAGGGCATCTACATCTGCAATATCAAATAAGTTATGCAAATCTGTTAAAATAGATAACATTTTAAATTCCGGGTCGAGGTATGGAAAAGAAAGCATTATCAATATAGTTAATGAAACATGGAAACTGAGACACTTGAATATGACTACTAAATTATTTCATATTCCAAAGATACATTACCAATCATTGTGATTTCAAGATACAAGAAAATCCTCCAAAAACATTCTTTTGTTATGCTCCACAATTGATTGGGTGAAATTTGCGTATCTACATGTCTTCCAAACTTTAGAATCAATCATCAACGGATGATTTCCATAATTTTGAACAATCACCGAAATATGATTCCATTTGAAAACCCACGTAAAACCGTGGTCCGTAATTAAAATGAAAATGAAAACTACCTGGTACCAGGGACTCTCAATGCGTTTGATTCCTAGAATATATCACCAGACAGCGACTCCCAATGAATAAAACCAATATGAAATATCACTACACAGAAACTCCAAAAGTATAGATCACTGTACAGTAATCTCCAAAGAATGAATCCAGAATAGTTACTGTGTAGCGATCCCAAAAGAATCTTTCTAGAATGCGTCACTGACTGGCGATTCCAATGAATTTTACCACTTTGCGTTAACGTACTAACACTTCCCAAAATAAAGCGTTAATCACCAAAAGGTGACTCCAAGAATACAGTGTTAGTACGCCCAAACTTAGTATGGAATTATTTCAAGTAAATAATTCTCCCAATAGAATATTCTCTTAGCACTTCAAAAAGAATTATTTCAAAGAAATAATTCTGCCAAAATTTTAATTTGAACACTTTCAATATAGAATAGAATCATCCCAAAACAATGATTCTCCCAAAATTTATAATAAAATCAATTCCCAATTTTTGAACTTTCCAAATTTTCAAATTCACAAAACACGTTGAATTTTGAGATTTC
The DNA here is from genome assembly GCA_963971475.1 of Chrysops caecutiens. Lineage (NCBI taxonomy): Eukaryota > Metazoa > Arthropoda > Insecta > Diptera > Tabanidae > Chrysops > Chrysops caecutiens. The sequence goes on along the minus strand of OZ020568.1, from coordinate 31,437,416 downwards.
ACAAACAATTTTTAATGAAAATTCCAAATATAAGCCAATTTCACTTTTCATACAATTTCCGATATCATTTTAGCAAAACATTCAATTAATAAGAGATTGATCGAGGCTTTCCAATAACCCATCGATTTTCCACAACTTATGACTTAGTTTCAAGCAACTTCTAATTTATTTCCGTGAGCGCGACAATAAGACCTTCCGTTCAAGAAAATAGCCGAGAGACTCACTTTGTGGTTCTCGATAAGAACCCATCACTCCCAAAAATCAATCCCTTCCTTCTAGCATTAAACTGTGAGGCCACCCAAAAGTGCCGAAGTTGCAGAAACTAATTATGCTCGATTGAAATTGAATTCCTGCAAGATCACAATTTTCCCCAGTGGTCCAAACAAACCACTTGACGACCACCCAAAATCATACAAATGCTGACCAACGCATCAAAATTCAATGCGTAACAGCAATAACCAAAATCAAAATACAATTCAAAGCATAAAAAGTGGCATGTTTCAAATGCCAAAAAAAAAAAGACTTTAAGAAACTTACATTGTATTAAGTTTTTCAAACATTTCCGCCCGCCTTCGCTGATCCTAGCAGCGAACAATCCTAATCTGAGATGTATAGTGGTGACAACTTAACGATAGGTCTAGTAAATGTAGAAGTACTAGTTTTGACTGTCACCACTCGAACAATGTTGTCTGGTCCAGGATGAACTTCTGTGATTCTGCCAAGAGGCCACTTGCAAGGTGGATATCTTTCATCGATGATTAAGACCAAATCACCTTTAGCTAAAGGCTTAGTATTCTTGTTCCATTTGTAAATTGCATGATGCCTTTGTAAATATTCTTTAGACCATTTTGCCCAAAAACTTTGAATGATTTGAGTGAGATGCTGCCATTTAGAAAGACGTGTGGTAGGTACATGTTCCAGACCTAGTTCTGGAATCAAATAGAGAGCATATCCTATCAAGAAATGACCAGGTGTTAGTGTACTCAGGTCATCTGGATCATCAGTTAATGCACACAATGGTCGAGAGTTCAAAATAGCTTCGATTTGAGCAAGAATTGTTGAGAGTTGCTCATAGGTTAAATTTTTATCCCCGATAAGTCGTTTGAGGTGATATTTCATGGACTTAACGGCTGCTTCAAATTTACCACCAAAGTGTGGCGCTGAAGGAGGGTTAAAAATCCATTTTGTGCCATCTGAAGCTATAAGAGATGCTATTTTTCCGAGAAATACGGAGTCCTGTGCAAATAATTTTTTAAGGTCACGATCAGCTCCTTTAAAATTGGTTCCACAATCACTAGTGATAGTAGCACAAATACCTCGCCTTGATATAAATCGTTTATATGAAGCAATGAATGCATCGCTGGTATAATCAGTAACAATTTCCAAATGGATGGCTGATGTCGAAAAGCAAACAAATACTGCTATCCAAGCTTTATATAAACGAGATTTTCCTTGCCATGTTTTCAACGTAAAAGGTCCAGCATAGTCAACGCCAGAGTTAAGGAATGGTCTGGAAGGAGTAACTCGAGAGACCGGAAGTTGACCCATTAAACTTTGTGCGTGTTCACGTCTTTGTCTGATGCAAGTGACACATTTAATAATAAAGGATTTAACAGGGGCTCGTCCACCGACTATCCAGTACTGTTGGCGCAAATAAGCAAGAGTATCTCGCGTAGAACCATGCAACGTTTTCAAATGAGCATCTTGAATCAACAAAGTTGATATGTGTGAATGATGCGGTAAAATAAAAGGATGTTTCGCAGTTTCGCTTAGCGTTGAGTTGCTCAATCGACCTCCTACTCGTAATAATCCATGTTGGTCAACAAAAGGGCACAGTTTTCGAAGTGAACTACAATTTTCAACTTCATTTCCTTTTCCAAGACTTTGAAATTCTTTGTGAAAGTGCTGGTTTTGAATGCATCGTATTAAGAAATTTCTCGCGAGACTCAGTTCTTCTGGAGTTAGTGGAGATTTCAGTTTAGGAGCTGTTTGTTTACAAAGTAATAAACTTATTCGTTTACATAAAGCAGTGATTCGTGTTAATTTATTCCAAGACGAGTAGCGTTCTAGTAAATCCCAAGGTTTTTTAATTGATACATGGTGTGATAAGATTGGCTTTTCTTCCAGTTTTATATCAGCTGTTGATAAGATTTCATTTAACGGCCACTCTGTGGAATCCTTTGTAAGCCACTCTGGCCCCGACCACCAAAGCGGAAATTTTTCCAATTCTTGTGAAGATAAACCTCTGGTTGCACAATCTGCAGGATTACTTTTTCCATCAATGTGATGCCATTGTGCTGTTGGTAATAACTCTTGGATAACACAAACGCGGTTATGAACAAAATCTTTCCATTTCGATGGTTGGGATTTGATCCAAGTGAGAACAATTGTAGAATCTGTCCACAAATAACAGGGAACGCTGGGAACATTAAGTATTTGTTGGCAATGTTGAATCAATTTTGTAAGCATAACCGCAGCACAAAGCTCTAATCTTGGAATGGTCATTCTTTTCAATGGTGCAACTTTTGTTTTCGCGCATAAAATATGAGAAGACGTGACATCTTCGAAAGACGATCTGACGAAAATTGTTGCAGCCATGGCTGATTGGGCAGCGTCGCAAAACCCATGAAGCTGGATGTGAAATTTTGATCGACATCCGGTCCATCGAGGAATCTGAATGACTTCTAATCCTTCAAGATTCTTTTGCAATGCGATCCAGGAAATATTCTGTGAAGACGGGAGTGTTTCATCCCAACCAAGCTTTACTGCCCATAATTCTTGCATAAAAATTTTTAGTTTTATGAAGATTGGAGACAATAGTCCTAACGGATCAAACAGCTGCGCAATTTTCGATAGCACTGTTCTCTTTGTATTATGCTTGGGTGAAATGAAATTAAATTTGAAAAAAAATGTATCTATTTTAGGTGTCCAAAATAACCCCAAAGCTCGAACTGTATCATCTTGGAGCTGTAGTGTATCCATTGAATATTTATCTTCCACAGGAATGTGAGTCAATATGTCCGGATGATTGCTAATCCATTTTTTGAGTGGGAACCCGCCCGCCATGCATAAGTTCTTTACTTGTATAACCTTTTCCTTAGTCTCTTCGAAGTTATCCGACCCTCCGAATATATCATCTACATATCGGTCAAATGTTAGAACATTTACTGCTTTTGGGAATTTATGCCCTTCGTCACTGATAAGTTGAACCAAAGCTCGCAGCGCGAGGAAAGGAGCACAAGCCAAACCATAAGTGACAGTAGTAAGTTGATATTCCACTGTCTGATCTCCTTCATTCCATAGAATCCGTTGGAAATGCCAATCGTCCTGATGTACATTGATTTGTCGATACATCTTCTCAATGTCGGAGGAGAAAACATATCGAAATCGTCGGAATCGTATGAGTACGTCAAAAAGATTAATTTGCAATTTAGCACCTGAATGAAGTAGATCATTTAAAGATTTGCCACCAGGCGATTGACATGAACCATTAAAGACGACTCGAAGCTTAGTGGTAGCGCTTGTTTCTCGAAAGACACCATGATGTAGTAAATAGAAAACAGACTTTGGTTGATCACGAATATTAGGAACTTTCACCATGTGTTCCAACTGCTTATATTCGTCCATGAATGATGAGTACGCTTTAAAATAGTCTGGATTCTTTTGAAATTTAGACGTTTGGTATCGAAGAGCACGTTGGGCAGGGATAAAAGAATTACCCAAAAGTTTAGGAGACAGTTTAAATGGTAATCTTACTATGTACCTTCCACTGGAGTCTCTGCTATGTGTCGAATTAAAATAGGTTTCGCAAGATTGATCGTCGGAAGAGAGTGATGGCTTACGAGTAGGTAATTCCTCTTGCATCCAAAATTTTTCCATTAATTTGGTTAATTCATTATCAATGGAACAATGCAAGATTGAAGCTGTGTCTTGTTTCCCTGAATTTACCGGACCTGATAATACCCATCCAAATTTAGTAAGTTGTGCTACAGGCGAATTAACGGGTCCTTTGATTACGGACCCTTCTAAAAGTTGACCATAATAATCTGCTCCGATAATAAGGTCAATAGTTTTGCTTGACATAAATTCCGGATCTGCTAGTTGCAGGTTTTTCAGATGATCCCATGAACAACACTCTGTGCGTTGAGTATTTGGTACAAGTGTGGTTAAGGTTGGTAAAACGAAAGCTTTGATTTCAAAAATTGTTGCAGAATCAAAATGTGGTTGCACTTTTAACGTGACGCTTCCTCGAGGTTTACCAATCTGATTAGCCCCAACTCCGGTAAGTAATATCGAAGAGTAAGTTCGTGGAAGACGCAATTTTTGAACGAGGCGTTCGGAAACGAGTGAAATTTCAGATCCTTGATCTAAAAGTGCCCAAATATGTTCGGTTTCACCGTTTGTATTTTGTATAGAAATTTTGAGAGTAGCTAATAAAACCGACACTGGCTTTGTGCTCCTGTTAACCACATGGTTCACTTGCTTTTCGGTGGGTGGTTTCGCTGGGTTTGGAGGTTGTTTTGGCGGGTTTTGAGGTTGAAAATGAAGCAATGAATGATGCTTTTGACCACATTTCTGACACCTTCTTGTGGATTTGCAGTTGGCAACATTATGAAAGTTAAGGCAATTGAAGCACAGGGCTTTTGAAGCTACAATTTCACGGCGTTGAGACGTTGTTTTATTTTTAAATGAGTCACATTGAAATACGAAGTGTGGTAACGAACAAACTGGACATGATATTGTTGACGCAGTAAAATGCGATCGTGCTGAAGAGATGAAAGGTTTGTGTGGATTACGTTGTAATGAAATTTGAGAACTTTCAAATGATTGTAACGAAAGCAATCTTGATTCAATAAATTCCTTCATTTGTGGCCAAGTTGGAGTGGCTTTTGATGCCCCCAAGTGTATTTCCCATGCTTTAATAGACTCAGGGTCCAACCGTTGAATCATCATAAAGACAAGAAAGTCATCGCATTGATGAATAGGACGATTCAATGATTCAAGAGTTCTATAAACCTGTCCAAATGACATATACAAATGCTCAAGCTCGCCCGCGCAGTCTCGTGTCATTTTCTTCAAAGAAAAAAGTGATTTAAGGCGTTCATTTTCGTAGAATGAAATGACTGCTTCCCAAGCTTGGTTAAAATTATCTGCAGTTAAATCGGTGTTTTTAAGAAGGAATGCAGCAGGTCCTTTTAAACTAGTTTTTAAGTACTGAAGCTTTTCGATTGCTGAGATTGATGGATTTGAATGGACCAGTGATATGAACAATCCCTTAAACGATAGCCAATCTGTAAGATTTCCATTAAACTTGGGCAAGTCAATTCGGGGAAGACGAGGTTGATGGTATAAGAGTGGATTTCTCGAAGAAGATGAATCTTTAAGATGCGTAGCTGAAGAGTCAGTCAAAGTTGTGTGTGAAGAATTTTCTCTAAGCAAATCTTTCATTTTTTCGATCATGTTAAGGTATGTTTGATATGTTTTCGTGTAATAATCACGAACAAAATACGATCGCTCATAAAGTTCTCGACGAACCTGTGAATCAACTTTTAACATGGCAAGTTTAATTGCTTGATCGTTGGTAGTAAATTGATGCCATTGATCATGAATAGCATCAATCCGAACTTTAATGCGGGTAGGCGTTACATTATTTCGATCAACACTCAAAAGATCCACTAATGCATTTTCGATTAAGGACCGTGCCGTTGTTTGCATATCGATTCGATGATGAATATGATCAGCCCTCATGATGTTCTGTATAAACCAACTTTCCCAAAATTTTGAATTAATAAGCTGAATTCATAACCAACTGCTCTCAATTCCAACCCCAATCCGGCTCGAAGGACCAAAAAATGTTAAAATAGATAACATTTTAAATTCCGGGTCGAGGAATGGAAAAGAAACCATTATCAATATAGTTAATGAAACATGCAAACTGAGACACTTGAATATGACTACTAAATTATTTCATATTCCAAAGATACATTACCAATCATTGTGATTTCAAGATACAAGAAAATCCTCCAAAAACATTCTTTTGTTATGCTCCACAATTGATTGGGTGAAATTTGCGTATCTACATGTCTTCCAAACTTTAGAATCAATCATCAACGGATGATTTCCATAATTTTGAACAATCACCGAAATATGATTCCATTTGAAAACCCACGTAAAACCGTGGTCCGTAATTAAAATGAAAATGAAAACTACCTGGTACCAGGGACTCTCAATGCGTTTGATTCCTAGAATATATCACCAGACAGCGACTCCCAATGAATAAAACCAATATGAAATATCACTACACAGAAACTCCAAAAGTATAGATCACTGTACAGTAATCTCCAAAGAATGAATCCAGAATAGTTACTGTGTAGCGATCCCAAAAGAATCTTTCTAGAATGCGTCACTGACTGGCGATTCCAATGAATTTTACCACTTTGCGTTAACGTACTAACACTTCCCAAAATAAAGCGTTAATCACCAAAAGGTGACTCCAAGAATACAGTGTTAGTACGCCCAAACTTAGTATGGAATTATTTCAAGTAAATAATTCTCCCAATAGAATATTCTCTTAGCACTTCAAAAAGAATTATTTCAAAGAAATAATTCTGCCAAAATTTTAATTTGAACACTTTCAATATAGAATAGAATCATCCCAAAACAATGATTCTCCCAAAATTTATAATAAAATCAATTCCCAATTTTTGAACTTTCCAAATTTTCAAATTCACAAAACACGTTGAATTTTGAGATTTCACAAACAATTTTTAATGAAAATTCCAAATATAAGCCAATTTCACTTTTCATACAATTTCCGATATCATTTTAGCAAAACATTCAATTAATAAGAGATTGATCGAGGCTTTCCAATAACCCATCGATTTTCCACAACTTATGACTTAGTTTCAAGCAACTTCTAATTTATTTCCGTGAGCGCGACAATAAGACCTTCCGTTCAAGAAAATAGCCGAGAGACTCACTTTGTGGTTCTCGATAAGAAACCATCACTCCCAAAAATCAATCCCATCCTTCTAGCATTAAACTGTGAGGCCACCCAAAAGTGCCGAAGTTGCAGAAACTAATTTTGCTCGATTGAAATTGAATTCCTGCAAGATCACAATTTTCCCCAGTGGTCCAAACAAACCACTTGACGACCACCCAAAATCATACAAATGCTGACCAACGCATCAAACTTCAATGCGTAACAGCAATAACCAAAATCAAAATACAATTCAAAGCATAAAAAGTGGCATGTTTCAAATGCCAAAAAAAATAAACTTTAAGAAACTTACATTGTATTAAGTTTTTCAAACAAAATCCATTTGGAACTTTTGTGCTCTCCATTTGGGAATTTCTTGGGATTTTGTACTATTCTTTTGAAAATCCCGCCAAATATCATTGGGATCAACAAGTTTCTTCACACAATGTGGCTGCTTTTTAGGGTTCCGTACGTAGAATACGGAACCCAATTAATATGACTTCTTTGTCCGTCCGTCTGTCACAGAGCAGTATCTCAAGAACTATAATAGCTAGACACTTCAAATTTTCACAAAGTTTGTATTACTGTGGCCGCTATAACAACAAATCATAAAAAAAAAATTGAAGAAAAATAAACAAAAACAAGTCTAAGAAAAATCAAAAAAATATATTAAAAAAAAAAATTAAAAAAAAATTTATAAAAAATTTATTGATGCGACAGTATTCCTTATCGCCGTTTTATATTTTTCAATGACGAAACGGGACCCTTCGTGTGCGGGTCCGACTCGCACTTGCCAGTTTTATTCGTTTGTGTTCTTACTTTTTCCCAGAAAACAATAAATTTGCGAATAACCCTTAATTTTTTCGCTGGCAGTCAATTCAACTTCACGACTTTTAAAAAACAACACCGTAAGGACATGTCGATTTGACGGTAGTTTCGGAACTGTTATTAGGTGATTTTCCTCGCGATCTAGGAATAATATTTTTTTAGTACTTAGCAAAGCAACCAACATTTTATTCAAATTAAATAAACTGTGTTGATAACGCGAGTGCGTGCAGCCCGTGCGCTTGTACTCTAGCATAACTTGTATGAATATGTTGAGTCACAAGTCGGCACAGGTTAATGTGTGCACGTGTTTTACAGCAATACGGAAAAATTAGGCCCTATGCATTAAAAAATAATCGAGTTAAAAATTAACGGACCAACTAACATATATTTGTGTATGGTATATATATATATATATATATAGGTATACCGTTTTTTTAAATCGATATTACATATATAATTTTTGTGAATGTTACGTTTCTGCATTTTATCGATTTTCATTATTTCTATTATTATGGAAAAGTCAGTATTAATGCATATATTTTCAAGTAAGGTTTCGTTAGTTTTTGTTTACTACATAAAGTCAAATGTAATTTAACATTATTTTTTTGAATTTTTAATACTGTTAAAATATCGAAAATATTGAACTTATAACATTCAACCATAATTTAGTCCTACATTTTATTTTATTTATGTAGACTACATTTAATTGATTGTATTTCATGGTATCTGTCGACGTGGCTACTTAAAAATTAATTGAGTCATATTTATGTTAAGCACGACTGATAGAGAGTAAGCATAAGACAATGTGTTTTGGAGTGGAAAAGTTACGTTAATGGCTTGAGAATTGCCTCAAGGGATCTATATATAAATAGGCGACACGTTTTTTTGTTATCCCTTTTACAGGAAACCAGGAGGACTTACCAGTTTAAAAATTATACCATTCGAAATATTAGTTTTTCCTCTATATGCATCACCTAATTTTTTTTCTTAAATTTAATTATAAATACGTTTAATTTTAAATTGAAATTAAAAAATTCAATGGGAGAGTATGTGTGAATTGAGCACACGTATAGCGTAGATGATGCTATTGGGAAGAATGTGTGCGTGTGAATGTTTTACTTTTTGCCTGGAAATATGCAACCATATGTGAATTTTTGGTTTGTGTCCCCGATACATAACAAGTACTAAATTAGTCGAAAATCAAACCAAATGAATCAATCTTCTACTGGTGACACAAACCAAAAGAATTAACTTATAATTGCATTCCTCTACGAAAATATTAAAATAGAGAACATACTTATTTTACATTATCATTTGCATAGATCATACGTTCGACTGAATAAACAACCATATGTGCCAAGTACATGCATTCTTTTCACTCAAACCCAATATCGATGCCAATGATAATGTGAGGGGCAAATGCAGCCATATCACAGACAATATTGATATGTTCATTGTTTTGCTTTTTGCCTGAAAGAAGGCAATCTTTGACTAATAAAATTGCATTCTTCCAGACAAAAGCCGAAACAATGAACATTAGGCCACAGACAATAGTATGGATGCATTACCACAGACAAATTTAAAGCCATAGTTTACTAATACCATTGTTTTTTGCTAATTTGATAAAAATATATGCAAATTTTATTTTAAAAAATATGGAAAATTACAATTTTACTGTTATTTCTAGAAAACGCGATGTTAACTTTCACGAACATTTATGGAAAGCGAACGAAAGTCTCAATTTTATCATGTTTCCCAACTTTTGTATGAACCCACATTTAAAACATAACTTAGAGAAATATGATATATGGCCAAAAGTTGGAAAATGAAAAAATAATAGGGGTTGGTCATACCCCCTAGAATGCTTGATTTAGCCGCTACGAGCAAAAAACTGTTTAAAATTGAAAATCTGAAATTATATCATATTTCCAAACTTTCGTCAGCTCACATTTAAAACCTCAATTTAGAGAAAAAAGAAACGGTAGGAAATGAAAGTTGGTGCGTTTGTACGGAAATTCCAGATATATTTTATTTACAATATATATATATTTCCCACAACTTCATAATTTAGTTAAAAACCATATGATCCACGGTCCATGTGGTTTATTGAATCATATCCTCTTCTGTATGAGAGATGGTAAATGCAGCAAAAGCTTTTCTAAGGACTTTTACAATACAACTCTAGTCAATGTTAGATGCGTCGTGTAAATGGTATAACAGGGAACTTTCGTGGCCACTCTGATGGCAACCGTAATGCTGTTACTTAAAATCCATATCTTTTAGCGAAATTTGATTCCTACTTAAATGTGGAAGTTCTTGGCACAATTAGAGACTAAAATATATGTACAAATAAGTTTATAAGGGATACGACTGTGCCTCATTACAGTTTGGAAGAGTTTGAGGTGGAGTTGATGGCAAAGGTTATATAGATGAAATCGATAGTTTTCTGTCCGGTCACTTTGTTGGATCTACGGAAGATAGTTGGCGGATAAATGAGTATCCAATGCATTACCAGTCACGTAATATCTTATAGTTCGACTTGAATGTCACTTGCCTCAACGGCAAAATATAGCCTTTAGGGAAGGAAATGTTCAGCAAGGTCTTAAAAATCACAGAAGAACAAAATTGACTGCATTCTATGAAATCAATCGAATTAATTCGTCCGTGTTTCTATATACAGAGACGCCGATGCATTATATTTAGGTAGATAAAGAAAAGAAATCGAAAAACCTCAAAGAGGAAGTAGAAGAGCTGTTGCTAGATTATTTTATGTTTTATGTTGAGGTGTTCCATTTGAGAATATTTTGCTTCATGTTCGAGGTCCCATCAGGATTTGGGTACTGTTGTGGACATTATTTACTGCACATATTCAGCACATGCACGACGTATCGCATGAAATTAGGGAGAGTAGTGTGAATATTTATTAGAAGTAAAAGAGTGTAAGTCCTCTCAGCAGTAAGAAACTTATTTGCCATATCCTATTTGTGGTATGAACTTTCCTACAATTGGTTTAGATTTGTGGAATGAATTTAAAATGTTCATGTGTGAAGACTTTTTAAGAAATTCTTCAGAAAATGATTCATATAACCTTGCTTTATTAGCTATTGAGGAAATTTGGTTAGTAAACGATTCGTTCGGTACTTCAACTAAACTTTTCGGAGGTAAGAATTTTTTACTTTGTAGAGATTTTTGACGAATATTGCCAGCTATATCTCACGGTACACGTGTACCACTTCTTGAGAATTGCCTTACTTCATGGTCGAATTTTCAAAATTCCACATAATAACTTTTACCCAAAACATGAGAGCTTCACCTCATGAGATTGAATTCGTTAAATTTCCAAAATCTCTTAGTAATGGAACTTTACCCACATTTCCAGATTACAGCCAAGATGTTATTGAAATTCCTTCCCATTTAACTAGCAACTTCGTGATTGCACATACATACTTATGGCAATATATCTGAAACCATAAAGTCTAACGATAATCTCAATTCGGTTATATTAGCACCCAAATATGAAAACTGCACTTTCATCGATGCAGAAATCTTTAACAGTGTGTCCGGAGAGGAACGAATATATTTGAGTTCCAATAACATCTTGAGTGACGATTATAGAGAGCAAAATAATTTTCCAGTAGAATTTTTAAACTCAGTTGATGTAAGTTTGCTCCCACAAGTAAGTTGGTCCCACAAATTTAGTTTCAAAACCAAATTGCTTACTTTTACTTATTCATAATTTGCGTACAGGACATAACTTGCGTGGTCAATGGTACGCCTAATCGTTTAGTTCAAATACAAAAGAAAATTGTTTGGATTGTGAGATTTTAGCAGGAAATAAACCTTAATTATACAAGTACACTTCTGCCTTTTTCCTTCGAAAGAACTCAATTTCCCGTCATTCTGGCTTTTGCGATGACAATTAATAAATCCCATAAATCCCAAACGTTTCAGAAAGAAGGAATCTTACTCAAACAACCTATATTTTCTCACCGGAAATTGTTTTTTGTAGCCAGTATAGTTAGATCGTTTGATCGATTGCGTGTCTATATGTATTTCTGAAACACAAGGCCAAGGTCGTTTGGCAGAAGATGAAAGAATTCTTACAAAAAGTATTTTGTATGAGAAAATTTTAAGATCTTTTAACATCCGCAACCGCACTCGCAAAGTTTTCGATAATTATATATAGGGCCTCATTTAATATAGATGTACTTTGACGTGCAAAATGAGCTGAAATGATTGCTACTACAGTCTGAACTAAATAACCTTTTTACTTACAATGCTACTGTATATATAGCGTCATGCGCGAGCTATTAGTGAGCGTAGCGAACGGCGGGGGTTGGCGAGCGTAGCGAGCAGGGGGCGTCCCCCTAGTGAATATAAACATGCGACGCACTGTAGTTATATTATAGGTGTTTATGGCAGGTGTATATCCATTCATATTTAGTCATTATCATAATAATAATATTAACAATAGCCTCTTGCTCAGATGCTTCTAACATGGTTTCCTTAATACAACCATTAATTATGCTAAGTATCTGTTTACTTTAAATTGGCATAGGCCTCTACCAACTTCTTCCATTTATCTCTTTTCCTTGCTATTCTGGTCCACGCATTACCTGCTGCTGCCTTGAGATCGTCCTTCCATCTTTTTGTACTGTTTTCGCCGATTCCGCTTATTATAGCCTTGCTCCATTTCTCTATTCCTCTTAACGTGTGTCCAGTCCATCTCCATTTTCCTTTCCGAATCGTTTGTGTAACACATTCTACTCCTGTAGTCTTCCTGATGTGCCTGTTTCTGATTCTGTCTGATAACTTCACACTAAGCATGCTCCTCTCCATCGCTCTTTGACATGCCTCTAATTTTTGAATATGAATTTTGTTGACGGCCCATGTTTGGCAACCATAAGTCAGTACGAGGAGAATGCATGCGTTGAAGAGTTTTCTGTTGATGGTTATGTTAATTTCGCTATCTTTAATATATAAAAAGATATCTTTTTGAAAATGTTTGTCGCGGCTAAACTCGGAATCTGCTCAGTCGATTTCAATAAAATTTGGCACGAAGATTACTGTCCGGTAGGTGAGTGTTTGGAGTCTACTACTAGCCGTGATCGTGGTCGGACGTGTTTCAGGATTACTCTGCTTTATTTAATAACTGTTTTTAAAACTAAGTCACAAGCGAAAACAAAATAAAAAATAAAACAAAAATAAAAACAAACAACGTTAATGTTAACGGGCAAACGGTGAAAAGTCGGGAACAAACTTTTGTTAAAAATAAGAACAACGAATCGATTTTGTGTGTCGTTACCTGCGGGTAAAGTGAGTACAAAAACTCAGGAAACCAAATTTTAAAAATTCTAAAAAAAGCGAACGGTTCAAAGTTCAAAGTCTAAAAACAAAGGCAGAAAACACAACAAATTAAGAAATAGTAGAACTTAAGCACAGCACCAAGTACAAGATGTCGTCGCAGTTGTCACCGGAAATGCTACTGCTTCTAGAAAAGATGGAGGAGAAACTAAACCTCCAAACGGTTGCAATAACGGACAACATCACAACCGCGGTTCTACTTAAAGTGGACGAAAAGATAAAGCCATTACTGGAAGAAAATGCGATATTGAGAGAAGAAATTGAAAAACTCAACAGGAAATTAGAAAACATGGAAACCTGCGGAAGACGGAATAACGTTCTAATACATGGAATCCCTGAACAAGAGAATGAGACCGACGAAATACTTAAACTGGTAGTATCCACCACGCTGGGAGAAATAGGTGCAACACTGAAGGACGAAGAAATTGACAGATTACAAAGACTAGGAAAACGGGCCAAAGGAGATGGAAAAATCAGACCAATCCTACTGGCTACAACAACCCTTCAAAAGAAGATCAAAATACTAAAAAACAAGGAAAAAATGAAACCCAATACCTACATCACACAGGACCTCACAAAAGAAGCTCGGCTTAAAAAGAAGCAGAGAAGGAATATCGATAAAAAAGGGTTGGAAAAAAGAAAAAGATCCGAAGCATCTACCCCCGAAACTAGCCAAGAGTACAAAAAAACCGACCCAAAAGTAGCGAAGAGAGACGCCTTTCAATACCTACGAGAGCGATCAACCTCACTATCAGACAAACACTCACCCAGACTCCAAGAAATGGGCACCAAGACCCAAAAAACCACAGCAAACTAAGCAACAAATAAACAGTCTCCCACCACGGCTGGTCCCCGCGGGAGATCTAGACCAACACCCTCCAACAAAAACAAAAAACAGCAAACTCTACATAGCGACACTAAATACTAGAACGCTACGAACCCCCGAAAGTTTACTAGAACTCGAAGATGCGTTGAAGGATCTTAAGTGGGATATTCTGGGAATAAGTGAAATGCGAAGGGCAGGTGAATGTATAGAAGAACATCCAGACTATGTCATGTTCAACAAAGGAGACATCGGAGGACAAAGAGGTGTGGGATTCATAGTCAAAAAGCATCTAAGAAAACACATACTAGAGTTCAGTGGAAAAAATGACCGAATCGCTATATTACATATCAAAATGCCCAGCTTCAAAAAAACATGGACAATCATCCAAGCCTATGCACCCACAGAAAAAGCCGAAGAACTCGAGCATAAGTCCTTCTACAATGTCTTATCCCAAATCACAAGCAACTACTCAAGTAATGCTATTATTCTAATGGGAGACTTCAACGCACAAGTTGGAGAAAAACAATGCCAGGAAGAGTGGGTTTTAGGCGAATTTGGTCACGGTAAAAGAAGTAAAAATGGACAAAGGCTGGTAGATTTCCTACTTGAACATAATCTAACCCTTCTAAATAGTACATTCAGGAAAAACATAAATAAAAAGTGGACTTGGATCTCTCCAGACGGAAGATTTAGGAACGAAATAGACTATATTATAAGTAGCCACCCGAGATATTTCACTAATACGGATGTCATATCAAAATTAAACTTCGATACAGATCACCGCATGGTGAGATCATCCGTCAGGACTACACCTCCGAAAGGGAATAAAAGATTCGCACTTCCAGGAACCACATACCGGCCAGAATCGTATAAAGCATCAGCTTATTCTTTAGTTAAACTTAGTAGAGAAACTCTCAAATCCGACACAATAGATGTAAGGACAAGCTGCAACAATCTACAAGCAAAACTTACATGTCAAAATAACGAAAGAGTAGCAAAAAACAAATTTAAACTGAGTGATGCAACGCTAGAACTCATAAATAAAAGGAAAAGATTATTCGGCTGTAAAACGAGGAAACAAAACATCCAAAGCATTACAGATCTAAGTAAGAAAATCAAAGAAGCCATCAGAAAAGACAGGAAAGTTAGGAGATTGCAAACACTAGAAAAACATATAATGAAAACAGGAGGAACCAGGAAGGCTCTAAAGGGACTTCGTGAAGCCAACCAATGGATCCCGAAGCTGAAAAACAATCAAAAAACTATTACCAACAGGAAAGATATAAATAATCTAGCCACTAAGTTCTACCGTAATCTCTACTCCAATCAAGACAGCAACATGCAAGTGAATCAGAATCAAAAATGGTTGGACTATGATCCGTCGTTATCAAATGCAGAACCTGAAATTCTACCTAGCGAAGTTAGAAAAGCAATACTAAGCCAAAAACTAGACAAAGCACCAGGCCCTGACAAGATTACTAACGAGACACTGAAAGGCTCTGTAGAAGAACTGACTCCCATCCTAACGAAAATCTTCAATGATATTCTGACATCAGGATATATCCCAGAACAATGGGAAACATCGCATATAATCCTTATTTACAAGAAAGGCCAAAAGGACGATATTGGGAATTACAGACCAATAAGTCTGATGTCCAACATCTACAAGATATTCTCCAAGATCATTCTGGATCGAGTTAGTACTACTCTAGATGAAAGTCAACCCATGGAGCAAGCTGGATTTAGGAAAGGCTTTTCCACGACAGACCATATACATACATTAAAGCAGATTATGGAGAAATATGATGAGTACAATAAACCTCTGTATATGGCTTTTATCGACTTCTCCAAGGCATTTGACAGCATAAGCCATGCAGCCATATGGGAAAGCCTCGAAATTCAGGGAATCCCTCCACTATACATAAATATAATCCAAAACATTTACTCCAAGTGTAAAGCAAAAATACAGCTAGAATCCTTGGGCGAGGTATTTCAAATAAAAAGAGGTGTCAGGCAAGGTGACCCGCTCTCCCCCAAGCTGTTCTCAGCAGTTTTGGAAAATACATTCCGACAGCTGAACTGGAGTAAATTTGGACTACGTATAGATGGACGAAAGCTAAACAACCTAAGATTTGCAGACGATATTGTCTTGCTCGAAGAAAATCCATTGAATCTAGGAAAAATGATCCAGGACCTAGTTAGAGAAAGTGACAAAGTTGGCCTGTCGATAAATATAAACAAAACAAAGTTACTAACAAACTCGGACAAATATGAAATTAAAATCAACAATCAACTTTTTGAATATGTGGACGAATATATCTATTTGGGACAGATTATGTCACATACGGACCAAACCACGAAAGAAATCAAGAGCCGAATAGCAAATGGTTGGAAAAGATACTGGTCCCTAAAGGAAATTATGAAATCAACTGAGCTTAGTACCAGCATCAAGACAAAAGTCTTCAACACCTCCATTCTCCCGTGCATCACATATGGATGCGAAACCTGGTCACTCACAAAACATCACAGAAACATGCTAGAGTCTTGTCAAAGAGCCATGGAAAGAAGCTGGATAGGTATCAAGAAACATGACAGAAAAAGAAACACCTATATAAGAAGCAAAACAAAAGCTACAGATATTCTTACAAAGATAGATCAACTAAAATGGAGATGGACAGGACATATGCTGCGTAGTACCAAAGAGAAATGGAGCAGAATCATAACAAACTGGTATCCTAGGGATGGGAAAAGAGACAGAGGGAGACAGAAAAAAAGATGGGAAGATGAATTGAAACTCACAGCGGGGCCAAACTGGAGAAGAGTTGCGCGAGACAGATTACATTGGAAGATGTTGGAGGAGGCCTATGTCAAGAGACACACTGAACTCAGAGACATCATATGAACACAGAAACACCAAAACTACGAGAGTTCAGGATCACGGGCTTATTATAGGTGAGTGTTTATGTAAACTTTAAAAAAAATTGGTTTTAAACTTTTGGAAATATTAAAGATTTAAATTTTTCACGTTTTACTTTTCAAGAGAAAGTCGACTTTAGCGCTTAAGCTTAAGATCAATAAATGAAGAGAGATCGTGCAATTATCGCATCGTTAGCGGTTACTCTCATTCTCTTAAATATGAGACGTATTCGAGAGAACATTTCGGCATTTTGTTGATTGCACGATCTCTCTTCATTTATTTTTCTTAAGAAGCAAAGTACACTTTCTCTTGATATGAAATCCATCCATGGATTCAAACTAGAGATGGATGCGACTTCATGTCATGTGGTTTTCGATTAGGAAATGGGGATTGATTTATTTTTGGATCTTCTCATGCCCATCTCGAATACGAAAACGTCAACCTTTACTTGCGTATAAGGGAACCGTTACTTTTCGCTGTTGCAAATCGGAACAAAATCTCTGTCTCAAGAATTCCTTATGATCTGACACTCTGTGTTTCCCTAGAGCCGGTTTTAATTGTTTTCTACAAATTTTACTCGGGTTATTCAATACAATTTTGGTTTATTAAACCCATAGCAGATAGATTTGTTCAAATAGGTGGAAAATGGTAAATATTTTTTTGAATTTCAGATCGCAGGACATCATAGTTTCCGGGAATCCCAAGTTAACTAATTTGCTTCCGGTTTGAAGGGTTCTTTTCCGGTAAAAATTTGAATTTTTAACGGTTTTGTGCCCGTAGCGGCTAAACGAAGCGTCCTACGGGATGCATATTTATGACCAACTCCCACTGTTTTGACATTTGCTACCTTCCTTTCAAACATCATTTTTCTCTAAATTGAGGTTTTAAAGGTGTGCATTCAAAAGATCGTAAAATTGATAAAATTCTGATTTTGAATTTTTAACGATTTTTTGTTCCTAGCGGCTAAACGAAGCGTCCTACGGAGTTCATACGTATGACCGACCCCCATTTTTTTGAAATTTCCTAAATTTTTGAATGCGTCTTTTTTCTCTGAATTGAGTTTTTAAAAGTGTGTCCAAACAAAAGTTATGATATATGATAAAATTCAGATTAAAATTTTTTCGGAAAAATTTTGTAATTTTTTATATATTGGAAACTCAATTTGTATATTTTTTCTTTAAATCAATAGAAAATACTATTACACAGAAAACATAACTTTTTGAGTAAATTTTACTCTCCAATGGTACACATTTTTGTTTGTGTTTGTTTTGTGCAAATTTCAGAACATCAAAATTGTGTGCATTGTGTGTACATGTACATTGTGTTCCATCCGCGAAATTTTGTTTCAGCCCTCTTTCCTATTATTGTGATCACTCATTCCCTATTCGACAATCAAACATCAACATCAATTCGCGCAGTGTCTGTTCTTTAAACGTTAAATACGGCCCATAGATCTTTTGTCTGCTGTTACGTGTGTGATGTTGGAAAAAAATGGGTGGAGAGTCACATGGGATCGCGACATCTGGTAAATTATTTTGTCTGTAATTAAACTTTAACTTTTTTTGTAAGTAGAAGAAAGCAATAGTTTTCAACAAATTCTTCGAAAATAAATTGGCACGGCTAACGTGGACGTAACGTATTGTTGATGTGGCCCATCGGATCGGATTAACCTCTCAAATATGACTGTGCCATAAAAAATTTACATTCGGTACTAATCGAAGTTTAAGTAAAAAGTTAACCAGTTGTGTTTGAGTTTCAACCGGCAATCTATAAACCCTTATTTGTTTCATTGTTGTCACCGAACATAGGATAAATTTCGATTTCTTATAACTACTGTATTTCAATGTTCTTGTAACTTTAAAATTAATAGGTGCTGTAAGGTTGAGTAATAATTCCAAAATTGGCTCTTTTTGAAAGAGTGCTTGAATAGTTGTCTTAAGCTTATTTCTCATTTTCTTATTAAGCACTATTCATACTTTCAATTTATTATCCATTTTACGGCGAAAATTTGTTGCCAAACGTTAATAAGAACATTGTTTAAAAAGTCAAAGATTTTTTGGAAGTTTTTGAACTTATGTTACAATCAAAAGATAACTGCTAAGAATCAAAAATCTATAACTAAAGAAAAACAAAACATATATAGTATCAACATATACAGTATACAAAAAATATGCAGTATTACGTTATGCCCAGCAAAGCGGGCGGGTACAGCTAGTAATTAGATATAAGTATCGTCGTCTACTCCTTTTCCGGTGAAAAGGCTCCGAAAGAGGGAGGAATGTCATGCCCCATTACTAAAAACAAACATAAGACCATAGTGAGGTCAAAAATTATGAATCCACGATATACCTGATAGTTTCCAAGTAGGACTAGTCGACCATTTAATATATATATAAATATATATCAGGAAACTTAAACGAAACGTGATCAACATATAGAAACCGTAATATACTTACATGAGGATGACACGCGGCACAATCTGGCAGTAAACAATCCGGCAGACAGCGGTCGACACGCGGAATAAATTTGCAACGCGAAGAGAACTGCATGACCGACACATGCAGTACACTAGTGTCCGGTAGATGGGCAGCACAAATGCAAAACACAATTCGGCGAAGACAAAAAACCGAAAGGCCCAGTCAAGGTCCGCGCCGTAGATTTTCCGTTAAAACATGGGGATAAAATTATAACTAGTGTTGTACTTGTACTGAAATCAATGTCTCTTATACAGTGGTTATATAGAGTAATACGGTGACCGAGCAGATAAATCACAAGTTAATTATTTCGCGCATGTTTTCATTTCTTCTGTAATGCTGCCGTACCAGTGGCAATTTCCTCGACACTGGACAATTTCGGTTTTTTTTAATTCGATTTGATGCAAGATGCGTTTGGTTCGCGCTTTATTCAATTCTGCCCATATTTACGATTCATATGAGCAGATATTTTTAATTTTTTCAGTTTTCAATTTAATACTGATTTTCACTTTAGGTCCTGGTAGTCCTTTTAAAACTCTTTACAATGACACCCGAACGAACGTTCTACATGGTCGCGTTCTTACGCTACACTGATTTATAATCTGACGGAAAGCTTATTAACAAAAATCACGTGTAAGTGAACTAACCCGATGACGTTACGCACAAAACCAATGCTACGCGATAAACACGTACAGAATTTCTCTATCCACTGTGACCACAACAGTTGTTACCGCATTATTAGCCTCGTAGCTATTGGCGATTGAAATCTGACGATATATTGTACCGCAAGAAAAAAAAATTACAACAAAATTTTGGTACTAATATGTACTTTAATTATGGAACTATTAATTACAATGGTTATGGAGAGTAGTACGGTTAAAGAATGGATAAATCTCAAGTTTATTTTTTTCCGTGGTTTTTTTATTTCTTCTTCGATGCCGCCGTAGCTTTCACACTTACTCGGCACTTGCTCATTTTTTGTTTATGATATTTGTTTTGATGCGGGTCTTCTCCAATTTGAGTTTCTTTCAATTCGGTTCATATTTACGACTCATATGAGACGATATCTTCCATATTTTTTCGATTTCCAAATTCATACCGATTTTTACTTATATTTCGGAGAATATTTATATTGTTTCGTTTTAGGTCCTGGTAACTCTTTTCATACTTCTTACAATGATACCAGAATCAACATCCTAGATGACCGCGTTCTCACGCTACACTCATAAATATATTTGCGCAACGCTAAACTAGCCCGATGACGTCACTGACAAAACAAAAGCTGCACAATAAATTTGTACAATTATGCTCTATTCACTGTGACCTCAACCGCTGTTATCGCATTATTAGTCTCGTAGTTATAAGGGATTGAAAAATGACGGTGTTTTGTAACACAAGAATGTTAGACTGGCTACCAATGTACATACTCAACGAGAAGAAAAACGTTTCTACGTCATAACATCGATGCATATTGCAATTCAGCGGATTGCATTAGCTGAGCACCAAAAACCAATTGAAATGCAACTTACCGCAATTCAGAAAAATGAATTGGGAGCAGCCAATGACCCAAAAGAAAAATGCAATTTGGGAATATCGCAATTGGTAAATATTGCAAATATTGGAAATGAAATTGGTAAATATTGCAAATATTGAATAATATAATAAATAAGGAAATTGTGAACCAATAACCTCATGGGAATGGAAACCCCCATCAATTCAAAAATAAGCTGGACGCTAGCAATATTTGAATATATATAGACGGGCAAAAATGCACTAGGAAGCAGATGAATTCGTACACTCAAGTGAAGGAGACGACTGGACCTACTAGCAGCACCAATCATTATTTAGGATACTGGACGAGAACTTGAGAAGATTTACCATCAAAGTTCGGACTTTCCCAAAGAGACGCAGTCAATAACGTGGAGAACTAGTAGCAGCTTGGGATGTTGGAGCAGGGAACTTCCTGTCCTTCTTTGAAGTAATACCATAGGTGACGAAATAAAAAGTAACTGTAGTGATTAATTATTTTCTATCTGGCAACCTCATATTTTTAGAACTGTCAAAACTTAGAGTGAGAGAGAAAGAAAGCATGTTCATTGTAGAAAGATTAAAAGTGGCGTTCGAATTGTAAAAGAAAGTGTCTGTGAAAATTCGCCAAAATCAAGAAAGATATTTGTAACTGCGCCATTCTCAAATTGTCAAGACCAGGCTATTCATTTTATTTTGATTATTGGAAATTGTGAAATAAAGGACGTCTGTAAAGTACAAAACTGACTTGTTTGATAAACTATTTGGTTTTTAAATTAATAACAGTAACAAACACAAAAGCGGATGAATTAACTATTCACCGTTGAGGACCCAAACACGGTTCGAAAGACCCCAATGGGCATTAAAATAAATTATAGTTAGACCGTAATGGAATGGGGGATCGCCAGCTTCACGAAGCGTTACAACGAGACCCAAAGGCGGGACCACGTTCTATCACCATCGAAGAATACCGGGCTAGACAGGCGGGCCATCACAAGAAAAGTGAAGTGAAGCTCCAGGAAGGAACAGAGACACCTATGAAAAAGAGGATACCGGGGATAGAAGCGAGGTCTAGGAGGGACCTCATGTTGGCTGTAGGGAGCCACCAAAGAGCAGCCGTGAGCAGGGAGCTGCAGAGACTCCACAACAAGCGTTTACGTTACCGGGCGGAGAAGCGACGGGCAAAAAGGGGGTCGGAAGTATAAAGTAGGAAAGATCATTTGTTGTATTAGTAATAGTAATTGAAAGAAATCTGAGTATTGATTCGATGTAAAAGGTTAAGGAAAAGGAATGTAGAAAATTATAATAAAGTTTATTACGAAGACGCCTAACATCCCTCTTTTTGATTAAAAAATATACTTGGGAGATGTTGTAAGGTTTTGCCATACAACGGTAAAAGAGTAAAACAAAACATTTTTTGGCCTACGACGGTAAAAGAGTACAACATAACACTCTCAATAAATAATTTCTACACACAACAAATAAATTTAACAGATCGTAATCTGGTATATATCAAAAACTATAGGTTGCCTTAGTCACATTTTCAGAAAATAAACAAACAAGTTGAAAAATTACTAGAGGAAGATATCATAGAACCATCCGCAAGCCCCTAGAACGCACCATTGCTTATAGTCCCAAAGAAATCCAATGAAGACTCAAGGAAATGGAGACCAGTCTTTGATTTTCGGCAACTGAATAAAAGGGTTGTCAACGATAAATTCCCACTGACACGTCTCGAGGATGTTCTTGATAAATTGGGCAGAGCTAAATAGTTCCCAACGCTTCATTTGACAAGCTCATTCCACCAAATAGGCCTCGAAGAAAAATCAGGTCCCTATACCGGAGTCTCAACTGCAAACGGCCATTATCAATTCAAACGACTTCCCTTTGGACAAAAGATTTCATCCAACAGTTTTCAACGCATGCTCACAATAGCCCTAAGCGGACTAGATTCCGAAGCTTTCCTGTACGTAGACGATATAATTGTTTTCGGATATAGCTTGAAACACCACAACGACAATTTAATCAATGTCCTGAAACGCCTAAGAAAATATAACTTAAAATTAAACCCTAGCAAATCTCATTTCTTGAAAACAGAAGTAATATATCTCGGACATTTGATAACCGGCGAAGGAATAAAAACAGATCCCTCTAAAAACAAAGCAATTGAAAATTATCCAACACCAATCAACGCCGATGAAGTGAGAAGATTCATAGCCTTTTGCAATTATTAGACACGTTTCGTTAAGAACTTTGCGGAAATTACCAAATGTTTAAAAAATTTATTCAGGAAAGGCCGAAAGTTCGATTGGACCCCAGAATGTGAAAAATCTTTCGAGCTACTCAAGGAAAAATTAATTGAACCCCCCATTCTACAATACCCAAACTTCAATGAAACTTTCACCCTGACGACTGAAGAATGCCTTAGGCGCTGAGCATGCCTTAGGAGCAGTCCTCTTACAAGGTGAAATAGGGCAAGATATACCAATATCGTATGCCAGTAGATCTCTGACCAAACGCGAACTCAATAAACCATCAAGAAGGAACTCTTAGCTATTCATTCGAGTGTTAATTTTTTCAAACCCTACCTATTTGGTAATAAATTCAAAGTCGTCACAGACCATAGACCCTTAGTCACTTTATTTTCCAACAAAAACCCATCTTCCAAACTTACAAGAATAGGTCTGGATTTATGTGACTTTGACTTCGAAATTATTTATCAACAAGGACAAATTGATACAAATGCTGATGGCTTATCCCGAATAAAAATTGATTACGATTTACTCAAGAGCATGATTCCCACAACCAATGACCCATCTTGCCATCGAACTTTAGTAGTAACTAGGGCTAGGAAAAATAAAATAAACACCGCCGGCAACGATAAAGAAACCGTTAAACCCGTAGCGCCTGATCAACTCTTCATATGGGATTGCACTTCCTTGTCAGTCATCAAAATCTTAAGGAAACTTAATTTTATAATAATGAGGAACGATAAGATATATGCATGCAAAAACAGAACAGATATCGATATAAACAAAGAAGAAGAAATAGTACGATGCAGTGATAATCCAATCAACCTAGTATTGATCCTGGAGAAGTTGGTATCAAAATTAAAGGAAGCAAATATAAGAGAATCAGCGCTAAATATAAAAAACTAGATATTTGAACATGTTCAGAAAGAAGAATTTCAAGAATTTATAACAAGTTGTAACGTAAAAAGGATAAAAATAGCTCAATAAAAATATTAATACACAAAAGCCTCCAAAAAAAGCTGACACACCGAAACAAAATAAACTCATAGAAGAGTTTCACAACTCACCACATGGCGGTCATTTTGGAATCAGGAAGACTCTTTTAAAACTAAAACTAAAATACATATGGAAGAACCAAACAACAAAATGGTGAAAAAATTTGTCTTAAACTGTTATTCTTGCTGTATTAACAAACAATTCAAACATACAAAAGAAAAAATGAACATAACTGACACACCAAAACCGAAAGGCCCAGTCAAGGTACGCGCTGTAGATTTTCCGTGAAAACATGGAGATTAAATCATAATAAGTGTTTTGTAGGTACTTACTTAAAAATATTATTATATAAAGATACTTTGTTTTAACTACTTGTTACTACTTGTAACAAGTAGCTAATTTTAGATCTAAGTAGCTAATTTTAGATCTAAGTAGCTTTTTCATTTTAACTTTATAAAATATTAATTTAGTTAGTTCAGTTTAGTTTTGTGACAATTTGGAGAGCTCTTTTTGAATGGAGCTCAGGTTTTAGTTAAATAATATAATTATTATTATTATTATTATAGTGTATTTTAAATATTATGTATTAAATAAAATATTAATAGTTATGTGAATATAATTTTTATTTATTCATATAACTATATTGGTGACCCCGACTGGAGAAACTTCTCTAAATAAATTTAAAAATAAATAATTAATTATAAAAACAAAAATAATTAATTAATAATTAATAACCAAAAGAAATTATAAAATAACTAGCTGTACCCGCCCGCTTTGCTGGGCATTACGTAATACTGCATATTTTTTGTATACTGTATATGTTGATACTATATATGTTTTGTTTTTCTTTAGTTATAGATTTTTGATTCTTAGCAGTTATCTTTTGATTGTAACATAAGTTCAAAAACTTCCAAAAAATCTTTGACTTTTTCAACAATGTTTTTATTAACGTTTGGCTACAAATTTTCCCCGTAAAATGGATAATAAATTGAAAGTATGAATAGTGCTTAATAAGAAAATGAGAAATAAACTTAAAACAACTATTCAAGCACTCTTTCAAAAAGAGCCAATTTTGAAATTATTACTGAACCTTACAGCACCTATTAATTTTAAAGTTACAAAAACATTGAAATATAGTAGTTATAAGAAATCGAAATTTATCCTATGTTCGGTGACAACAATGAAACAAATAGGGATTTATAGACTGCCGGTTCAAACTCAAACACAACTGGTTAACATTTTACATACACTTCGATTAGTACCGAATGTAAATTTCTTATGGCACAGTAATATTTGAGAGGTTAATCCGATCCGATCGGCCACATCAACAATACGCCCACGTTAGCCGCGTAAATTTATTTTCGGCGAATTTGTTGAAAAATATTGCTTTCTTCTACTTACAAAAAAAGTTAAGGTTTAATCACAGACAAAATAATTTACCAGATGTCGCGATCCCATGTGACTCTCTACCAATTTTTTTCCAACATCACACACGTAACAGCAGACAAAAGATCCATGGGCCGTATGCGCCTTTGACCGGCTTTAACGTTTAAAGAACAGACAGTGCGCGAATTGATGTTGATGTTTGATTGTCAAATAGGGAATGAGTGATCACAATAATAGGAAAGGGGGCTGAAACAAAATTTCGCGGATAGAACACAATGTACATGTACACACAATGCACACAATTTTGATGTTCTGAAATTTGCACAAAACAAACACAAACAAAAATGTGTACCATTGGAGAGTAAAATTTACTCAAAAAGTTATGTTTTCTGTGTAATAGTATTTTCTATTGATTTAAAGAAAAAATATACAAATTGAGTTTCCAATATATAAAAAATTACAAAATTTTTCCGAAAAACGCGAAATTTTGCGTTTACGAATTTTAATCTGAATTTTATCATGTATCATAACTTTTGTTTGGACACACTTTTAAAAACTCAATTCAGAGAGAAAAGATGTATTGAAAAATTTAGGAAATTTAAAAAAAATGGGGGTCGGTCATACGTATGAACTCCGTAGGACGCTTCGTTAAACCGCTAGGAACAAAAAATGGTTAAAAATTCAAAATCTGAATTTTATCAATTTTCCGATCTTTTGAATGCACACCTTTAAAACCTCAATTTAGAGAAAAATGATGTATCAAAGGAAGGTAGGAAATATCAAAACAGTGGGGGTTGGTCATATATATGCATCCCGTAAGACGCTTCGTTTAGCCGCTAAGGGCAAAAAACCATCAAAAATTAAAATTTTTACGGGAAAAGAACCCTTCAAACCGGAAGAAAATTGGTCAACTTGGGATTCAAAGTTAGGAAATTTAACAAAAGGGGGTCGGTCATATGTATGAACTCCGTAGGACGCTTCGTTTAGCCGCTAAAAACGAAAAATCGTTAAAAATTCAAAATCTGAATTTTATCAATTTTCCGATCTTTTGAATGCACACCTTTAAAACCTCAATTTAGAGAAAAATGATATATGAAAGGAAGGTTGGAAATGTCAAAACAGTGGGGGTTGGTTATACATATGCATCACGTAGGACGCTTCGTTTAGCCGCTACGGGCAAAAAACCGTTAAAAATTCAAATTTTTACCGGAGAAGAACCCTTCAAACCGGAAGAAAATCGGTCAAATTGGGATTCCCGGAAACTATGATGTCCTACAATCTGAAATTCAAAAAAATATTTATCATTTTCCACCAATTTGAACAAATCTACCTGCTACGGGTTTAATGAACCAAAATTGTATTGAATAACCCGAGTAAGATTTGTAGAAAACAATTAAAACCGGCTCTACGGAAATACAGAGTGTCAAATCATAGAGATTTCTTGAGAGAGAGCTTTTGTTCCGATTTGCAAAAGCGAAAAGTAACGGTTCCCTAATACGCAAGTAAAGGTTGAAGTTTTCGTATTCGAGATGGGCATAAGAAGATCCAAAAATAAATCAATCCCCATTTCCTAATCGAAAACCACATGACATGAAGTCGCATCCATCTCTAGTATTAATCCATGGATAGATTTCATATCAAGAGAAAGTGTACTTTGCTTCTTAAGAAAAATAAATGAAGAGAGATCGTGCAATAATAGAGAGAGGGAGTAACCGCTAACGATGCGATAATTGCACGATCTCTCTTTGTTGCAAGAACAAGAAGTAGCAACAATGTTGCAATCCAGAAGGAAGCAACACTGTTGCAACGCAATTAAGGCAACATTGTTACCTTGCCCAAAATGAACACCGTATTGCTCACTACGCAGTTTTGCGTGTCGTCGCCTTATCAGTTGCAGACGATATGGCATGATCAATTGGGATTGGTGGCTGGATTTCCTTTGTTCCAGTCCTTCGATCGCTCGTGAACAACCGTCAATCTAAGTTCAGTTCAACTATAACTGTCGCTCAGTCCGGTACTCATACTGACCTCATCATAAAATAAATTATATATTGTGTACAGCTCGGTTCTTCCGCTCTTATATAAAAGATTAACTTATAAAATTCAGCTCAGAAATAATGTGTCATAAGTTTATTAAGAAAAACAAACTTTTATTTCGCGCTCCAACATAATTTGGTCCTTCGAGCCGGATCGTGGCCGGCAAGGGAAAAGCTCCCACGTGCTCGTGCTTAATTAAAGATGCTCGCGAATTGTTGATTTATATTTTGGTGCTCAATTTCGTTTTCTTTTGGTGATCGTTTCCGCGAAAAAGACGCTCTTGATTTTTGATTAACATTTTAATGCTCAAGCCCTTTGGATATAATCAAGGGAAAAGTTTCCATGTGCTCGTGCTTAATTAAAAATGCTAACGAATTGTTGATTTACATTTTGGTGCTCAATTTCGTTTTCTTTTGGTGATCGTTTCCGCGAAAAGGACGCTCTTGAATTGTGATAAACAGTTTTGTGCTCGATTTTGATGTTTTGAATACTTGTTTTCGCGATAATAGACGCTCGTAATTTTCGATAAACATTTCGGTGCTCAACTACGTTTTATTTTTGTGATTGTTTTTCGCAATAATGACGCGCGTAAATTGTTGATTTACGGTTTTGTGCTCCATTTTGATAATTTAGTTAATAAACGATTGTAAATACAATTAAATGATTTTGGCTCAGTGTCCATAAAACAATTTGAATGGAATATACGCGCTCGTGCTCATACTCTATATTTGGGATATCAGTGTGTGAAATATTTTTGAATTTTGGAACGCTCGTGCTCGGAAGTGACTGATCAATATCGTGATCCATGCAACAATTCTTGAATCGAGAAAAGTGACTATTGTTATTCAAATTGTGCTCATTCGAACAATTTTGGATTTTTAACTTCGAACTTTTCTTTTTGACTTTAGTGCTGAGTACGTATAAGCTCGTGTTCACTAAGCATTTTATTGACTTTTTTGATATTGTGAACTTTATTGATTTTGGTGCTCAGTTCATTTAAGCTCGCGTTTAAGCTCGAAATTAATAATGACTGATAAAGAAGAGGAACGAAGCAGCGAAAGTGAAGCTGAGATGGCTTTCGCGGTGAAAATTCTTCTGCAGTCAGAAAAAGCCGACATCATTAAGCTAATTAGCGACGAAACTTCAGAGGAGTCATTTAGAGAGTTCAACCATTCTATGATTGAATCTAAAATCCGTATTTTGGAAGGATCCTGGGAAACCTTCAAAATAAATCATGACCAGCTAGCAAACAGTTTCCCACAGCTCTACGCAAGTTCAAACTATTGTTCTGAAAAAACTTACTCAAAAGCTTTTGTCAATTATTCTGAAGCTAAGGCTAAACTAGAAGCTAGATTAGATGATATAAAACCAGCTCTAAGACCTCAACTCACTCAATCATCTAATACATCTGCATATCATCTTTTTGAAAAAATTAAGCTCCGTCCTTTCACTGGTCAATACCAAGATTGGAAAGAATACGAGGATATGTTTCTAGCTTTAATTGGCAATAATTCAGACATACCAGATGTTCCTAAGATGTCTGTATTAAAAAGCTCGGTTTTGGGGGATGCAGCTCGACTCATCAGTCATATGAAAGTTACTGGAGAGAATTACCCGATAGCCTGGTCTCTGCTCGTATCAAGGTATGAGAATAGAAGATTGCTCATATCCTCTCAATTAGACAAGCTCTTTGGAAGCAGCTCAATTATTGAAACTACATCAAAAGGACTACATGAGTTATTAAATAGCTTACGGGAAGCACTTGACTCTCTCAAAGCTCTTGGTACGGAAGTTGAGCAGTGGGATCTTCCACTTGTGTACCATATAGTACGACGTCTCGATTCTCCTATAAGAAAAGAATGGGAAAGAAAGCTCGGATCAACAACAGAGTATCCAACTTTACAAGCTCTTCAGGAGTTTCTCAAGTCAGAAGCAACGTCACTTGAAAGTATTGAGCTCACATCTGGTGAAATGTCAAAGTTAAAGTCTTCATTAAAATCAAACCCCAGATCTCAACACTCATCAGCTCGAAGTTACTCTACGTCAGCTCAACTTCCTCCTCAATCAAAAGATTCACAAGCTGGTATATCAAAACCCAATCCTACAAAACCATGGATGGAAGGATTTCGTGGACCTGATGATCCTGGTCATACTTGTGATTGTTGTGGTGGTAAACATTACATTGCAAGTTGTAATGAATTTAGAAGTTTACCAGCTATTAAGCGTCATAATCTAGTAATGGTATTGAGATTATGTTGTAATTGCCTAGGAAGACATGCAGTACAGGCCTGTAGAAGCTCAAAAACATGTTGGCATTGTGGTATCAAACATCATACGTTAATACACCTCTCAGATACCACAAACAAAAAGGCTCAATCCCAACCAACGCAACCTAAATCAGCCTCAAGCTCTCAAAATCAAGCTCAACAACAATCAACATCATCAGGTTCCTAAACTCAATAGTTATTTAGTACAATCAACCTCAATAAATTCATCATCAGCTCTATCATGTTTAGCTCCAGTACTCTACTCATCTACAGTTTTAACAACTAGCGTCACTGCATCTCAGGAAAACATTCAACTTAGCTCTGCTCTACATCAAACAGCAGCTCAAGAAGTATTTCAACAGGCAGCTACTCTACTTGCAACTGCTCGTGCGCTAATAATTGCTCCAGTTATGGCTCATCATCCAGTGAGAATACTCTTAGATTCTGGCTCAGAGCTCTCTTTCATCACTAACGAACTCTCTCGTAAACTTCAACTTCCAAAACATAGTTCAACTTTACACTTCATTGGTATTCGTAACACAACAGCTGGTCGATCAAAAGGCGTAAGTCTCATTACTCTCAAGGCATTGCACTCAACAGCTCAAATTCAAGTTCCTGTACACAGTCTAAATAAACTAACTACCGTATTACCAAGTTGTAAACTTAATGGCTCATCCTGGAAGCATCTGGACGGATTACAGCTCGCTGATCAAGATTATGAGGCACCAGGTAATATTGATATAATCCTGGGTTCAACACCATTTTCTCAAATTATAAGATCAGAGATAATAAGAGGTGAGCCTTCAGATCCTGTTGCTCTCAACACTATTTTTGGTTGGATAGTCTTTGGTCCAACACAGTCAAATTCATCTCAACAATGTAGTCCAGTTCTTCACTTAAAACAAGATCATGCTCTTCATGAACTTTTAACAAGGTTTTGGATTCAGGAAGAGACTTTTCTACCACATTCTGCTCAGCTCTCTCCAGAGGAAGAATTGTGTGAAGCTCATTTCTTGGAAACTCATACAAGGGATCTATCAGGTAGATACACAGTTAGACTACCGATAAGTCAATCCATTTCAACACTTGGTGACTCAAGAAATTCAGCCTTAAGGTGTTTAAAGTTCATGCTCAAGCGACTTCTCAATGATCCCAATCTCAATAAACTCTACAGAGATTTTATGTCAGAATATGAAGCTCTAGGCCACATGAGAATTGCTCCAGAAGTTAAAATGATTGAAAATGAGTCATCAACACAAGTTAACGTTCTTCCTCATTACTATATGCCTCATCATGGTGTTTTACGAGAACAAAGTCTCACTACCAAATTGAGGGTAGTATTTAATGGATCAGCTCCTACAAGCTCAAGCTATTCACTCAATGATATTCTTCACACTGGCGCTAAACTTCAGCTTGACATCTTCAACGTATTATTATGGATTAGGAGACATAAAATAATTTTTTGCTCTGACATAACTAAAATGTTTAGGCAGATCAATGTTCACCCTGCTGATTGGGATCTGCAAAGAATCTTATGGCTCGATGATCATGATCATATAGTTCCATACCAGCTTACAACTGTTACTTATGGAACAAGATCAGCTCCATTTCTTGCAGTTCGAGTTCTACTTCAACTAATTCAAGATGAAGGTTTGAAATATCCTCTTGCAATTGAGCCTATGATGAAAGGCCGTTATGTTGACGACATATATGGTGGCTCTGATACTCTGCAAGAAGCTCAACTCATCGCTCAAGATTTAATCAAGCTCTGCATGGCGGGGAGGTTCCCTCTAGCCAAGTGGTCAAGCAATAATCTGGCCCTCCTGCAATTATTGTCCATAGAAAATATTTCTATAACTACCGCTCAAGCTCTTGATGATACAGAATTAAAAGTCTTAGGACTTTCTTGGAACTCGTCCTCAGATCAGTTTATATTTTCACCTAAACTTTCGACAGTGAAGAAAATTACAAAGCGAACAGTTCTCTCTGAAGTTGCTCAGCTTTTTGATCCATTGGGATTTTTAGCCCCAGTAATAGTTCGAGCAAAGATGTTTATACAAGAGCTCTGGTTTAACAAATCTGGATGGGATGATGAATTACCGGAGCAGCTCATTCAACGATGGACGCATCTGCGAAATGAGTTGCCTCAACTGGCTCATATTCATATCCCAAGATGGCTCAACACTCTCTCCAACTCATATATCGAATTACATGGCTTTTCAGATGCATCGCAGTTAGCCATGGCTGCATGTGTCTACATCAAAGTATTAACATTAGGAGACTCAGCTCAAGTAATGCTTTTGTGTGCTAAAACAAAAGTAGCACCACTAAAACCAGTTACTATTCCTCGGCTTGAACTAACTGCAGCATGGATGCTCGCAAAGCTCATCAAACATGTACAACAAATTCTCGAATTACCGCAAGCTCCTCTCTATTTATGGACGGATTCATCTGTTGCTCTAACATGGATACTAAGTCATCCCTCTAAATGGAAAGAATACGTAAGAAATCGAGTATCATCAATTCAAGAACTCAACCCAACAGCAAAATGGCTCTATGTTCCAGGGAAACAGAATCCCGCTGATTGTGCTTCTCGAGGTCTTACCTCAACACAATTAATGAACTTCAATCAATGGTGGAATGGCCCTGATTGGCTACTTAGCTCATCTTCTTCTTGGCCAACTCAACAGTTTAAACCTTCAGCTCTAGCTCATAAAGAAGAAAGACCAGGAGTATCCTTACATGCAATTAAGACTCCAGTGGAGGAAGATCATCCATTATGGTATCTGCTGTCAAGATATTCAACTCTATAGCTCTTTGCAGTCGTTTTCATAAAATTTTAAAGAAATTAGAAAACAAATCTGTAACCTCTAATCCAATATCTCCGCAAGATTTACTCAACGCTCAACTCATTCTAGTCAAAATCTTTCAAAAAATACATTTCTCATTTGAACTCAAAGCTCTTCAAGAAAACATACAACTACCTTCTCATTGTTTATCCAAATTAACTGCCTTTTTGGATGAGGATGGTATATTACGAGTAGGAGGTCGACTTGCAAATGCTCCATTAGAAGACGACGAAATGCACCCAATCATTCTACCAAGAAAATCACGATTCACTCAGCTCGTTATTGATCAGGCTCATAGAAAAACTTTACATGGAGGAGTTCAACTTACTCTCATGACAATTCGAGAAAAATTTTGGATTCTTGGAGGTAGAGCTCCAATTCGCTCATTTATACTTAAATGCGTGATTTGTGCTCGATTTCGTGCTCAACGTGCTCAACAGCTCATGGGTCAGCTTCCAGCATCAAGAGTGAATGCCATCAGACCATTCCATACAACTGGCGTGGACTATGCTGGACCTTTTATGCTCAAAACCTTCCAAGGTAGAGGTGCAAAGAAATATAAAGGCTGGATAGCTGTCTTCGTATGTTTTGTAACTTCAGCAGTACATTTGGAGGTTGTTTCATCATACTCAACAGAAGCATTCATCAAAGCTTATCGTCGTTTTATAAGTCGAAGAGGAGCAAGCGCTGTGCTCTATAGTGATCGTGGAACTAATTTTCGAGGTGCTGACTCCTTTCTCAAGGAGTTATTCAGATCCAGCTCTCAAGAGAACGCTCAGCTCGTTAGCTCACTGGCTCAAATTGGTACCAGATGGGTTTATTCTCCACCAGATGCTCCTCATTTTGGTGGGAAATGGGAAGCAGCCGTGAAATCTGTAAAAAGTCACCTGGTTCGAGTTGTAAAAAATACTTTACTAACATTCGAGGATATGTCAACTCTCTTAGCTCAAATTGAAGCTGTTTTAAATTCGCGACCTCTCTCACCTCTCTCAGACGATCCAGAAGACCTTCGTGCACTCACTCCAGCTCATTTTCTTCATAGTGCGGATCAAGGACTGTTACCAGATATAGCTCTTACTCATTTTCCAGAATCTCGACTGGCTCTTTGGCAACTTATTCAGCAACGGCTCCAACATTTTTGGCAGCGATGGTCTAAGGAATGTCTTCAACGATATCAATCGATCTCAAAATGGACTAGAGAAGCTCATGAAATCAAGTTAGGTACGCTTGTCTTGATTGCAGATGACAACTTTCCTCCAGCTCAGTGGCCTCTAGCTCGCGTTATTGAAGTTCATCCAGGCAAGGATGGACTTATTAGAGTTGTCACGGTCAGGACTTCAAAAACAACATTGACAAGACCCATCGCTAAGCTCATCGTACTACCAGTTGACTCATACCGCAATGACGTTGCGGTAGACGGGGAGTATGTTGCAAGAACAAGAAGTAGCAACAATGTTGCAATCCAGAAGGAAGCAACACTGTTGCAACGCAATTAAGGCAACATTGTTGCCTTGGCCAAAATGAACACCGTATTGCTCACTACGCAGTTTTGCGTGTCGTCGCCTTATCAGTTGCAGACGATATGGCATGATCAATTGGGATTGGTGGCTGGATTTCCTTTGTTCCAGTCCTTCGATCGCTCGTGAACAACCGTCAATCTAAGTTCAGTTCAACTATAACTGTCGCTCAGTCCGGTACTCATACTGACCTCATCATAAAATAAATTATATATTGTGTACAGCTCGGTTCTTCCGCTCTTATATAAAAGATTAACTTATAAAATTCAGCTCAGAAATAATGTGTCATAAGTTTATTAAGAAAAACAAACTTTTATTTCGCGCTCCAACACTCTTCATTTATTAAGCTTAAGCGCTAAGGTCGACTTCTTCTTGGATGGGTAACGCTATGTATTCGAGAGACACGATTTGATTCCCATTTTCATGATCTTCTTCGTTTCTCTCTTAGAAATATTTCGCGTGACGGAGCGACAATAATTGCACGATCTCTCTTATATTCTAAAGTAGATTTTCTCTTGAGAGTCATTCATGGATACAGATTGTTTCATATCAAGAGAACTCTACTTAAAATTAAGAGATATTATGAAATCAAACTACCGAATTGTTCTCGCGAATACAGTTCATGCTCAAGAGAGTGAGAGAAATCGGTAAAAATTTGTACTCGAGAGAAACGATCGCTCTTAATTTCTTTATTTCAAGCTTTCGCACGGAAAGAATATGCTCTCTTAAAATCAAAACGACCAAAACTTTAAAACTACCATATCTCGAAAAGTTTTAAGCGAATTTCTTTGAAACTTCACAAAAACATCCTCCTTCTAATAAGACTTAATTCTACCAAATTTCATAAAACTTGTCCCGGTAGATCCGGAGTTTTGCCGCGACAAACTTTTGTAAAAAGATCTTGTTTTATATATATAAGATAAATAATTACAATAACAAGATAAATTAAAATAACTATTTATGAGTGAAAATAAGTGGAATAAATAAAAATAACTTTATATGTGATCCGATTGAACAAAATAAATGAAATAAATTAAAATAACTATTTATTGGTGAGAAAATGAATAAATGAAAATAAAAATAAATTTTAAAATAAATTTAAATTGTGCAATTTTTTTAAATAAAACAAACAATTAAATTTAGATATAATAAATATAATAAATAAATATATAAACAATAATAATAATATAAAAAATTTATAAATAAATAATAATGAATAAATTAGAGTGAAGAAAGTTTGTTTTCAAGATTCAAGATTTGTACATCAAGATTCAAGACGTACACATCAAATCAACAATTATTACAAGCCATCTACTACCTTTCAAGTCATCCTTGATCAAGATCATCAAAGAAGAACATTAATACAATTTATTGTTATCTGGCTTTATGTAAGGTTGGTACCTACAATTCGGTAAAACAACGTAACAATACATTACGAAATATATACAAAGATTCGGTTTCATCTGTTTTCTCCATTATGAATGATCATGAAAATAGTAATGCCTCAGGGAATGGAGGTGGTGGATTTTTGGTTGGATAGTCTTTGGTCCAACACAGTCAAATTCATCTCAACAATGTAGTCCAGTTCTTCACTTAAAACAAGATCATGCTCTTCATGAACTTTTAACAAGGTTTTGGATTCAGGAAGAGACTTTTCTACCACATTCTGCTCAGCTCTCTCCAGAGGAAGAATTGTGTGAAGCTCATTTCTTGGAAACTCATACAAGGGATCTATCAGGTAGATACACAGTTAGACTACCGATAAGTCAATCCATTTCAACACTTGGTGACTCAAGAAATTCAGCCTTAAGGTGTTTAAAGTTCATGCTCAAGCGACTTCTCAATGATCCCAATCTCAATAAACTCTACAGAGATTTTATGTCAGAATATGAAGCTCTAGGCCACATGAGAATTGCTCCAGAAGTTAAAATGATTGAAAATGAGTCATCAACACAAGTTAACGTTCTTCCTCATTACTATATGCCTCATCATGGTGTTTTACGAGAACAAAGTCTCACTACCAAATTGAGGGTAGTATTTAATGGATCAGCTCCTACAAGCTCAAGCTATTCACTCAATGATATTCTTCACACTGGCAGTAAACTTCAGCTTGACATCTTCAACGTATTATTATGGATTAGGAGACATAACATAATTTTTTGCTCTGACATAACTAAAATGTTTAGGCAGATCAATGTTCACCCTGCTGATTGGGATCTGCAAAGAATCTTATGGCTCGATGATCATGATCATATAGTTCCATACCAGCTTACAACTGTTACTTATGGAACAAGATCAGCTCCATTTCTTGCAGTTCGAGTTCTACTTCAACTAATTCAAGATGAAGGTTTGAAATATCCTCTTGCAATTGAGCCTATGATGAAAGGCCGTTATGTTGACGACATATATGGTGGCTCTGATACTCTGCAAGAAGCTCAACTCATCGCTCAAGATTTAATCAAGCTCTGCATGGCGGGGAGGTTCCCTCTAGCCAAGTGGTCAAGCAATAATCTGGCCCTCCTGCAATTATTGTCCATAGAAAATATTTCTATAACTACCGCTCAAGCTCTTGATGATACAGAATTAAAAGTCTTAGGACTTTCTTGGAACTCGTCCTCAGATCAGTTTATATTTTCACCTAAACTTTCGACAGTGAAGAAAATTACAAAGCGAACAGTTCTCTCTGAAGTTGCTCAGCTTTTTGATCCATTGGGATTTTTAGCCCCAGTAATAGTTCGAGCAAAGATGTTTATACAAGAGCTCTGGTTTAACAAATCTGGATGGGATGATGAATTACCGGAGCAGCTCATTCAACGATGGACGCATCTGCGAAATGAGTTGCCTCAACTGGCTCATATTCATATCCCAAGATGGCTCAACACTCTCTCCAACTCATATATCGAATTACATGGCTTTTCAGATGCATCGCAGTTAGCCATGGCTGCATGTGTCTACATCAAAGTATTAACATTAGGAGACTCAGCTCAAGTAATGCTTTTGTGTGCTAAAACAAAAGTAGCACCACTAAAACCAGTTACTATTCCTCGGCTTGAACTAACTGCAGCATGGATGCTCGCAAAGCTCATCAAACATGTACAACAAATTCTCGAATTACCGCAAGCTCCTCTCTATTTATGGACGGATTCATCTGTTGCTCTAACATGGATACTAAGTCATCCCTCTAAATGGAAAGAATACGTAAGAAATCGAGTATCATCAATTCAAGAACTCAACCCAACAGCAAAATGGCTCTATGTTCCAGGGAAACAGAATCCCGCTGATTGTGCTTCTCGAGGTCTTACCTCAACACAATTAATGAACTTCAATCAATGGTGGAATGGCCCTGATTGGCTACTTAGCTCATCTTCTTCTTGGCCAACTCAACAGTTTAAACCTTCAGCTCTAGCTCATAAAGAAGAAAGACCAGGAGTATCCTTACATGCAATTAAGACTCCAGTGGAGGAAGATCATCCATTATGGTATCTGCTGTCAAGATATTCAACTCTTTACAAGCTCCTGCGCGTTATAGCTCTTTGCAGTCGTTTTCATAAAACTTTAAAGAAATTAGAAAACAGATCTGTAACCTCTAATCCAATATCTCCGCAAGATTTACTCAACGCTCAACTCATTCTAGTCAAAATCTTTCAAAAAATACATTTCTCATTTGAACTCAAAGCTCTTCAAGAAAACATACAACTACCTTCTCATTGTTTATCCAAATTAACTGCCTTTTTGGATGAGGATGGTATATTACGAGTAGGAGGTCGACTTGCAAATGCTCCATTAGAAGACGACGAAATGCACCCAATCATTCTACCAAGAAAATCACGATTCACTCAGCTCGTTATTGATCAGGCTCATAGAAAAACTTTACATGGAGGAGTTCAACTTACTCTCATGACAATTCGAGAAAAATTTTGGATTCTTGGAGGTAGAGCTCCAATTCGCTCATTTATACTTAAATGCGTGATTTGTGCTCGATTTCGTGCTCAACGTGCTCAACAGCTCATGGGTCAGCTTCCAGCATCAAGAGTGAATGCCATCAGACCATTCCATACAACTGGCGTGGACTATGCTGGACCTTTTATGCTCAAAACCTTCCAAGGTAGAGGTGCAAAGAAATATAAAGGCTGGATAGCTGTCTTCGTATGTTTTGTAACTTCAGCAGTACATTTGGAGGTTGTTTCATCATACTCAACAGAAGCATTCATCAAAGCTTATCGTCGTTTTATAAGTCGAAGAGGAGCAAGCGCTGTGCTCTATAGTGATCGTGGAACTAATTTTCGAGGTGCTGACTCCTTTCTCAAGGAGTTATTCAGATCCAGCTCTCAAGAGAACGCTCAGCTCGTTAGCTCACTGGCTCAAATTGGTACCAGATGGGTTTATTCTCCACCAGATGCTCCTCATTTTGGTGGGAAATGGGAAGCAGCCGTGAAATCTGTAAAAAGTCACCTGGTTCGAGTTGTAAAAAATACTTTACTAACATTCGAGGATATGTCAACTCTCTTAGCTCAAATTGAAGCTGTTTTAAATTCGCGACCTCTCTCACCTCTCTCAGACGATCCAGAAGACCTTCGTGCACTCACTCCAGCTCATTTTCTTCATAGTGCGGATCAAGGACTGTTACCAGATATAGCTCTTACTCATTTTCCAGAATCTCGACTGGCTCTTTGGCAACTTATTCAGCAACGGCTCCAACATTTTTGGCAGCGATGGTCTAAGGAATGTCTTCAACGATATCAATCGATCTCAAAATGGACTAGAGAAGCTCATGAAATCAAGTTAGGTACGCTTGTCTTGATTGCAGATGACAACTTTCCTCCAGCTCAGTGGCCTCTAGCTCGCGTTATTGAAGTTCATCCAGGCAAGGATGGACTTATTAGAGTTGTCACGGTCAGGACTTCAAAAACAACATTGACAAGACCCATCGCTAAGCTCATCGTACTACCAGTTGACTCATACCGCAATGACGTTGCGGTAGACGGGGAGTATGTTGCAAGAACAAGAAGTAGCAACAATGTTGCAATCCAGAAGGAAGCAACACTGTTGCAACGCAATTAAGGCAACATTGTTGCCTTGGCCAAAATGAACACCGTATTGCTCACTACGCAGTTTTGCGTGTCGTCGCCTTATCAGTTGCAGACGATATGGCATGATCAATTGGGATTGGTGGCTGGATTTCCTTTGTTCCAGTCCTTCGATCGCTCGTGAACAACCGTCAATCTAAGTTCAGTTCAACTATAACTGTCGCTCAGTCCGGTACTCATACTGACCTCATCATAAAATAAATTATATATTGTGTACAGCTCGGTTCTTCCGCTCTTATATAAAAGATTAACTTATAAAATTCAGCTCAGAAATAATGTGTCATAAGTTTATTAAGAAAAACAAACTTTTATTTCGCGCTCCAACACTCTTCATTTATTAAGCTTAAGCGCTAAGGTCGACTTCTTCTTGGATGGGTAACGCTATGTATTCGAGAGACACGATTTGATTCCCATTTTCATGATCTTCTTCGTTTCTCTCTTAGAAATATTTCGCGTGACGGAGCGACAATAATTGCACGATCTCTCTTATATTCTAAAGTAGATTTTCTCTTGAGAGTCATTCATGGATACAGATTGTTTCATATCAAGAGAACTCTACTTAAAATTAAGAGATATTATGAAATCAAACTACCGAATTGTTCTCGCGAATACAGTTCATGCTCAAGAGAGTGAGAGAAATCGGTAAAAATTTGTACTCGAGAGAAACGATCGCTCTTAATTTCTTTATTTCAAGCTTTCGCACGGAAAGAATATGCTCTCTTAAAATCAAAACGACCAAAACTTTAAAACTACCATATCTCGAAAAGTTTTAAGCGAATTTCTTTGAAACTTCACAAAAACATCCTCCTTCTAATAAGACTTAATTCTACCAAATTTCATAAAACTTGTCCCGGTAGATCCGGAGTTTTGCCGCGACAAACTTTTGTAAAAAGATCTTGTTTTATATATATAAGATAAATAATTACAATAACAAGATAAATTAAAATAACTATTTATGAGTGAAAATAAGTGGAATAAATAAAAATAACTTTATATGTGATCCGATTGAACAAAATAAATGAAATAAATTAAAATAACTATTTATTGGTGAGAAAATGAATAAATGAAAATAAAAATAAATTTTAAAATAAATTTAAATTGTGCAATTTTTTTAAATAAAACAAACAATTAAATTTAGATATAATAAATATAATAAATAAATATATAAACAATAATAATAATATAAAAAATTTATAAATAAATAATAATGAATAAATTAGAGTGAAGAAAGTTTGTTTTCAAGATTCAAGATTTGTACATCAAGATTCAAGACGTACACATCAAATCAACAATTATTACAAGCCATCTACTACCTTTCAAGTCATCCTTGATCAAGATCATCAAAGAAGAACATTAATACAATTTATTGTTATCTGGCTTTATGTAAGGTTGGTACCTACAATTCGGTAAAACAACGTAACAATACATTACGAAATATATACAAAGATTCGGTTTCATCTGTTTTCTCCATTATGAATGATCATGAAAATAGTAATGCCTCAGGGAATGGAGGTGTTTTGCCTTCAACTGGTAATTTTGAGTCACAGGTCAATAGTGCTACAGTACATAAACTGCCTGGTTTCTGGTCATCCATGCCTGAAGCCTGGTTTTTGCAGGCAGAAAATATATTTCAAATTAATAGGATGAGTAGCGATCTTAGTAAATTTCAGCACGTTGTTGCAATGTTACCACAGGATGTTATTGGTTGTGTTATGGATCTAATAAGAAACCCTCCTCTTGACAACAAATATGAAAAATTAAAAGATGCTCTTATCTCTAGACTCACAATTAGTGAGGAAAAAAGATTAGAGCAGTTATTATTACCATCAGAGATTGGGGATCGGAAACCGTCCTCGTTTTATAGGGACATGGAAACTTCAATGGGTTCTTCGAATTTTGTTAACCCTAGTCTTCTTAAAAAAATTTTGGTTAAGGAAATTGCCTGAAGTAGTTAAAATTGCAGTTACCGCTTCAAGTAGGGAAGATATAAGTGAACTTATAAAGATTGCAGATGATGTTTGGGAAGTTATACAACCACGAGAGATCAATGCGGTTAATACTTCTCGGTCACCTCAATCATTTCAAATGGAAATAGCCAATGCCATTTCCGCTCTTTCTCTTGATGTAAATACCATAAAGAAAGAGGTTTCCAGTTTACGTGAAAGTTTTCAAACTCTTTATAATGACCCTCGTGAACGATATCGCCACCGCTCAAATTCAAGGACGAGGTCTTCAACACCAAAACGAGATTCAAATGGTATGTGCTGGTATCATACAAACTTCGGTGATAAAGCCACTAAATGTATATTTCCTTGTAATTATAAAGAAAAGCAAAATAATTTAAACAATTAAGGACTAACATTAAAGCGACGGATGCTAGTTCCATTTCAACACGTCGCCTCATTGTTTCGGACCCATTAACAAAATTTCATTTTCTTATTGATACTGGGGCAGATATTTCTGTTTTGCCGCGTCGTTTTTTCCCAGACACCAAAAGTCCATCAACAATAAATCTTACTGCAGCTAATGGAACCCCTATTAAAGTTTTTGGTAATAAGCTGCTAACGGTATCTCTTAACTTACGTAGAGATTTTCCTTTTCTTTTTACAATTGCTGCAGTAGACAAACCTATTATTGGGGCAGATTTTCTTGCGAAATTTGGGATACTAGTTGATCTTCGTAATAAACGACTAATTGATACGAAAACGCAGTTAAAAGTTTCTGGGATATGCTCTTCAGCTGTTACACCTTCAACAAAAATTTCGATGTTAAACAATAAATTTTCACAACTTTTAAAAAAATTTCCAGAGGTAACTTCGAATTCAAATTTTACTGCTGAAATTAAACATTCGATTCAGCACCATATTTTTACTTCTGGACCTCTTCCTTTTTCTTCTCCTCGACGTTTAGATGTGACCAAAAGCAAAATTGCTTATGAAGAATTTGCTACTTTATGTAAACTTGGTATTTGTAGACCATCAAAATCTCCGGCGTTCTCGCCTCTTCATTTGGTTCCTAAACCAAATGGAGATTGGAGACCTTGTGGAGATTTCCGACGCCTTAATAACATCACTATCCCGGACAGATACCCTTTACCTCATATTCAAAATTTCAATTTGAATTTAAATGGTAGCAAAATTTTTTCAAAAATAGACCTTTGTCGGGCATATAATCAAATTCCTGTTGCTGAAGCGGATATCCACAAGACAGCCATAACAACCCCCTTTGGAATGTTTGAGTTTCTTCGAATGCCTTTTGGTTTACGGAACGCAGCTCAAACATTTCAAAGATTTATGAACGAAGTTTTGGGTGATTTTGATTTCGTTTTCGTATATATTGATGATATCCTTGTAAGTAGTGAAAATGAAGATGACCATTTTTCACATCTGGAACAAGTTTTTACTCGTTTAAAAGATTTTGGTTTAAACATTAAAGTTGAGAAATGCGTATTTGGAGTTTCTGAATTAAATTTTTTGGGTCATAATATTTCGGAAAAAGGAATTCTTCCTTCCAAGGAAAGGATTGATGTTATTACTAATTTTCCAGAACCCACGAATTTGAAAAGTCTTCAACGTTTCATCGGTATGATAAATTTTTATCATCGTTTTATCCCAAATCTAGCTGAATTTTTGATTCCTCTACATTGTCTAGTTGTTAGCTCAGTTAAAAAGCCTAAAAATTTTGTTTGGACTGATTCTCATACCAATGCGTTTAATAGAGTGAAACAAATGTTAGCCGAAGCTGTTTGTTTGGTGCATCCCATTCCTGAAGGTGACTATAGTCTCACAACGGATGCATCAAATACAGCAATTGGAGCAGTTCTCCACCAGTTCGTTGATGGAACTTATAAACCTTTAGCCTTCTTTTCAAAAAAGTTAAATGAAGGACAACAAAAATATTCGGCTTTCGATAGAGAACTTTTAGCTGTTTATGAATCTATTAAACACTTCAGGCATTGGTTAGAGGGTAGGAAATTTGTTGTTTTTACTGACCACAAACCTTTAACGACAGCTTTATGGACAAAGACTGATCGTTGTGCTCGACAAGCGAGACATTTAAGTTTTATATCGCAATTCACAAATGATATTGTACATATAAAAGGTAAATCGAATGTGGTTGTTGATACGTTATCTAGAGTGGATGATCTTAAACTTGAATCTCTTGAAACCGCTGAAGCTTTTCCACTAAATATTCAGAATTTCGCTGAACATCAGAAAGAGGCTCAGGAAATTCAGAATTTAATTAAAAATGATAAAGAACAGAGATTCCAGCTTATTACGTATCCTTTTTCAAAAATCAAAATCTGGTGCAACAATTACAACAACACCATGCGCCCCCTAGTTCCTGAGGTCTGTAGAAAATCTGTTTGTGAGAAACTACATTCACTTTCTCATCCAGGCGTTCGGGCAACTAGGAAATTAATAACTGGTAAATTTTTCTGGCCTCATATGAACCGAGATATTGGACAATGGACTAAATCTTGTCAGATTTGTCAGCGAAACAAAATTACAAGACATTCAAAATCAGAAATAGGTTCTTTCCCACTTCCTATGACCCGTTTCCAGCACATGCATTTGGATATCGTTGGTCCTTTACCAATTTCTAGTGGTTACTCATATATATTAACATTAATTGATCGTTACTCACGATGGCCAGAAGCTATTCTCATGAAAGAGGTTTCAGCTGAAGCAATAGCAAAAGCGTTTGTGGCACATCATGTTGCAAGATTTGGAATTCCACTCACCATTACTACTGACAGAGGAACTCCTTTTGAGTCAAAATTTTTTAACACATTAATTTCATTATTAGGAACACATAGGATCCGTACAACTGCATATCATCCTCAGAGCAATGGCATGGTGGAACGCTTCCATCGCCAATTGAAAGCTGTGCTTAAATCTTCTAATTTTGTGAATAATTGGGCGGAAAGGCTGCCTTTGATATTGCTTGGTTTTCGCACAGCTTTTAAAGCTGATTTGGGATGCTCTGCGGCTGAAGTAGTTTACGGGCAAACCCTCAGAATTCCTGGGGATTTTTCTATGAATAAGGAATTAGAAGTTCCTCTTTCGTTAACTTTGGATAATTTGAGAAAATCCATTTCTTTGTTGAGACCTACTTCTGTTTCTCATAAATCATCAAACACTCCTTTCGTTTTTAAGGATTTGAAACACTGTACTCATGTTTTCGTAAGAGTTGATCGTAAAATACCTTCATTAACTCCTCCATATGAGGGACCATACAAGGTACTTGATCGGACAGAAAAGGTTTTTAAAATTCAAATTAATGATAAAATCAAAACTGTGTCTGTAGATCGAATTAAACCGGCGTACATTGAGAAAACAGATGAAGGATTTTTACCAAAACACAAAAAATACGTTTCAGTTGTTTTACCTTAACTCCGTTTTTGAAAAGGGGAGTATTGTAGGTACTTACTTAAAAATATTATTATATAAGGATACTTTGTTTTAACTACTTGTTACTACTTGTAACAAGTAGCTAATTTTAGATCTAAGTAGCTAATTTTAGATCTAAGTAGCTTTTTTATTTTAACTTTATAAAATATTAATTTAGTTAGTTCAGTTTAGTTTTGTGACAATTTGGAGAGCTCTTTTTGAATGGAGCTCAGGTTTTAATT
This sequence comes from Chrysops caecutiens, assembly GCA_963971475.1. Classification (NCBI taxonomy): domain Eukaryota; kingdom Metazoa; phylum Arthropoda; class Insecta; order Diptera; family Tabanidae; genus Chrysops; species Chrysops caecutiens. Next base: position 31,392,475 of record OZ020568.1, on the reverse strand, counting down.
AAATAATATAATTATTATTATTATTATAGTGTATTTTAAATATTATGTATTAAATAAAATATTAATAGTTATGTGAATATAATTTTTATTTATTCATATAACTATATGTTTCTTATTAGTATGTACTTAAATCAATGTTTCTTATACAGTGGTTTGATAGAGTAATACGGTGACAAAACAGATAAATCACAAGTTTATTTTTTCGCGCCAGTTTTCATTTCTTCTTTAATGCTGCCATAGCTCTGACATTTACTCGATACTGGACACTTTAGGGGTTTTTTAATTCGATTTGGTGCAAGCTCTCTTTGGTTTGCGTTTTGTTCAATTCGGCCCATATTCACGACTCATATGAGCAGATATTTTCAATTTTTTTTTTCAATTTTCAATTTGATACTGATTTTTACTTATACTTCAGCAAATATTTTTATTGTTTTACTTTGGGTTCGTATAGCTCTTCTCCAACTCCATACAATGACATCCGTACGAACGTCCTACATGATCGCGTTCTCGCGCTACACTGTTTCTTAATTTTACGTAACGATTGTTAACAACAATCATACGCAAGTGAACTAACCCGCTGACGTCACGCGGAAAACCAATGCTACAGAAATTCTCTACCTATTGTGACCTGAATAGTTGTTATCGAATTATTAGCCTCGTAGCTATTGGCGATTGAAATCTGACGGTATATTATACCGTAAGAAAGTTTGACTGGCTATCAGTGTACTCACCGAACGTCAAAAAAATTACAACAAAATGTTGGTACTAATATGTACTTTAATTATCAAGCTATTAATTACAACGGATATGGAGTGTAGTACGGTTACAGAATGGATAAATCACAAGTTTATTTTTGACGTGATAACGTCTTATAAATCGCTGGCCGGCTGCACAAATGAAAAATCGTGACTCATTGTCACGTTCCGCCTGAGCTGAGCGGACGAATGAGAGATTCGTACATTAGTTTGGACTCATGAGAGATTCTTGAATCTACACTATTATGCGTATGAACGAATCTCTCATGAATCCAATCTCATACGCGTATCAGTTTGGATTCATGGGAGATTCATGAATCCCCACTAATGCGCGTATGGACAAATGAGAGATTGACGAATGAGAGATTCGTACATACGCGTATTAGTTTGGATTCATGAGAGATTCTTGAATCCACACTAATGCGCGTATGAACGACTCTCTCATGAATCCAATCTCAAACGCGTATTAGTTTGGATTCATGAGAGATTCTTGAATCCACACTAATACGCGTATGAACGAATCTCTCATGAATCCAAACTATACGCGTATGAGACGGGATTTATGAGAGATTCGTTTATACGCGCATTAGTGTGGATTCAAGAATCTCTCATGAGTCCAAACTAATGTACGAATCTCTCATTCGTCCGCTCAGCTCAGGCGGAACGTGACAATGAGTCACGATTTTTCATTTGTGCAGCCGGCCATCGATTTATAGGACGTTATCACGTCAAAAACATAAAACACCAGAAGTTAAACATGCACTATAATTACCATCAAGCGTAAACACAATACAGTTAAACGACGTATATAAACCTTCAAAAATTTAGAATATAAACAAACATACTATTTCATAACACTTACGTAAGCATTGGATCCCGGAAACCAATGTTAATAACATGAAATTCACTCACAAACATAAAACACGCGACATCACAACAAGATCTTAACCTAGACTGAAACGTCTAAACGAAACATGTGGAAACGTAAACAACTCAATCAACTTACGCAGTTCTAAAAACCTCCGCCCGTCACCGGTAGATGGCGCCATGCAGAAGTTAAGTGCGTTTCGTAATTGATGGCAACCTCGCACCAACGGTCAAAAATCCCGGTTTCTTGAGATGAAAAGCGGAGAAAAATTGGGGATAACACCAATAGTTGGGATCAACTTTACATCCTCACAAGTCAGACAGACCTTATAAGAATGAAAAGGGAGTAGACGAACAAGGAAAAGTAAGTGATCCAAACCGAACAAAGTTCTAGGAACCTATCGGTTTTCTGGGAGCTTGAGTTTGAAAGTGGTCATAGTAACCCATCAAACTCAAGTTCGAATTTGCCAAACCGAACAAGGTTCTAGAAACCTATCGGTTCTCTGCGTTGGGAGCTCGAGCTTAAAAGTGGTCATAGTAACCCATCAAACTCGAGCTCGAAGCTGCAAAACCGAACAAGGTTCACGAAACCTATCGGTGCAGTAAGGAACTTCGTGTTGAAAGAGGTTAAGTCACCCATCAACTAGAGTCCGAAATATCCATTCGAACAAGGTTCTCGAAACCTATCGATTTTGAGGGGAACTTCTAGTTGAAAGTGGTTGCCAGAACCCCTCATCCTAGTTCCAAGTACGGCGTCGTCACTGAAGTGGCTATTTAGCAGTGTCAGGGACGTCGCAAATAACATTGGAGGAAACGTTGCGCGATTCCAGGGCCGGACCGAGGCCGATTACCTTGGAAGAATACCGGGCCAAGAATCGGGGCAAGAAGGAGGTCGTCGTGCCACCGGCCGTGGAAGAAGAGCGTCCCGTCAAGTATCGTACTGGGGTGGAGGCCAACTTCAGGTGGGCCATAGAAGAAGTTCGGTGTCGTCTGCTGCTGGCGGTAGGTAAGGAGGAGCGACTACGAATCAGCAGGGAGATCCAGCGGCTCCATAATGACCGCTTGAAGTACCGCCATACTAAGAAGAGTAAAAATAGACATAAAAAAAGAATTGTAAATTAGATTAGGGTTAAGGAATGAAATAAATAATGAATGAATTAGGATTAAAACATAAACTGGAAATTTGAAAATAAGAGAAAAATTAATTAGGTCAGGAAGTAAAGTAAAGATGAATCTGCCTGAGTAGTGGAATGATAAAATAATTAGTAGATTAGTTCATATAAAGAATGAAACGATTGGTCGCATGGACGTTTGATTTGTATAAATTATTAGGAGGATAACTAGTAGATTGGTAACATTGGCGTTTGATTTGTATAAAATATTAGGAAGATAATTAGTAGATTGGTCGCGTGGACGTTTGATTTGTATAAAGTATTAGCAGGATAACTAGTAGATTGGTAACATTGGCGTTTGATTTGTATAAAATATTAGGAAGGTAATTAGTAGATTGGTCGCATGGACGTTTGATTTGTATAAAATATTAGGAAGGTAATTAGTAGATTGGTCGCATGGACTTTGATTTGTATAAAGCTTTAGGAAAATGAATGAAAATGTAAATGAGAATTGTAATTAGTATATGAACAATAATAAATATTAAGCCAACCCAAAATTTGTGTAAGGCCTACCCTCAACATTGAACTAACAACTGGTTAAAACTGAAAATACAAACTATAACAAAACGAATAAAAAATACAAAACATTGTTTCGCTTTAGGTCCTAGCAGCCTTTTTCATGCTTTTTACAATGATACCCCAATCAATGTCCTAGGTTAACGCGTTTTCACGCTTCACTGATAAAAATCTTCACGCAACGCTAAAAACAACAATCACGCGAAGGCGTTTATACTAGCCCGATGACGTCACTGACCAAACAGACGCCGGACAATAAATACGTACAAATATGCTCCATTCACTGTGACATAAACCGTTGTTATCGCATTATTAGTCTCGTAGTTAATAGCGTTTGAAAAATGACGGTGTTTTATAACACAAGAATGTTAGACCGGCTGCCAATATACATACTCAACGAGAAGAAAGATATTTTCACGTCAAAAACTCGATTTCAATGCTGGACCGCGAGATACACGTAATATAATTTATGTACGTTATATATGTATATATATTTATATATATATATTTATATCTAGACTATAAATTAGGAAGTAATTATTCTCTAAAAGACAATTTATAGAGTAAAGAAATCTTACCACTTAAAATATCTAAAACTAAACAACCATAAAAATGCATAGAGAAGACACACTTTCTGTTGGAAAGAAACACTTAATATTAAATTTTGTTTACATTCCAACTGTAAGGGTATTCACTTCACGTCGTAGATCGTAAATGTCGTGAGCACAATTGATGCGAACACCCCAAACTGTTTTCTTCGTAAACTTTGTAAATATCTGTCATATTTTATTTGTCATTTGTCATTTCCAAATTAAAATGTTTTATTTTATTAATTTTTTTGAATTAACACAATGCCCAAAACCATTGAAAAGCAGAAAATTTTAAAATTCCTACACGACAAAGCGGTTTGCGAGCCATTAATTTTGGATCAAATAAGTAAAATCATCTAGTTTTAACTTATAATTTTCAATAATGTATTTTTAATATAAATAATTTAATTACTACAAAAATATTTTTAAACTAGGTGGCGTTCGCGAAGTCGCACACAAAATTGAGCTGAGCGGTCGATATGTAGACACTCTGCTTCATAGTCATCTGTGGTAATGTAATAATTGGTAGCAATTGATTCAAGTCGAAACCATGTGTGTTGACTTGGTTTTAATGTAAAAAATATTTGTATTACAATTCTCGCCCTAAACACTGATTTATTGGCCATTTCTTGTTTGTTATTCTATCTCTTCATTGCCCTCAGTGAGAGAAACTCAAGAGATAAAGGATGGGCCATATACGATTTGGAATTTGAATCGGATATAAAGAAACTAATGAATATTTGTCCAAAACTATAACTTTGTTAGAAAGATTGAACATTTCCATTTACGAGTGAAACACAACATCATTCAAATGACTGCCAAGGCTGGCCTTACAGTACCCCATCGGATCAATCCAAATTTTCAGTACATTTCGATTGCTTGGGCTTCAATCTCATGAATGGCAACTTCAATTTCGTGTTTCAATGATTCAATCGTCTCTGAATGATAAGCGTAACATATATCCTTAATAGAATCAGAATTTAACTTTATTATTCGATGTTCAAAAGCGGTGCGCAAAAGATCGGTTGAATCGTTGGCTGTGTCGCAGCCCTGTCCTGTTGGAACCAAATTCCGTCCATGTAACACTCTTCAATTTGTGGAAACTAAAATCCATTTAACATGGCTCTGTAACGCTCGCCATTGACTCTGAGGGCGGCAATTTCGCTTATTGAAATAGTCTCCACGGTGGAAATGTGCTTCATCGGAAAAGATAATTTTACTGTAAAAATGTTCGTCTTCGACCAAACGATCTTCAGCTCATCCGATGCGATAGGCGAACATAAAACGCATCAGATGGTCACTAGGCTTCATTTGTTGCACTCTTGTTTGTAGCCAAAATTTTCATCAGACAAGTGCGAGGAATGTTCAGTTCCTGAGAACGATGACGAATTGGTGTTTATGGATGTTCATGCACACTGTGCGAAACCGCGGCAATGTTTTCAGGTGTGCGCACTGGACGAAAACGGGAACGGGTTGTTTTGTCCAATAACGAACCGGTTTCACAAACTCGCTTCACTGATTGATCAACTGATTGGAAGGCAAATTTTTCCCATAAATTTCTTATGGTTTCCGTAGAAAACTCACCAGCGTTAAAGTAAGTTTTCAATAGTTCCCAACTTTGTTCAAGCGTAAAGCGTCCTATTTTGTAAACGTCAAACATAAGACTAATTTTCTGTTAGTTCATGAAAGTCATTATGCCTATCAAACTCCAAATATACGGTAGTTCGTATTCCAAATGTTAGATGCCTCTCCTTTATTTTCTATATTTGTTCTAATCCTATTGTGAGCCCTATTTAGTTATAGTTTATAAATTCTTATTTCCTCTACACTGTTGAATTACTCAGCTTCTCTAATTTATGTTAAATAATTTAGAAAAAATGTAATTTATGCTATTTATTGTTCTGAAAAATCACTAGAAAATGCACCACTAGAAAATGCAGTAGTGAAAGTGAAGAAAAAAGTTTTGTTAAGGGTGGCACTCCATACATAGTTCTGAGGGACAAGATATATTTTTTCATTGCACATACCCGTGTGATGCATTTTTGGATAGGCGTTTAAAAATGACAATGATGTTGTTGGAAACCTTTTCCCTTAGGCTAATCGCTTGCGAAATATATGCTTCTAAAAACGTCAAAAGTGTGTTCCCTCCTCTCTAACTTTTGAACGACGGGCCAGAAAAATCTGAAAAAATCAAAGGTAGTAGGACTATATAAAAACAGTAAACGATTTTTGGTTTGAACAATAAGATTCTTACCGTTAATATTGTAGATATTCCATGTTTTCAGCTACCAACAAAGATTTCTTTCACTCAATACCTTATGCGGCATTCTACGGAACCCTTAGTCTATGTGTGTCCGACACGCACATCGTTTCTTTTTATCTTATTATTCATGACTTTTTGATAGTATGGGATTTCTAGTATTTTGTGTTTTATATTATTTATGAATCTATTTGTATATTTATTATGATTACGAGTTTATATATTGAAGATATGAAACAATTTTCAGTAATCCATTCAATCATCTTTACTATCAGATTTCTTCAATAATTCATTCATCTTAACTATCAGATTTCAATGATTTACAAAATTATTAGCTAGAATCGTAATTTTGGATATGGACAAATTTATAAACACTCACAGCAGAGGATATTAAAGTTTGACAAAAATGCAGGAAATGTCAAAATAATGGGGGTCAGTCATACATATGAAACCCCTTAGGTGCATAATTGAGCCGCTACGGGCAAAAACCTGTTAAAAATTCAAAATCTGAGTTTTATCAGTTTTCCGATTTTTTGTATGTATATCTTTAAAAACTGAATTTAGAGAAAAATAGTGTATGACAAAAAGGTATAAAATCACATAATAATTGGGGTCGGTCATACATACGAACACCCAAGGACGCTGCGTTTAGCCGCTACGGGCAAAAAACCGTTGAAAATTCAAAATTTTACTTCCTTTGGCCGCTACGGGCAAAAAACTGTTGAAAATTTCCAAATTTGAATTTAATAACTTTCCCCATCTTTTGTATGCACATCTTTAAACTCAATTTAGAGAAAAATGATGTATGAAAAAGAGGTAGAAAATGTCAAAATAAGGGGGGCCGTTTATTCATATGAGCTTCCTAGGAAGCTTCGTTTAGCCGCTACGAGCAAAAAAACATTAAATTGGACATTTGAAATCTAAATTTTATCAATTTCCCCTTCTTTTGTATGTATACGTTTAAAAACTCAATTGAGAGAAAAATCAAGTATGACAAAAAGGTAGAAAATCTCAAAATAATGGGAGTAGTTCGTACATATGAAACCTCTTAAGTGCATAATTTAGCCGCTACGGGCATAAAACTGTTAAAAATTCAAAATCTGAGTTTTATCAGTTCTCCGATCTTTTGTATGTATATATTTAAAAACTGAATTTAGAGAAAAATCATGGAAAGGTAGAAAATTACAAAATAATGGGGGTCGATCATACATACGAACACCCTAGGACGCTGCGTTTAGCCGCTACGGGCAAAAAACCGTTGAAAATTCAAAATTTTACCGGGAAAGTACCCTAAAAACCTGAAGAAAATTGTCCAATTTCTGATGCCCAGAATGTGGCTTGTCCCATGATTCAAAATTCATAAATTAACATACTATTTTTCAAGAACCTGTAAAAATCCACTTGCAACGGTTTGAGTAAACCAAAATAAAATTTCTCTTCAAAGTCTCCGATTCCCCACAGCAAATTGGCGAAAGCCGGAAACAATCAAGTGCCTGTGCTAAGATCTTTATGTAAAAGCTAATTCTGGTTGGAGCACCAGAATAATAATAATCAATTAGAATAATAATAATAATCATAATAAACCCCCTTATTCAGACCAACTTAGAATATATTTACAAAGTATTAAGAACTTAAAACTATGGGTATGGATATACAAATATATTTTTGTAGCTAAACTAATCTTAATCTATTCTATTCTAATACTTAATTATTTTTGTATGTCTGTTTGCCTCCTCCAAACTATTCCATTCCCGTCTATTTTGGGCCACTCTCTTCCACGTTACACCTGCCTTGTATTTATTGTTTATTTCTGTTAGTTGTTTTTTTCTGTCCTTTGCGTCTTTTGTGCCAATTAATTAAGTGGCTCCTTTGCACTAGCAATTTTATAGTGGCCACTGTTTATGTTTCCTACTGGTATTTGCAGCGAGTTTTGTTTCAGTTTTAATAATACTAGGGGGACGCCCCCTGCTGGCTACGCTCGCCAACCCCCACCGTTCGCTACGCTGACTCTAATAGCTCGCGCATGGCGCTATATATACAGTAGCATTATAAGTAAAAAGGTGATTTAGTTCAGACTTTAGTAGCAATCATTTAAGCTCATTTTGCACCTCAAAGTACATCTATATTGAATGTGGCCCTATCTATAATTATCGAAAACCTTGCGGGTGCGGTTGCGGATGTTAAAAGATCTTAAAATTTTCTCATACAGAATACTTTTTGTAAAAATTCTTTCATCTTCTGCCAGATGACCTTGGCCTTGTGTTTCAGAAATACGCAATAGAATACCCAAGCCATAGAAATAATATAGACGTACAATCGATCAAACGATCTAACTTTACTGGCTACAACATACAATTGTCGTTGTTTGAGTAAGATTCATGATTTTTGAAACGTTTGCCCCTGGGATTTATAAATTGTCATCGCAAAAGCCTGAATGACGGGAAATCGAGTTTTTTGAAAGGAAAAAGGCAAAAATACGTCTCACGTGTCAAAATACGTGTGTTTCGGAAAACTCCTGCTAAAATCTCACAATCCAAAAAAATTTTTTTTGCATTTGAACTAAACGAATAGGTGTACCATTGACCAAGCAAGTCATGTCCTGTACACAAATTACGAATAAGTAAAAGTATGCAATTTGGCTTTTAAAATAAATTTGTGGGATCGGGAGCCCACTTACATCAACTGAGTTTAAAAATTCTACGGGAAAATTATTTTGCTCTCTATAATCATCACTCAAGATGTTATCGGAACTCAAATATATTCGTTTCTCTCCGGCCAGGCTGTTAAAGATTTCTGCATCGATGAAAGTGCAGTCTTCATATTTGGGTGCTAATATAACCGAATTGAGAATATCGTTAGACTTTATGGTTTCAGACACATTGCCATAAGTATCTGCAATCACGAAGTTGTTAATTAAATGGGAAGGAATTTCAATAACACCTTGGCTGTAATCTGGAAATGTGGGTAAAGTTCCATTACCAAGAGATTTAAGAAATTCAACGAATTCAATCTCATGAGGTAAAGCTCTCAAGTTTTGAGTAAAAGTTATTTTATGGAATTTTGAAAATTTGGACAATGAAGTAAGGCAATTCTTAATAAGTGGTACACGTATACCGTGAGATGTAGGTGGCAATATTCGTCAAAAATTTCCACAGAGTAGAATAGTTTTATATCCGAAAAGTTTAGTTGAAGTACCGAATGAGTCGTTTACTGAACAAAATTTCCTCAATTGCTAATAAAGCACGGTTATATGAATCATTTTCTGAAGAATTTCTTAAAAAGTCTTCACACATGAACATTTTGAATTCATTCCACAAATCTAATGCATCTGTGGTAAGGCATACATATTATTGTCTTTGGCCAAATGTTCATTGTTTTGGCTTTTGTCTGGAAGCATGCAATTTTATTAGCCAAAGATTGCCTTCTTCCAGGTAAAAAGCAAAAGAATGAACATGTGAATGTTGTCTGTGATATGGCTGCATTTGCCCCTCACATTATCATTGGCATTGATATTAGGTTTGAGTGAAAAGAATGTATTTGGCATAAATGGTTGGTTATTCAGTCGAACGTATGATCTATGCTAATGATAATGTTAAATAAGTATGTTCTATATTCTGATTTTTTCGTAGCGGAATGCAATCATATGTTAATTCTTTTGGTTTGTGTCCCCAAGTGGAAAAATGATCCATTTGGTTTGATTTTCGACTAATTTAGTACTTGCCATTTATCGGGGACACAAACCAAAAATTCACATATGGTTGCATATTTCCAGGCAAAAAGCAAAACAATCACACACATACATTCTTCCCAAAAGCATCATCTACGCTATACGTGTGCTCAATTCACGCATACTATCCCATATAATTTTTTAATTTCAATTTAAAATTAAACTAATTTATAATTAAATTTAAGAAAAAAAAATAAGTGATGCACATAGAGGAAAAACTAATCTTTCGAATGGTATAATTTTTATGCTGGTAAGTCCACCTGGTTTCCTGTGAAAGGGATAACGAAAAAACGTGTCGCCTATTTATATATAGATTCTCTATCCAGTTGTATTTTTCCTGTATGTTTAGGTTCCTTGTGTTTTCTTTAAAGTTTGTGAGTTTGTCTCTCAAGCTGGCTGGTAATTGTTCCATTTGGTGTTTTCCGAGCTTTGCATTGACTGGTTCTTTTTTTGGCCTAGGTTTCCTTGGTTGTTTTGTTTTTAATTCTGCCCTGATCAGTCAATTCTGTTAAGTTTTCTTCATTTTTTAGAGTAAGGCTATTGAGTGCTGCGATATAGATTTTTTCCTTCCTTTTTTGGATTTTTGGAGCTTTGTGGTCTTCATCCCCTACGAGGAGCCGTCGGATTGGGGGAGATGTGTTTTTGTGTTTTGTTGGTTTTCGTAGTTTGCTTGTATATTCCGAATGTTAGTTGCTGTTGGTTCTTGCGTGTGGAAGTATTGGTGAGAGAGTTTGATTTGATTCTCGTTGCATCGAAAACGTTTGTTCTATTGTTCTTGGTGTTTGTGATAAAGCTCAGCGATTGTTGTTTTTTGGGCTGAGTTTTCGTCGGTGACTGTGGTGAGGTAGATTGTTCCCTTTTCCTATTATCGTTGTTGGTGATAAGTTCCTTGATAATCATTTTGTCATATTTCAGAAAAGGTACGTTTTCTCTTTTCCCCTCTTCTAGCAATTGCGGTTGTAGAGCTTTCCTTGTCTCTAATAATTCTTTCAAATAGCCTTCAAATAGATACATGAATTCCATTTAGTTTCTTTTTATTTTTCATAGTTTCATTCTTCTTCCATTGGCTTAAAAGGGAACATAGTACAGGCTTTTGGTTTGTTTGTTCTCGGCTTTTGGTTTCCCTAAGCGGTTTAATTTGTTTACTTCGCTTTTTCCTAACTCGATGTTTAAATCTCCTTTGAAGTTTTCCTTTATATTCTGGAATAGCTCAGCTATTGCGTTTTCACCCTCTTCTTATACAAAAAGAATTAGGCTATTACTTTTCTTTTCCCTTTTTAAATGTTCTATCTCCTTCTGAACGGATTTAGAAACAATGGCAACACCTTTAGCCACTGAACGTCAAATACAACAAGTTAATTGCTGCCAACTACACATCGGACTGAGAACTTCACTTGCATTGGTGACTTCGAGTAAAATACACATTTTTTTGAACAAATATATAGATCAGGAAAATAAAGTGTTTCAATTTTGGTTTGAACATTTTTTGGACAAATATATAGATCATATAAATAAAGTGTTTCAATTTTGGTTTGAACATTTTTTGGTGGCCCATGGGAGGAATGAACTCGTCATATCGATTGTTTGTGCCGGTAAAGTCGCAGCATCGTGTTCATCATCTGAGTCTCAACAACAAGGCGCTTAAAGTGATCAACATCCCGCATATCAACATAAAATCGCATAACATATGGAATGCAAAATCACGATTTGTTATCAGTGGTTTCCACGTGGTTCGTTATCAATGCAGGTCAGCACATGGCACATGGAGTGAAGGGATATAACGGTGTCCAGGCATAACCTGAAATAATAGGATGCAACTTCTTCTTCTTCTTCTTCGTCGCAATAAAGAGAACTTGAATTTCATTCATTTATTGTATTTATTTATCCATGCATTTGTAATTTAAGGATTGAAAGTACGTGTCACTACAACTTTAAAATATGGACACTTCAAAATTGGAAGAGTCCTTTAATTTCGATAGCCCACTCTCACTACAGAGAGAAAATGTGAAGACGGTAAGAGACTACCCTCAAAGCTTCAAGAAGTACGCCCACGAAAAACGAACAAATGGTTTGAAGGAAATCCGTCGAGACTCCCAGATAAGACATAAAATCATGGTTAAGACGGCGACAGATATGGAAGATCCATATTTTCAACAAGGTGATCATCAAGCATTTATCGACAACTACGATGAGGTATACGCCGAATTAGTAAAAATGAAAATCGACAAATATCCGCCTCAATCGCGTCAAACCACACGATCAAATCAAGGGGGTACGTCAAACTTACAAAATGCATGCACTACACGATTTCCCGAAATACCGTTGCCAACATTTTCGGGAGATCCGAAAGATTGGCCTGCTTCCAACGACACCTCCACGAGGATAATCCATCAAAATTCGGAGTTGAATTCAATACAGCGATTTCATTACCTTCGAACTGCATTGAAAATAGAACAACATAGAGATATCCATGAGTTACCTCTGTCCGAAGCAAATTACCCGATCGCTTGGGAGATGCTTAAGCAACGGTATGACAATCCACGCATTGTATTCTCATAAAGAGTGGAAGAATTTGTGGCATTACCCTTCATGACAAAGGAATGCTCGGCGGAAATGAGGCAGTTGCAAATCACATTAAAAAGCTGTGCGACGTAATTCCAGCGTCTCAACGTGAGTAATATTATTGATTTATTAACCCACTTTGCGATCAAGAAGCTAGCTCCGGAAATGATTCAAGCTTGGGAGCAAAACCAAACATTCCAAGCTACGAGGAATTCGAGAAGTTTTTGAAAAACCGTTTGATTAGTGTTAGTAACATCGAGAGAAGTAGACAATCGATACAACAAAGGGCGGATCAAACCGAAAAGGCGACACCAAAGCAACCAAATGATCGAAAATCAACATCATCACGGTCAAACTCATCGATACAACGAAAGGCGTATCACATAACAACAACCTCCACAGAGAAGTGTTTAATGGCCGCCTGTCAAGGATCACACAACATTAGATCGTGTCCGGATTTTTTATCGCGCGATTGTTTTGCAAAAAATAAAATCGCTGATCAACTGCACCTGTGCATAAATTGTTTGGGCAACACTCATTTCGTCTCCAAGTGTCCAAGCAAATCAAGTTGCAAAACCTGTGGACAGCGACATCACACACTATTACATTTCACTTTTAACGGAAGCACAGAAACGGCAACCCCAACGTTAAATACAGCACCTTTGGCTAAACCCCAACAAGCACGCGACTCATCCGAGGTATGAACTTATGCCGCTAGCGTCTCCTCGGAAAGAACAACGCGGCAACCAGCAAAGGTATTATTAGCAACAGCATTACACTGGTCATACAATGACATTGAGAGCTCTCATCGACCATTGTTCTGAGGGCACACTTATCACAAATCGTGCCGCACGCGCATTGGGGTTGCGGCGTACTCCGCTACATACCGACGTTAGTGGTGTCGGCGAAATTTCTGGAACCAGTAAAGAGTGCGTTAGTCTTCAACTCCGCTCGAGCCTTAATCCGTACTTTGAGGCTTTGGTACAAACGGCGTTTGTATTGGACACAGTCACGTCGAACTTACCCAGTAATCGAATTGACCCACAGGATTGGCCACACATCAAAGCCTTCGTGCTAGCCAAAACCCTCTGTAGTAGTACAAGCCATGAAGTAGACTTTCTTACTACCACATTCACAGAGATGGCCTACCTTCTGCCATATGGAACGAAATGAAATTTCATATGAAAAATGAAATTTTCATCGCGGGAATTTTGAAAAACTCAAATATGGCATAATAAAAATCACTTTTTTATTAATAAATGACTTTTATTATTTGCAAAACTGAATACACTTGTATGTAAATCAGTATTAATATATATTTACGTGTTGAAAAGTGGAATAAAATTAAACTATATAGGAAAGTTGAACCAGATGTTACAAAAATTTAATAACAAAATTACGTTATGGACAAGTTAACAACAAAAGGCAGTCAAATAAATGAAATATATAACAATATAACGAAAAATTAACCAAAAATGATAAAAATATAAAAGTTATATGGTATAAAACTAAATTTAAACAAATTTTGTACCTGAAAATTTTAATAAAAATACACTTTTTGATATTTTTTAAGATTTCTTTATTATTGAACATTGAAATTTAAACAAACTATTTTTAACAGTTTATATTTACAAACATTTGTTTATAAATTTTTACTTTTTTCATATTTTGAAACATTACAATTAATTTCTAATGAACAATTTACATATAATTTCGATTTATTTTATCTACAAAACTTCACAATAAATTATAATTTTATTATTTATTATAAATAATAATATATTTTCACTATTTTAGTTTCACAAGCACTGAATTTAATGAATATTTGCGTTTGTTTTGCACCGAAGCAAACAAACATCAAAAGGCATACCGCCGACAAAATTGACTTTTACAGACCTTTCGCGGATTTTCCGATAGAAAATTTATATTATATTATTAACAAAACTTTAACAATTACACTAATACAACATTTTGTATAAAATAATGACTTTTTGCACGTATTTAACATTAAAACCGCGGAAACGATATGAACTTCCCGTACTTCACCATACGGAATGGTGTGAAATGAAGGCCTACCATGCACACATTGACAAGGCCTACTTCATGGCTTGTCAATACATACAGAGGGTTTTGTGCTAGCAGATCCAACATATCTTAATGTTGCTGAATTTACACAAACAAAATTGACTTGCTCATTGGAACAGAAATACATGTGTCCATTTTGTTGCCAGACATGCGTATCGGTCGGCCTGATCATTCTAAAGCACAAAATTCACATCTCGGCTGGATTTTGTATGGTCAAGTTGCAGCAGCAGCCTCAACTACCAATCGGTCAGCCACTATTCACTGTCATCACACAGCAATCAATCCAGCATTGGAAACCCTTGTTCAACGGTTCTTCGAAGCGGAGCAAGTCTCAGAGGAACGTATCATATCCCAGGAGGAAAAATGGTTCATCGACTTCTTCAATCGACACTGCAGACGCCAGGCATCCGGAAAGTATATAGTTAGACTTCCGCTCAAAACACACTTCGATCCGAACCAAACGTTGGGTAGATCGAAACAAATGGCCATCAATCGTTTCCACCAGATGGAAAAACGTTTGTTTCGTTCAGAAGCACTATTGGAACGTTACTCAGCAGGTATTCAAGAATATTTTGACTTAAATCAAATTGTTGTATCTACATCTACGGAGGACAAGAACTACACAGTAACGGAAACAAACCAAACAGCAGTAACCGCTTGTGTGCTCCCACATCATGCAGTGCTCCGTGAAGAAATTTTGACAACCACATTTTGCATTGTCTTCGACGCATCATCAAAAACGTCTAATGGAAACCTTGCACTGCGATCAGTGTCATACATCGGATAGCTGACGATGAAAGAGAACGCTACCCACTAGCTGACGATGTACTAAGAAGGGAAATGTACGTCGACGATGTTCAATCAGGCGATCATTCACTTGAAGCTGCCATTACCAAACGAAATAAGTGAAAGCAGCGTAAGCATCAGCGGGCATGGAGCTGCGAAAGTGGTCTAGCAACCACCCAAAGCTACTTGCTTCAATTCCAATTGAACATCAATACAGTGGCACCTTGCTCGAACTTGACAGCGACGAAGTGTTTAACACGCTTGGCATGGGCTGGCAACCAAACGGAGACGTATTCAAATTCAAATTGAAATTCCAACTTCCAACTATTGCAACAAAAAGAACCATCCTATCAACCACAGTTCGGTTGTTCGGACCAGTCATCGTTACATCAAAAATTATTCTCAAGCAAGTATGGACATGCAATCAAGGATCTAACAACACACCTTTGGGCTGGGATGATAAGGTAACAAACAACATCAACAGATATTGGACTGAGTTCGTCACCGAACTTCTAGCAATCAACGGAATATCCATACCTCGATGGATAAACTATTCACCGCAAATCGAATCAGTGCAGCTACATACGATTTGTGATGGAGAAACTATGGCATTCGCAGCCGCAGTACATACATACATTCGGATTCAAGATGAAAATAGAGATGTGTACACCCATCTATTAACCGCCAAAAGCATAACAACATCAACGAAACCAATTCTAACAACACCTCGAGTGGAATTATGTGGAACTGAATTAGCTACCCGAATTGCCTTATGGACCAAGAAACATCTTCGTTCATACCACAACAACATTCCAATGTACTTTTGGAGTGATAGCACGATAGTAGTGCACTGGATAAAGGGCGATAGAGTACGTTGGAAGACTTTCGTAGCAAATCGTGTGAGCAAAATGTTGGCTAGATCATCGAAAGTAAATTGGAATCACGTCGATACAAAGCAAAATCCGGCTGATTGTGCTACTCGCGGCCTAACACCTAAGAAGCTATCCGATTTCGACTTATGGTGGAAGGGTCCAATATGGCTCAGTCAAGATAGCATCCATTGGCCAACCTGGCCCCCGAACATTCCCACATTCACCGAAGAGGAACTGGAAGCAAGGTCAACCAAAGTTCGGGTTCATGTAGTCATAAAAGGTGATTCAATCATCTATCACTATGCATCATTAACTAAACTGATTCGCGTAAACGCCTGGATGCATCGTTACCGTTACAAGGCTTGCAAGAAAAATCAATGGCAACGAAGAAAGGGACCGCTTCTAGTCATCGAGCTGCAAGAAAGTCTGCACAAACTAATCAAACTGGTCCAAGCTGAAGCTTTCGGACAAGAGATAGCTTGCATCAAATCGAAGGAACCGTTACCCAACAAGTCAACAATCAATGGTTTAGCTACGTACATCGAACATTCAACAGGATTGCTTCGCGTATGGGCCAGACTCCAACGATCGCATTTGCCTTACCGCCAGAAACATCCAATCATAGTGCCAAACAAGCATCATTTTACTCGGCTGTTAATCGACAATTCGCACCAAAACACGTTACATGTAGGAGTACAACTCACCTTAGCCAATCTACGGAAAAACTATTGGGTTGTCAAAGGACGACAAACTGTTGCATCAAGAATTCGAAAGTGCATAACTTGCTTTCGAGTTAAACCAGAACCATCAAGTCAAATGATGGGCAGCCTGCCATTTCATAGAGTCAATCAACCAACAAGACCATTCGAAGCAACTGGAATTGACCACACCGGAGCTTTCGAGCTCAAATCATCGAAATTTCGGGGCACCACCAAGTATAAGGGTTACATCGTAATTTTCATCTGCCTTGCAACAAAGGCAATTCATTTGGAAGCCGTCACTGGAATGTCTGTTGAAAATACACATGGTTTACTTAATATTGTAGTCCAGTGTAAAATCCTCCAACTATAACTGTATTGTAAAACCAGTCTGTATGGTAGAATAGGAATTATCTCACGAATAAAACTCACTTGCTGTTAGAACACCAGGCTGTTTGTTCTTTCGTAGTTCGGTTTAATTTCAATAGGTTATCGGCCCAGATCAACGAGTAAGGGAATTTAGAGCTGTGCTATTTCGCTAAACAAAAATAAAAAGGAAGTGCCTTTCGGAACATTTGTTTTATTGGAAAAGTATTCGGGATATATTTTTGTGTGAAAGTGGGTGAGAATGGAAACTGAAACAATTAGAATCGAAAGACTGGAAAACGCGGAAAACTGGTGCACGTGGAAATTCCAAGCTCGCATTGTTTTAAAAGCAGGTGATCTTTTCGAAGTAGTTAACGGTAAGTGTCCTTCACCGGTCCGTGATGTCGGGGAGGCGGAAGAAAAGTTTAAAGCTGATTTGCAAAAATGGCGACGCAACGACAGCATGGCACAAAAAATCATCGCCACTTCAATCGGGCAGCAGCCCTTGACTCATATCATGAATTGCAACACCGCGTGCGAAATGTGGCCAAAACTAGAAAATGTGTATGAACAAAAATGCCGTTCGAACATTCTTTTGCTACAACAGCGTTTCTACAGCTTCCAAAGAGATCCTACGGATGATGTGGTATTAGAAAAGACAAAATTTACCTGTAGTACATTGTGCCAATTAATTCTGATATGATTTTACTCTTTCTTGAAATTTGTAAGGTGGCAACACCGTCTATTGAATTGTAGTACTTGGAAGTAACTAAGTTGTTCTTCCTGCGCTGTACATTTATTACCTAAAATATATTGTTTCTTTTCTTTATATATAATTAATTCTTTTATTGAAGAAGTGACAATATTAACAGGTTATGGGCCCAGGCTGCTCTGGAAAAAGAAATACAGGAGAAATCAGCAAAGAAAAAGTTACAATCATCGTTTGAGAAACTTTTGACCGGATAACCTCAAAATGGATGCCACGCGGTCGATGAGTCTGGAAAAATTTGATGGCAATAACTTTCGCCAATGGAAATTTCAAATAAAATGTGCTTTGAAGGCTAAAGGAATTGATATTAAAAAACCAATGCCGAAAGAAAACAGTGATGAATAGGTGAAAAATGATGGCATGGCAATGTTTATTATAACGTCTTCCATGGACTTCAAACAAATTACACTGATAGAAAATTGTGAAACTGCTTTGGAAATAATGACAAAACTGGAATCAATTTATGAACAGAAGAGTGAACTCTGCAAAATGCTAATTCATGAACAGTTTTATCAGTATAAAATTTCACCGAGTGACAGTGTAGCTCAACACATTTCAAAAGTGGAAACCTTAGCAAGGCAACTAAAAGAAAGTGGTGAAAGTGTTAGTGACACGGCCATCATAACTAAAATATTAGGAACATTACCTCCCAAATATAGGGCATTACGGCAAGCTTGGATGTCATTAGATCCGAAACAACAAACTATTGCTAATTTAACTGCACGTCTGTTGGATGAAGAAATAAGTTTGGCTGGCGAAGAAGAAAAAGAGACTGCACTTCTTGTTGCCAATAAACGATGGAAACTGAAACCAAAAGAAAGTGAACCAGCGGCAAGTGGAAGCGGGATAAATCAAAACAAATTGCCAAAACACAGGTTTGAATGCTATAATTGTGGAAAGCGGGGTCATTTCTCTAGAGAATGTCGTGCTCCAAGAAAATCTAATGTAAAGAAACCTCAAGCAGAAGATGCAAATATGTTAGCATTTTATGTGGAAAATAATGCAAATCATGATGAAGAAAATACTTGGATCCTAGACAGTGAGGCTTCAGCCCATATGACATTTAGAAAGGATTTCTTCTTGGAACTGTTTGAATGCAACCAGAAATCATTGACATTGGGAAACAAACAATATATGGAAGTATCGGGCATAGGCAAAGTGCTAATAAAAAGGCATGTTAATGGACAGTGGGAGAATAGTGAACTGCAAGATGTATTATATGTTCCAAAATTGAGAAGAAACTTATTTTCAGAAGGTGTAATAATAAAAAAATCCTATTCTATTGTCAAGCAAGATACCAGTGCTTTGATTTTTAAAGACAATAAAGTGGTGATGAGCGCATATATTACAGAAAACAATTTATATGAATTGAACATAAAAACGGTGGTTTCAGAAACGTGTAATTTGGTTCAAAACAATCAAAATGATATTAAAATGTGGCATGAAAGTTTAGGACATATTAACTTGAAGCAAATTAAGAACATGAGTAAAAATAGTGTTGTTGAGGGCTTGAAAGTGACTGACAATGAACCGAGCAATTTTGTCTGTGAAGCATGTGCATATGGGAAGCAATGCAAGTTCGCATTTCAAAAATCTGAGCGAGGAAAACTACAGCC
Organism: Chrysops caecutiens; assembly: GCA_963971475.1. Classification (NCBI taxonomy): domain Eukaryota; kingdom Metazoa; phylum Arthropoda; class Insecta; order Diptera; family Tabanidae; genus Chrysops; species Chrysops caecutiens. The sequence continues at coordinate 31,372,834 of OZ020568.1, read as the reverse complement.
AGGTGACCTAGTATACAGTGATGTCTGTGGGCCTATGAGTGTACCGTCAGTTCAAGGCATGAGGTATTACTTACTGTTCAAAGATGCAGCAACGAGTTACAGGCATGTATATCTTATAAAAAATAAAAGTGATGTTCTGGAAGCATTCAAAAAGTACAATATTATGATTAAAAATAAGTTCATGAACAGTGTCAGAATTTTACATACTGACAATGGGATTGAGTATGTGAATAAAGCTTTGAAAGAGTATTTAGACAGAGAGGGGATAATTCATGAGCGTACTGCACCGTATACACCCGAGCAAAATGGTCGTGCAGAGAGAGAAAACCGAACGATAATGGAGAGTGCTCGTTCAATGTTGTATGCACGGGATGTGCCATTGGAACTATGGGGAGAGGCTGTAAACTGCGCAATATCTATATATAAATAGGCGACACGATTTTTTGTTATCCCTTTTACAGGAAACCAGGTGGACTTACCAGTAAAAATTACACCATTCGAAAGATTAGTTTTTCCTCTATGTGCATCACCTAATTTTTTTTCTTAAATTTAATTATAAATTAGTTTAATTTTAAATTGAAATTAAAAAATTCAATGGGATAGTATGTGTGAATTGAGCACACGTATAGCGTAGATGATGCTTTTGGGAAGAATGTGTGAGTGTGAATGTTTTACTTTTTGCCTGGAAATATGCAACCATATGTGAATTTTTGGTTTGTGTCCCCGATGGATAACAAGTACTAAATTAGTCGAAAATCAAACCATATGGATCAATCTTCTACTGGGGACACAAACCAAAAGAATTAAAATATAATTGCATTCCTCTACGAAAAAACTAAAATATAGAACATACTTATTTAACATTATCATTTGCATAGATCATACGTTCGACTGAATAAACAACCATTTATGCCAAATACGTGCATTATTTTCACTCAAACCTTATATCTATGCCAATGATAATGTGAGGGGCAAATGCAGCCATATCACAGACAATATTGATATGTTCATTGTTTTGCTTTTTGCCTGAAAGAAGGCAATCTTTGACTAATAAAATTGCATTCTTCCAGGCAAAAGCCGAAACAATGAACATATGGCCACAGACAATAATATGGATGCATTACCACAGACAAATTTAAGGCCATCGTTTATTTATACCATTGTTTTTTGCTAATTTGATCAAAATATATGCAAATTTTATTTCAAAAAATATAGAAAATCACAATTTTACAGTTATTTCTAGAAAACGCGAAGTTATCTTTCACGAATATTTATGGAAAGCGAACGAAAGTCTGAATTTTATCATGTTTCCCAACTTTTGTATGGACCCACATTTAAAACGTTATTTAGAGAAATATAATATATGGCCAAAAGTTGGGAAATGCAAAAATAATAGGGGTTGGTCATACCCCCCAGAATGCTTGATTTAGCCGCTACGAGCCAAAAACTGTTTAAAATTGAAAATCTGAAATTATATCATATTTCCAAACTTTTGTCTGCTCGCCCTTAAAATCTCAATTTAGAGAAAAAAGAAAAGGTAGGAAATGAAGGTTGGTACGTTTGTACGAAAATTCCAGATATATTTTATTTACAATATACAATGTATTTCCCACAACTTCATAATTTAGTTAAAAACCACATGATCCACGGTTCATGTGGTTTATTGAATCGTATCCCCGTCTGTATCAGAGATGGTAAATGCAGCAAAAGCGTTTCTAAGGACTTTTACAATACAACTTAGGGCAATGTTAGATGCGCCGTGTTAATGGTATAACAGTTGACTTTCGTGGCCACTCTGTTGACAGCCGTTATGCTGTTCCTTAAAATCCATATCTTTTAGCGAAATTTGATTGCTACTTAAATGTGGAAGTTCTTGGCACAGTTACGACTGGGCCTCATTACAGTTTGGAAGAGTTTGAGGTGGAGTTGAGGGCAAAGTTTATATAGATGAAATCAATAGCTCTTTGTCCGGTCACTATGTTGGATCTACGGAAGCTAATTGGCGGATAAATGAGTATCCAATGCATTACCAGTCACGTAATAAATTATAGTTCGACTTGAATGTTACTTGCCTCACCGGCAAAATGTAGTCTTTAGGGAAGGAAGCGTTCAGCAAGCTCTTACAATTCACAGAAGAACAAAATTGAATGCATTCTATGAAATCAATCGAATTAGTTCTTCCGAGTTTCTATATACAGAGACGCCGATACATTATATTTAGGTAGATAAAGAAAAGAAATCGAAAAACCTCAAAGAGGAAGTAGTAGAGCTATTGCTACATTATTTTATGTTTTATGTTGAGATGTTCCATTTGAGACTATTTTGCTTCATGTTCGAGATCCCATCAGGATTTGGGTACTATTGGGAACATTATTTACTGCACATTTTCAGCACATGCACGACGTGTCGCATGAAATTATGGAGAGTGGCGTGAATATTTATTAGAAGTAAAAGTGTGTTAGTCCTCTCAGCAGTTAAGAGAGTTATTTGCCATATCCTATTTGTGGTATGAACGTTCCTACGGATTGAATTCAAGATATTCATGTGTGAAGACGTGCTTTATTAGATATTTAGGAAATTTTTTTCAGTAAACGATTCATTCGGTACTCCAACTAAACTTTTCGGATATAAGACTATTTTACTCTGTGGAGATTTTTGACGAATATTGCCACCTACATCTCACGGTACACGTGTACCACTTATTGAGATACCACTTATTGCCTTACTTCATGGTCCAAAATTTCAAAATTCCACAAAATAACTTTTACTCAAAACATGAAAGCTTTACCTCATGAGATTGAATTCGTTGAATTTCTTAAATCTCTTGGTAATGGAACTTTACCCACATTTCCAGATTACAGCCAAGATGTTATTGAAATTCCTTCCCATTTAGTTAGCTGCAACTTCGTGATTCCAGATACTTATGGCAATGTATCTGAAACCATAAAGTCTAACGATATTCTCGATTCGGTTATATTAGCTCCCAAATATGGAGGCTGTACTTTCATTGATGCAGAAATCTCTAACAGCCTGGCCGGAGAGAAACGAATATATTTGTGTTCCGATAAAATCTTGAGTGATGATTATAGAGAGCAAAATAATTTTCCAGTCGAATTTTTAAACTCAGTTGATGTAAGTTGGCTCCCGATCCCACAAATTTATTTTAAAAACCAAATTGCATACTTTTACTTATTCGTAATTTGTGTACAGGACATGACTTGCTTGGTCAATGGTACACCTATTCGTTTAGTTCAAATGCAAAAGAAAATTTTTTGGATTGTGAGATTTTAGCAGGAGTTTTCCGAAACACACGTATTTCGACACGTGTGACGTATTTTTGCCTTTTCCTTTTCAAGAAACTCAACTTCCCGTCATTCTGGCTTTTGCGATGACAATAAATAAATCCCAGGGGCAAACGTTTCAAAAATCAGGAAAATTACTCAAACAACCTATATTTTCTCACTGTTAATTGTATGTTGTAGCCAGTAGAGTTAGATCGTTTAACCGATTGCGTGTTTATATGTATTTCTGAAACACAAAGCCAATGTCATTTGGCAGAAGATGAAAGAATTTTTACAAAAAGTATTTTGTATGAGAAAATTTTAAGATCTTTTAATATCCGCAACCACACCCGCAAGGTTTTTGAAAATTATAGATAGGGCCTCATTCAATATAGATGTACTTTGACGTACAAAATGAGCTGAAATGATATCTACTACAGTCTGAACTAACTAACCTTTTTACTTACAATGCTACTGTATATATAGCTCCATGCGCGGGCTATTAGAATGAGCGGAGCGAACAACGGGGGTTGGCGAGCGTAGCGAGCAGGGGGCGCCCCCCTAGTATATATTAAATAGAACTTCCTCTACCCAGACTCCTAATACAACACCTTTCGAACTTTGGAATAACATCAAACCTCAATTAAGTCACATAAAGGTGTTTGGTAGTATTGGTTACGTGTATACTCCAAGAGAATTAAGAACAAAGTTAGATAAGAATGTTGGGTCTTTTGATGGGGGTTTCTTCTCTTTAGCAATTGAACATCGACCTGTTTAATTCTTCTTCCAACATTGACTAATTATTTTTTTCTGACAATTTCTAAATATTTTTGGTTAACGTGAAATGTATCTTTTATTCCTCAACTAATCCAAAGTTCATTTCTCTTTACAACAACTTCTTTCTTATTATTTAACTAAATCTTTCTCCAAATGTAAACCCTCTCTTTTATTATTACAACAATACAATTTCTTGGCTAAATCTTTCTTCAAATATAAAGTCTCTCTTTTATTATTACAACAATACAATTTCTTGGCTAAATCTCCCTTCAAATATGAAGTCTCTCTTTTATTATTACAACAATGCAATTTCTTGACTAAATCTCTCTTCAAATATAAAGTCTCTCTTTTATTATTACAACAATCTCTTTCTTAGCTAAATTTCTCTTCAAATATAAAGTTTCTCTTTTATTATTACAACAATCTCTAAATTTCTCTTCAAATATAAAGTTTCTCTTTTATTATTACAACAATCTCTTTCTTAGCTAAACCTCTCTTCAAATATAATGTTTCTCTTTTATTATTACAACAATCTCTTTCTTAGCTAAATTTCTCTTTAAATATAAAGTTTCTCTTTTATTATTACAACAATCTCTAAATTTCTCTTCAAATATAAAGTTTCTCTTTTATTATTACAACAATCTCTTTCGTAGCTAAATCTCTCTTCAAATATAATGTTTCTCTTTTATTATTACAACAATCTCTTTCTTAGCTAAATCTCTTTTCAAATATAATGTTTCTCTTTTATTATTACAACAATCTCTTTCTTAGCTAAATCTCTCTTCAAATATGATGTTTCTCTTTTATTATTACAACAATCTCTTTCTTAGCTAAATCTCTCTTCAAATATAATGTTTCTCTTTTATTTTTACAACAATCTCTTTCTTAGCTAAATCTCTCTTCAAATATAATGTTTCTCTTTTATTATTACAACAATCTCTTTCTTAGCTAAATCTCTCTTCAAATATGATGTTTCTCTTTTATTATTACAACAATCTCTTTCTTAGCTAAATCTCTCTTCAAATATAATGTTTCTCTTTTATTATTACAACAATCTCTTTCTTAGCTAAATCTCTCTTCAAATATAATGTTTCTCTTTTATTATTACAACAATCTCTTTCTTAGCTAAATCTCTCTTCAAATATGATGTTTCTCTTTTATTATTACAACAATCTCTTTCTTAGCTAAATCTCTCTTCAAATATAATGTTTCTCTTTTATTATTACAACAATCTCTTTCTTAGCTAAATCTCTCTTCAAATATAATGTTTCTCTTTCATTGTTCAGCTACGTTTCCTCACTTTTTAGTCGGTTTTGCTGCTCTCTTATGTAGTCGATAACTCTTTCTCTCCATCTTCAGTTTGTTAATTCGCTGACTGGCCGCCCTCTTCTTCTCCTTTGTAGTGGCTAATATCAAGTCGCGTTGGGCCTCCTGAAGTTTTCTTTGGAAGTAGGCCTCTGACCCCGAACGCTGCTTCTTAGGTGGGGTGGGTGTGTGTGGTTCGTCCTTCTTCTTCGAGGCCGAACGACGTCGTAGGTACTCCTCTATCGAGATTGAGCGCGGTCCTGCCGTTGGGTCCTGGAGTGCCTCCTTTATGGGAGTTGAGGTTTGCTCCGTCATCTGTCAGAAGAGAACGCGTGGAGATGAGTGCCTGCTGCCTACTAGGGCCGTTCAGGTCTTTAGGTAGCTGATTACTAGGTCAGGTTACCTTTTGCTGTGGCGCGCTCTTGGGTCTGAGTCGGAGCTTGGGTCTAACCGTCAGTTATCGCGTGGTCGTCAACCGGTAAAGGTGTGTTTCGAAGTGCTGTCGAATTGTGTGCTATTCTGATTGATTTTTAACTATCGAGTGTATCTTTGGATTTTTAATATTCCTTCCTCTTGAGTGAGTATTTATTTGGAGTTTTTGTGTCCTTAACAAGAAGAGTAAAAAAATGATGTTAGTAGGCTATGATAACACCAACTACAGAATGTATGATATAAATACAAAGAAGATAAACATATCGAGAAATGTAATTTTTGATGAACATCAAGTTCCAAGCTTAAGAAGGAATATTGCAAAAATATATATTACAGAAGATAATACATCGAGTATAATAAATCAGAATGAACCTGAAGTAGATAATTTGGACAAGACTGTTGCTGAAGATTTTTCACCAGAAAATGAAGACAGTATGTTAAGTGCTAATAACAAAAATAGTGATGACCCAGTCTATGAACCATCTCAACAGTTAGATGAATCAATAGCATGGACGATGAATTTGAGACCACGAGTTAATAGGAATTTGGAGGCTAATATTGTGGAGCTGTCATTACCTCAGACGTATGCTGAAGCATTGAATAGTCCACAAAAGGAAAAATGGTCTGACGCAATAAAAGAAGAATTGTCTGCACACAAGGAAAATGAAACTTGGACTGCAGTCAGCAGGTCAGGTCAGCGAACCCTCACCACAAAGTGGGTTTTTACTGTAAAGAAAAATGAAAAAAATGAAGTTGTACGCTACGAGGCTCGATTGTGTGGACGAGGTTTTAATCAGATCAAGGATATTGACTATCAAGAAATATTTTCTCCAACCACCCGTTATGATTCTATAAGAATTCTTCTTTCGATTGCTGCAAAATATAATTTAGAAATTCAACAGTTTGATGTGAAAACTGCTTTCTTAAATGGGTATCTTGAAGAAAATATTTTTATAGAAATACCTGAAGGTTTGTCAATGAATGACAATTTTGTATTAAAACTGAATAAGTCGTTATATGGCTTAAAACAGGCATCTAGATGCTGGAACAAAAGACTTACTGAATTTTTGATAAAATATGGTTTTGTTCAATCTCAGGCTGATAATTGTATTTATGTAGGTAATTTTAAACAGACTAAAGTGTTTCTAATCATATATGTCGACGATGCATTAGTAATATCTTCAGATAAGAAACTTATTCAAGAAATAATAGAGTATTTGAAACAAACGTTTAAAATCAAAGAATTAAATTTAAAATATTTTGTTGGCATGCAAATAGACAGGGTAAATAATAGTATCTATATTCATCAAGAGAATTATATAAACCAGATTGTTGATAAATTTTGTATGAGTAATGCAAATCCTGCCAATACTCCAGCAGATGTCAATGTAATCCTTACAAAGAATTTAAATGAAGATGTTGTTCACTTTCCTTACAGAGAAGCAATTGGATGCTTAATATTTTTGAGTTCTGTTTCGAGACCCGATATTTCGTTTGCTGTCAACTTGTTAAGCAGATATGTGAACAATCCAAGTCAACAACATGTTAATGCTGTAAAACGTATATTAAGATATCTAATAAGTAGTAAGAATTTATGTATAAAATATGGAGAAAGCAATGGTCTTGTGGGTTACTCGGATTCAGATTTTGCAAGTGATGTAGATACGCGTAAATCTACTACAGGGTATATTTTTATAATGAATGGAGGACCAATCACATGGTCCAGTCAGAAACAGAAGACCATTGCTCTCTCCACAACAGAGGCAGAATTTGTAGCTGCTTGTGAATCTGCCAAAGAGATATTGTGGTTGCAGCAATTAATGTCAGATTTAGGTGAAAGTTGTGATTGTGTTACACTGAATATTGATAATCAAAGCGCAATCAAATTAATGAGCAACCCAATGTATCATAAGAGAACTAAACATATAGACGTTAAGTATAATTTCATAAGAGAAAAGATTGAGTTGGGTTTAGTTAAAGTTAACTATGTTCCAAGTAAATGTCAATTAGCTGACATCTTGACAAAAGCTCTACCAACTCAAACGTTTGCCTATCTCAGAGATCAGATTTTGTATTAGTTAGCGATTTTTTTTAGTTAGTTAGCACATTATGCAAGTTAAATTTTAGTGGGAGTATTAGAAAAGACAAAATTTAACTCTAGTACATTGTGCCAATTAACTCTGATATGATTATACTCTTTCTTGAAATTTGTAAGGTGGCAACACCGTCTATTGAATTGTAGTACTTGGAAGTAACTAAGTTGTTCTTGCTGCGCTGTACATTTATTACCTAAAATATATTGTTTCTTTTCTTTATATATAATTAATTCTTTTATTGAAGAAGTGACAATATTAACATGTGGCAACGCACATTTCAAAAATTGAAATGCTCGTGCAACAACTAAAGGAAGCAGGAGAAATTATTTCAGAATCGATGGTCGTCACCAAAATTTTGATGACCCTTCCGCAAAATTTTAGCCATTTCTACTCAGCATGGGACTCGACGGCGTCAACAGAACAAACCTTGGAAAATTTGACAGCCAGGGTCATTATGGAAGAGTCGAGAATGGCGTTAACACAAAAAATGGCACCTGCACCGGACAGCGCATTGATCGCCAAACATAGTTTTAAAAATAAGAAAATTGCCTAACGGAAAATGCTTCATCTGTAAAAAACGTGGACACTGGAAAAGAGAATGCCCTGATCGACGCATCAACACGTGGTCATCCACAAGTGGAAAAAGTGAAAAACGTGGGAGTGCTTTTGTTTGTGACGCTGGCATCCCCGGTGCTGATGAGTGGCTTTTAGATTCTGGGGCAAGCGATCACATGACTAGCCGAAAGGAGTGGTTTGTGAATTTTAACGAATTCGCTAATCCTGGTGTTGTGAGGATTGGAAACGGTGAAAAAATTTTTGCACTAGGCAAAGGGGATATTAATGTAAAAATTTTTGATGGGAATAAATGGACGGATAACCATCTATCGGACGTTCTTTTTGTTCCTGATATAAAGGTGAATTTATTTTCGTCGAGCAGTGCCTTGGACAAGGGTTACCAGTTAAAATCAGACAAGGACAAGTGCGAGTTAATCAAAGGCAACCATACAAAAGCAGTGGGAGTGCGCGAGGGTAAACTTTTCAAATTAATGTTCCAGGTAATAGAACCCGTGTTAAGCGAAGAAGGGGTGGCCAATTTTGCAAACTTGAAGCTCGAGGTTTGGCATGAAAGACTGGGACACCAAAACGTTACTCAAGTGAGGAATTTCCTGAAGAGTAGAAACATCAAATTCATCGACAACAAAGTTTTTTTTTGCGAATCCTGCGTGGTTGGTAAGCATCATCACTCTACATTTCACCAAAGTACCAGTAAAGGAGCGGCTCCAGGTGAATTAATCCACTCCGATTTATGTGGACCCATGCAGGAAGTGTCGATTGGTGGAGCACGGTATTTTATTCTTTTCAAAGACGATTTTACTAATTTTCGGAAAATTTTTCTCATTAAAGAAAAAAGCGAAGTACGCGAATGCATTGATCGTTTTTTGCGGCTGACCGAAAATCAAACGGGTTCAAAAGTAAAAGTTCTCAGAACGGACAACGGGTTGGAGTACATAAATAAAGATGTCTCGGAATTGTTAACCCGTCACGGTGTTCGTCATCAAAGGACAGTTCCCTACTGTCCGGAACAAAATGGTCGTGCAGAACGGGAAAATCGAACTATTATGGAAGTTGCAAGGACTATGATACATTCCAAAAATCTCAGTCTTCGTCTTTGGGGTGAAGCTGTTAACACGGCTGTGTACATTTTAAACCGTGCAGGACCGAGCCCAATGGATGGCAAGACACCTTACGAATTATGGCATAAACAACCGCTAAATTGGGATCTTGGAACACTTAGAACATTTGGCTGCGAGGTATTTATACATGTGCCACAACAAAGGAGACGCAAATTGGATCCTTAAGCAAAAAAGGGTTTATTTGTAGGATATTGTGACGACATCAAGGGCTTTCGGATTTGGTTTCCAGAAACCAAGAAATTAGAAATCTCACGAGATGTGGTTTCCAACGAATCGGCTGCCACCATAAGAAAAGAAAATATCGCGGATGTTCAGATTCCCCTCATGGTACAAGATGTTGAAGAAACTTCAAGTCCAGATGTTTTCGAAGACTCTGAGGAAGTTGAACAGAAAAATCAACCAAACGAAAAAGACGAAATTTACTCGGACGCTCGTGATGTGGAGGATCCCATTGATCTTCCTGAACCAAGAAGTGTCACCATACGAGATCGTTTGCGAAGCGCGTTAAGGAAGAACGGGTTGGCCAATCATACGATCATGGAAGAAGGTCATGCATTTGTAAGCCAAAGGTTCGAACCAACTTCATACGAGCAGGCTATAGAATGCCATGAATTACAAAGATGGAAAGAAGCAATGCGAGAAGAGATGGATGCACTCCTGAAAAATCACACATGGAAACTAGTTGATCCACCCGAAAATTGAAAAATTATCGACAACAAATGGGTATTCAAAATCAAAAGCTTACCTGGCGGTGAAGGTGAACGATATAAAGCGCGACTGGTAATTCATGGTTTTAGTCAACTCTACGGGATAGACTACTTTGAAACATTTAGCTCGGTGGCTAAATTCACATCAATAAGGGCCATCTTAGCAATAGCAGCAAAAGCAAATTTAGCACTTAAACAGTTCGACATTAAGACAGCTTTTCTTCATGGCGAAATAAATGAGGAAATTTTCATGTTGCAGCCAAAGGGTTTCGAAGATGGAACTAGAAGGGTATGCAGACTTCAAAATGGACTTTACGGACTTAAACAAGGTTCAAGATGTTGGAATAGAACCTTTACAAGATTCCTGAAGGATTTCAAACTTAAGGCGACTTCGGCTCATCAATGTGTTTTCTGCAACGAAAATATTATTGTTGCAATTTACATTGATGATGGTCTAGTTGCGGCCCCCAGTGATGAGAAAATAACAGAGTTGTTGGATTATCTACAAAAAAAATTCGAAGTTAAGGCGTGTAATGCAGACTGTTTCCTAGGACTGGAAATAAGACGCTTAAAAGACGGATCTATTCACCTGAATCAATCAAAGTACGCTTGGAAGGTGTTGGAACGATACTTTATGTTAGATGCAAAACCTGTTTCTACCCCGATGGATTGTTCGACTAGTGACTTGGATGAGAAATCAGCGACTTCTGGATGTATCTACCCTTACCGACAAGCTGTGGGTAGCTTGATGTACCTAGCTACAGGAACGCGACCAGATATTTGCTTCGCGGTCAGCAAAGTGACTCAGCACTTGGAGAACCCCTCTCAACAACATGATAGAATGGTCAAAAGAATCTTCACATATCTACTGGGAACTCAAAACTTTGGTATATATTTTCAACACAATAGTAATCTTTCTTTTTCATGTTATAGCGATGCTGATTATGCTGGCGATATGCTCACGAGGCGTTCAACTAGTGGTTTTGTATTCAAGGCTGGTTCGGCGCCTATATCCTGGTCATCACAGAAACAAAGGTCGGTAGCGCTCTCAACAACCGAATCCGAATACATTGCGTCATCTGAAGCGTTGAAAGAACTTCTATGGGTTAAGGATTTACTTTCAACATTAATGGGTAGCTGCGAACTAAAGCCAACGCTTCTGATGGATAATCAAGGAGCAATTCGACTTACCAAGAACCCAGAATTCCACAGACGAACTAAACATATTGATGTGCGGTATCACTTCATAAGGGAAAAATGGACTGAAGACCAGTTTGAACTTCTCTATGTGCCAACGGAGAACCAAATTGCCGATATCTTAACCAAATCATTACCAAAACAAAAATTTATAATGTTTAGATCGATGATGAATGTTAAAGAATTGTAAAGAAATATTTATAACAAATTTGAAGAGCTATGGAACTACAATATTAGGTAAAAGTGGGAGTGTTGAAAATACACATGGTTTACTTAATATTGTAGTCCAGTGTAAAATCCTCCAACTATAACTGTATTGTAAAACCAGTCTGTATGGTAGAATAGGAATTATCTCACGAATAAAACTCACTTGCTGTTAGAACACCAGGCTGTTTGGTCTTTCGTAGTTCGGTTTAATTTCAACAATGTCAAACGAACTTTTTCTCATGGCATTGCATAGATTCTAAGGTCGTCGAGGCCTATGTCGTCAGATTTTTAAGTGACAACGGAACCAATTTCCTAGCGGCTGACAGTGTCATCAACCAAAGGGCATTTGTTGAATCGATTGAACAAAATGTTGTAGCCCAACTTGCTGACAAAGGCATTCAATGGCACTTCACGCCACCACACGCACCGAATTTTGGAGGAATCTGGGAGGCGAATATTAAATCAACGAAACATCATTTAAAACGTGTCGTGCAGGGTATTAGCATGACGCATGAGGACCTCTCAACTGTCTTAAAACGGATAGAAGCATGTCTGAATTCGCGTCCTTTATGTCCGCTTACAGCAGATCCTGATGACTTGGACGTATTAACACCCGGTCATTTCTTAATCGGCGATGCATTACTTGCACCACCTCCACCTGCACCATTACCGTCAACCGCACGGCTAACACTCAGCAACAACTACATTGCCTTACAACAAATGATCCAGCAATTTTGGTCCAAATGGTCATCGGATTGGCTCTCACATCTCCAATATCGTCCAAAGTGGCAAGAAGAACAAAAAAACCTTGAGGTAAACGACCTGGCTCTCATCAAAGATGGTCGTGTAGCACCGAACGAGTAGGCAAGGGGCATAATCATCGAGGTGCACCCCGGAACAGATCAATTGGTTCGTGTTGCCACGCTAAAAAAATTTTTCACAAAAAAAGAACCGACTCCAATTATTATCCTACAATCGCAAAAACAACTAAAAAGATAAAAATAATGTTTTTTTCTATTCTATATATTACACGACAAAAACATATTAAAGAAAACATTAAAAATTGTTCAAAATTAAATATTTACTACTTCAATACTTATAGTTATTTTTGGAGTCGGTTCCAGCAAATTTTCATTAAAAATACATACCTACACTATCTACTACGTTTCCAATGCCTGCTTGGATTGGCTGAGAAGTTCCGCTGCAATCCAAGCTGGCATTGGAAACGCACCTTAATGGTTGTGTCCTGTAACCAAATTTTTGTTGAGGTTTATTTTAAGTATCACCTTTCGTTCAAGTTGTTTAAGTTACTGAAGTATAAAAGAAATATATATTTTGTGTGCTTGTAATATTTTTTTGTATTAGTTGTAAGTTTATTAAAATTAAATCCTTCGAATACTGTATTTTTTAAATGAAAATTTGCTGGAACCGACTCCAAAAATAACTATTAGTATCGAAGTAGTAAATATTTAATTTTTAACAATTTTTAACGTTTTCTTTAATATGTTTTTGGAATGTAATATATAGAACAGAAAAAAACATTATTTTTAACTTTTTAGTTGTTTTTGCGATTGTAGGATAATAATTGGAGTCGGTTCTTTTTTTGTGAAAAATTTTTTTATTTTTTAATTTTTAGTTGTGTTTGCGATTGTAGAATAATTTTTTTCTTATTTCCTTCTGTTTATTAGTTAGCCATTTTGTAACTGGTTTCATTGAATAAGCTACTATGGGTAGACCAACTAAATGCGCTGCTCATATGAGACAGCGACGTTTAAATGAGACTAGCGAAGGAAAAGAGAAACGGTTATCTCAACGTAGAAATTATGCATCCGTGGCTAGATCAAAAGAGAGTAGTGAACGGCGCGAAATCAGACTTTCAAAAATGCGGGTTTACAATAATAAAATTTTAAACAATGAATACATTGAAAGGCGTACCCACCGTTTCAGCTTAATCCACGATCGCCTCTCCAAAGAAACAGAGGAGCAACGTGCCCACCGTCTCAGTTTGATCTACCATCGTCTATCGAATGAGACGGAGGAGCAACGAGTCCATCGCCTCGGTTTGATAAACGATCGGTTATTGCACGAAACACCTGAAGCTCGTTTACGCAGACTTAACATAATGCGACAAGTCAGACATATTCATAGAGACATCACAAATGAACAATCTTTTCAAAAGGATATTAATGTTTTCGCCGATGTTTCATGCGCTGTTTGTAAAAAAAACTATTTATCCACAACAGCGTTGCAATTTACGAGCAGATATGTATAATGCACTGTTACCTGCAGAATTAGTTGCTTTAGATACAATAATTACGTGCTCACGTTGTAATAGCAATATTAAGAAAAGAAAAATTCCACCAACTGCCTATTGGAGTAAAATGATTCCCGCAGAAATACCGTTTGAATTATCAAATTTGACGATCGTTGAAGAACGGTTTCTATGTTGAATTGTACCATTCCTTAAAATAGTTAAACTCAACAGTCGTTTAGGTCAAAATTGGTGCAAGGGAAAGGTCATTTTATTTGCAAAAGATGTCGTGGAAATAGCTGAGCTGTTACCTCTGACTCCGCACCAGGCTGGTTTAGTTCTGGTTGTAGAAAGTTTGGAGAATCTTCCACGCAGTAAGGAATTCGTCGTGGATATGCTAAGATTAAATCGAGCTTTAGCATGGTTAATTTGCAACAACCATCTTTACAAAGATATTCAAGCACATTTTGAAACTACGTCAAATATTACTCCGTTAGTTCAAATAGCTGAAAATTGTAATCTAGAAGAGAGTCGTGTTACTTCAGGTACTTCGTCGAACAATTACGTCACTTTAGATGATAACATGGCAATATTACGTGGGTCGTTTCACCAAGCTGACTTACGATTCAATTCATCCCGGGGCAAACAATGCACTGGGATAGCGGCTGTTGCTTGTGTAGCATTTAGTGTATTAGATCCAAATGTGTGGGGCAAAAGTGATGTTGATTACATTGTAATAATTGGCGATAAATACTACAATGAGTGCATCGCTGTCAGAGATAATCCTGCACCCGGTGAAATAAACTCCGATTATCTTGCTGTAGCAGATCTTATGCCCAGTCTTATATATAGAAGACAAAATGTAGCGATCACAGTACTAGATGAAACCAATTATAATGGTCACATTGACAGTGACAATAGTTCCGGTGGCTTCCCTAATATAAAGAATGCTTTAAGAATTTTTTTCAGGGAACATTCATATGGGATACTTACAGCAAACGCCATCTCCGTAGCAGTACATTGTAGTACATTAGCTGGAAGTCAAATATACTTTTTGTTTGATTCCCATGCGCGTGGTCCCAAGGGTGCTACAGCTCCTAGAAATGGTGTCGCTTGTTGCATGCGCTTTAGCAACTTGGATGATTTACATATTCTCTTACGATGCAATTTATTTGTATCGCCAAATAAAGTGCCAGAAAGAAACCATCGAGACAATCTTAATGTGTTCTCATTAACATAATTAATTATAGCTCTAGACAACCAAACACAACCTTTTAGACCCACATTAGAACAATCCGCAACGGTAAGGATAGAGACTCCAACTTATACAACAAACAGCAATTCATTCCAACCAATAATACAAATCAGTGATCCCCTCCAACCAGCAACACAAGTCGTCGAGTCTCTCCAAAGAACGAATCAAGCAGCTTCAACGCAGGAACCAGAAATAGAGTTACCAGTGCGTAATTCCTCTGACATCATTTATATCGAATCAACAAGCATGCTCCGAAACAAAGACGATAATGTACCTAATTTAGAAAGTGTAGTAAGAGTGAATAGTTCTTCAGCAGATGATACAATGAGATTAGCCGCAATATCTAGGAAAACTGCACCGCCCATGAATTTGGAGCATGAACGCCGTATGGAGGAATTGAGTTGGTATTTTCTTTATCCAGATGGCAAGAATAGCTTTGGTGAGGAAAGAGAAAATCCAGTTACCCCCCTAGATTACTTCCAAAATCGGGTAATGAGTGGTGACAAAAGATTTAACAGAAACGAGTATTTATTTTATGCTCTATCTATTGTTGAATATTTTCGAGCAAAATCAACTGTTTCTGTATCGTGTAGGATGCGACAAGGTTATGGAAAGCAAACACCACAGGGGCTTGTTGATAATATGCATCTCACTATGAGAAATATTAGGGGATCTTCGTCATATTGGCAAAAAAGTTGCTCTGAATTGATTGCAAGGGTTAGAACTTTAGGGCCTCCAACATGGTTCTTGACATTTTCTTGCAATGATTTAATTTGGTCCGACATGATAAAAGCATTGCTCATCGCCGATGCACGTGACATCGTTAACGCCGAACGCCTGACATTCCCGGAGCGCTTAGAACTAGTGCAAAGACATCCGGTAGTGGTTGCACGACAATTCACACTGCGCGTTAATACTCTCATGCGATTCTTAAAGCGCAATCAAGAGTGCTTGGCTGGTCCTGTTGAGGATTATTGGTACCGAGTGGAGTTCCAGAACCGCGGTAGCCCACATCTGCACATGCTAGTTTGGTGTAGTAATGTTCCTGAATTCTCTACTCCTCAAGGAATAGCCGTAATTGAAAGAGTGGTTTCGTGTTCTCTAAATCCTAACGACCCTGTGTTGCGCAAATTACTCGAGGATTTGCAAATCCATAAACATACTGCGACATGCAAAAAAAATCGCCA
This sequence comes from Chrysops caecutiens, assembly GCA_963971475.1. Classification (NCBI taxonomy): domain Eukaryota; kingdom Metazoa; phylum Arthropoda; class Insecta; order Diptera; family Tabanidae; genus Chrysops; species Chrysops caecutiens. The sequence continues at coordinate 31,356,445 of OZ020568.1, read as the reverse complement.
AGACAATGGTTGTCGCTTTGGTTTTCCAAAAGCAGCAAGTGATAACACCGTTTGTCTAGGCCCAGATGAAGCACTTGCTAACAATGGAAGGTTCTGTTTGTTGAAAAGAACCTCAGAAGAAAGCATGGTAAATAATTACAATGCAGTTCTTTTAGGTATGTGGAAGGGAATTATTGACGTGCAACCCTGTGGTAGTGTCACCGCTGTAGCCAACTACGTTGCTAAATATGCAAGTAAATGCGAACCACATGATGCAGGTAATGTGATACGAGAGGTTATTTCGAACGCTAAGAGACGAGGCGGTGATGTTTGGCAAGAGTTATTTTCGGTTTCAATGGCTATTTTAAATCAACGCTTGGTGAGCGCGCCAGAATGCGCTAGAATTTGCCATTGAAAATATCGTCGCGAAAGACCGTTTTTGTAAATAGTTGCAGGCCGGAGGAACGCTTCAGACTGTTGAAATTGGACAATGATGAAACCAGTATTTATAATAACATTTTCGATCGTTATGTGTTACGCCCAAGCGAACTAAATGACTTAAGCCTTGCCGAATTTGCCGTCCGTTTTGAAACTATCTCTAAAGCGACATGGTCGGAAGACGATGGTGATGGGGAACTGAGAGAAGATGATATTACGCCAGTGAGGTACATCAGATTGCAGAACAATACTAGAATGCGCATAAGAAATAGACCGGCAGTATTACGTACCCGCTATTATACAATTAATAGTGACAAAGAAGCGTACTATTACAGTTTAATAGTATGCCACATACCATTCTGCGACGAAGGCGAGTTACTGCTGGAAAACGAAGCTGCCGAAGAGTGCTTTATAAGACGCCAAAGAGATTTTCGCCCGTTGCAACGTAACGTCAGCGCAGAACAATTTGCTTATGCCGAACAAATTATTCAACAAGCTCTTGCCCACGCTACCGCGCTTAATGCTGCGCGTGAGACTCATGTTCCCAATGCTTCTATATTATGTGTTGGTGAACAGATTGTAAATGATGATGATACGTTTTGTGAAGACGTAGGAGAACGAGCCATTCTGTCAGATGAACTATTTCTGGAAAGCATTCAAGGATTAAATATCCAGCAAAGGGATTTATTTTAGAAAGTTTCGACGGCAATCGAACAGGATTTGCATGGAGACGAAAGTCAGCTGTTTCTTCTTATCACAGGTGGTGCGGGTAGTGGTAAATCATTTCTCTTGAAATTAGTTGTAGAACATATTAAATTTTGTTACAGACCTACAGTAGATATAGTGCAGAAACCTAATTTCGTGGATGTTGGGTCATTAACAGGGGTTGCCGCTCGTCAGGTATTTGGAAAGACACTACACAGTATTTTCTTGCTTCCGATTGAAAAAGGAAGTACGATGACATACAAAAAAATTACCGGACAACGACTCGAGAATGAACGGCGTAAATGGCGTTACATAAATTGGCTGATCATAGATGAAATTTCTATGGTGTCCTATGAAAACCTAAGGATAATTCATCTAAGACTTCAGGAATACAAGAACAACAACAAATTATTCGGCGTAGTCAATGTTTTGCTCTTTGGTGACATATTTCAGCTTCCTCCGGTGAAAGGGCATTGGAGTTTTGTGCAGCCATCGTGGTTCTCAGCGGAGATCAATTTGTGGCATCAGTTTTCTTTTTGTGAACTGACCATAAATATGCGACAGCGCCATTGCGTTTCCATATCAGCGCCATATCATTATACCGAATTCATCGATTTCATCGAAAGAATTTGATTTTAATTTTTTTTTAATTTTTTTTTTTTATGGATTTTTTTCTTAATGGGACCAATTTGGGAATATACTCTGTCCAATAAAAAAAGTTTTTTTCAAATCGGTTCATAAATGACGGAGTTATGAGCTAACAAACATTAAAAAAAAATACAGACGAATTGATAACCTGCTTCCTTTGAGTCGGTTAAAAACAAAGGACGGCAAAATGAAACGTCCGGTGAATAAACTTTGTCCGTTGCTTATCATCCACGGCACCACTCAATCCATCGGCGATCCATCAACAATCAACCACAGATAACAATCGTATCCTGAGACAGCATTGGCGGCAGCATGAACGGATTTAGAAACAGTGGCAACACCTTTAGCCACTGAACGTCAAATACAACAAGTTCATTGCTGCCAACAACACATCGGACTGAAAACTTCACTTGCATTGGTGACTTCAGGTAAAATACACATTTTTTTTAACAAATATATAGATCAGGAAAATAAAGTGTTTCAATTCTGGTTTGAACATTTTTTGGACAAATATATATATCATATAAATAAAGTGTTTCTATTTTGGTTTGAACACCTTCTCTAATTTGCCGATTTTTCCTTTCAATATTTCGTTTTCCTCCTTGATAGGCATTAGTTTTTCATCCATGCGGCCCATAATATTTTGACGTTAAAACGTCTTTCTTCTCGTTGAGTATATATTTTTTTTGGTAGCCAGTCTAACATGCTTGTGTTACAAAACACCGTCATCTTTCAATCGCTAATAACTACGAGACTAATAACGCGATAACACCGGTTTAGGTAACAGTGGACAGAACATATTTGTACGTATTTCTTGTGTGGTATAGTTATCACTACTCATTAATATAATAAATAACAATAACTTTTTATAATTTATTATTTTTTAAAAATTTTCATTTATTTAAAATAATAATCACAAATCCATAATCTTGTTATATTTAATATTAATTATTTAATTATTTAAAAAGAAGTCTTCTCTTTATGAGCTCAACTAATTCACTCACTAACAATAATAAATTTTATTGTAACTCAACAAAACTAGGTTACTTAAATCTAAATAAAATTAAAAACTGTACACTAAGTTTTACTTAGAAAAAATACAGTAATTATTTACAGTAATTATTACAGTAATAATAAAAATAAAAGGTAAGTACCTACAATACTTCCCCCTTCAAAAACGGAGCTAAGGTAAAACAATGGAAATTGACTTGTTGTTACGTGGCAAAAAAATTTCATCTATTTTCTCAATATACGCTGGTTTAATACGATCTACTGAAACGGTCTTGATTTTGTTATTAATTTTAATTTTAAAAACTTTGTTTGTTCGATCAAGTACCTCATATGGTCCATCATATGGAGGTGTTAGTGAAGGTATTTTACGATCAATTCTTACGAAAACATGACTGCAATATTTGAAATCCTTAAAAACGAAAGGATTGTCTAATGATTTATGCGTAACAGAAACCGGTTTCAAGAAAGAAATGGACTTCCTCCAGTTGTCCAAAGTTACTGAAAAAGGAAGTTCTAATTCTTTATTTATAGAAAAATCTCCAGGAATTCTGAGGGTTTGTCCATAAACCATTTCAGCAACAGAGCATCCCAAATCAGCTTTAAAAGCTGTGCAAAAACCAATATCAGAGGCAGTCTTTCTTCCCAATTATTCACAAAATTAGTCGATTTAAGCACAGCCTTCAATTGGCGATGGAAACGTTGGACCATACCATTGCTCTGAGGATGATATGCAGTTGTACGGATCCTATGTGTTCCCAAAAGTGAAATTAAAGTATTAAAAAATGTTGACTCAAAAGGAGTTCCTCTGTCAGTAGTAATGGTGAGTAGATTCCAAATCTTACAATATGATGTTTTACAAAAGCTTTTGCTATTGCTTCAGCTGAAACCTCCTTCATTGGAATAGCTTCTGGCCATCGTGAGTAACGATCAATCAATGTTAAGATATAAGAGAAACCAATCGAAACTGGTAGAGGACCAACAATATCCAAATGTATGTGCTGGAAACGGGTCATAGGGAGTGGGAAAGAACCTAGTTCTGATTTTGAATGTCTTGTAATTTTGTTTTGTTGACAAGTCTTGCAAGTTTCAGTCCATTGTCCAATATCTCGATTCATACGGGGCCAGAGAAATTTATCAGTTATTAATTTCCTAGTTGCCCGAACGCCTGGATGAGAAATCGAATGTAGTTTCTAATAAACAGATCTTTTGCAGACTTCAGGAACTAGGGGGCGCATGGAATTATTATAATTGTTGCATCAGACTTTGATTTTTGGAAAATGATATGTAATAAGTTGGAATCTTTGTTCCTTATCATTTTTAATTAAATTCTGAATTTCCTGATCTTCTGTCTGATATTTAGCGAAATTTTGAACATCTAGTGGGAAAGTTTTAGTGGAATCAAAAGACTCGAGTTTCAGATCTTCCAATCTAGATAAAGTATCAGCAACCACATTCGATTTACCTTTAATATGCAAAATATTATTTGTGAACTGTGATATGAAACGTAAGTGTCTCGCTTGCCGAGCACAGCGATCAGTTTTTGTCCATAATGCTGTCGTTAAGGGTTTGTGGTCTGTAAAAACAATGAACTTTCTACCTTCTAACCAATGTCTAAAGTGTTTAATTGATTCATAGACAGCTAAAAGTTCTCTATCGAAAGCCGAATATTTTTGTTGTCCTTCGTTTAATTTTTTTGAAAAGAAGGCTAATGGTTGATAAGTTCTATCAACGTATTGGTGGAGGACTGCTCCAATTGCTGTATTTGATGCATCTGTTGTGAGACTATAATTACCTTCAGGAATAGGATGCACCAAAAAACAGTTTCGGCTAACATTTGCTTCACTTTATTAAATGAAGTAGAATGACTATCAGTCCAAATAAAATCTTTAGGCTTTTTAATCGAGCTAACAACAAGGCTATGTAGAGGAATTAAAAATGCTGCTAGATTTGGGATAAAACGATGATAAAAATTAATCATCCTGACGAAACGTTGAAGACTCTTCAAATTTTTGGGTTCTAGGAAATTAGTGATAATCTCAACCCTCCCTTTTGAAGGAAGAATTCCTTTTTCCGAAATATTATGGCCAAAAAAATTTAATTCGGCAACTCCAAATACACATTTCTCAACCTTGATGTTTAAACCAAAATCTTTTAAACGGGTAAAAATTTGTTGTAGATGTGTGAAACGCTCATCCTCATTTTTACTACTTACAAGGATGTCATCAAGTACACGAAAACGAAATCAAAATCACCCAAAACTTCATTCATAAATCTCTGAAATGTCTGAGCCGCGTCCCGTAATCCAAAAGGCATTCGAAGAAACTCAAACATTCCAAAGGGTGTCGTTATGGCTGTCTTGTGAATATCCTTTTCAGCAACAGGAATTTGATTATATGCTCGACAAAGGTCTATCTTTGAAAAAATTTTGCAACCGCTTAAATTCAAATTGAAATTTTGTATATGTGGTAATGGGTATCTGTCCCCTATAGTAATATTATTAAGGCAACGGAAATCTCCACAAGGTCTCCAATCTCCATTTGGTTTAGGATCCAAATGAAGAGGCGAGGATGCCGGAGATCTTGACGGTCTACAAATACCAAGTTTACATAAAGTAGCAAATTCATCTTTTGCAAATTTGTTTTTGGTAACATCTAACTGTCGAGGAGAAGAAAAAGGAAGACGTCCAGAAGTAAAAATATGATGTTGGATTGAATGCTTAATTTCAGCAGTAAAATTTGAATTTGAAGTTATTTCTGGAAATTCTTTCAAAAGTGGTGAAAATTTATTGGTCAGCAAAGAAATTTTTGTTGAAGGAGTAATAGCTGAAGAGCATATCCCAGAAACCTTTTACTGCGTTTTCGTATCAATAAGTCGTTTATTACGAAGATCGGCAAGTATCCCCAATTTCACAAGAAAATCTCCCCCAATAATAAGTTTATCTACTGCAGCAATTGTAAAAAGAAAAGGAAAATTCCTACGTAAATTAAGAGAAACAGTTAGTAACTTATTGCCGAAAACTTTAATAGGGGTTCCATTAGCTGCTTAATGGCTTTATCACAGAAGTTTGCATGATACCAGCACATACCATTTGATTTTCTGTTTGGTGTTGAAGACCCCGACCTAGAATTCGAGCGGTAACGCAATCGACTACGTGGGTAATCATTAAATGGTCGTGGTAACTTCCCAAACATCATCTGCAATTTTGATTAGAGCATTTATATCTCCTTTACCTGAAGAAGTAACCGCAATTTTCTCATTCACAGTTTCTTAACCCATTAACGACGGCCGTACTCGTTTGAGGATGCTTAAAATATAAATATTATACGCCACTGACGAGCTGTTCATGATTTTTTTTTTAAATAAACAACTGATAAGAGTATACACTTTGTTCGGTTTAAAAATGACTAGTTGGGTGTTGACAGTGTTTTGAATCAGCCGATTTTTCGAAGTAGTGTAGTGGCATTAAGAAACACTTTGTAGAAACATAAAATATAATAAATTTATAAAAAGTGCATCAAAAACAAAACGTCTATTGGCTAATCTTATGGTAAGTCAACAAGAATATTCATTTATTTTGTATTTGGGAGCAGTTAGCTATCAAAATATCTTACCGCATTTAGCTATCAAATGAGGACGTTAGGCGGAAACGTATATTGTTTAATATTCATATTATCTTTACATTTCAGAAGAGAAAATCATTTGATTATGGATCCTAAGAGGTTTTATGGTTCCAAAACCTTCCAAAAATTGGAACAAGCCTTGGACGAGATTGAAAATTCAGAATATGACCAGGTTGATAGCATTGATTTGTGCGTGCTTCCACCAGATTTAGATGAAATGACAGATAACGAAGAACTTGATGATGACATCATAGATGATCCAAATTATATCCCCAAGGAAACAGCTGGAACAATAGAAACTTCCATTACCTGTCTGCATGATCCCGAAGAGGCACCAGCGTCCGATGAAGTGTCAGGAAGTTTTTCTAAGGAATATGCACAATTTGGAAAACCCAAATGGGTAAAAGCAGATTTTCCATCTTCTGCCACCGCATCGACAATGCCATTTGATGCCGAAATGGAAAATGCCACAGCAGCTCTAAGAGGTCTATCTCCTAGACAAATTTTTGAAAATTTCTGTATGATGAAATTATCACCTACATTTGTGATCAAACGATCACTTACGCACGGCATATATAATCACTCCTTAATAATCGACCAACAAGAAATGCAAACATTTATTGCAATTTTACATCTAACTGGATACAACAGATTACCGCGAGAACGTTTATATTGGTCAGTTGATGAAGACCTGGGAGTTACCTGCGTTTATAATGCCATGAGCCGAGATAGGTATTTGGAAATCAAAAAATATGTTCACTTGGCCGATAATTCGTTGATAGGAGATTCTAAAGACCGCATGTACAAAATAAGACCACTAGCAGATAAGAAATTGATAAGAAAATTTTGTCAGTGCTTTGCTTTCATAAAGATATATCCATAGATGAATCCATGGTCAAATATTTCGGTCATAATCCAGCAAAACAATTTATTAGAGGTAAACCGGTGAGATTTGGATATAAAAACTGGATGATCACAAGTTCAATTGGGTATTGTTATGGTTTTGACGTTTATTGTGGTACAAAACCAAATGAAACTGAAGAAACCAAAGGAATACCCCTCGGAGCTAAGGTAGTGCTCGATCTACTAAAAAAGGTGCCAGATCCATCCCGAAATGAAATTTTTTTCGATAATTATTTTACAACCTATCCGCTTATGGTATACCTTAAACGAAAAAGCATAAAAGCTACAGGAACTGTAAGAGAAAACCGAATGCAAAAGTGTCCAGTAAAGGACTCGAAACAAATGACGAAAATGGCAAGAGGGTCATACGACTTCAGATTTGATAAAACTAATGAAATTTTATGCGTAAAGTGGTATGATAACAGTGTTTGCTCCATGTTATCGAATTATGATACCATTGAACCACTGAATCAGGTAAAGCGGTGGTCTAGAACTTCAAAATCAATAGAAAATGTAGTTCAGCCAAAATTGTTTGCTTCCTACAATAATGGAATGGGTGGGGTAGATACTCACGATCAATGTATATCTTTATACACAATAAGTATAAAAGGAAAAAAGTGGTGGTGGGTTCTATTCACCTATTTTCTAGACATGGTCATGACTAACGCTTGGAAAATACATCAGATTACTGAAAATAAAATGGATCAGCTAGAATTCCGGCGTTATATTGTTCGAAGCTATATAAGAGATGGCACCGATTCCAGGACCCAAAGGAAGAGAAAAGCTGGATCCAGCGTCAAACTGAGCGAAGGTTTTCACTTTCCGGGAAAATTGGAAAGACAGTTGAAGTGTTGTCTGTGTCATATAAAAGCACGATGGACATGCAAAAAGTGCCAAAAAACACTTTGTATTGAAAGAGGATGTTTTGAAAAATATCATACATCTGCCTAACGTCCCCATTCGAGGACGGCTTTGTAATTCCAAACCTGATGTAAAAAATTTTTTTTTTTTTAAACAATATAATAAATTACACCTAAACTTCATTCTTTTTGTATCATTTATAAAATTTTTCTCGCTGGTTTGGTTTTAGGCGTTAATGGGTTAAGAAGATTAGTATTAATAATGTTAGAAGAACCCATTGATGTCTCCATATCACGGTAAAAAGAGGAAGGCTTCCGATCTCCAATCTCGGATGGCAATAATAATTGCACTAATCGTTTTTCCTCACTAATTGTGAGTCTAGATATGAGAGCATCCTTAAAAAAGTTTTCATATTTATTATTAATAGGTGGATTTCTTATTAAATCCACGACACATCCAATTACATCTTGTGGTAGTATTGCAACCACGTGTTGAAATTTGCTTTGATCGCTACTCATCCTATTAATTTGAAAAATATTTTCCGCCTGTAAAAACCAAGCTTCAGGCATGGATGACCAGAAGGTTGGGAGTTTATGAAATGTAGCACTACCGATCTGAGGCTCAGAATCACCAGTCGATCGGAAAACACCCCCATTACCTGAGGCACCAGTATTTTCAGGTAAATTCATAATGAAAATTTGAATTATTTTCCGCTGTTAATTTAATATGATATATAACAATTTCATAAATAATGAGATATATGATAATTTAATAAGATGGAATAGTGCGAAAACAGATGAAATATCTTTGTTTAATAATAATGCTCCGTTTAGTTATAGAAGAAAAAGTAGGGACTTACTTTGCAAAAAGGCAGAAAGAGCTTCTTAATTTCTTTCCTTGATGTTTTCTTCTTCTTCTTCTTCTTCTTCTTAAATTGTCTTCAGGATGTCCTGATGTGTTCTATGTTCTTAATGTGTGTTCTTTATATTTTAATCCATTATATATAACATAACTCGTTCATATTTAAGTGTTTATTTTCAATTTATTATTTAAATGCACTCTCTTAATTAGATTCAATGAATTACCACTTGAAATGGAAAAATAGTTATTAATTTTAATTAGTTTTATTTAATTTCATTTAATTCACAATGGATGTCACAGAAATCTGATGGATTAATTTGTTGAAATTAATTTTTTTTAAATCCTCAGTAATTGATTTAAACTTGGTTTTCTTCGATTCGATTATATAAATTCACAACATAAAACATGATTTTAATTATTATTTAATTATTATTTTATTTCTTTAAATTCTATTCACATTCACAAAAGTTTTGTATTTTAATATTTTATTTCATTTTTCATTTATTAGTTTTTCACCTATATTCTATTTTAATTGCTTTTCTATTTATTTAGTTTTGCACTTATTTCTTTTGTTTTTATAATTAATTATTTAGTTTTTAACTTATTTAGAGAAGTTTCTCCACCAATATAGTTATCACTACTCATTAATATAATAAATAACAATAACTATTTATAATTTATTATTTTTTAAAAATTTAAATTTACTTAAAATAATAATCACAAATACATAATCTTGTTATATTTAATATGAATTGTTTAATTATTTAAAAAGAAGTCTTCTCTTTATGAGCTCAACTAATTCACTCACTAACAATAATAAATTTTATTGTAACTTAACAAAACTAGGTTACTTAAATCTAAATAAAATTAAAAACTGTAAACAAAGTTTTACTTAGAAATAATACAGTAATTATTTACAGTAATTATTACAGTAATAATTAATATAAAAGGTAAGTTCCTACATGCAAAACCTGTTTTTCCAGTGACTTCGTCGGGTTAGTGCAAGCGCCCACGTGTGATTGTTGTTTTTTAGCGTTGGGTGAGGATATTTATGAGTGTAGGGTGAGAACGCGTCAAGCTAGGACGTTGATTTTGGTATCATTGTAAAATGCATGAAAAGAGCTACCAGGACCTTCGGCAAAACAATAAAAATATTCTCCGATATATAAGGAGAAATCGGTATGAATTTGAAAATCGAAGAAATATGGAAGATATCGTCTCATATGAGGCGTAAATGTGCACCGAATTGTAAAAACCACAAATCGGGGTAAACCCGCATAAAAACGGACGTTAAAAAACAAAAATGGTAGCTGCTGAGCAAGTGCGAGAGCTACGGAGGCATCGAAGAAGAAATAAAAAACCGAAAGGCCCAGTCAAGGTCCGCGTCGTAGATTTTCCGTGAAAACTTGGGGATAAAATTATTGTTGAAAATACACATGGTTTACTTAATATTGTAGTCCAGTGTAAAATCTTCCAACTATAACTCTATTGTAAAATCAGTCTGTATGGTAAGATAGGAATTGTCTCACGAATAAATCTCACTCGCTGTTAGAACACCAGGCTGTTTGGTCTTTTCGTAGTTCGGTTTGAGTCAATAGGTTATGGGCCCAGATCAACGAAAGAAGGAATTAAGGGCTGTGCTATTTCACTAAAAAAAAAAGTGCCTTCCGGAACATTTGTATTATTGGAAAAGCATTAGGGACATATTTTTGTGTGAATGTGGTGAGAATGGAAACTGAGACAATTAGAATCGAAAGACTGGAAAACGCGGAAAACTGGTGCAGTTGGAAATTCCAAGCTCGAATTGTGCTAAAAGCAAGTGACCTTTTCGAGTTAGTTAACGGTGAGTCTCCTTCACCCGTCCGCGGTGTCGGGGAGGCGGAAGAAAAGATTAAAGCTGATTTGCAAAAATGGCGACGCGACGACAGCATGGCACAAAAAATCATCGCCACTTCAATCGGGCAGCAGCCCTTGACTCATATCATGAATTGCAACACCGCGCGTGAAATGTAGCAAAAACTAGAAAATGTGTATGAACAAAAATCCCGTTCCAACATTCTTTTGCTGCAACAGCGGTTCTACAGCTTTCAAAGAGATTCTACTGATGATGTGGCAACGCACATTTCAAAAATCGAAATCCCCGTGCAACAATTAAAGGAAGCAGGGGAAATTATTTCAGAATCGATGGTCGTCACAAAAATTTTAATGACTCTTCTGTCAAATTTTAGCCATTTCTACTCTGCATGGGAATCGACGGCGTCTGCCGAACAAACCTTGAAAAATTTAACAGCAAGGCTCATTATGGAAGAGTCGAGAAAAGCGTTAACACAAAAACCGGCATCTGCACCGGACAGCGCATTGATCGCCAAACACAGTTTTAAAAATAAGAAAAATGTGCCTAATAGAAAATGCTTCATCTGTAAAAAACGTGGACCCTGGAAAAGAGAATGCCCTGATCGACGCATCAACACGTGGTAATCCACAAGTGGCAAAAGTGAAAAACGTCGGAGTGCTTTTGTTTGTGACGCTGGCATCCCCAGCGCTGATGGCTTTTAGATTCTGGGGCAGTCGATCAAATGACTAGCCGAAAGGAGTGGTTTGTGATTTTTGACGAATTCGCTAATCCTGGTGTTGTGAGGATTGGAAACGGTGAAAAAATTTTTGCATTAGGCAAAGGGGATATTAATGAAAAAAATTTTGATGGGAATAAATGGACGGATAACCATCTATCGGACGCAGTGCCTTAGACAAAGGTTACAAGTTAAAATCAGACAAGGACAAGTGCGAGTTAATCAAAGGCAACCATACAAGAGCAGTGGGAGGGCACGAAGGTAAACTTTTCAAATAAATGTTCCCGGTAATAAAACCCGTGTTAAAGGAAGAAGGGGTGGTCAATTTTGCAAACTTAACGCTCGGGGTTTGGCATGAAAAACTGGGACATCAAAACGTTACTCAAGTGAGGAATTTCCTGAAGAGTAGAAACATTATATTCATCGACAACAAAGATTTTTTTTGCGAATCCTGCGTAGCTGGTAAGCATCATTGCTCTACATTTCACCAAAGTACCAGTAAAGGGGCGGCTCCAGGTGAATTAATCCACTCCGATTTATGTCGACCCATGCAGGAAGTGTCGATTGGTGGCGCACGGTATTTTATTCTTTTCAAAGACGATTTACTAATTTTCGGAAAATTTTTCTCATTAAAGAAAAAGCGAAGAACGCGAATGCATTGATCGTTTTCTGCGGCTGACCGAAAATCAAACGGGTTCAAAGGTAAAAGTTCTCAGAACGGACATCGGGTTGGATTACATAAATAAAGATGTCTCGGAATTGTTAACCCGTCACGGTGTTCGTCATCAAATAACAGTTCCCTATTGTCCGGAGCAAAATGGTCGTGCAGCACGGGAAAATCTAACTATTATGGAAGCTGCAAGGACTATGATACATTCCAAAAATCTCAGCCTTCGTCTTTGGGGTGAAGCTGTGAACACGGCTGTGTACATTCTAAACCGTGCAGGACAGAGCCCGAAGGATGGCAAGACACCTTACGAATTATGGCATAAACAGCCGCTAAATTGGGACCTTGGAACACTTAGAACATTTGGCTGCGAGGCATTTATACATGTGCCACAACAAAGGAGACGCAAATTGGATCCTAAAGCAAAAAAGGGTATATGTGTAGGATGTTGTGACGACATCAAGGGCTCTCGGATTTGGTTTCCAGAAACCAAGAAATTAGAAATCTCTCGAGATGTGGTTTTTAACGAATCGGCTGCCACCATAAGAAAAGAAAATACCGCGGATGTTCAGCTTCCCCTTATGGCAAAAGATGTTGAAGAAACTACAAGTCCAGATGTTTTCGAAGACTCTGAGGAAGATGAATAGAAAAAGCAACCAAACGAAAAAGACGAAATTTACTCAGACGGTCGTGATGTGGAGGATCCCATTGATGTTCCCGAACCAAGAAGTGACACCATACGGGATCGTTTGCGAAGCGCGTTAAGGAAGAACGGGTTGGCTAATCATACGATCATGTAAGAAGGTCATGCATTTGTAAGCCAGAGGTTCGAACCATCTTCATAAGAGCAGGCTATAGAATGCAATGAATCACAAAGATGGAAAGAAGAAATGCGAGAAGAGATGGATGCACTCCTGAAAAATTACACGTGGAAAGTAGTTGATCCACCCGAGAATCGAAAAATTATCGACAACAAATGGGTATTCAAAATCAAAAGCTTACCTGGCGGTAAAGGTGAACGATATAAACCGCGACTGGTAATTCGAGGTTTTAGCCAACTCTACAGGATAGACTACTTTGAAACGTTTAGCTCGGTAGCTAAATTCACATCAATACGGGCCATCTCAGCAATAGCAGTAAAAGCAAATTTAGCACTTAAACAGTTCGACATTAAGACAGCTTTCCTTTATGGCGAAATAAATGAGGAAATCTTCATGTTGCAGCCAAAGGGTTTCGAAGATGGAACTAGAAGGGTATGCAGTCTTCAAAAGGGACTATACAGACTTAAACAAGGTTCAAGATGTTTGAATAGAACCTTTACAAGATTCCTGGAGGATTTCAAATTTAAGGCGACTTCGGCTGATCAATGTGTTTTCTGCAACGATGTGTTTTCTCTTGCGGCCCCCAGTGATGAGAAAATAACAAAGTTGTTGGATTATCTACAAAAAAAATTCAAAGTTAAGGCGTGTAAAGCAGACTGTTTCCTAGGACTGGAAATAAAACGCTTAAAAGATGGATCTATTCACCTGAATCAATCAAAGTATGCTTGGAAGGTGTTGGAACGATACTATATGTTAGATGCAAAACCTGTTTCTACCCCGATGGATTGTTCGACTAGTGACTTGGATGAGAAATCAGCGACTTCTGGGTGTATCTTCCCTTACCGACAAGCTGTGGGTAGCTAGCTGTACCTAGCTACAGGAACGCGAACAGATATTTGCTTCGCGGTCAGCAAAGTTAGTCAGCATTTGGAGAATCCCTTTCAACAACATGTTAGAATGGTCAAAAGAATCTTCAAATATCTACTGGTAATTCAAAAGTTTGGTATATATTTTCAACACAATAGTAATCTTTCTTTGTCATGTTATAGCGATGCTGATTATGCTGTCGATATGCTCACGAGGCGTTCAACTAGCGGTTTTGTATTCATGGCTGGTTCGGCGCCTACATCCTGGTCATCACAGAAACAAAGATCGCTAGCACTCTCAACAACCGAAACCGAATACATTGCGTTAGCTGAAGCGTTGAAAGAACACAATAGTAATCTTTCTTTGTCATGTTATAGCGATGCTGATTATGCTGTCGATATGCTCACGAGGCGTTCAACTAGCGGTTTTGTATTCATGGCTGGTTCGGCGCCTACATCCTGGTCATCACAGAAACAAAGATCGCTAGCACTCTCAACAACCGAAACCGAATACATTGCGTTATCTGAAGCGTTGAAAGAACTTCTATGGGATAAGGATTTACTCTCAACACTTATGGGTAGCTGCGAACTAAAGCCAACGCTTCTGATGGATAATCAAGGAGCAATTCGACTTATCAAGAACTCAGAATTCCACAGACGAACTAAACATATTGATGTGCGGTATCACTTCATAAGGGAAAAATGGGCTGAAGACCAGTTGGAACTTCTCTATGTGCCAACGGAGAACCAAATCGTGGATATCTTAACCAAATCAATACCAAAACAAAAATATATAAGTTTTAGATCGATGATGGATGTTAAAGAATTGTAAAGAAATATTTATAACAAATTTGAAGAGTTATGGAACTACAATATTATGTAAAAGTGGGAGTGTTGAAAATACACATGGTTTACATAATATTGTAGTCTAGTGTAAAATCTTCCAACTATAGCTGTATTGTAAAATCAGTCTGTATGGTAGGATAGGAATTGTCTCACGAATAAATCTCACTCGCTGTAAGAACACGTAGTTCGGTTTGATTCAACAATTATAATAAGTGATTCTCATTAGTGTGTACTTAAATCAATAACTCTTGTACAATGGTTATATAAAGTAATACGGTGGCAGAAGAGATAAATCACAAGTTTATTTTTTTGCGCTTTTTTCATTCCCCCTTCAATGCTGCCGAAGCTCTGATATTTACCCGGCACTGGACATTTTAGGATTTTTTGATTTAGATTTGATGCAAGCTCTCTTGAATTTGCGTTTTATTAAATTTGGCCAATATATACGACTCATATGAGCTGATATTTTTGTATATTTTCTTCCAATTTTCAATTTAATACCGATTTTTAATTTTACTTCAGCGACTGTTTTTATTGTTTCACTTTAGGCCCTGGTAGTTCTTCTCAAACTCCTCACAATGACACCCTAGCGAACGTCCTAGATGATCGGGTTATCACGCTACACTGATTTGCAATTTCACGCAACGCTTATTAACAACAATCATGCGTTAGTGAACTAGCCGGATGACGTCACGCACAAAACGAGTGCTGCACGATAAATTCTCTATAGATTGTAACCTGAAAAGAATAATAGCATTATTAGCCTCGTAGCTATTGGCGATTGAAATCTTATATTTATCTTTCCTTATATTTCGGAAAATATTTCTATTCTTTCTCCTTAGATCCTGGTAGCTCTTTTTATGCTGTTTACAGTGATACCCGAATTATTGTCCTAGATAACGCGTTCTCACCCTACACTCATAAATATCCTCACACAACGCTAAAAAAAAACAATCACGCGAGTTTTGTTGCCATCACCTGGTTACCAGGCAAGCAAAATTCACGAGTCATCAAAAGCTCAGGTTAACAGCACACCTGGAAATTTGATGAACTCAATCAAAATCAAACTGTAATCATCATCAGTAAAGTTGAGTGAGGGCAACAACCTCCAGTTCGAATTTGTACCTCCGGTCAATTAGGTGCCAATTAGAAATTTTTCATATAATTGCAACTTTTCGAAAATCGACATTATTGATTTTCATAATTAGTAAATTAAGTCTTAAGACCAACCTGAACTAGATCGGAACTCCTAAGAATTAAGTCGATATTGTTGTGAAAATAATAAATCCAAATCCAAATAAACGAAACATACTTCTGAAGAAGTTTTTTTTGCGTTTTAAAACCAAAATCCAGTTAGTGGATATTAACTCAAAAGAATTAAGTTCAATAAATTTTTTTTATTTCGGTTTAACCTGAAAACTTAAGTGGCGCAGACGGTAGGATTGTCATCCAAAGATCGGCAATCCAGTGATCGAACGGTAATTTAATAAATAGTGAAGTGAATTGAAAGAACTAGTTGCGTTAAATAACACTTACAGAGATAAAAGTGACTTATGAACAAACAAGAAGGCTTTACAAAAGTGAAACATTCAAAACGGAAAATTTTTTTCATCAGTACCAGAACTTTTTAAACTTTTCAAGTAAAGAGAGAAAGATAAAGTTACCATTATAGACATTATTGAGTTGCATGAACAAGAACAGAGAGAGTAATTTTGACCAGAGAAGGAACATAGAAGATGATATAATGGCAGAACAAATACAAAAGCTACAACTCGCTATCCAACAACTACGAGAACAACACCAACAAGCAATTAATGCTTTGCAACAACAGGTACAACAACAACAACCAAAGGACGAAAGGATTCCCCAAATGCTCTAGCTCACGGTGAACCAAATTCTCAACAGGTTCCAGAAAATAAAAACATTTTACGCCAGAGAAGATTATACAGTGCAAGAGTTTCTCAGTGCTGTGGAAAACGTTATAACCCTATGTGGAAGCAATGCGAAACTAATCAGATACGGACTTCGAATGGTTGTCAAGGAGAAGATACAAGGTGATGCAAGAACCTGCATTCAACG
Source organism: Chrysops caecutiens (assembly GCA_963971475.1). NCBI lineage: Eukaryota > Metazoa > Arthropoda > Insecta > Diptera > Tabanidae > Chrysops > Chrysops caecutiens. The sequence goes on along the minus strand of OZ020568.1, from coordinate 31,339,570 downwards.
TCTTGGAGATGGTGTAACGTGGCTCCAGGTATATGTAGAATTAAAAAGTCAGTTCAAACAGAGAAGGAGCTACAGAAGGCTGTTTGACGAACTAAGTAATGTAAAGGTAGGAAATTTAAGAGAACTATTCAATATAATCAGAACTGTAAATTTCAAACTTAATGAACTTTTTGAATTTGATGATAACCAACCCGAGAATTACAGTAGCTATGGAGGTAGTATGTTAACAGGTAGCTATGGAGTCCATATTAAAAGTAACACAACACTTAATGAAGCATACAATATTTTTGATGAATTGGGTCTTTTGGACAAGTACGATGTTATTCATTACAATTTTAGAAAAAATAATAGGATTTCTCACAACTTAAATCCACAACGAAAAGATTTTAAACGCCAGGATAATGAACGTCATAATTATTACTTTGACTCTAGAAACTACCACTTTAATAATAGAAAATTCAACCCTCAAAATAAAAGGAACAACAACTCAGAACAGTAAAGACGACATGATAATAACAGAAATTTCCATAACCATGTTGTGAGACGCCGCATCACCTAAAAGCAAAAAAGGTTAAAACACCATAATAATGTGAACACGAAGCACCTACCATACACATAACACCGGATAACCTAAAAAACAAAGTACGCAAAAAACATAATAATCATAATCACCATTTCACTCACCACTCTAACCCAACAAGAGAAGTGATGTTTATGTTCACGTCGACAATGGTAATGCGCAACAGTTCAGCATATAAACATAGGAAAACATAATGCACATATCACCATGCTCACCATCAAGCAACACAGACACCGAAGTGTTCCAAAACAAAATAACCCTAGAAGAAATGAAACATCAGACATCAGCTGGTTCCATAAAACCCGAACATCGCCGTCCACATAAATCCGCATAAAAACACATAAAACTATATAAAACAAACATAAACAACTGCGCACTGTCACTTGCCAAAACCGACTGTCACTTGTCGAAGTCAAACACATGTGGGAAAGTGAGTTCTAAAAAACACAACTGGTCACTACATGATGGAGCCACCGTACACTAAAAGGAATTTAGCAACACATGACAACATCGCAATAACGGACGAAATTCCCGGTTTCAAAATATAAAAAGCCGGCGAAACCTAGTGAAAGCATCAGTTGTCAAAGCTAAGCCTGACTGGGAGAATATCCAAGAAAGGACAAGTGAGTACAACTAGCAGCGAAAGTGGTCCGTAAAGCCCATCGGTCAAAAGGAATTGGGGTTGAAAGAGGTTGAAAAAACCCATCATCCCAATTTCAAAATCATCTACCGAACACGGTTCCAGCAACCTATCGGTTTCTGGGGAACCCCAAGTGGAAAGCGGTTGATTAAACCCATCAACTAGGTTCCTAGGAAGCCAAATTATTAAATTGGTCCATCCTCAGTGCCGGAATTGCCTAGGAAATCATTGACGGAGGCTTTGCGTGACTCGGGGTCGGTCCTAGGCCTTTCACATTGGAGGAGTATCGCGCCCGGAACTCAGCCAGACGAGAGACCGCACGGCCATCCCCTCAGCCCAACGTTCGTACCCCAAAACATCGCACAGGAAAAGAGGCTAACTTCCGCCGGGCAATAGAGGAATCCCGTCGTCGCCTGCTGTTGGCCGTAGGGCAGGAGCAACGACTAAAGATCAGTAGGGAGTTGCAGAAGCTGCACAATGAGAGGCTTAAATAAAGGAAGGAGAACCGTTTTAATAAAAATAAAGACGTAAAAAAAACAAATGAGAAAATTATAAAAGAAAAATAAATAAACAAGAATAAAAATATAAAAATACACTGGAAAGCACGAACTTAAATCCGCCCAACAGTCGGCAATTTTGGCTATGTATAGGTTTAGGAATTATTCTGAAAAACGAGTTTATATTCATTAGCGTACGAAAAGAAATTAGTAGGATCAAGAATTTGGTTTATATAGAGGTTTTATAATTGATTGGCGTGTTCAAGAATTTGGAGATCTTGTAATTAATAGGAGCGATCAAGAATTTGAATTATATAGAGATTTTGTAATTAAGTGGTGTATGTAAGGAACTTAGAATAAGGTGTTTAAAATTTTCAATTAAATAACAACTTTCACAAGGACAGTAGGACTTTGATTCATCAAATGGGTTGTAAACCTTCGACATTTAACTGTATTGAATTCAATAGCAAAAAATAAACCACAACAACCACAATAGATCAAGACAGTATACACAAAATTTCGAAAAACCAAAATGACTTTCCGAATAATTCAGGGCAATTCAGACATAGGCAAAACTTTAATCGTAACGATGAGGTAGTTCCTATGGACATCGACAATCTCCAACAGCAGGACGTAAATTTTACAGACCAGCCTCTGGAGGAAGACTAACAATAATAACAATCCCTGTCGATAATTTAAAAATAAACTGCCTAATAGATACTGGAGCAGAAACCAGTATTATGAAACCGGGGATTTTCTCCAAAAACCTTGAACAACACCTTGAAAAACCCGTCTATTTCTCAACAATTAATGGCATTTCCAAAGTAACAAATAAAGTTGTAACCCCCATCCCCTTAGAGTTTGACAAATCACGTACCCTTTCTTGGGAAATTATGGATTTACCCAATAGAAAATAGGACGCCATTATCGGCCAGAATTTCTTAATCCCTCCGCGCTAAAATTGATTGAGGGCAAAAATTCGTCGAGATAACTGGTCGCAGAATATACTTCAAAACAGGGGACAATTATTTCCTTATAAACGAAATCTGCACTCTTGTAGAAGGTAAGATCCAGGAACTTAACTTAGACCATTTAAGCCCCGAAGAAAGACAGAATATTCTTGAGGTCTTAAAATCATACGAACATCTCTTCTATAAAGATGGGAACAAACTCACTGCAACCTCCGAAGTACAACACGAAATCATTACCATGACTAGTAACTCCATTTATTCCAAAATTTATCGCTATCCTCGTGTCCATGAGGAAGAAATCGAGAGGCAAATCAAAGAAATGTAGAGCAAAACATAATCCAGCCTAGCAATTCCCCGTACAATAGCCCTTTGTGGATACCCCAAGAAAACAGATGACTCCGGAACACAAAAATGGAGGATCGTTATCGACTACCGTAAGCTCAATGAAGTCACAATCTTCAATATATAAAAAGATATCTTTTTGAAAATGTTTGTCGCGGCTAAACTCGAAATCTGCCAAGTCGATTTCAATAAAATTTGGCATGAAGATTTCTGTCCGGTAGGTGAGTGTTTATGTAAAGTTCAAAAAAAAATTGGCTTTAAACTTTAGGAAATATTTAAGATTTAAATTTTTCACTTTTTACTTTTCAAGAGAAAGTCGACTTTAGCGCTTAAGCTTAAGATCAATAAATGAAGAGAGATCGTGCAATTATCGCATCGTTAGCGGTTACTCCCTCTCTCTTAAATATGAGACGTATTCGAGAGAACGTTTCGGTATTTTGTTGATTGCACGATCTCTCTTCATTTATTTTTCTTAAGGAGCAAAGTACACTTTCTTTTGATATGAAATCCATCCATGGATTCATACTAGAGATGGATGCGATTTCATGTCATGTGGTTTTCGATTAGGAAATGGGGATTGATTTATTTTTGGATCTTCTTATGCCCATCTCGAATACGAAAACGTCAACCTTTACTTGCGTATTAGGGAACCGTTACTTTTCGCTTTTGCAAATCGGAACAAAAGCTCTCTCTCTAGAATTCTCTATGATTTGACACTCTGTATTTCCGCAGAGGCGGTTTTAATTGCTTTCTACAAATTTTACTCGGGTTATTCAATACAATTTTGGTTCATTAAACCCGTAGCAGATAGATCTGTTCAAATTGGTAAAAAATGGTAAATATTTTTTTGAATTTCAGATCGTAGGACATCATAGTTTCCGGGAATCCCAAGTTGACTAATTTTCTTCCGGTTTGAAGGGTTCTTTTTCGGTAAAAATTGGAATTTTTAACGGCTTTTTGCCCGTAGCGGCTTAACGAAGCGTCCTACGGGATGCATATTATTGACCAACCCCCACTGTTTTGACATTCCCTTCCTTCCTTTCATATATCATTTTTCTCTAAATTGAAGTTTTAAAGGTGTGCATTCAAAGGATCGGAAAATTGATAAAATTCAGTTTTTGAATTTTTAACGATTTTTTGTTCCTAGCGGCTAAACGAAGCGTCCTACGGTGTTCATACGTATGACCCAACCCCATTTTTTTTAAATTTCCTAACTTTGAATCCCAAGTTAACCAATTTTCTTCCGGTTTGAAGGGTTCTTTTCCGGCGAAATTTGAATTTTATATGGCTTTTTGCCCGTAGCGGCTTAACGAAGCGTTCCACGGGGCTCATATGTATGACCGACCCCCACTTTTTTGACATTTCCTACCTTCCTTTTGTAAGTCATTTTTCTCTAAATTGAGGTTTTAAAGGTGTGCATTCAAAGGATCGGAAAATTGATAAAATTCAGTTTTTGAATTTTTAACGATTTTTTGTTCCTAGCGGCTAAACGAAGCGTCCTACGGAGTTCATACGTATGACCCAACCCAATTTTTTTTAAATTCCCTAAATTTTTCAATACTTCTTTTTTCTCGGAATTTAGTTTTTAAAAGTGTGTCCAAACAAAAATTATGATATATGATAAAATTCATATTAAAATTCGTAAACGCACAATCTCGCGTTTTTCGGAAAAAATTTCTAATTTTTTATATATTGGAAACTGAATTTGTATATTTTTTCTTTGAATCAATAGAAAATACTATTACACAGAAAACAGAAATTTTTTAAGTAAATTTTACCCTCCAATGGTACACATTTTTGTTTGTGCTTGTTTTGTGCAAATTTCAGAACATCAAATTTGTGTGCATTGTGTGAACATGTACATTGTGTTCCATCCGCGAATTATTATTCTAATTGATCTATTATTGTGATCACTCATTCCCTATTTGACAATCAAACATAAACATCAATTCGCGCACTGTCTGTTCTTTAAACGTTAAAGACGGTCAAAAGCGCATACGGCCCATGGATCTTTTGTCTGCTGTTACGTGTGTGATGTTGGAAAAAAATGGATAGAGAGTCACATGGGATCGCGACATCTGGTAAAGTATTTTGTCTGTGATTAAACCTTAACTTTTTGACGTGAATACGTCTTTAAATTTGCTACCATATGGGGGCAATCCATAAAAACTAATGATAAAATCGGGGGATACAGTTTGGCGTTGTTGCTTCGAATCTCTGCACTACATCCGAAATTAAATTATACCACTGGATAGATAAAGAATCAAAGAAATCATCAGGATAAGCGAAATCAGTGACGCATCGCGCGCGTCGGAGGGGCAAGCGCCGAAAATGGGGTTATTTTCTACTAAATTTTGCCGATTTTGAATTTCAAAATCGAATTCAAACAGCCAGGCTGGCAGAATCGCCAGCAACACAAAAATTTCGCCAGTACATGTGATTGTGCAACCGAACGTCAACGATCGGTGTCACCCCACCGAGAGAGTGTGTGTGGCGCCCGCATGCGTTTGTTTCTCATCGAAACAAACACATGCGAGCGTCACATATGCTCCCTTTGTAGGGTGTCGCCGTATGGTCAATGTTTTTTGCACAATTTTGGGCCGTGGCGAAATTTTTGTGTTGCTGGCGATTCTGCCAGCCTGGTTGATTGAATTCGATTTTGAAATTCAAAATCGGCAAAATTTGGTGAAAAATCCCCATTTTTCGGTGCCTGGCTTTGATTTGACTTCATATTGTAAAACTGCTAAGAACAGACAAATTGCTACTACTTTATCGGTAGCGGTATCATCATCATCAAGTCAAAGCCGGTGGAGGCGCCATATATCGCAACATCAATAGTTTCACTGATTGTGATAGAGTTGACATTGACATTTCGGAAATTTATTTGGAAATGAAAGACCCAAAAGCAGGTGATGCCTGTCTAGTAAACATAAAGGCCAATGGCATCTTCAAATTCATACTCGGGTGTGTGTATATCCACCCGGGCACAGCGTTAGCAGAAATTAAACTTTTAATGATACGATCGTTGTTAAAATATTCCAAAAATATCGCTAAAATTATACCCAATTACGAGCCTGATCTTACTACACCAGTTATGATAGTTGGAGGCTTTAATGTTGATGTCTCACAAAACCGTTCATTGCCTGACTTCATGCTCAGCGAGTTCAATTTGTTTTACATTGAAACTTCTTCAACAACATTAGGTAATACCTGTATTGATTTAACGTTAACCAGAAATCTGGATGTATCTTGTATGCCATTTGTGTCGTACTTTTCGTATCACAGACCTATAACTAATAAAGTTATATTGTAACAAAATAATTATTTGTTTCCTTGCTTTTGTCCTAAATACATAAATAAAAATATTTTATTCAAGAAATATTACCCGTTACATAAACGTATTCACGTATAACACACGGCCGTGTCCATGACACAGCCACACCCCAGCTTTTTTTTTTTGTAAGTAGAACAAAGCAATATTTTTCAACAAATTCGCCGAAAATAAATTTACACGGCTACGTGGGCGTATTGTTGATGTGGCCGATCGGATCGGATTAACCTCTCAAATATTACTGTGCCATAAAAAATTTACATTCGGTACTAATCGAAGTTTAAGTAAAAAGTTAACCAGTTGTGTTTGAGTTTCAACCGGCAATCTATAAATCCTTATTTGTTTCATTGTTGTCACCGAACATAGGATAAATTTCGATTTCTTATAACTACTATATTTCAATGTTTTTGTAACTTTAAAATTAATAGGTACTGTAAGGTTCAGTAATAATTCCAAAATTGGCTCTTTTTGAAAGAGTGCTTGAATAGTTGTTTTAAGTTTATTTCTCATTTTCTTATTAAGCACTTTCAATCTATTATCCATTTTACGGCGAAAATTTGTAGCCAAACGTTAATAAAAACATTGTTGAAAAAGTCAAAGACTTTTTGGAAGTTTTTGAACTTATGTTACAATCAAAAGATAACTGCTAAGAATCAAAAATCTGTAACTAAAGAAAAACAAAACATATATAGTATCAACATATACAGTATACAAAATATATGCAGTATTACGTAATGCCCAGCAAAGCGGGCGGGTACAGCTAGTAAGTTATAAATTGCCTATACCAAATATTGACGGCATACTAGACAAACTGGGAAGGAAACAATACGTTACTACGCTAGATTTAGCGAAAGGGTTCCACCTAATACTTGTCATACCAGAAGACAGAAAGAAAACCGAAAAGCCCAGTCAATGTCCGCGCCGTAGATTTTCCGCAAAATTTTGGGATAAAATTATAATAAGTGTTTCTTATTAAAATGCACTTAAATCAATGTCTCTTATACAATGATGATATAGAGTAATACGGCGACAGAAAATATAAATTACAAGTTAATTTTTTCGTAGCTTTTTTCGTTTCTCATTTAATGCTGCCGGCACTGGACAGTTAAGATTTTTTTAAATTTGATTTGATGCAAGCCCTCTTTGGTTTGCGTTTTATTCAATTCGGCCCACATTTACGACTCATATGAGCAGATATTTATAAATTTTTTTCAATTTTCAATTTAATACCTATTTTTACTTATACTTCAGCGAATGTTTTAATTGTTTCACTTAATGTCCTAATAGCTCTTCCCAACCGCCTTACAATGACATCCGAACGAACGTCCTACATGATCGCGTTCTCACGCTACACTGATTTACAATTTTACGCAACGCATATTATTAACAATCATGCGTAAGTGAACTAATCCGATGACGGCACGCGCAATACCACTGCTACACGATAAACTCGTACAGGTATTCTCTATCCATTGTGACCTCAACAGTTCTTATCGCATTATAAGCCTCGATTTGAGTTTTTTACAATTCGGTGCATATTTACGCATCATATGAAACGCTATCTTCCATATTTTTTCGATTTTCAAATTCATACCGATTTCTCCTTATATATCAGAAAATATTTTTATTTTTCTGCTGAAGGTCCTGGTAGCTTTTTTATGCTTTTTACAATGATACCCCAACCAACGACCTAGTTTGACGCGTTCTAACGCTACACTCATAAATATCTTCACGCAACGCTAAAAACAATACGCGTAGGCGCTTACACTGGCCCGATGACGTCACTGGCAAAACAAATGCTGGACAATGAATACGTACTAATATGCCCCATCCACTGTGACATCAACCGTTGTAATCGCATTATTAGTCTCGTAGTGATTAGCTATTGAAAAATGACGGTGATTTGTAACACAAGAATGTTAGACTGGCTACCAATGTACATACTCAACGAGGAGAAAGACGTTTTCACGTCAAAACTGCTTTTCCTACCCCATACGGCCACTTCGAATACTTAAGAATGCCATTTGGCCTAAAAAAATTCACCAGCATCTTTCCAACGTATGATCAATCATGTACTAAGAGGCCTTATTAACAAGCTGTGTGTCGTTTACTTGGACGACATACTAATCTTCAGTACCTCACTAGAGGAGCATACAACAAACCTCAAAAAGGTATTTCACAGAATAAATGAAGCTGGTCTAAATATACAAATGGACAAATGTAATTTCTTGAAGAGAGAGACCGAATTTCTGCGCCACATCCTTACACCAGAGGGAATCAAACTAAACCCCAACAAAATTAGATGCAATCGGGAGTTGAAACTCCCAACGGCTCCAAAACAAATTAAAGGGTTTCTGGGTACCACGTAGTACTACACGAAATTCATTAAAAATTACGCAAAAATTGCTCATCCTGTGACTCGGTACTTAAAGAAAGGTGCTTCTATTAATGTCCATGGTCCAAATTATATAGGGGCTTTCGAGAAGTTGAAACATATAATAACCAACCACCCAATCCTTAAATACACCGACTTCAATAAAAGATTTAAACTGGTAACGGATGCAAGTGACTTTGCTATCGGCGCCGTCTTAACCCAGGACGGACATCCACTGTGCTTCGCATCTAGGACCCTTTACAGTCACGAAAAGAACTATGCACCAATAGAAAAAGAACTATTGACAGTCGTTTGGGGATGTTAATATTTTCGACCATACCTTTTTGGCAAACAATTTGGTGTGTATTCGGACAACCAACCAATCAAGTGGCTAGCCGTAAATTATTCAGGAAAAGACATCAACCCAAGGTTAACGAGATGGCTGATATCTCTAGGCGAGTACAATATTAAATACAATTATATAAAAGGTAAAGATAATGTGGTTGCAGATTTTTTAAGTAGAATTAACTTCGATACTAAGGAAATAAATACCCTAAACAACGAAGAACCCGAAGTTGATATAAAGCTATAATTAAATTTATGTAGAGATATAAGCAATAACCAACAACCGGAAATTTCTTAACTGAAATTGAAGGAAATAAATAGTAATAGTACTTATCAGGAATCCGGATTAGATGAGGAAATTGTTCAGAATGAAAACCACGAAAATGATTTGATCAGCGTAGAAATGAACGTAGGTGACGAGTCTCTAGAAAATCATACCGTTCACTCTCAAGAGCAGAACTTAGAAGATCATATCCCAATATTGGATACTATTGTCAATAGGTTATCCTTAAGAAAGTGAAAAAGAAAGAATTTGAATTGGTCTTCAAAAACAGGAGGATGTATGTTTGATTTGTCAAAGAGAACAACAAACGACTTATTACGTAGATACATATGTGTAGGAAGGATAGGTTTTTATGCAGAACTGGATGATCATCGATATAACCAACTGCAACAGATTATCAGTAACATTTTTCACAGAATGGTAACTTAAAATTCGTAAAATGCAGTCATTTTGCAACAAATATTGAAGACGTTGAAAAACTAAGGAAAGAAATAGCATTTTACCATAAAAATGAATCAGGGCACTCAGGAATAATCGCTACCTTCGAAGGAATAAAGAAAAGAATATACAATCCCAGCCTAAGAATAGTGGTCCATGAAATCATTAACAATTGCGATATCTGTGCCGCAGGCAAATATGATCGAAACCCTATAAAACCAAAGTATCACTTGACAGAAACTCCCTCAACCACAAATGAAATTGTCCATATCAACACCTATGTGAACAGTAAGCACTGTTTCATTAACTTTAAAGATAAGTTCTCTAAACATGCGGTTAGCCTATACCTCGAAGACCGCAACGCCCAAACCTTCGTAGAGAAATTCAGACAATACCTGTCAGTCAAAGGTAAGGTAAAAAAGTTTGACAAAACCCAATAGCCACACAGGAAACTCTGACAAAGAAAGTCTGAATAACACCTTAATAGAACGTATCCGAACCCTGCATTTAGAGGAAAAACTTCCAATCAGACTTCCAATGATAAAGGCAGTCCACATTTATAATAACACCTTCCATTCGACCCTTAAGGCTACACCAATAGATGTCCTAGACCATAGAATAGAACATACAATAATTAGGGAAAGACTCGTAAACACGAAGGATAAAGTCATAGGAAAAAGGAATAGAGGTAGGGAAGAATATACCGAAAATAGGGAAGAAGGCTACATTAAAAACTATACGTCTCTTAGGCATAAGGAACAACCTAAATTCCGTAAATGCAAGTTAGATCGAGTACACAAAAGTAATATTAAACGACCTTTCGCATTTTCAGCTGCTGCTAATAATAGGGATCCTAGTAATGACACTTCTTAGTCAACCATCACTAATAATTGACAAGATTAATTCCGAATTAGGATACGCACAAATACAAATAGATGAAGTAGAAGCCGTTAGTAGTTATGATATCGTCTTACACATTATTGAACCTTACGAAATTTTGAAAATCGTCGATGAACTAGAGAAGAATATAAATGCAACAGTAATCAACTCCAGGAAAATTATTGCTTTTCACCAACTAGGAAAAATCAGGAATGGAATCAAAACATTAATTCCACAGCGAGAAAAAAGAGGACTAATTAGTGCAGGAGGAACCGTCCTTAAATGGGTTTTCGGGACAATGAACACACAAGACAAAGAAAACATAGAGAAACAGCTACAGAGTATTAATACGAACAACCACGAAATCATTGGGACAATAAACCAGCAGATTAAAATTAACGATTACTTCAACAAGACGTTCCAGCTAATCAGAGAAACGTCCTAACCGACAAAAAATATCTGAACGCTTAAACGAAATTACAAGACGGACATACCAAGATTATTCCTATCTAGAACAACTAATTAGAATTGACTTAATAAAGAAACAAGTCGAAGATATTCAAGACAATTTGGTATCAGCTTGACTCGCGATCCTCCATCCCAGTATCCTTACGGAAGAAGAAATAAAAACTTACAATATTGATTCGAAGAAACTTGCTCAGATTAGACTAGGTGTAGCGAGGTTTGTTAAAGAAACGATTGTATTTATTGTAAAAATACCTAAAGAATTCGAGAGATTTAATAAACAGATTAGTTCCAATCTCAAATTCAAACGGCAAGCAGATAGACCAGGATATTGAATTCGCAATCGAGAAAGATATAAAAATATGTAGCTTTAAGAAGGAAAAGGCTCTTAAAGAACTAGAAATAAGTAAAAATTGTAAATTTGTCATGAGTCATAACAATAAATACACCGAAGTAGACGATAATATTTTGATTCTAAATAACATTGTGGAAAAAAAACTTAATAGTAATTGTGACAGTCGAAGAATGCTACTCAACGGAAACTTCTTTATAAACTTTCAAAATTGTTCCGATTGAATAGATAAAGACATTAATAATAACAAAGCAGATAAAGTCTTTAACAGATTTGTAATACCACGAGAAAATGTACAAGAAAACCAGACAAATGCTCTTACTTTTGAAGATCTTGTAACAAACTAGGAGAATAACGGAAAACAAATTAAAGAATTAATATATAAGAAGAATATTAATATTGGATTAGCAGTAAGTTCAATATTCATAATCTCGCTATTAGGGACATTAGTTTGGATAGTATTTTACATAAAAAAAGGGAAATACAGATGAAAATTGTTAAACAGGATCCAGGAGTATCCTGAAACAAAGGGGGGTGAAGTAATGTTGCCATAACCTGGCTACCAGGCAAGCAAAATTCACGAGTCATTAAAAGTTCAGGTCAACAGCCCACTTGGAAATTTGATGATCTCAATCAAAATCAAACTGTAATCATCATCAGTAAAATTGAGTGAGGGCAACAAACTCCAGCTCGAATTTGTACCTCCGGTCAATTAGTTGCCAATAAGACATTTTTCATAAAATTGCAACTTTTCGAAAACCGACATTATCGATTTTCATAATGAGTAAATTAAGTCTTAAGACCAACCTGAACTAGATCGAAAATCCTAAGAATTCCTTAAGAATATCACGATATTGTTGTGAAATTAATAAATCCAAATAAACGAAACATACTTCTGAAGAAGTTTTTTTTGTGTTTTAAAATCACAATTGAGTTAGTGGACCTTAATTCAAAAGAATTTGATCAATAGATTTTTTTGTTTCGGTTTAAACTGAAAACTTAAGTCGCGTGGGCACTTGCACAAACCCGATGACGTCACAGGAAAAACAGGCGCCGCGCAATAAATACGTACAAATATGTTCTATCCACTGGGGCCTCAATCGTTGATATCGCGTTGTTAGTCTCGTAGTTATTAGCGATTGAAAAATGACGGTGGTTTGTAACACAAGAATGTTAGACTGGCTACCAATGTACATACTCAACGAGAAGAAAGTCGTTTTCACGTCAAAAAACGGCGGAAAAAGAACACACTCGTGATTAATCTATTCTGTAACGGTACTACTCTCCATAACAATTGTAATTAACAGTTTGGTAATTAAGGAAAATATTAGAACGAAAATTTTGTTGTAATTTATTTGACTGCAGCATCGGTTTTGCGCTTGACGTCATCGGGCTAGTTCACTTAGTTAAATTATAAATCAGTGTAGCGTGAGAACGCTATTATGTAGGGCGTTCGTTCGGGTGTCATTGTAAGGAGTTTGAGAAGAACTACCAGGACCTAAAGTGAAACAATAAAAATATTCGCTGAAGTATTAGTAAAAATCAGTATTAGTTTGAAAATTGAAAAAAATATTTAAAATATCGGCTCATATGAGTCGTAAATATGGGCCGAATTGAATAAAATTCAAATCAAAGAGAGCTTACATCAAATCGCAATAAAAAAAACCTAAGGTATCCAGTGCCGAGTAGAAGTCAAAACTTCGGCAGCATTAAGGAAGAAATGGAAAAAGGCGCGAAAAAATAAACTTTTGATTTATCTTTCCTGTCACCGTATTACTCTATATAACAATTGTATAAGAGACACTGATTTAAGTACATACTAAAAAGAAACGCTTATTATAATTTTATCCCCTAGTTTTCACGGAAAATCTACAGCGCGGACCTTGACTGGTTTTTTTGTTAGAGATTCTGTTAAGTCAATTGTCTGGTTTTTCATTTCATTTTTTCAAATAATAATTCAAATTGATCCTCCATAATGTCAACGTAATATTAAATGGTTACTTTAGGTTTTCTTGTTCTGGCAACACTGTAGTTGATACCAACCGAACCGAGCGACAGTTAGAGTGACATCAAGACTAACAGTTGGAGCGACGTGCAACTTATTGAAAATGTCAAAATCTAACCTCGGATGTTGGTGTTGATCTTCAATTTCAATTTAATGGACCGATGTAGTGAGAATTCGACGGATAGTTTTTCCGTATCTATCTCGGCACCATTAGTTTTGTTTTGAGCTTTGTTCAGATGTATCGTATAACTTTTTAAATATTTGATTTTCTGGAGGTATAAATCACAACGTTGTTAATTGACAACCGGAACCGGAATTCTATCAATCATAATATATATATATGAAATATAAAAAACAAAGAGAAAAGAAAAAAGAGAACAGGAAAAAATATTTGTGGTAAGTTTTTTCTTTTATAAATTACTTTAAGTACCAGCCATTTCACGACACACCAGCCTGGACGATCTCCTGTTACTTTCAGAACCCGGAATTTATCAATGTGCAATATGCACCGAAACCTTTGACGCCAAAACTCCACTCTATCTCACAAAATGTTTACACAGCTTTCATCAAGGGTGTCTGCGTGACTGGTTGAAAACGTCCACCACCTGCCTTCGTTGCCGAGAACGGTGCACCATGGATTTAGACCCGATTCCTTCGACGTAGAAATGCACCTCAACCGGTACTATTCCAAAGCAACAAAAACCCATGACTTGGTCACGTGTTCGCGAGTTGATTAAGTCCCATCCCAGTATTAATCAGCCAGTGCCCCTGAACTCTCCGACAGCATAACCATTAACTCCAGCACAGGCAAAACGTACGATTGAAGATCCACAAGCATACCTGCACATACAGCAGACGTTCGCCCACCAACAAGAAAATCTATTTTCCCAACTGCAACAGCAAATGGCCCAAATCTACCAAAACTTTAATTTCCGGATCTCCGAAATAACGACCAAATCTACTCAGCCATCGTTACCACCGAGGTTAGCTCAGAAAAGCCGTCCGCCACCTACAATACACATTCACCATCCGCAAAACCGCCACAGACTACCTAATTTTGCCCATCGTGCCTCAGATCTAACCTCCAATGTGATCTCCGGATGGGGGATTCGCTTCCAACACAATACCAATGATCGATCCAACACAATATCAGTTGATCTCCTTATCTATCGCGTAAATGGCCTCGTGCACCGAGCACTTCAAGGCGATTACAACACCATATGCGGAAACGACCACCTGCTACTCACCAACCACGCCAACGGTTGGTTCTGGCGTTTCCATTGCAGTCAACCTGGATTGAACTGGACAACATTATGTGGAGCCCTTCGGGACCGTTTCCGCAATAGACAGACCGATCTTGATACACGTGCACAGATGCGAAATCGTAAGCGACGCTCTGGCGAAAAGTTTGACTTCTACTTGGACCTTATACAAGCACTTGCTGACCGATTATCACACCCAATGTCAGAAAAAGAACTCACTGAGCTCATCCGTCGAAATCTATTACACCATGTACGGCGTGATTTACTCCATTACCAGTTTGAAAGTCTTACTCAACCCCGGATGTACGTGAGACGTATCGAGGCATTAAATGACGAATACCGTCCAAGCACAACGACACCTAGCCGATGAACATACAGATGTGGACCATGATCAGATTGTTGCTATGTGTAAAGATAAAATAAATTATATTAATAAAATAATCACCCTACAGAATAGTTAAGCTGGCACAGATACCTAAATTTAGTATCAACGATAAGCATAGACACATTAGTAAGACAGGTTAGCACAGGCACATTATCTAAGACAAGTTTAGTACTAATGATCATAAATAATATTAGTTAAGACGAATACCTGAGACAAATTACCACACGAGGTGAATAAACTTAAGTTCGTAATGCTAATTTTTGTATAAATGAGCGTAGTAATGACCTCATAAATCCAGTTTTGATTTCGATCTTGAAAGAGAGTCTTTCATTACAACTGATAATAACAAGCCACCATATCAGTGCTCTTCATGATCCAGTTCCTCATCAAATTTTATTGGACGGTGCTTATAATTTGAGCACTTCAATATGGTGAGGATTTATTTACTAGACCAAAAGTCAGGCATAGATAGTTCAACACAATCTGCACTACAAAATTTCAAATTATATAACGTCAGATTGTAGGAATACATGTAGGCCCGGAGGCGCATCTTTGCCGACGAAATTGCATCTATCCCGACACCAAAAGCCAAACGTTCAACACTTCGATTACGAACTTTTTGGAAGCGATTACTTCAATGATATCCATGTTAGGAGAAGAAAT
The DNA here is from genome assembly GCA_963971475.1 of Chrysops caecutiens. Taxonomy (NCBI): domain Eukaryota; kingdom Metazoa; phylum Arthropoda; class Insecta; order Diptera; family Tabanidae; genus Chrysops; species Chrysops caecutiens. Next base: position 31,323,758 of record OZ020568.1, on the reverse strand, counting down.
CAGTGGCTTCATCGATACTGGAGCTAGCATCAGCGTCATAAGAGCAGACCTAGCCCAACCTGTATGCAAAAAAATCACCTCCAAGATTAACAGGATTCACTTCAAACCAACTGCTGCCGGTACCAAACACGGAATAATTGAGAAAAAAAAGAAAGGCCCAGTCTAGGTCCGCGCCGTAGATTTTCCGTGAAATGTTCGGGGTATAATTATAATAAGGTTTCTTACTAGTATGTTCTTATATCAATGTCTCTTATACAAGCTAGGGTTCACATCTGTAGATGAACTCGCGAAATCCAGCCAGCCAAAATTCGGTACAATTCACAAACACAATCATAAAATATCATTTTTGTTTGGCTCTCGAGAGGTGAAGTTGTAAATATTTGTCTTATGATTTTGATAAATTTATGATGTAGTTGCATTCTCTAGCAGATAAATAATGTTACCTGCTAGATTTAAACTCATCAAAATGGTTAAAACTCAAAAAACAAGAGATGTTAGTCGTTCAACATCCACGACCAGAATGATGAATGTGACACTCCGAATAATTCGGACACACACACACTAAGAAAACGAAATCTCGGAATCCACATCGGGATAGCGATTTCTGGTCGACTGGCCACCTCTCTTCCACTCACCTTACCCTCACTTTCCTGGATTTCGAGATTTCTTTCACAGATGTGAACCCTCGCCAATGGGAGGGGCCATCGCCATCGTACGATGAGAGGAAAGATAAATCACAAGAATAGTTTCTCGCGCCCTTCTTCATTTTTTCTTTAATGCTGCCGTAGGTCTGACATTTACTCGCCAATGGAAACTTAAGGTTTTTTCGAATTCGTTTTGAAGCAAGCTCTCGGTGATTTGGGTTTTCTTCATTTCGGCCCACATTTGCGACTCATATCAGACGATATCTTTAATTTTTTTTTACAATTTTCAATTTAATACCGATTTTAACTTATACTTCGGCGATTATTTTCATTGTTTCACTTTAGGCCCTTGTAGTTCTTCTCAAACTCCTTACAACGACTCCCAAATGAACGTCCTACATGATCGCGTTCTCACGCTACACTAATTAATAATTTTACGCATCGCTTATTAAAAACATTCATGCGTCAGCGAACTAGCCCGATGGCGACATGCGCAAAACAAATGCTGCACGATAAACACGTACAGAAATTCTCCATTGTGACCTTAATAGTTGATCTCGCATCATTTGCCTCGTAGCTATTGGCGATTGAAATCTGACGGTGTATTGTAGCGCTAGAGAGTTTGACTGGCTATCAGTGTACTTAACGAGCGAAAAGACGTTTTAACGTCAAAAACATTACAACAAAATTTTCGAACTAATATGTACTTTAATTATCAAACTATTCATTGCAATGGTTATGGAGAGTAGTACGGTTACAGAATAGATAAATTACAAGTTTATTATTTTTCACTGTTTTTTTATTTTTTTTTTCAATTTCGCCGTAGCTCTCACACTTGCCCGGCACTGATTATTTTTTGTTTATAATATTTGGTTTGATGCTGGTTTTCTCCGATTTGAGTTTTTTACAATTCGGAGCATATTGACCGCTCATACGAGACGATATCTTCCGTATTTTTTAGATTTTAAAATTCATACCGATTTTTGCTTATATTTCGGAGAATATTTTTATTGTTTCACTTTAGGTCCTGGTAGCCCTTCTCATACTATTGACAACGATACTGCAATCAACATCCTAGCTTAACGCGTTCTCACGCTACACTCATAAATATCCTCACCCAACGCTAAAAAACAACAGTCACGCGTGGGCGCTTGCACAAGCCCGATGACGTCACGGGAAAATCGAGTGCCGTACAGTAAACACGTACAAGTGTGTTCTATTCACTGTGACCTCAGCCCGTAGTTATAAGTGATTGAAAAATGACGGTGTTTTGTAACACAAGAATGTTAGACTGGCTACCAATTTACATACTCAACGAGAAGAAAGACGTTTTCACGTCAAAAATCACAAAAATCACCTTTCGTGGTCAAACATAAATAATGGTCATCTGCCTGATACTGACACTCACACAGAACCTGTGTTGAGGAATAAACTTCGTGTGCAAAATTCACCTGGCAACCGACCTGTTTGAAGATAAGCCACCAAATCCATTAGTACTCAGCATGCAGGCAAAACAACCTGCACCTCTGCACACGCTCGATCCTCGACAACATTCACAACAGGATGCAGCAATCGCTACCTTTCTGTCTTATTCCAAGCAAGGCTTAGGTCGTACTTCTTCAGTGAGACATGTAATTGACATAGGGGAGAGTCAGCCGATTTAACGACGTCATTATGAGATATCACCTGCGGTGGAAAAACTACTTTAAGCAGAGATTGACCGAATGTTGCAACTAGGAGTCATCGGAAAATCTCAAAGCGCATGGTCAACACCAGTCACTTTAGTGCGAAAGCCCAACAAGGTTAGATTATGCCTAGATGCTCGAAAAATGAATGAAGTTACGATAAAGGACGCTTATCCGTCAGCATTTATCGACGGGATCTTAAGCCGCCTTCCGAAGGCCAAATATATAACCAGAATGGACCTAAAAGATGCATTTTGACTAATTCCTCTGAACGAAAAATCAAAGGACAAAACGGCCTTTACTGTACTCGGCCGTCCATTACACCACTTCGTCATGCTGTCAATCTATGCTATGCTGTTTGGACTGTGCAACGCGCCACAAACCATGATTCGACTAGTGGACAAAGTTATACCAGCCCACATCAGACACCAAGTCTTCGTATACTTAGACGAACTCCTTCCCAACCGAAACGTTCGAACAACACCTCCAACTTCTGCGTTTGATTGTCGATCATATACGTAAGGCAGGACCGACCATAAGCGTGGAGAAGTATCACAAATCAAATATCTTGGACAGGTCGAAGATAAATGCCAGATGCGCTATCTAGAGCGATACCGACGGTAGAAGACCTCGCGACCATGCAGGTGAAGTAATCAATAACAGAAGCGAGATGCAGGGAGACAAGGGAAATCCGCACCAAGCTGACGGAGAAGATACGGAAGAAAATGGTGCCCGAAGCGGAGAGGGGGAATGTGCTTCGGGAGTGTCACGACCATCCGAAGGCGGGACATATTGGAGTACGACGTACGCTGGATTGGGTGAAACAGAATTATTACTGGAAGGGCATGTCTAAAACAGTCGCGGAATACGTAAGGAGATGCAAGGTATGCCAGGCGATATAGGTGGAAGAAAAGCTCGCGGCAGGAGCGATGGTGTCACGCGTGACGGGAATAACAGAGCCTGTCATGCGCGAAATTTGTGACGAGTCTCAGAGACCCTCAGAATCCCTCGGAGGTAGGTGACTCACTCAGCCTATTGCCGCGAAGAATATGTCGTGGGTGGGCGCCACCCGTTTTGGACGAGTCCCCTACGCGATTCGCAGTCAAAACGAGGAATCTTGCGATCGCGTCAACTAAGAGGGCTCCCGACACAATTGGTAAAGAAAAAACGTAGCAATTTTTTTTTTTCAAATGACTTTAATTTCTTGGTAGGTACCAGATCACAAATTTCCAAATTGTTTACAAGTATTCAAGCTCCAAGCTTTCCAAAATTATAACTCGGCCGTCTACCATAATTTCTCCTAACTAACAATGTTTCCAAAATTTAAATCCTTAACCTATGCTGACCAACTCTACTCTAGTGCATGGTACGCTAATCAATTCTCCAATTGTACATGTGCATCTTAAACCTATCACTCATCTTATCCGCCTGTTCCTGCCGTCGACCGCCTCCTCTTTCTCTCCTGTTGCTCTTACCGGATGTTCACAGTCAACTAAATCGTAATTCAAAAGTCTTCTTCTTACTTTACTCCGCACTTCTTGATCATAATTCAACCGTCACTCATTTTACATAACCATATCCTTTTTTTACTTTACTCCGCACTTCAAATGTCTTTTTCTTGATCATAATTCACGCGTTTCTCATTTTACAACACCATGTTCCTTTTCTTACTTTACTCCGCACTTCAAATGTCTTTTTCTTACTTTACTCCTATGAGTTGACCCTAACCTTAATTCTCCCCGGCACCTTCCACGAGACTTCTTTTATGTTATTCATAAACTTTCTCACGTTTCAACTTTAATTTTTACTCCACCACTTCTTGCCTCACGCGACCGCGATTTCTTGTTCCACCGTTCCCCCCGTATCTTAACCCAAAAGAAAAGAATCCTCACACTCCGCCTGAACCAAAAAAAAAAAAAACCGAAAGGCTCAGTCAAGGTCCGCGACTTAGATTTTCCGTGAAAACTTGGGGATACAATTATAATAAGTGTTTCTTATTAGTATGTACTTAAATCAGTGTCTCTTATACAATTGTTATATAGAGTAATACGGTGACACAAGTTTATTTTTTCGCGCCTTTTTTCTGTTCTTCCTTAATGCTGTGGTGATTTACTCCATTACCAGTTTGAAAGTCTTACTCAACCCCGGATGTACGTGAGACGTATCGAGGCATTAAATGACGAATACCGTCCAAGCACAACGACACCTAGCCGATGAACATACAGATGTGGACCATGATCAGATTGTTGCTATGTGTAAAGATAAAATAAATTATATTAATAAAATAATCACCCTACAGAATAGTTAAGCTGGCACAGATACCTAAATTTAGTATCAACGATAAGCATAGACACATTAGTAAGACAGGTTAGCACAGGCACATTATCTTAGACAAGTTTAGTACTAATGATCATAAATAATATTAGTTAAGACGAATACCTGAGACAAATTACCACACGAGGTGAATAAACTTAAGTTCGTAATGCTAATTTTTGTATAAATGAGCGTAGTAATGACCTCATAAATCCAGTTTTGATTTCGATCTTGAAAGAGAGTCTTTCATTACAACTGATAATAACAAGCCACCATATCAGTGCTCTTCATGATCCTGTTCCTCATCAAATTTTATTGGACGGTGCTTATAATTTGAGCACTTCAATATGGTGAGGATTTATTTACTAGACCAAAAGTCAGGCATAGATAGTTCAACACAATCTGCACTACAAAATTTCAAATTATATAACGTCAGATTGTAGGAATACATGTAGGCCGGGAGGCGCATCTTTGCCGACGAAATTGCATCTATCCCGACACCAAAAGCCAAACGTTCAACACTTCGATAACGAACTTTTTGGAAGCGATTACTTCAATGATATCCATGTTAGGAGAAGAAATCAGTGGCTTCATCGATACTGGAGCTAGCATCAGCGTCATAAGAGCAGACCTAGCCCAACCTGTATGCAAAAAAATCACCTCCAAGATTAACAGGATTCACTTCAAACCAACTGCTGCCGGTACCAAACACGGAATAATTGAGAAAAAAAAGAAAGGCCCAGTCTAGGTCCGCGCCGTAGATTTTCCGTGAAATGTTCGGGGTATAATTATAATAAGGTTTCTTACTAGTATGTTCTTATATCAATGTCTCTTATACTAGCTAGGGTTCACATCTGTAGATGAAATCGCGAAATCCAGCCAGCCAAAATTCGGTACAATTCACAAACACAATCATAAAATATCATTTTTGTTTGGCTCTCGAGAGGTGAAGTTGTAAATATTTGTCTTATGATTTTGATAAATTTATGATGTAGTTGCATTCTCTAGCAGATAAATAATGTTACCTGCTAGATTTAAACTCATCAAAATGGTTAAAACTCAAAAAACAAGAGATGTTAGTCGTTCAACATCCACGACCAGAATGATGAATGTGACACTCCGAATAATTCGGACACACACACACTAAGAAAACGAAATCTCGGAATCCACATCGGGATAGCGATTTCTGGTCGACTGGCCACCCCTCTCTTCCACTCACCTTACCCTCACTTTCCTGGATTTCGAGATTTCTTTCACAGATGTGAACCCTCGCCAATGGGAGGGGCCATCGCCATCGTACGATGAGAGGAAAGATAAATCACAAGAATAGTTTCTCGCGCCCTTCTTCATTTTTTCTTTAATGCTGCCGTAGGTCTGACATTTACTCGCCAATGGAAACTTAAGGTTTTTTCAAATTCGTTTTGAAGCAAGCTCTCGGTGATTTGGGTTTTCTTCATTTCGGCCCACATTTGCGACTCATATCAGACGATATCCTTAATTTTTTTTTACAATTTTCAATTTAATACCGATTTTAACTTATACTTCGGCGATTATTTTCATTGTTTCACTTTAGGCCCTTGTAGTTCTTCTCAAACTCCTTACAACGACTCCCAAATGAACGTCCTACATGATCGCGTTCTCACGCTACACTAATTAATAATTTTACGCATCGCTTATTAAAAACATTCATGCGTCAGCGAACTAGCCCGATGGCGACACGCGCAAAACAAATGCTGCACGATAAACACGTACAGAAATTCTCCATTGTGACCTTAATAGTTGATCTCGCATCATTAGCCTCGTAGCTATTGGCGATTGAAATCTGACGGTGTATTGTAGCACTAGAGAGTTTGACTGGCTATCAGTGTACTTAACGAGCGAAAAGACGTTTTAACGTCAAAAACATTACAACAAAATTTTCGAACTAATATGTACTTTAATTATCAAACTATTCATTGCAATGGTTATGGAGAGTAGTACGGTTACAGAATAGATAAATCACAAGTTTATTATTTTTCACCGTTTTTTTATTTTTTTTTTCAATTTCGCCGTAGCTCTCACACTTGCCCGGCACTGATTATTTTTGGTTTATAATATTCGGTTTGATGCTGGTTTTCTCCGATTTGAGTTTTTTACAATTCGGAGCATATTTACCGCTCATACGAGACGATATCTTCCATATTTTTTAGATTTTAAAATTCATACCGATTTTTGCTTATATTTCGGAGAATATTTTTATTGCTTCACTTTAGGTCCTGGTAGCCCTTCTCATACTTTTGACAACGATACTGCAATCAACATCCTAGCTTAACGCGTTCTCACGCTACACTCATAAATATCCTCACCCAACGCTAAAAAAAACAACAGTCACGCGTGGGCGCTTGCACAAGCCCGATGACGTCACGGGAAAATCGAGTGCCGTACAGTAAACACGTACAAGTGTGTTCTATCCACTGTGACCTCAGCCCGTAGTTATAAGCGATTGAAAAATGACGGTGTTTTGCAACACAGGAATGTTAGACTGGCTACCAATTTACATACTCAACGAGAAGAAAGACGTTTTCACGTCAAAAATCACAAAAATCACCTTTCGTGGTCAAACATAAATAATGGACATCTGCCTGATACTGACACTCACACAGAACCTGTATTGAGGAATAGACTTCGTGTGCAAAATTCACCTGGCAACCGACCTGTTTGAAGATAAGCCACCAAATCCATTAGTACTCAGCATGCATGCAAAACAACCTGCACCTCTGCACACGCTCGATCCTCGACAACATTCACAACAGGATGCAGCAACCGCTACCTTTCTGTCTTATTCCAAGCAAGGCTTAGGCCGTACTTCTTCAGTGAGACATGTAATTGACATAGGGGAAAGTCAGCCGATTTAACGACGTCATTATGAGATATCACCTGCGGTCGAAAAACTACTTTAAGCAGAGATTGACCGAATGTTGGAACTAGGAGTCATCGGAAAATCTCAAAGCGCATGGTCAACACCAGTCACTTTAGTGCGAAAGCCCAACAAGGTTAGATTATGCCTAGATGCTCGAAAAATGAATGAAGTTACGATAAAGGACGCTTATCCGTCAGCATTTATCGACGGGATCTTAAGCCGCCTTCCGAAGGCCAAATATATAACCAGAATGGACCTAAAAGATGCATTTTGACTAATTCCTCTGAACGAAAAATCAAAGGACAAAACGGCCTTTACTGTACTCGGCCGTCCATTACACCACTTCGTCATGCTGTCAATCTATGCTATGCTGTTTGGACTGTGCAACGCGCCACAAACCATGATTCGACTAGTGGACAAAGTTATACCAGCCCACATCAGACACCAAGTCTTCGTATACTTAGACGAACTCCTTCCCAACCGAAACGTTCGAACAACACCTCCAACTTCTGCGTTTGATTGTCGATCATATACGTAAGGCAGGACCGACCATAAGCGTGGAGAAGTATCACAAATCAAATATCTTGGACAGGTCGAAGATAAATGCCAGATGCGCTATCTAGAGCGATACCGACGGTAGAAGACCTCGCGACCATGCAGGTGAAGTAATCAATAGCAGAAGCCAGATGCAGGGAGACAAGGGAAATCCGCACCAAGCTGACGGAGAAGATACGGAAGAAAATGGTGCCCGAAGCGGAGAGGGGGAATGTGCTTCGGGAGTGTCACGACCATCCGAAGGCGGGACATATTGGAGTACGACGTACGCTGGATTGGGTGAAACAGAATTATTACTGGAAGGGCATGTCTAAAACAGTCGCGGAATACGTAAGGAGATGCAAGGTATGCCAGGCGATATAGGTGGAAGAAAAGCTCGCGGCAGGAGCGATGGTGTCACGCGTGACGGGAATAACAGAGCCTGTCATGCGCGAAATTTGTGACGAGTCTCAGAGACCCTCAGAATCCCTCGGAGGTAGGTGACTCACTCAGCCTATTGCCGCGAAGAATATGTCGTGGGTGGGCGCCACCCGTTTTGGACGAGTCACCTACGCGATTCGCAGTCAAAACGAGGAATCTTGCGATCGCGTCAACTAAGAGGGCTCCCGACACAATTGGTAGAAAAAAAACGTAGCAATTTTTTTTTTTCAAATGACTTTAATTTCTTGGTAGGTACCAGATCACAAATTTCCAAATTGTTTACAAGTATTCAAGCTCCAAGCTTTCCAAAATTATAACTCGGCCGTCTACCATAAGTTCTCCTAACTAACAATGTTTCCAAAATTTAAATCCTTAACCTATGCTGACCAACTCTACTCTAGTGCATGGTACGCTAATCAATTCTCCAATTGTACATGTGCATCTTAAACCTATCACTAATCTTATCCGCCTGTTCCTGCCGTCGACCGCCTCCTCTTTTCTCTCCTGTTGCTCTTACCGGATGTTCACAGTCAACTAAATCGTAATTCAAAAGTCTTCTTCTTACTTTACTCCGCACTTCTTGATCATAACTCAACCGTCTCTCGTTTTACATAACCATATCCTTTTTTTACTTTACTCCGCACTTCAAATGTCTTTTTCTTACTTTACTCCGCACTTCTTGACCATAATTCAAGCGTCTCTCATTTTACAACGCCATATTTTTTCTTACTTTACTCCACACTTCAAATGCCTTTTTCTTACTTTACTCCGCACTTCTTGATCATAATTCAAGCGTCTCTAATTTTGCAACCCCATATTCCTTTTCTTACTTAACTCGCACTTCAAATGTCTTTTTCTTTCTTTACTCCACACTTCTTGATCATAATTCACGCGTTTCTCATTTTACAACACCATGTTCTTTTTCTTACTTTTCTCCGCACTTCAAATGTCTTTTTCTTACTTTACTCCTATGAGTTGACCCTAACCTTAATTCTCCCCGGCGCCTTCCACGAGATTTCTTTTATGTTATTCATAAACTTTCTCACGTTTCAACTTTAATTTTAACTCCACCACTTCTTGCCTCACGCGACCGCGATTTCTTGTTCCACCGTTCCCCCCGTATCTTAACCCAAAAGAAAAGAGTCCTCACACTCCGCCTAATACTCCGCCTGAACCAAAAAAAAAAACCGAAAGGCTCAGTCAAGGTCCGCGACTTAGATTTTCCGTGAAAACTTGGGGATACAATTATAATAAGTGTTTCTTATTAGTATGTACTTAAATCAGTGTCTCTTATACAATTGTTATATAGAGTAATACGGTGACACAAGTTTATTTTTTCGCGCCTTTTTTCTGTTCTTCCTTAATGCTGTGGTAGTTCTGACCTTTCCTCGGCACTGGACACCTTAGGTTTTTTTGATTTCGATTTGTTGCAAGCTCTCTTTGATTTGCGTTTTATTAAATTCGGCCCATATTAACGACTCATATGAGCCGATATTTTAAATTTTTTCCAATTCTTACTTATACTTCAGCGAATATTTTTATTGTTTCAGTTTACGTCCTGGTACCTCTTCTCAAACTCCTTACAATGAAACCCGTACGAATGTCCTACATAATTGCGTTCTCACGCTAATCTGATTTATAATTTTACGCAACGCTTATTAACAACAAACATGCGTAAGTGAACTAGCCTCATGACGTCAAGCGCAAAACCGATGCTGCACGATAAATACGTACAGGCATTTTCTATCCATTGTGACGTCAACAGTTGTTATTGCATTATTAGCCTCGTAGCTATTGACAATTGAAATCTGACTGTATATTGTACCATAAGAAAGTTTGACTGGCTGTCAGTTCACAAAACGAGTGAAAAGACGTTTTAACGTCAAATAAATTACAACAAAATTTTCGTACTCATGTGTACTTTAATTATCAAACTATTCATTACTAGGTGGCGTTCGCGAAGTCGCACACAAAGTTGAGCTTAGCGGTCGATATACAGACACTCTGCTTCATAGTCATCTGTGGTAATGTAATAAGTGGTAGCAATTGGTTCAAGTCGATACCATGTGTGTTGACTTGGTTTTAATGTAAAAAATATGTGTATTACAATTCTAGCCCTCAACACTGCCCATTTCTTGTTTGTTATTCTATCTCTTCATTACCTTCAGTGAGAGAAACTCAAGAGATATAGGGTGGGCCATATACGATTTGGAATTTGAATCAGATATTCAAATATTCAGATATTCTTGTTTGTTATTCTATCTCTTCATTACCTTCAGTGAGAGAAACTCAAGAGATATAGGATGGGCCATATACGATTTGGAATTTGAATCAGATATATAATAACTAATGAATATTTGTCATATTGTTTTAATATAAAATATGTTATAATATTTGTATGAATATTGTTATAATATAAAAAACTAATGAATATTTGTCCAAAACTATAACTTTGTTAGAAAGATTGAACATTTCCATTTACGAGTGAAACACAACATCATTCAAATGACTGCCAAGGCTGGCCTTACAGTACCCCATCGGATCAATCCAATTTTTCAGTACATTTCGATTGTTTCGGCTTCAATCTCATGAATGGCAACTTCAATGTCGTGTTTTAGGGACTCAATCGTCTCTGGATGATAAGCGTAACATATATCCTTAATAGAATCAGAGTTCAGAACTTCGCTTTATTATTCGATGTTCAAAAGCGGTGCGCAAAAGATCGATTGTATCGTTGGCTGTGTCGCAGCCCCGACCTGTTGGAACCAAATTCCGTCCATGTAACACTCTTCAATTTGTGGAAACTAAAATCCATTTAACATGGCTCTGTAACGGTCGCCATTGACCCTGAGGGCGGCAATTTCGCTTATTGAAATAGCCTCCACGGTGGAAATGAGCTTCATCGGAAAGGATAATTTTAGGCGAACATAAAACGCATCAGATGGTCATGAGGCTTCATTTCTTGCACTCTTGTTTGTAGCCAAAATTCTCATCAGACAAGTGCGAGAAATGTTCAGTTCCTGAGAACGATGACGAATTGGTGTTGATGGATGTTCATGCACTCTGTGCGAAACCGCAGCAATGTTTTCGGGTGTGCGCACTGGACGAAAACGGGAATGGGTTGTTTTGTCCAATAACGAACCGGTTTCACAAACTCGCATCACCGATTGATCAACTGATTGGCAAATTTTTCCGTAAATTTCTTATGTGTTGAAGTAAGTTTTCTATAGTTCCCAACTTTGTTCAAGCGTAAAGTGTCACATTTTGTAAACGTCAAACATAAGACTGATTTTTGTTAGCTCATGAAAGTCATTATGCCTATCAAACTCCAAATATACGGTAGTTCGTATTCCTAATGTTAGATGCCTCTCTCTGTATTTTCTATCTTAGTTCTAATCTAACTGCGAGCCCTATTTAATTATAGTTTATAAATTATTATTTCCTCTACACTGTTGAATTACTCAGCTTCTCTAATTAATGTTAAATAATTAAGAAAAGATATAATTTATGCTATTTATTGTTCTGAAAAATGCTAAACTTGAAATTACTTGATTCCTGTTACTCTAATTGTCATTTTTAGGGTTCCGTAGAAAATCGGAATCCTTATAGTTTCGGCATGTCCGTTTGTCCGTATGTCACAGCCATTTTATTCGGAAACTATTGAAACTATATAAATGAAATTTAGAAGTAAGGTGTCTCCTGTGAACCACTAGAAAATGCAGTAGTGAGAGTAAAGAAAAAAGTTTTATAAAGGGTGGCACATGTGTCTGAGGGACAAGATTTTTTTTTCCATTGCACATACCCGTGTGAGGTATTTTTGGATAGGTCTTTAAAAATGACAATGATGTTGTTAGAATTTTTTTTTCTTAAAACGTCAAGAGTGTGTCCCCCCCTCTCTAACATTTGAGTGACGGACCAGAAAAATCTGAAAAAATTAGAGGTAGTAGAAGTATATAAAAACAGTTAACGATTTTTGGTTTGAACAATAGGAGTCTTACTGTTAATTATGTAGATATTCGATGTTTTAAGCTACCAACAAAGAATCTTTAACTCAATGCTTTATGCGGCATTCTACGGAACCCTTAGCTTATGTGTGCCCGACACGCATATGGTTTCTTTTTATCTTATTAATCATGACTTTTTGTTATAATGGGATTTCTAGTATTTTGTGTTTTATTTTATTTATGAATCTATTTGTATATTTGTTATGATTACGAGTGTATATATTGAAGATTTGAAAAAATTTTCAGTAATCCATTCAATTATCTTTACTATCAGATTTCTTCAATAATTCATTCATCTTTACTATCAGATTTCAATGATTTACAAAATTATTAACTAGAATCGTAATTTTGGATATGGACACTGTTGAGCGCAGACACTTTTGCCTGTGCTTCAATGCAATTAGTTAAGGTGTTACACCTCTAACTAACCCTTTATGACTCCTTTTCAAAAGGGGGAAGGTTTGCAAAGCAAATCAAGGTGTTACACCAAGACTTGTGTTGAAGTGTGCAAAGGTCTTAGACCGATACACGATCGATGAGGAAGGAGTGAAAGGCTTTGCTTCTAATTACAAAAGGTGCTGACGAAGGATAAATTGTTACAGGTAAGACTAACAAATATTAGAAACATGTGCATAACTTACAGATAAGACCGTCTGGAAAGATGATCCCGCAGTCGAAGGTAAGTATGGTTGCGAACGGAATTTGCTGACGAGTCGGGAAAATGTCATTTGCAGGTGAGAAGTAAACTGTGGTAAGAAATTATTTTATTTATTTATTTATTTATTATTAAACTTAATACAAGTTAGCATTATAAAATATCAAAAGTTAAGAATGTAAAAAAGAAAAAAAAATTAAGAAAGAGACTTTATGGGATGGTAGTAGTGTCCAGTCGAGTCAGGAAAGACAGGACCGGGAAGTTGCAATGACGACATGTGATCGACCAAGGAGCGAAACACAGACCGTGCGTGAGTGTGGCCTCCCGCTGCTTGGAGAAGGGGGATGGCCCTATTATACACCCTAAGCATTCGCGTAATAGGCTCCATCCTACCAAAGTCTGTGTGGTGGTAGTTGATGAGGAAAGATTCTTGAGCTCGGAGGGATCGAACGTAAGGGTGGCAAACGAACTGGCTGTGGATGTCTGGAGCAACAATATGTCCCAGGGCTTTGCCATGGGCGAACGAAAAATCGGCCATAGCACGGCGTCCCGAGAGAGATTGCAGGTTGATTAGCTTAAGACGATCCGCATAAGGAGGAAGATGGAAAGGATCGGACCAAGGAAGACGGCGGAGGGCGAAACGAAGAAATCGCTTTTGAATGGCCTCAATTCTGCCAATAAGGTGGTTATGGTAAGGGGACCAGACTTGCGAGGCGTATTCGAGTATGGGTCGGACAAGGGACGTGAAAAGGACTTTGAAAACATAGGGGTCAGAGAATTCCCTAGACCATCTTGAAATGAACCCCAACATGACACCCGCTCTCCGGATTATGTGGTTAACGTGGTCATGGAAGGAAAGTTTGGAGTCAAGATGGACCCCAAGATCAGAAACACAGTCAACAGACCTCACCGGGGAGTCGTTAATTGTGAACATGTAGGGAGCATAGTTACGTTTGTGGGTGAAACAAACATGCTCACACTTGGAAACATTAAGCACAAGGTTACTTTTGGAACACCACAGAGAAAGCCGGTTGAGATCAAGCTGTAGGTCGATATTGTCAGAAGGATTGACAATGTTTTTGTACAGCTTGGTATCATCTGCATAGGAAAGGAGTGAGGAGCTTTGGATAACGCTGGACAAGTCATTTGTAGCGGTGATGAATAGAAGGGGGCCGATATGGCTGCCCTGGGGGACGCCAGAGGTAGCCGTTATGCATTTGGAGTGGGATGATCGGAAGCGAACACGGTATGTTCTGTGATCCAGGTAGGAATCAATCCACCTGAGGAAGGATTGAGGGCAGCCAACCAGCTTAAGCTTTAATAAAATAAGATTGTGGGGGATACTGTCGAAGGCCTTACTCATGTCGGTGAATATGGCCTCGACGACTTCACCACGTTCTAGGGAATTTAGGATGAAGGAGACGAACTGCACAAGGTTAGTTGTAGTGGATCTACCTTTGAGGAAGCCGTGCTGGTTAGGAGAGATGGAGGCGGTAAGGAAGGGGTACAGCTTGGTAACTAGTATCTTCTCAAAGATTTTAGGGATGGTGGAAAGTTTGGCGATAGGCCTGTAATTAGTAGCATCAATCTTAGAACCTTTCTTGTGGACCGGGACTAGAAATCCGGTTTTCCAACAGTCAGGAAAAACACCGGACTGGAGAGAAAGATTGAAGAGATGAGATAAAGGTCCAGCAATAAGAGACGCACATCTTTTCAGAACAATGGGTGGAACTCCATCAGGGCCGGGGGAAAAGTCATTCTTGAGACGTAATAACTCTGAGAGGACCTCCACCTCTGAAATATGGAGATCAGGAAAGTTAAGAGGGGGCGAGGTAAGGGAGAGCTTCAGTGAAGTGAACTATTCCACGTCAGGCTCAAAATGACCATCCGTAAAGGTGGAGGAGAAAAGTCAGCGAAGAGATTCGCAATGGTTAGGGGATCATCACTCCCCGAGCGAGGTAAGAGATCGTTGCGGGGTAGTTATCACCTTTGCGTTTCCGTTTGGAGTTCACAAAGGAGAAGAAGAGTCGTGGATTCGCCGAGATATTGCTTTTAACAGTTGTTAAGTAGGCCTTGTAACTGGAGATAACGAGGGAAGAGAAATCACTGTGGGCAGCGCAGAAGTTTTTATGATCTACTGGGGACCCAGAGCGAAGAAATTTCTGCCAAAGGGAGTTGCGACGGTTCCTCAGGGACTTCACATTACGGGTGTACCATTTAGGGGAAGAATCAGGAGGAATAGGTGAGGAGAAAGGAGTAGAAGAACTGATGGAAGAATGTAAGGCCTCGTAGAGTATAGAGGTTTCAACTAGCAGAGAAAGATTGGTGGAAGGCATACTAAGGTAGAACCCACTGAAGGTGTGAAGAATTAGATCAAAATCAGTTTTGCGAAAGTTGGAACTAGCTGGCAGGGGGGATGAAGCGAGGTGGGAGCTGCGCAAGTGTGATATAGAGATTGAGAGGGGGGGGGGTGATGAGGATCGATTGCGCAGAGGGAGACTGTGCTGGGAGAAACAACTACGTTGGTGGGATTATTCGATAGGACTAGGTCGAGCAAGCGCTGGTTCAGAATGATGATTGGAGTGACCTTGTATTAAGGCCGGGATTTGGCTGTCCATTTCTGAAAGCTTGCGCTTAACTGTTTCCAATTCCTGAATGTGTGGTGCGAAGTGGTGTTGATAGTGCAATGCTGATGTCATGTTGAGCGGGTCAATGAGATCAGTCAAGTTAAAGGTCGGAACGTAGGAAGCGTGCATCACTGTGGAGTAGCTCTTGTGCCCTCAAATTGTGACGAGAGGCTGCTTAATGACGCAATTGCAATCAAGCATTAAGATACCCGTCAGTTGGAGAGTCAGCTGCGACATGTCATCTCCACAAACAATGTTGATTGTGGTTTTGACGTGAATACGTCTTTAAATTTGCTACCATACGGGGGCAATCCAAAAAAAACTAATGATAAAATCGGGGGATACAGTTTGGCGTTGTAGCTTCGAATCTCTGCATTACATCCGAAATTAAATTCTACCACTGGATAGATAAAGGATCAAAGAAATCACTAGGATAAGCGAGATCAGTGGCGCATCGCGCGCGGCGAAGGGGGAAGCGCCGAAAAATGGGGTTATTTTGTACTAAATTTTGCCGATTTTGAATTTCAAAATCGAATTCAATCAACCAGGCTGGCAGAATCGCCAGCAACACAAAAATTTCGCCACGGCACAAAATTGAACTCGCTGAGCATGAAGTCAGGCAATGAACAGTTTTGTGAGACATCAACATTAAAGTCTCCAACTATCATAACTGGTGTAGTAAAATCAGGCTCGTAATAGGGTATAATTTTAGCGATGTTTTTGGAATATTTTAACAACGATCGTATCATTAAGAGTTTATATCTGCTAACGCTGTGTGCTGTGCTATCTCATCGAAACAAACACATGCGAGCGTCACTCACGCTCCCTTTGTAGGGTGTCACCGTATGGTCAATGTTTTTTGCACAATTTTGTGCCGTGGCGAAATTTTTGTGTTGCTGGCGATTCTGCCAGCCTGGTTGATTGAATTCGATTTTGATATTCAAAATCGGCAAAATTTGGTGAAAAATCCCCATTTTTCGGTGCCTGGCTTTGATTTGACTTCCTATTGTAAAACCGCTAAGAACAGACATATTGGTAGCGGTATCATCATCATCAAGTCAAAGCCGGTAGAGTCGCCAAATATCGCAACATCAATAGCTTCACTGATTGTAATAGAGTTGACATTGACATTTCGGAAATTTATTTGGAAATTAAAGACCCAAAAGCAGGTGATGTCTGTCTAGTAAACATAAAGGCCAATGGCATCTTCAAATTCATGCTCGGGTGTGTGTATATCCACCCGGGCACAGCGTTAGCAGATATTAAACTCTTAATGATACGATCGTTGTTAAAATATTCCAAAAACATCGCTAAAATTATACCCCATTACGAGCCTGATTTTACTACACCAGTTATGATAGTTGGAGACTTTAATGTTGATGTCTCACAAAACTGTTCATTGCCTGACTTCATGCTCAGCGAGTTCAATTTTTCTTATATTGAAACTTCTCCAACAACGTTAGTATTGATGTATTGATGAAACGTTAGTATCCTGTATTGATTTAACGTTTACCAGAAATCTGGATGTATCTTGTACGCCATTTGTGTCGTACTTTTCGTATCACACACCTTTAATTAATTAAGTTATATTGTAACAAAATAATGATTTGTTTCCTTGCTTTTGTCCTAAATACATAAATAAAAATATTTTATTCAAGAAATATTACTCGTTACGTAAACGTATTCACGTACAACACACGGCCGTGTCCATGACACAGCCACACCCCAGCTTTTTTCTGGCAAGGAGAAGATCCACTGGTTTGGTGTGTGAAGTTGAGTCCAACTAGAATGGGCGTCTACTTTCATCAACTGGCAATGGTGTGGATTTAACTGATTCAGGAGGCTGACTTCACAGGCAGAGATGGATGATCCAATTTTGTACAATGGGTAATGTTGATTGCATAGATGCCTCCCGTTCATCGTATTGCAGATGCGCCGTTGAGGCTGCGTTAGCGGATAGTAGTGGTCCCGATGTAAGTTAACCATTAGGTAGGGAAAGGATGGTCTAATAGCCACGAAACTATCGTTGATCTTGACTGGAACTGGAACAACTCGAAAGAGGTCGAAGTCCTCAACCGAGATTAACGGCACTCTGAGCTTGAAAATGAAATGCTTGTCCGTCATTCTACCTTCAAGTGTAATTAGGTTGTAAAAATGGAGTATATCATCCTGATTGAGTGGTAGTCTTAAACTTGAAGGAAGATTAGCCTGAATGGTGTGTAGAACGGTTCTTAGCTGCTCTGGCGATAAAAGATGTCTGCTGACTCTTCCTCGATGTATATTGACTAAGGCGTCCAAAATCAGGCCTTGAGTCCTTTGGAAGTTGGTAGCGAGCAATGTAGCTTGTAACGACAAAAGGATGAAGGACCGAGCTCGAGCTTCTTGTTGTGCGTCGTTGTGTATTGCGTTTATCTGTGTGGATAAATCATTTAAATCAGACTCAACTCTCTGAATTTCCATGTCAATAGCCTGGTGATCCTTTTTCATAATATTGACCGTAGCGTCTAGAATGGAGGTTTGGTTACGCAACACATTTGCTAAATGTCCTTCGTTGTTCTTTATAGAGTCAATGGTCATGGACATTTCTTCAGCGCATTTAGAATCGAGGACACCAAACATAAAGTTTGCTGCGTTGCCAACGATGTTGAGCAGTCCTCGTTTTGCTCGACCTGATGGAGGACTTCTTAAAAGTTGATTGGTTTGGCTAAGCTCATCCACTACACGGTTAACTTGCTTGGCTATTTTGTGATGAGATTCCGGATTGGGCATGGTAGATGATAAGTTACATAAAGATGCACTAAACGTTTGTAGAAGTTCGAACTCCCTCCAAAATGATTGCATGTCATAATATGTTATAACATTCCAATCACTGGTAATAATGCTTGCTCTGCCTAAGTTTTCGAAATAGGCGCCTGGGTTTGTAGTGTACGGAGTTATAGTTGCCCGAGATGCCGTGACCGGGGACAGGAAGAGACATACTAGTAACACGGTGAAAAGAGCGGAGCGAGCGTGTTTAACTGGCGTGGGGCCTTGGTCCACTGATGGTTGAGGCATCGTTCTCTTTTTTGGTTGCTCGGTTGGTTCCATGTCGTTCACGTCTTAATTTTCGATGGGGAATGGTGCCAATCGGTGTATTGGTCGGCGCAAGATGTTATTTGCTGTTTTTACGTCGACAACTCGAACGAGTCAGTCCTCTCCCTTAACGACGTTGGTTACGCGCCCCAATGGCCACTTAAACGGTGGAAGGTTATCTTCCTTCATGATGACCATTGTGCCGGGAGAGACGTTTTGGGTCGTATGTTTCCATTTGACTCGATGTTGAAGTTGATTCAAATATTCAGTCGACCATCGTTTCCAGAACTCGTTCTTGACGTACGTGACAAGCTTCCACCGAGTTAGTAAACTGACCTTGTTTGAATGAGCCTGAGGGTCGACGAGCACTGTTAGTGGCTCACAAATTAGGAAGTGTGCTGGCGTGAGGGCTGCGAGATAATTGGCGTCATCAGACATTGGCGTAATGGAGCGAGAATTCAAAATAGCTTCTACTCCCACGATGACTGTCTCCATTTCTTCATACGTCAATGAAGCCGAGGCCAGACTATGCTGCATTAGATTCTTTGCAGATTTGACGGCGGCTTCCCACAGCCCACCGTAATGAGGAGCTCGAGGAGGGATAAAGTGAAAGTCAATACCTCGAGAACTGCATTCCTTGAGTAGTTTCTCCTTGGAAGCATTCTTGCTGAAGACATCAGTAAGCTCCTGTAATTGATTTCGGGCACTGACAAAGTTGGTGGCGTTGTCGCAATAAATTTTCCGGCAATGTCCTCGCCGTGGTATGAATCGACGCAAGGCACCAAGAAAGCCATTCGTTGATAAATCGCTCACCAATTCCAAATGAACGGCCTTCGTAGCGAAGCAACAAAAAACAGCGATGTAAGCCTTTTGTGGCTGTTTACCCGGATCTTGAAATGAACGTATATCGGGCCGCAAAAGTCGACTCCGGAGTTTATGAATGGTCGTGCAGGCTGAACGCGGTCCGGTGGCAAATTCCCCATTAGTTGTGTCAATAGTTTGGGCTTGGCCTTGGCACAACGGACGCAGTGTTGTACGACGGCGCGGGCTAAGTTCTTGCCGCCGAGTGGCCAGAACTGTTGTCGTGCGATGGCGAGTAGAGCCTGAGGAATCGCATGCATATTTTCTGTGTGTAGCGCATTGAATAGCATCTTGGTGATTGGATGACAATTCGGAAGAAGCGCAGGATGCTTGGCTCGATACTCGAGATTTGATGACTCGAGGCGTCCACCTACACGAAGGATTCCATCTTGGTCCAAAAGAGGGGTCAAGGAGCTGATTGAGCCTTTTTACTTCGCCATATTATATGCTGGAGATCGTCCTTGAATCCTTGTTGCTGGACATGTTTGATTATCAGAGTTTGTGCGTCGTCTAGCTCTATCACTTAGTCCGTTGCTCCAGAGTGCATTCGTCTGGGTTTGGATTAAGATAAGGCCATGCGTCTTCTCTACCATGAAGGAAGAGTGGACCGAAAAACCATAAAGTGTTGTTGACTAATTTTCCAGGAGGAACGCCTCTTGATAATAGGTCGGCTGGATTATCCAATGATGGTACGTGTCGCCATTGCTCGGGGATGCTGGCCCTCTGTATGGCTGAAATGCGGTTGGCGACGAAGGTGTGGAAGCTCGATGACTCAGCCTTAATCCAGCCGAGAACTATTGATGAATCGGTCCAAAGGAAGATTTGATTGGTGTTCAACTGCAGATCCTTTTTAATGCGCTGTTTGAGCTGTGTGGCCAATTTGGCGGCGCATAACTCGAGGCGAGGTAGTGTTATTTGCTTGATTGGTGCAACCTTAGACTTGGCGCATAGTAATCGTACAATGACAACGTTGTCTCGTCCTACGGACCTGATGTACGCGGCAGCACCATATGCTTTCTCTGAGGCATCAGCGAGAATATGTAGTTGTATTTGGGAGCTTATTTTGTGAGCCAATACATGTCTGGGGAACGTTATGTGGTTTAACGCGCTCAAGTCATCTCTGAAGCTGATCCATTTGATATGTGGTTCTTGTGGAAGTGAAGCGTCCCAGTCGAGTTTTAACTCCCACAGTTTCTGCAAAAACAGCCTCGCCGTTATAACCACTGGAGCCAATATGCCCAATGGGTCGAAGATGTGTGCGATGTCAGAAGAAGCGGTTCGCTTCGTGACCGTTTGCGTAGGGATTAAAGTGCTTCCAATGGCGAAAGAATCAGATTTGGGTTGCCAGGTTAACCCCATCGTTTTGATGCTGTCGTCGGAATGGTTACTGAAGTCTAGTTCAATTGCTTGATCCTCAGCTGGTATTTCTTTAAGTAGGTGAGGATGGTTTGCGCACAACTTACGAAGCCTTATGCCCGCGGTTTTCAGAGATGATAACAGTTTGGTTTGCTTTAGCAGGCAGGTGGGCAAGTGGTCTGAACCAGACAAAACGTCATCCACATAAAAGTCGTTTTTGAGCGATTGAGCGGCAAGAGGGTACTGGTCCTTCACATTGTTGGCCAGCATATGTAAGGTACGCGTGGCGAGATAAGAAGCTGGAGCAGTACCATAAGTGACCGTGCAAAGCTGATAGCACTTCAACGGTTTATTGACGTCGTCCCTCCACCATATTAACTGGTATTTTTGGTCAGCTGGGTCAACTTGGATTTGGCGGTACATTTTTTCGATGTCCGCGGTGAAGACGTTTCGAGGAAGGCGGAAGCGTAGTAATATTGTGAAGACGTCGCCCTGAATGGCTGGTCCGACTGCCAAGACATTATTCAGTGACAGATTTCTGGTTGTTTTCGCTGATCCATCGAAGACCACTCGTAATTTAAACGTTGTGCCTTCAGGTCTGAGGACGCAATGATGTGGAAGGAAATAGTAGGGCTCTTCTACCATAGTGAAGCAGACTTCCTTCATATGACACAACTCTATGTATTCCCTCATGAACGCGTTGTACTGCTGCCTCAAGGTTTGATCCTTAGCTAGTCTCCTGGACTGGACTCACCCAATCCATGTGGATCGCACCGGAACGGAAGTCGGACGACGAACCGGCCGTGGTTGTCCCTTTTCGTAGTCTGGATGAAGAATTCCTCACATTTGTTTTCAGCAGCGGTATAATTATTTGAGCCATGTTCAGTTTCCTCAAGCTGCCAGAATTTTTGGATGTGGGAGTCCAAAGTTTCATCTTCGCTGCATATTCCGCAGTGTGCGAGGTTAGTTACTGAGCTGGCCGTGGCGATTCGGCCTGACACGGTCCAACCGAAAACCGTGTTCTGGAGTATAGGAAGTTGCTCTCCCAATTTTATTTGGCCAACAGAGAGAACTGAATAGAACAGCTCGGCTCCGATAAGAATGTAAATGGGACCGGGACGATGAAATTGTGGATCGGCCAACCTTATGTTGTCAGGAATAGGCCAGGATGTCTTCTCGATATGTTGCGAGGGTTGCGGCGCTATTATTCTTGGTAAGACATGAACGTCTATGCTTGCGCTGAAGTCAGTTATGTTGGAATGTATTTCGATGTTGGCTCTTGAGCGTGTGTTCTGTGCTATCGAACCGATCCCACCAATGGTAACTGAATGTCGCGTTTCTTGGAGGCCCAATCTTTTTAAAAGTGTTTCTGAAATGAAGTTTAGCTGGGAACCGGAGTCTCACAAGGCTCTTGCCTGAATTTGGTTTGCCCAGCTATCCGTGACCTTCATGAGGACCGTACTTAACAGAGTATAAGCGCCGACATTTGAGGGAGTGCTGGAACTGAGCGACGCAGCTTCCTTAGTGCTTGAATCTGGGTGTGCTTGTATTTGCTGGTTGTTGACTGCGGGAGGTGACTGGTTGCCCGAAGCTTTAGATCTTGGGCTGTTGTCTTCCAAATGAAGCAATGTATTGTGTTTCTTGGAGCACTTGTGGCAATTACCAGATGGACATTGATTGGAGCGATGTCCCTTCTTGAGGCAATCAACGCAGCGACCAGCGCGTTGTATGAGTTTAAGGCGCTTGTCAGGATTGAGGAAACTGGAGCAGGAAAAGATTGGATGATCTTCTTTACACACGAAACACGGCGTCCTTGAGGATACGACAGCTCATGCCCTTGGGTGTCGTCCTTTGCCGAAATTAATGTCGTTAGCGGCGTTTCTTGAGTTTTTGTTAGGAAGGGATTCTAGTGACTGGAATCGCCTTTCCGGGAACGCAAGGAAGTGCTCCATAGATTGCAATTTCCTAGGATGTTCCAGGCCTTGCTCGTGAAGCGTGTGCGAAACTCCGTCTAGTTTTTTGATGAGGATGTGGAGCAACAGAGGATCCCAGTTTTTGATGTCAATTTTGAGATTCGTTAAACTGAGCAGGCACTCTTGAGTTGTGTCATGGAGTGACTTGATGGCTGTGGCTGATTCGGTGTGAATGACAGATTGGTTCAATAATTTGTTAATGAGGGCTGCTACCAACAATCTGTCATTGTCATATCTGTCCTTGAGAAGGTTCCAAGCAGACAGATAGTTCGCGTCGGAGATTGTTAGGTGGCTAATACATCGCTCTGCTTCACCAGTTAAACTCGTCTTGAGGTACCACATTTTCTGCGCATTGCCCAGATTTTGTTAGTGTACCACTTGCAAGAACAGGTCGTGGAACTGCTTCCAGCATAGATAATTGCCTTCAAATTTTGGCAATGTGATGGTTGGCAGCTTAACCTTGGGCGAAACTTCACTTGTGACTGGATGTGTGGATGGTGTAGAATGTTGTTGTTAGTCTATTATTGTAGACTCTACTTCGTCGGACAGCAAAAGATACGCTTCTTGATCAAATCCAGCAGCAATGGGGTCGTTTGTCATTCCCCAGATGGCATCATGCAGTGTCTCCAGGTTTGCCCACAGGCGTTCAATGGAACGGCACTTTACGTCGTACACGACAGTGTTTTGTTGAGGGGGAAGGTGTTGGACTGAGTCCAAGGCGCGCCTTAATGAGACGATTGCAGCGTTCAATCTCCGTAGCGTGACCAGAAGTGGAGAACTTCCGGCGTTAGATGGCTTGGCATCTTCAGGCTTGTGACTGCTTGATGCATTCTCCGTGGATTGAGTGCTTTTTTGACTGCTTAAGCGTAGTTTGACGTCCTCGATAAACCACTTGTACAGCTCTTCTATGTTGGCAAAGTATTGTTTCTGGAAATATGGATGACTGGTTTCGAGGTCATATTTAGCCCGAATACCGTAGTCCACAGATTGAAACGTGTCACAGAGTTCCTTTATGGCCTTGGACTTGTTGACGAGGTATTCGTCGTCTTTGCGTGTCGGAGAATCCTTCTTGTAGTTCCTTATATGCCTCTCGATATATCCTCCTGTCTCGTCCTGTTGTTTTGGAAGTTCTTCCAAAGAGGACATTCTCGTTATTACTGAAGTTTAACGAAGTGGAACGACGAGAGCAAACAGTGGCTTGAGTAAGTTGACTGCCACAACTGGACGTCGATAGGATGGAAACTTCAGCTGCTTCTTCTTTAGGATGCACGGGATGAAACGATTTTGACGGTATTCGTGGTTTGACGATTTGTCGCGACGGTGAACGGTTTAAAATTCGCGTAAACTTGACTGGTTTGGAGTTCGCGTGACGTGAATCACGTCGGAGTCACCAAATGTTGAGCGCAGACTCTTTTGCCTGTGCTTTAATGCAATTAGTTAAGGTGTTACACCTCTAACTAACCCTTTATGACTCCTTTTCAAAAGGAGAAAGGTTTGCAAAGCAAATCAAGGTGTTACACCAAGACTTGTGTTGAAGTGTGCAAAGGTCTTAGACCGATACACGATCGATGAGGAAGGAGTGAAAGGCTTTGCTTCTAATTAACAACAACTGATTTATTTATTCCAAATTACGCGAATTTATACCAAAAAGGTGCTGACGAAGGATAAATTGTGACAGGTAAGACTAACAATTATTAGAAACATGTGCATAACTTAAAGATAAGACCGTCTGGAAAGATGATCCCGCAGTCGAAGGTAAGTTTGGTTGCGAACGGAATTTGCTGACGAGTCGGGAAAATGTCATTGGCAGGTGAGAAGTACACTGTGGTAAGTAATGATTTGGTCATCAGGTACAGTAACGTAAGGCATTTGTGAACAGACACATTTATAAAAACTCGCAGTAGATGAAATTAATGTTTGACAAAAATGCAGGAAATGTCAATATAATGGGGGTCGGTCATACATATAAACACCGTGAGACACTTCGTTTGCCGCTACTTGCAAAAAACTGTTGAAAATTCAAAATTTGAATTTTATCACTTTACCATCTATTGTATGCACATCTTTAAACTCAATTTAGAGCTAAATGATGTATGAAAAAGAAGTATAAAATATCAAAATAAGGGGGTTTGTTCATACATATGAGCTCTCTAGGATGCCCCGTTTAGCAAAAAACCATTAAATATCCAAAATCTGAATTTTATAAATTTTCCAATCTTTTGTATGTACACGTTTTAAAACTCTATTGACAGAAAAATCACGTATGACAAAAAGTTGGAAAATGTCAAAATAATGGGGGTCGTTTTTATATATGAAACCCTTTAAGTGCATAATTTAGCCGCTACGGGCAAAAAACTGTTAAAAATTCAAAATCTGAGTTTTATCAGTTTTCCGATCTTTTGTATGTATATCTCTAAAGACTGAATTTAGAGAAAAATCATATACGACAAAAAGGTAGAAAATGACAAAATAATGGGGGTCGGTCATACATACGAACACCTTAGGACGCCGCGTTTAGCCGCTACGGGCAAAAAACCGTTGAAAATTCAAGATTTTACCGGAAAATTTTATCTCAAAGCCTGAAGAATATTGTCCATTTTCTGATTCCCGGAATCTTTCTTGTCCCATGATTCAAAATTCATAAATTAAAATACTATTTTTCAGAAGCTTGTAAAAATTCACTTGCTACGGTTTGAGTAAACCAAAATAAATTTTCTCTTCAAAGTTTTCGATTCCCCACAGCGAATTGGCGAAAGTCCCGGAAACAATCAGGTGCCTGTGCTAAGATATTTATGTAAAAGTTAATTCTGGTTCGAGCACGCGGAAACTAATTACCTAAGATCAATACCATAACTTCATTTATACAAGAAAACTAACGTTTATTGTTAAAAAGACAGCGATTTTTTGTCAAAATTGTATTTGGTTTGCCGTATATTTTGGAATTCTTGGAAAAAAGGCAGTGATCGTTCTTAATACATAAAAACTAAATTTAGGTTTCCATGACACAAACCTTCGTACTAATTTTGGTTCGTTCATCCGAAAAATTGTTAACTAAGAAGCCTACCCCTAGTGATTTTTTTTCGCGAATTGAGTAACAAAAAATAGATGTTAGCACTCACCGTCGAATATACTATCAGTATGTAAAATTTCAGATCGATTGATCAAACGGTCTAGGAGGAGTTTGGTTGCAAAAGTTTCATATTTCGTCGACGCATAAGAGCTTCGCTCGCTCAACAATGGTTATGGAGAGTAGTATGGTTAGGGAATAGATAAATCACAAGTTTGTTCTTTTCCGCCGTTTTTATATTTTTTCTTCAATGCCTTCTGGTTTTTCTGAACATTTCTGGTTTTTAATTTCCGTTTTTATGCGAGTTTTCTCCGATTTAAAATTTTTACAATTCGGTGCATATTTACCATATTTTTATATTTTTCGATTTGCAATTTCATACCGATTTTTACTTATATTTTGGAGAACACTTTTATTGTTTTGCTTTAGGTCCTGGTAGCAATTTTCACGCGTTTTACAATGATACCCCAATCAACGTCCTGGCTTAACGCGTTCTCACGCTACACTCAAAATATCCTCACACAACGCTAAAAAACAACAATCTCACGTGGGCGCTTGCACTAGCCCGATGACGTCAAGGGAAAAACCAGCAGCGCACAAGTAAAACTGTTGTGACTGAGCCTAGGCTCAGCCACACATGTTCCCCCCCCCCTTTACCCCCTGCCGTAAACAGCCACCATGGGAACTCGTCCATTCCCAACGTCAGCATTTTGGGTTCCCATGCGCGAAATTCTGTCGCGATCAAGTCTTATCACTAAGATGTAACCTCATCGCGACAGAATAAACCACATGCGCGATAAAATTTTCCGTTGCGGTCAAGTTTTATCACTCTGATAAAACTTGATCGCAACCCAATCATGGGATCGCAACGAACTGTCGCGATCGGATTTCATCACCTTCGTGATGAAATCCGATCGCGTAAGTTCTTTAAATCTAAATGAAGTGCTAATTGAGCACATTCTCGGTCACCATGCGCGACTTATTGAAAATGCGCATCAGCATTTTGGGTCCAGATTTAAGGGCTCCAAACTGACGCGCAATTTCAGTCGCGCTTGGGCCGGTGACTGAGGAGTCGCTTGGATTTCACGGAGTTATTCGAAGGCGGGAAAATAGAGGCGATCTCAACAAACTTAAATTAATTACGAGCAAGTGTCAAGGAAATCGAACAGAAGGAAATTATTTTAACATGAAGTAAGATTGAAATTATAAATTTATATTGAAGAGAGAGCACTTAAAGAAAAAAAAATATATATATAATAATAAAGTTGACGTTTTGGAAAATTTTAAGGATTGAAAAACAAGAAAAAGAAAAATAAAAATATAAAACAAAGTGATGTGTGTGAAAAGGAGATAATTTTAATATAAAAAATTATAAGTTGGAAATTATATTAACATTAAGTTCGATTGAAACAAAAGTTTAAATTGAAGAGAGAGCACTTAAAGAAAAAAAAAATATATAATAATAAAGTTGACGTTTTGGAAAATTTTAAGGATTGAAAAACAAGAAAAAGAAAAATAAAAATATAAAACAAAGTGATGTGTGTGAAAAGGAGATAATTTTAATATAAAAAATTCTAAGTTGGAAATTATATTAACATTAAGTTCGATTGAAACTAAAGTTTAAATTGAAGAGAGAGCACTTAAAGAAAAAAAAAATATATAAGAATAAAGTTGACGTTTTGGAAAATTTTAAGGATTGAAAAACAAAACAAAAGGAAAAATAAAAAAAAAATATAAAACAAAGTGATGTGTGTGAAAAGGAGATAATTTTAATATAAAAAAATTATAAGTTGGAAATTATATTAACATTAAGTTCGATTGAAACAAAATTTAAATTGAGAAACAAGAAAAAGAAAAATAAAAAAAAAAATAAAACAAAGTAATGTGTGTGAAAAGGAGATAATTTTAATATAAAGAAATTATAAGTTGGAAATTATATTAACATTAAGTTCGATTGAAACAAAATTTAAATTGAAGAGAGAGCACTTAAAGAAAAAAAAAATATATAATAATAAAGTTGACGTTTTGGAAAATTTTAAGGATTGAAAAACAAGAAAAGGAAAAATAAAAACGTAAAGTGATGTGTTTGAATAGGGAAATAATTTAAAAAAAAAAAAAAAAAAAAAAATCAAATAAGATCATAAAAAATGTATTGAAATTCACTTTGTTTTATTTGAAATATATTGTGAAGAAAAAAAAAAGGGGTCCTTTCTTTTAACACCGCGAGGTGCAGGTGAACTTCTCCCTTCGGGCAAGCACTCCCTGCTCCCTTCCCAATCGATTAAGTTGGGATAAAACATTTGGTGGCAGCGGTGGGATGCCGATTGGCTCCCAAACACAAAAAAAGGGGATAATAATAATAAAAAAAAAAAAAAAAAAAAAATAATAAAAGTTAATAAATTAAAACATATAAAACGTAAATTTAACTAAAAGTGAAGTGATAAGGGTTTTTGGGCTCCAGGCGAGCACAAAATTAAACCCCAACGAATTTCTTTTAGGGGCTCCAACCCTGCCCGCATCTTTAGTGACCGGCGAGTCCTCAACAGATAGGAGAAATAAACAACCAAACCAACTGCCAGCCAGAAAACACCACCCCCGATAATAGAAAAATATAATAAAAAGAAAATTTTACTGTCCCCACGTCCTCCTTCACCGGCTCTTGTTTCCATTTTTTTTGTGTCAGAAGAGTTCTAACCCGCATTCCGAATCGCATCTTTGTATCTCTCTTGCTGTCGGGAAATACGTGAGCTTGGAGCGTCATATTGAGAGGACTCTCCAAACATCCTTCCTCCAGATCGTATCTTAAACTTCAATTTTGGTTCAACCACCGTGGGAATGTATCCCAAATTCTTCCGTTTTCATTGGTCGATGCTCGTTTACTCGTATATTTGGGTTGACCTATCTCCATGAACCGCTTCATGAAAGCAAGCTCGTACTAGCTCCGATCAACCTACCAGTATCTTATCGTCGTGCCTCTTTCCTGTTAAAAAAAAAAAAAAAACAAAAAAAAAAAACCTATATAGATACAATAACTTGCATAGTCGACGACTCGTATAAAACCCTCTCTCACAAATTTGAACCCCTTTTTTTTTGGGAGACTCCGAATTTTTAAATCTTATTAATCGCAAAGATTCTGCGGACCGATATTAAGAAATAGCTATAACCAATTTTAAACAAGGAGATAGTTGGTTAACAATGAATGTAACCGCCTAAACCCAAAACATATCTAGTTCGACCAATTACTGATTCGTGAGTGATTTTTTTTTACACTCGTCAAAAGTACTGTTCAACACCTCTTCCTTGCTTCCTTTTTTTGGGTAATTGCTTTAATTCTTTATTAAATCCATCTAACGCTCGAATTAATTTCTTGATCTCGACGCAAACTCCACCTTCCTTTGATCAGCTTTGATCTTCGATTAACTCTTGCTCAACAGTACCCTTCAAACATCCTAATATGTCTCCTCCCACGTTTCACGATCTTTGCCTCCGGCAAATGCAAATCAATTCAGAGATCGTCAAGTTATATAACAACTTCAGTAAGGCGCCCAAATCTTCAAGGACCGCCGATTATACAAAAAAAAACTCAGCCTCCTAGAGGAAGCTTGGGGAAATTTCCAAAAGGGCCATGTTTCTCTCAAAGATCACCCCGAACGGGATGATAAGCATGAATATTTCACTCTCGACTGCCATGGGAAGGCCCACGATTGGTACAAGACCACGAAAGCGGCCCTTAGTGATTGGCTCGTTAGCCCCTCACTAGCTAAGGCCACCAGTCAATTTTTCATACCTCCAGCCCCCGAAACTCAAAAAAAGGCTAACGCCCCCGAAGCCGAATCCGGAATCAACGAATCACCTAATCCTGGAAGGCTCAGGCTCCAAAAGGAAAGGAGCCAGGTAATCCGGCGGATTGTTTCTCAAATTACCCCTGACTTCCTCCGAGACGCTAGCAAGGTTGCCTTACAGAATAAAATCACCACCCTGAAAAAATACTGGGAACCTTTTGAGCAAACCCATTTCCAAATTCTAGCGGATTTGTACGACGACGAGGAAGAAGATTCATATTTTACCAGTAACACATTCGAGGAGATCCAAGGACAATATGATAACACCTTTGATCTCCTGCAAGACGGGTTGCAGGACAGATACCCTTTCCAAGAACCTAATATTCAGGACCAATTAAATGCTACATTGGGCTCAATTCTACACCATGCTTCTCCAATGTCCGGTTTCTCCCTTGCAAATTCACAACGACTGTTGCCAGAATTTTCCGGAAATACCAGGGATCTACACCAATTCCTTACCTGTGCGGATGACATTTTTTCCACTGTGTCAACGGGGACAGACCATCAAAGTTTCATGGGTCTTGTCAAAAGTAAATTGAGTGGTCCAGCGTACGACGTGTACAAATATAGCCCCACTGACGACTGGACTGTTCTACGTTCCGCTCTATCATCCAAGTTCGAAACCCGACTATCCAGATTTACCCTACAAACCCAATTAGGAGAGTTAAAGCAGAAAACTGGCGAGGGTGTTAAAGAATTCTTAAATCGTCTGACCACCACCTTTACTCTGTTAAACGAAGCCACGCGAAAATATACAAGCGACAACGTCCTGTTGAGATCCCTTCTTAAAGACAACGAGGCGCAGGCCGTCAGAACCCTCGAAGACGGGCTGCTAAATGGCCAGCTGCAAATGCTTGCCAAAGTATTTTCTGAAAAGAAACTCGCCTCAATGTCCGACTATATATTAAAGCACACGACGCGACTTAATCAAATCAATACCCCGAGACAGGATCCAACGAAGCCCCGGGTAGATCCACCACAGCAAAACCCTTTAAGGAATACTACCTGCTTCAGATGTGGCCAGCCAGGTCACATCGCCCCACAGTGCCATTTACCGCCCCGCTCCGTACAACGCCAGGAAAGGTCTAACCCATCTACAATACACCACCTCTCGTCCGGGAACGGAACCCCTGAAAACTCCATTCCAAGACAGATTCCGAAAATATGTAATTATTGCCATAACAAAGGTCACACAATTGACGAATGTCGGAAAAGGGAGACCAACAACCGAAGAAGAAGGCCACCATATAACCCACAATCGCGTTACTCACAACCCCTGTCTCCTCTGTCACCACCGAATCCTCCTTACCCGTCAACTACGCATTCCAACAACCCGGAAAACTCCCAGGTGCGGGGGAAATTCGTCGGCAACCCCCCGCAGATCGTCATTCAGGCCGATGTACATGGGAATCGGACCCAACTTTCCAACACTCAAGGATAAAACTCCCCATAACCGTACGACCTTCATCCATAACCCTCACCCTAGCCTCTAAAGTGTCCGTTAGTCCATACACCGAATTCTTAATAAATACCGGAGCGGAGATCAGCTTAGTTCGAAGTCAGTCACTGAAACCTGGTAGCAGGTATTACAGCGATATTATTTGTCACATCAATACAGTTTTTTCCCAATCTACTTCCACAGAGGGTCTCATAATAAGCGAACTACACCACGAAGGTACAGATTTCCAAATCGAACATCCTTTCCAAATCCTGAAGGATGCTTTGGCAATGGCATATGAAGGTTTATTAGGTCACGACTTCTTGACCAGATATAAGGCACAAATTGATTATGGGGCTCAGACACTAACACTCGAGGTCGGTCACAACTCGATTCCTTACACCTTGGAGCAATATCTCAACGATTTCCCGCAGTTTTATCGTAGGACTATAAACTCCTCGAATAACCGTCCTGGGCAAGACGTTAAACTGCACCCAACGTCCAATCCTTCTTCAGTATTCTCGTCTAATACGCGTCCTAGGCACGACGTTAAACTGCATCCAATAATATCTTCTTCGTCGCCTTCGATTATATCTCCTTCCTCGTTAATAAAGTCAACAATAGTATCTCCTTCCTCGTTAGTGAAGTCGGAAGTATCTCCTTCCTCGTTAGTTAAGTCAGAAGTATCTCCTTCCTCGTTAGTTAAGTCAGAAGTATCTCCTTCCTCGATAGTTAAGTCAGAAGTATCTCCTTCCTCGCTAGTTAAGTCAGAAGTATCTCCTTCCTCGTTAGTTAAGTATATATCTCCTTCCTTGTTAATTAACCGTCCTTGGCAAGACAAATCAACTGCAACCAGCAACATCTTCTCAAAAGGACGAATGTCCTGGGCACGACGGTAAACTGCAAACAAATTTCAACCCAAGTACCTTAAGCCGTGCGATCATTCCAGCTCGAGCAGAAACAATCCACTTAATACCCACTACGGCTTCCACAGAAACGGTAATATCGAATAAAGAAATAATTCCCGGAGTGTATATAGGCAATTCCATTGGTACTCCTGAAAATGGAATGGTAAAAGTCTTAATCCTCAATACTACAGAGGAAGATGTTAGTTTACCCCTCCATGATCTGGACCTAGAGTATCTAGATGCAAAGTATTTCGACGTGATAACTCCAAACTTCGACCAAGATCCGATTGAGGGCAGAATAAAAAAACTGCAGAACCTTGTAAAATTGGATCATTGTAATGAAGAAGAAGAGACATCAATTCGAGATATCTGTAGAACCTTCAATGATATATTCTATCTAGAAGGAGATATATTGTCCCACACGGACGCGACTACCCATAAAATTGAGGTAGAAGCCAATCATCCCCCTATATACATAAAACCGTACAGATTACCGGAGGCCAATCGTAAGGAAGTGGATAACCAAGTCCAAGAGATGCTAAAATCAGGCATTGTCAGACCATCCTATAGTCCCTGGAACTCTCCCCTACTCCTCGTTCCGAAGAAACCCGATGAACAAGGGAATAAGAGATGGCGAGTAGTGGTAGATTTCCGGCGTCTTAATGAGATTACGGTAGGAGACGCGTTCCCTCTACCAAATATAACAGACATATTGGACCAACTTGGAAATCTGAGTATTTTACGACGCTCGACTTGGCCAGCGGATTCCACCAGATAAGAATGGACGACAGGGATCGGGAAAAAACAGCCTTCAGTACGCCTTATGGCCATTACGAATACAATCGAATGCCATTCGGTCTGAAAGGAGCTCCCGCTACATTCCAAAGAACTATGAATAATATCTTGTCTGGATTACAAGGAATTCACTGCTTCATTTATATGGACGACATAGTCATCCATGGCTACAATCTATCTCAACACAACAATAGGCTCATTGCTGTATTCCAACGTTTACGCGACTTCAAACTAAAGTTGCAGGCAGAAAAATGCCATTTTCTTCGGAAAGAAATCATGTATCTGGGACACTTAATTACGGAAAACGGTGTCAAACCAGATCCAGGGAAGATAACAGCAGTCAAAACATATCCAAGACCTAAAAAGGTAAAAGATATCAGAGCTTTTCTCGGAGTTATCGGGTATTACCGCCGATTTATCCCAAATTTCTCTAAGATCGCCAAACCCTTGACCAACCTTTTAAAAAAGGACGTACCCTTTAAATTTGATGCCCTTTGTGACGAAGCTTTTACGAACTTAAAGCAACGGTTAATAACCTCTCCCATCTTGGCATACCCCGATTTTTCGCGGCAATTCTACGTCACGGCCGATGCCAGTGACATAGCTCTAGGAGCTGCTCTCTCGCAGCAAGACGAAGATGGAGATCACCCCATTGCATACGCGAGCCGAGCTCTAAACGGTGCCGAAACAAGATACTCGACGATAGAGAAAGAATTACTTGCTATCGTGTACGCCGTGGAACAATTTCGTCCATATGTATATGGAAGGAAGTTCTCAATTATCACTGACCACAAGCCTCTAGTTTGGCTCATGAATCTAAAGGACCACTCGTCAAGATTGATGAGATGGAGAATCCGTTTGGAAGAATACGACTACACGATAACTCACAAGGCCGGGAAACTTAATGCAAACGCCGATGCCTTAAGTAGAGTAACCGCGGAAGCACAAGAGAACTCTCCTGAGACTGATAAATCGGAAAATCGAAACGACCCTAAAAACACCACCTCTCTATACGCGATAACAAGAAGCCAAGCAGAGGTCACTGATAACCCGGACCAGGATGCACAAAAGAAGGCCAGAACCAATAATGACAACTACTTATCATCATCCCTCATTGAAACTGACGACTCTTTATTACTGTCTAAATCTGCCCGCGCCAAATTCTTTATTTTGCCCACAAGGGACACAAATCTTGAACGGCGTTTAGCCGCCATACTAAGTGTCGATTTGAGTGAAATCAATTTCTCCCTCGAACCTAAAATATTCCCGTTCAAAGAATCCGATTTCATTGTCAAAAGATTAATACTTCCCCTTCGTACCCCTCAGGATGAGGACAACCTCAACACTACCCTCTCCAACTTCGTATCCCTGGCCGTAGAAAGAAACCTGAAGACCATACACATAAGTATTCCGAAACTGGACTTACAGACCCTAATGACACTTAAGGACAAAATCCGTAAGGCGTTTAAAATCGACGCAATACTCCATGTCGAAACAATTAGGTACTTAGATGACCCCAAGGAAAGGGAGCAAATAATAAAAGATTTCCATTTGCTACCCACGGGAGGTCGCCAAGGTGTATCTCGGACCTTGAAGAGGATCAAGAAACAGTTTTATTGGGAAGCAATGACCCAAGCTGTTGTCACCTTTATTAGAAACTGCACACAGTGCCAAATAAACAAAGTATCGCGAAATCCTAAAATCCCTATGAAAATAACCTCAGTGAGTTCTAAGCCTTTCGAAAGAATTTATTTAGATGTTGTGGGGCCACTACCCGTTTCGTACCTAGGAAATAAATACCTCCTCACTTCCCAGGATGATTTAACAAAATTTTCGGAGGCAATACCTGTTCCCAATGCCGAATCAACCACCCTCGCGGAAGCGTTTACTACTACAATCATATGTAGACACGGAATACCTGAAAGTATATTGACTGATCAAGGTGCTAACCTGATCGCAGGAGTGTTTCAGGAAGTCTCCAAACTCCTAAGAATCAAGAGGTTGAAAACAACTCCTTACCACCCTCAGTCTAACGGAACCCTAGAGAGAAGTCATCGAACTCTAGCGGAATACCTCCGTTCTTACATAGAAAAGGATCCACTGTCATGGGACACCTGGGTTCCTTACGCCATGTTCCTGTACAACACTACTCCCCACTCAAGTACCAATTATTCTCCGCACGAACTCCTTTATGGCTTTCCCGCCGAAGTCCCGAACCATCTGAAGTCCTCCCCCGAAATTGGGTACAATTACGATAATTATGCTCACGACTCCGGCACTGTCATCAAATCGCTAGACATATCGCGTTAGAAAACAAACAGCGATCCAAACAATACTACGATAGGGGAACACAACAAAAATCCTTTGAAATCGGAGATCTGGTCCTTCTAAGAGCGAGAACAAGGGACAACAAATTCTCACCCTTATGGCAAGGCCCTTACGTTTTAACTCAGGTGAATACCCCTGAAAATTCAACAATAAAAATAAAAACAAGGAAAAACGCGTACATAATAACGACTTCAAAAAATTAATACATCCATAATTTCTTAACTAAGTTCTCTCTCAAACTAAAACCTCTTCCTTTCGTTCCCAGGGCAAGGGTTTATCTGTTCGCGGTCCTGTGCCTTACCGTCTCAGCTTCCTCTCGCGAGGAGTTGGGAATCCAAATTATTCCTCTCACTTCCACGGTCGGCTTATACTTCGAAGAAATAGGAAGGACGAGGCTGTTCACAAGCGAATGGAAGATAATAACTTATTACGACCTAGCGGCCTTCCAGGAAGAATACCTCTCAATATTAAGAATCACGGGTAAGCTTCAGCAAATGTGTAGCCAGTTGGCCTCTGAGACGCCTTTAAAAACGATCTGCCTCTCTTCTATCACGCAATTAGATAACTTGGAGGAAGCGATAGAAAACAAAAATAGGATTATATTTCCTCCGCTTAGAAAAACTAGGTCCCTTTTTAATTTTGTCGGGAAGATTACCAAACCCCTTTTTGGAATCCTTAATGAGGACGATGCTCAAGGATACGACGAGCAAATACGAACCCTTCAACGAAATAACCATCACTTACACTCCCTATTGAAAAATCAGACCTCTATCTTGGACGCGACCATTAATCTAACCAATAAAACTCGGGAAAGCATTAGGAAAGATCGTGCCGTAATTTTCACCAAAATAACCACCCTCGAATCCAAGGTCTCCAAAGTTGAAAATCAAGTACATGTAAACGAATGGGCAACCGAAATAAACTCTCTTTTCTCGTTAGTCCTTATTATTATAAATCAATACCAATCTACTCAATCCGACCTGATAGATCTCCTAGCAGATGTAAAACACGGCCAATTTCACCCTACGCTCATAACTCCTTCTCAGATAGAAAACCTTCTCTCCACCATTCGGCAGGAAATGGACCCTCAAAAAACTCTTCCATTCGACCCTCTTCCCAATATGATATGGCAAATTTACAAGCTCTCCACTATGTCCGCCACAATAATTAATTCTAAATTAATCATCGAATTAAAATTACCCCTACCTTTCAGAGATGTATATCAAACCTTCAGGATTCTTCCACTACCTACAGTCTACAACAACTCCCTTTGTTATATTCAACCCTCTTCCGAAATCCTCTTGGTCAATCTTAACCGAGAGCATTTTTATGAAATGAGCATTAGCGATTTTCACGACTGTCTATCCTCAGACGCCTCTAAATTCTTCTGTCGAGCGAAATTCCCCATTTTTAATGCTCAGTCAAGCCCGTTCAAATGTGAAATTGCCCTCATAAGGAGTGGCGTGGATACATCCCAGTGCCAACTTACTTGTACCGGGCGTACTTCTTACTGGATTTCCCTTTCTCGCCCTAACACTTGGATCTACGCCACCAAGACACTCCGCAATGCCGACGTCGTGTGTAACAACACTGTTCAGTCCTTCGAACTAAACCAGACAGCGTTACTCCACATTGAACCCACTTGCTACCTCAGAACCAGTAACTTCATCATACATGGCCAAAACGAGAGGCAAAGCTCTAGTTTCCCCCATACCATACGCCACATAAATGTCACAGCTCTTTTGGCAACCAAGCCTGATCCTAAATACACGACTCTACCCCCTCCCGAGGGCCCTTACATCAAAGAATCCCCAAGAAAACCCGAGGACGACTTGGACGAATCGGCAGCAAAAATTTCACAGCAGAAGAGAGACGAACAGGTACCCCTCCTGAACCTGAACAACCACCACATTCACCACTACACTATGTTATACGTAGTCCTCTCCCTTATTCTCGTAATTGGAATTATGCAATTATTTAAGAGAGGACGCCAGCGAAACCTTCCCCTTCAAGTCGTGGCAGAACATAGAAGCCACATTCCTCCCACCCCAAACCCAAGACTCTCGTTGTTTCACATACCATCTCCGCCCCAAGAAGAGGATTCACCAAACGGTTTAACGTCCTAAGCACGACGTTAAACTGCCCCTTCAAGTCCTTCCACCTCTCAGTAAGGACCTTTTTCGTTCATCCCAGCCGTGATGTTGAAATATTCTCTCTCTCACAAAATAAAAGCCCTTTTCTCTCCGTATAATTACCTTTTGTTCTCTCTCCCTTTCTCTCCGGTTTATTTTCGAATACGTTAAATACGTTTTTGTCTTTCTCAACACACCCCATTCGTCCTAAGCATGACATTAAACTGCATCCCCTTTCCTTAACCCTCTTTTTTTTCGAACTCTGTTCTCCAGCCCCATTTGCTCGTCACAAGCACGACGTTAAATTGCCCTGCCCCTTTTCTCAAACGTAACGTGAGCAGACCAACGATTTCAGTCCAACGATCTTCATCGTCCCAGGCATGACGTTAAACTGCTCTCTCTTTCTTTTTCTCTTCTCTCCCCCTTTACTCTTTGTTACTTGGAATACACCATGGATTTCAACCGAATATATATATTTTTTTTTTTTTGAAAGCCCTCTCCTTTTCCTTCATATTTTTTTTGTGGTGTTTATGTCGGGATTTAGAATATTTTCGTTTCAAGCTAGATCCATTCTTGCCCTGTTGAACATTTTTACCTTGGATAAAATGTTAGAATTCAAGTTTCGAATGTTTATGGTACTTGGTACTTCAGAATCATCGAGGGCAATCTTCTTAATACCTTGCTTAAATGCCTGCCCTGTCGCTTAAGCACTCCCATAATGCATGGTAGAACCGCAGAAATCGCGTCTAGATGAGGAATTACTTGACTGTACTTGGTTGCCTCCTAATAAAATACTTTTGTTACAAATCCACGTTTCAATCGTCCCAGGCGCGACGATAAACTGCTCTCCCCAAATCGTTGTACTGTGTTCCCCCTGTGAGCTAGAAGTCTAATTTAATTGTTTTATCTCCCTCCTTTTTTTTTCTCCTTTATAAGAACTGCACAGTCGGCATACTAAATATATTCTAACCGTCGTTATTGTTTGAAGTCAAGTAAGTCACTTCGTTCCCTTAGTGCGACACGAACCTCTAAAACCCTCCTTGTTTTCCGTCAACCCTTGCGCAGCCTAATAACGTTCAAGTCCTAGGCCGCATCATCAAAACCCCCTTTCGTGCTATCCTTTTTATTTTTTTTATTATCATTTTTTTTCCCCTCTTTGAACTTTCGCCCCATTTATTAGTCCCAAGCATGACGTTAAACTGCTCTCCTAATATCTCTTCTTTTTCCTCCCCCTTTGTGACTTTGCGTTTTTTGTTTCCGATCGAACTGAACATAGTTCAACACACCCATCGTCCCAAGCATGACGGTAAACTGCTCTCCTAACATCTCTTGCTTTTCCTTCCCCTTTGTGGCTTTGCGTTTTTGCTTTCGATCAAACTGAACATAGTTCAACACACCCCATTCGTCCTAAGCATGACATTAAACTGCATTATCGAAATCCTTTTTTTTTTTTGCCTTTTTATCTCTCTTTTTCTCTCCTCCCCTTCTTCTTCTTTCTCTTCTTTTCTCTCTGTATTCTTTGAAATCTCGCGCCCCATTCATTCGTCCCAGGCATGCAGCCAAACTGCTCGCTCGACAACCAAAACCCCTTTTGTCTTTTCCTCCCCCTTTGTGACTTTACTCCTTTTGCTTTCGATCAAACTGCACATAGTTTGGTTTACCCCTTCGAACTTGGTACCACAGTACCGTCAATCTCCAACTCACTTCTATTATTCTGTTGTCATTTTAATAATTCCACTAACGCGTTATTCTAATTCCATTTTTTTTAACAAAATTTTTATTACCCACCGTTTGTTTGAGATAATAACCATTTGCTCAAGTAAATAAGTCGTCTCGTTCTCTTCATGCGTTATTTTATAATGGTTCCCTAACTGGGCTGCTAGCTAGCCTTCTCACAACCACAGGCCCCTGCTAAACCTACGAATTGGTTCCTACAGTTGTTTTTCCATTTCGTCTCAGTTGTTTTGCTTTCGACTGGATAGGTACCCTTCCTCCAGTCCAAGCCAACTACACCCCCACACTAGGATTACAATCCCTCTCCCCCTCTTGTATCTACCTTCCTCCGCTGACCAGGCCTGCCAATTTCCTGACCGAATATAAGAATTGATACGCCTATAAATATTATGGCTCATGCAAGGGCCGATGAAGGAAAAGGATGAAAAATATCCCCAAGATCCAATAAAAATCAAATAAGGCTCTCAAGAGGTATAACATTAAGAAAAAATGTATATGAGTATATAAGCGAAAAGGAATTGTAAGCCCTAATGGCGAAGAAAAAAAAAATGTAATACTGATGTAAGGCAGATATAGACATATATGGAAAATATGTATATGCCTAAATCTACCATAAATTATAGAAAAAGACACATGTATTCACCTAACATTAAAATAAATAACTAAACATGATAACTTACATGTAGTAAACAATTTCACACAAAAATATTTAACAAGAAAAATAGTAATAATACCATAGAACGGTTCCGGTTTCACACAAGTTCAGAACTTTCATTTCTCTCTCAAAATCCGCAACATTTAGCCACCTCAACAACAAAAATTTCCCCGAAATTTTTGTTTTTCCAAGGGGGGTGGAATGTTGTGACTGAGCCTAGGCTCAGCCACACATGTTCCCCCCCCCCTTTACCCCCTGCCATAAACAGCCACCATGGGAACTCGTCCACTCCCAACCCAAAATGCTGACGTTGCATTTTGGGTTCCCATGCGCGAAATTCTGTCGCGATCAAGTCTTATCACTAAGATGTAACCTCATCGCGACAGAATAAACCACATGCGCGATAAAATTTTCCGTTGCGGTCAAGTTTTATCACTCTGATAAAACTTGATCGCAACCCAATCATGGGATCGCAACGAACTGTCGCGATCGGATTTCATCACCTTCGTGATGAAATCCGATCGCGTAAGTTCTTTAAATCTAAATGAAGTGCTAATTGAGCACATTCTCGGTCGCCATGCGCGACTTATTGAAAATGCGCATCAGCATTTTGGGTCCAGATTTAAGGGCTCCAAACTGACGCGCATTTTCAGTCGCGCTTGGGCCGGTGACTGAGGAGTCGCTTGGGTTTCACGGAGTTATTCGAAGGCGGGAAAATAGAGGCGATCTCAACAAACTTAAATTAATTACGTGCAAGTGTCAAGGAAATCGAACAGAAGGAAATTATTTTAACATGAAGTAAGATTGAAATTATAAATTTAAATTGAAGAGAGAGCACTTAAAGAAAAAAAAATATATATATAATAATAAAGTTGACGTTTTGGAAAATTTTAAGGATTGAAAAACAAGAAAAAGAAA
Organism: Chrysops caecutiens; assembly: GCA_963971475.1. Lineage (NCBI taxonomy): Eukaryota > Metazoa > Arthropoda > Insecta > Diptera > Tabanidae > Chrysops > Chrysops caecutiens. The sequence goes on along the minus strand of OZ020568.1, from coordinate 31,282,877 downwards.
AATAAAAATATAAAACAAAGTGATGTGTGTGAAAAGGAGATAATTTTAATATAAAAAATTATAAGTTGGAAATTATATTAACATTAAGTTCGATTGAAACAAAAATTTAAATTGAAGAGAGAGCACTTAAAGAAAAAAAAATATATAATAATAAAGTTGGCGTTTTGGAAAATTTTAAGGATTGAGAAACAAGAAAAAGAAAAATAAAAAAATAAAACAAAGTGATGTGTGTGAAAAGGAGATAATTTTAATATAAAAAATTATAAGTTGGAAATTATATTAACATTAAGTTCGATTGAAACAAAAGTTTAAATTGAAGAGAGAGCACTTCAAGAAAAAAAAATATATAATAATAAAGTTGACGTTTTGGAAAATTTTAAGGATTGAAAAACAAGAAAAAGAAAAATAAAAATATAAAACAAAGTGATGTGTGTGAAAAGGAGATAATTTTAATATAAAAAATTATAAGTTGGAAATTATATTAACATTAAGTTCGATTGAAACTAAAGTTTAAATTGAAGAGAGAGCACACAAAGAAAAAAAAAGATATATAATAATAAAGTTGACGTCTTGGAAAATTTTAAGGATTGAAAAACAAAACAAAAGGAAAAATAAAAAAAAAAAATAAAACAAAGTGATGTGTGTGAAAAGGAGATAATTTTAATATAAAAAAATTATAAGTTGGAAATTATATTAACATTAAGTTCGATTGAAACAAAATTTAAATTGAGCAACAAGAAAAAGAAAAATAAAAAAAATAAATAAAACAAAGTAATGTGTGTGAAAAGGAGATAATTTTAATATAAAGAAATTATAAGTTGGAAATTATATTAACATTAAGTTCGATTGAAACAAAATTTAAATTGAAGAGAGAGCACTTAAAGAAAAAAAAATATATATAATAATAAAGTTGACGTTTTGGAAAATTTTAAGGATTGAAAAACAAGAAAAGGAAAAATAAAAACGTAAAGTGATGTGTTTGAATAGGGAAATAATTTAAAAAAAAAAAAAAAAAAAAAAATCAAATAAGATCATAAAAAATGTATTGAAATTCACTTTGTTTTATTTGAAATATATTGTGAAGAAAAAAAAAAGGGGTCCTTTCTTTTTACACCGCGAGGTGCAGGTGAACTTCTCCCTTCGGGCAAGCACTCCCTGCTCCCTTCCCAATCGATTAAGTTGGGATAAAACAAAACGTACAAATATGTTCTATCCACTGTGACCTCAACAGTTGTTATCGCGTTATTAGTCTCGTAGTTATTAGCGATTGAAAAATGACGGTGTTTTGTAACACAAGAATGTTAGACGGGCTTCCAATGTACATACTCAACGAGAAGATAGACGTTTTCACGTCAAAAAGAGGCTTTCACCATCCCAGGGATCCCTTATATCCTCATTTTTTAAGGGGAGATCGGATGCACACTACCCCAATGTTTCGCGTCGCGCGTGTCCTCGCCGTACGTGCCCTAAGTCACGTATTCCACTTGTTCACGAAACTTAGCCGGGTTCCCCAGTCATTAAACTGTGTTGTTTGAACGGATCGTTCCTCCCCCCATGGAGCCGCAGGGGACATAATTTCTTCCCACGCTATGTCCTGGTAGAGATTTGAACGAGGTCAATGATCGAAAATTTCCAGACGATTATTGACCTCGGACGCGTGCGAGTCTGCGTCTCTCAGCTGTGCTCACCGGGGACAGGGTCTTATCACCGCTGGTCATCTTTGATTGATGACTGAGCGATCGTAGTGAGAATGAACGTCGTTTGACCCATGCTCAAACACCTCGAGGTAGGCTACCGTCCGGTTTTTCGTAATTAAGTTCAACTGACCATTGCCTAACTTTCGGCGACTTCATAAAGGTTTATAAACAGATGGTGTCAAACCTGACGTTGCGAGGACTCACCTTGTTCGCGGATTAGACGAAAAACGCGACCGTGACATTCTCCCCTTACCTCAAGAGGATCACCCGATCCTGCCTTGTATGATGTGTGTGGATTGGTCGTTAGAGTACGTATTCCTTTAGATCTTTGGCGTTCCAGGTTCCTGCTGGTTTACCATTCTCCTCTGCCAGCTTGTATGTCGCTGTCGATAGCTTCTTTACAATTCGAAAAGGGCGCACATAGTCTGGTGCGAGTTTCGCCGCGAAAAGCTTGTTGGCGTCCGACTGACTGCAAGTTTTTCGCCATACCCAATCACCCTCCGCCATGGCTGGTTCCCTTTTTCGCAAGTCGTAGTGGCGTGTTTGCCTCTCTTCGGAGTTCTGTAGTCATTTACCAATATCCTCCCGGATTTCGCGAAGCTCCTCGCCGCGTTTCCTCGCGCCCCTCCAGGTGCTTCCGGCAACGGTGGTCCGGTTCTATCTCTGGTCATTTTCCGGCCAAAGTTCATAAAATATGGGGTGACTCCCATGCTTTCGTGGGTGTAGATACGAAGGGCACAGCCTATTTGCGCGAGCTCTCTGTCCCACTGGCATCTCCTCGAGTAGATCGAAGAACGACTTCTTCGGCTGTAGCGGCGCGTATTGACAAGACTATGGGGGATTTTGTGTGATACTCCACTACAGTCATTATATAATTATGGCCCTTGCTTGATCTTGGTAGTGGGCCAATTAGGTCCACACCTATTGTTCTGCACGGTTCCATCACTGGTGCTAAACTCCCATGGCCGGCTTCCGCTCAACTTTGATTGCTTGGCAGGATTTGCATCGTTTGACATACCTTTTCACGTCCCTTGCCATGCCTGGCCAAAAATGCTTTACCCAGTCGAGCGTTCTGCGGATCCCCATGTGCTCTGCTTTTGGATCATCATGGCACTTTTCGGGAACTGCTACCCTCTCGTGTTCTGGGGTAAATATTCGCCAATAATTCCCACTGAGATGAGCGTACTTTCCCGGCTTCCTTCTCCAAAGCGTGCTTTCGTGGCACCGTTCCCCTTCATCCTCCCCCGTCTTTGTCTTGGCTTTCAGCCCGCTCACTGGTGGAATCGCTCTCGATAATGCATCGGGTACCAGATTCCCTTTACCTTCCCGATGTATCACTTCGAAGTCGAACTGTTGTAGTGTGCTAATCTACCAATGGAGTCCTTGAGGTTTTTGAGCCACACCAAGGAGTGGTGGTCTGTGATGACCGTGAATTTCGTCCCTTCGATGTATGGTCTGAGTTTCTCCACTGCCCATAGGACACCCAGGCGCTCCTTCTCTGTGGTGGAGTATTTGCGCTCTGCTTTCGACAATGATCGACTGATTGGTCATGATTGATTCGCTCTCGTCGGAATTGTGAAAGTCCGCGCCCGGGAATGGTGAATGCTGTGTAGCTCTTTGAGTCTTCTGGCATTGGTACTCACCAGAAGGCCGATTTCACATCTAGCGAGGATAGTTATTTGGCTTCCCGGAAATTATCCAATGTCGCATTTACATAAGGTAGCGGATAGGCATCTTTCTCTGAGACTGCGTCAGCTTCCGAAAGTCCACGCAGAATCGATATGATCCATCCTTCTTCCGGACCAGTAGAATGGGTGATGACCACGTGCTGTTGGATGGTTCTACTTCTCCCAATTTCAGCATTTCGTCCAATTCTTCATGGATGTGCTGTTGAACTTTCGGAGATACCTGATATTATCGCCGCTTTATCGGTTGTGTGCTCGACGCGATCGGTTCGACCCAAGCCTTCTCCCATTTGCTCGAACTCCTCTTGTACCAGCGCCTGAAGTTCTTCTTTTTGTTTTGTTGTCATTTCGTCGTTATTCCTCAGTGCTGCATCTTCTTTCGCTCCTAAGGTGGCTACCTCCCAGTTGAGTCTTTCCATGTCTAAGATTAAACCATACTTTTTCCAAAAGTCTATGCCTGGTATGAGTTCGTTTGGGATGGGAGCTATGACAAGCAACTCCATGTCTTGATCCTTACTTTCTACCTGCACGTTTGTCGAGATTTTTCCACCCACTACACATGGTTCTCCATTTGCCATACGAACATTGTCTGATCCCTTCTGGTTCGCGCATGTTCACCTTACTTTTAATCTCTCTCCAACCCCCTTCACCGGGTATCGATCTACTCGGTCTAAAACCAACAGGCATGTCATCTCCGCGCCGTCCACTTTCACCATCATGTGTGAATATGAATATGTACTTTCCCCCTCGTAAACCTCTTGGGCGTCGGCCAGTCTTGGGATCTCGGCACCCTCTCGCGACCTGTTGGTTGCACGCGCTCGGTCGCCCAGCGTGTGCGTCCCGCCTTTGCCGAACCTGACCCTTCACCCTGGTTCTAGCGCGTTCTCGATTGATTGGGTTTATTGGGCGGTCTGCGTTGGGTTTGGTTGCAAATGGGGCACGCGGATTCTATCGCATATTCTATCGACCACAACCAAAGCACTTGCGCGGTTGATAATTGTTCCGTGAAGTGTGACCGTCACGTTTGCAGTTCCAGCATCTAATGTCGCTCCGTGGCCGGATGATGGCAATTGACTCTAGACCATCTCTCATATAAGCCAAGTCCGGCTCTAGAAGTCCTCTCGTCCTTCTCAATGTTGGCGGTACGTATGCCTCGACCCCGGCCTCTTCGTATGTGAAAGGGTGCGGTACCGCTGCTGGACTCCCCAAAGTTCTTGCTGCCTTCTCGGCGGCCCTTAATGTCCTTCTCATCTCATCTACCGTTCCCGGTCTTAGACCATGGACCGCCAGATCGTATGTGAGCTCCTTCTGTGAGAGTCTGTCGATGTTAATCTTTATTTGACCCGCCATTTGTGGGTGGACCCGGAGAGAGGTAATGGATTAAAGTCAAACAACGAAGGTCTATATATAAAAGGGGAGGCGCAAACTCTACCTGATGCTTGCTCTCACCCGGACGAAAAGAAAAAGAACAGAAAAGAAAAAGGAAAAAAATAGAAAAAAAACTTATATTTTTATAATCCCCAGCCACTGCGACGGGAAGATTACCTTGCAAAGATCAGAGGAGAGTGGAATGTGACTTTCATTAGGTGCTCTACCATGCTCCCAAAATTTCGGTTCCACAGAAAAATTCTTACCCTACTTGTGCCTCATCGCATACGCTGACCGTTTTAACTCGAGGACCCTTTTCTTTTTGAATTTACCACCCTGCTTCTTCGTGAACAGTTGTTGGTTGATTTGCAAAAAATTCTCAACGACTTCCGATCCGTATGCCCACGCCCGCGTCCTCGAACGAAACAAAAACAACAAGCGGTATTCACCAAAATCAAAGAAAATTGGAAAAAAAGTGCCAAATTAATCTAAGTCGATGTTCGCGTCGTCGAACATACGCATAAATGAAGTGCTCCACGTATGAACTTGAATAACCCGATTGAAATTGAATCTACGTCAATACTATCTGCAAATAGTTTAGTCGTGCTCTACGTTGGGCGCCAAAACTGTCAGGCGCGAAATTTGTGACGAGTCTCCGACTCCCTCGGAGGGTGGTGACTCACCCGGCCTATTGCCCGCGAAAAAATGTCGAAACCTGACCTTGCGAGGACTCACCCTGCTCGTGGATTAGACGAAATATGCGACCGTGATAAGCCATTGAGCACCATTTGTGTCGACCAAACCGGCCCGTAACCGAGATCCAGCAAAGGGCGCAGCCACATCATGACGGTGGTGGACTACTACAAGAAGTTTGCTCTGGTCATACCAATGAGAGCGGCGACAGCAAGAATCGAGCAAAAATCGTCTGCGACAACGGAGCACAGTTAAGATCAAAGCAGCTACAACACCTTGCCCAAGGCTACAGCACAGACATCTGCTATACAGCGTTGTATCACCCACAGTCAAACCCGGCGGAACGCACCAATCAAGAGAAAAAAAGGTTGGTACGATTGTACGTAGGGACGAACCAACAAGGCTGGGACAGGGAATTAGCCAGAATTGGTTACGCTCTACGTACGTACACGCACGAGGGCATGACGGTAACCCCATACTTCCTGAATTTCGAGCGGGAAATTGTCACCAGCCGCGTTGACTATGTAGAAACCAGTATGGATGGAGGCATCACAGACCCTAAAGAACGGGCAGCGGAACTCTAAGCGATCAGGAAGAAGGTGCACGTAAAACTGCCTCGATCGCTGACATATCAAACACGGCGTTACAATCTTTGGAAGCGAAGTCCGGAATTTGCGGAAGACGACCTGGTCTGGTGTCAAAACTACCCCGAATCAGATGCCAACAAACACTAGACGGCTAAACTGGCACAAGAATATATTGGCCCTTTTACGATTCAAAGGAAAATGTCCACCGAAACATACAAGCTCATAGACGAAAGCGGTAAGGAAGCTGGGGTCTGGAACGCGAAAGACCAAAAAATCTTCGTACCATGGTGAGGAACCACCGTCACACACACCCTTACATGTAACACACTAGGCGAGATTAGGATCGTAGTTTCCAGGCCGATGAGGTTGATGAAGTGGAGGCTTATAAGGTCGAAAGATAGCATCGGGTGATCCTCTTGAGACAAGGGAGGGAATATCACGTTCGCGAAGGGCGCGTAAAATCCCGCGTGGTAATTTTCCGCGAAACCATCCATAGCAAATCGCCAAGAGGTAGGCAACTACCCGGTCGAATCCAAAGTACGTAAATGGGGGACGATTGCGTATGAACCAGGCGTTTATGAACCACGAAAGTAACACCCATCCTCTTTCGAAGCGCACAAGCGACTGATCACCTCGCCGGCCATCAATTAAGGATGACCATCAATGGCGAGGGGACCCCGCCCCCTTCGAGAGCCGCTGAGAGTCGGACGACGGAATCGACATGCGCTCCGGGTCAACGATCGATTTGGGAAATCGGTCATTGACCTTGTCCGAACTGAACCTCTCGGTCAGGAGAACTCAGACATTTACTGCAGGTAAATGACCGGGAAATACAGCTGAAGCTCGTGCGCAAAATGGAGTGCGCGTCGCGAGAAAATGGGCCCGTGTGCATCCGACTGCCGTTAGGAAAAAAGGATATAAGGGGTCGAAAGCGAAAAAGAGGCCTCTTCTAGATGGTGGGTTGGTTTTTTCGAGAACACTAGTTGGTACGGGATGATTTTTTTGACGGTACTGTAGATTTGGCGTGAAGCGTGGGCCAAAGAAGAAGTTAATAGATAGCAACATAGAACCGCGGTTGCGAAAGGTGTTGGAAAAGAGAAATTCCGTGATAGGAAGAAATATTATTAAAGTGTAACAACCAGAAATCGATGAGGAAACAAAAACGAAACACATTAGTACTGAAAGTTATAAAAGTTATATTATTAGAGATACGAGTATTATATTAGAGATATTATTAAATAGATAGATATTAAGAGTGGTAAAACGAAAGGTTAAAGGTTGTAATAGTTATATTAAAGGTCACAAAGGAAGTGGAAATGTTCGAAGAACGGCGACAAGTGTGGGTTTTAAGACTAGAAACTAACAAAAGATTCAAAGACAGTGAGAAACAGTGACAAAGGAAGAACAGAAAATAAAGAAATAGAGACTGATGACGCAGACTCCTTTGTCTGGGCTGTTTTCAATTAGTCGAAAAGGAAAAAACCGTGCAGTGAGATAAATAATAGGTTTAAGGAATGTAAGAGTAGATAGGTTCAACATAGTCTAGCGTTTTTTGGTAGGGCAGCAATACGACAGCTTAGGCTAAGAATCGATATTGTGAACTCCGAGAAAATTTGTAAACTGGCGCAATTGATCTGGAAAAGTAGAGTATATGAAAGAGAAAAATTTAAGACTTCCACTGGACGATTGGGAATCTCCTTGTTTTCAACGCGACCGCGGGATTTCTCGCCAGGTACACCAGCCTCCTACGGATTTGGAGGATCGTCGCGAGTCGGAAATCTGAACGTGCAAAAATATCCTGGACACATTAAAGGGCATGGAACGATTTCTACCCATCCAGAAACGACGAGAGCATCAAAGGACTTTCCAGTTCCTAGTTCCTTTTGACAAATTAGACGTTTTCTTTGAGTTTGTGGATGTTACAGGTGTTTTATTCCACATTGGGTGTGTTTGGGAAAGGAGCAGGGAGTGCTTTCCCTTAAGGGAGAAGGTAACCTGCACCTGGTGAAGGAATATAATTAAAATCTCTTTGTTCAATCGAATAAATTTCCACAAGCATGATTTATTTTAACAGTTACTTTTATTTTGAAAACTTCTTTCAATCTTTTTTTTTTTACAACACGATCTTCCTTAACAGTTACTAAATTTTGAAATACTTCCTTTAATTTTACACGATCGTGATTTTCCTTAACAGTTATTTAAATAGTTTTCCTTTTAATTTCTGGTCACAAACAAATTTCAAGCCTGCATTTGGCCGGCGACTGTTCGCGAAACAGCAACAATCACGAGAGGAAAAAGAGGCGAAGAAAAGGGAGAAAGTAATCGGGCGACTTCTCAGTCACCGGACAATATCACGACTGGAAATGCGCGTCATTTTGCAGCCCTTAAGTAGGGACACAAAAGTGCTGATGCGCATTTTCATTAGGTGGCGCATGGCGACCGGGAATGTGCGCATTTGGCGCTTTTAATCTGTTCTCCGAACCAACGCGATCGGATTTCATCATTACGGTGCTATGATGGTACGATACGCGATGCTACGATCTGGTTGCGATCAAATTTTATCAGAGTGATAAAACTGGATCGCAACAGGAAATTTGTCGCGCATGGGAACGGTTGATTATATATTCTGCCCGGACAAGTTTCATCTTGGTGATAAGGCTGGATCGCGACAGAATTATCGCGCATGTAACCTAAAATGCGGCGTCAGCATTTTGGGCTTGGAACGGAGGAGTTCTTATGAAAAATTTTTTACGGCAGGGGGGGAAGGTTAGAGGAAAGGAAAGAAAATAGAACATGAGTGACTGAGCCTAGGCTCAGTCACAACACAGGAGATTTGTTGAAAACAACGCCACGATTTTGTCCATGCTGACAGACCTGTTGAAGACAGGGAATAAGTTCCCCTGGACAGAAGAAAGCTTAAAAGCGTTCGAGCTCCTGAAAACCAAATTGACATATGCACCAGTTCTGCATAGCCCAGTCTTATAAATTTATTTATTTATCTCACACATATAAAAAGATATCTTTTTGAAAATGTTTGTCGCGGCTAAACTCGGAATCTACCAAGTCGATTTTAATAAAATTTGGCGCGAAGATTACTGTCCAGTGGGAAAGTATTTATGTAAAGTTTTAAAAAATTGCTACGAAACTTTTGGAAATATTTAAGATTTAAAGTTTTCACGGTTTTCATTTCAAGATAAAGTCGACTTTAGTGCTTAAGCTTAAGGTCAATAAATGAAGAAAGATCGTAAAGTTATTGCATCGTTAGTGGTTACTCCCTCTCTCTTAAGTTTGAGACGTATTCGAGAGAACACTTCAGCATTTTTTGATTGCACGATTTCGCTTCATTAACTTTTATTAAGAAGCAAAATACACTTTCTCTTGATATGAAATCCATCCATGGATTCATACTGGATGTGGTGTTCTCCCTGTAATGGTGGTGGTGCTTCCAATCCTAAAAGGTGGAGGATTCCTTTGTTGAGTTCAGCAAGCAATAGCAAAACTCTTCAGAGGGTCTGGAGATGGGTAAATATTTTCGGAGACTGGGAGTTTTTTTAGGAGTTAGTTGAGTTCTGTATTCGATTAACAACTGAATTCTTAATTCCAATTGCTCTATCTTTAATATATAAAAAGATATCTCTTTGAAAATGTTTGTCGCGGCTAAACTCGGAATCTGCCGGATCGATTTCAATCAAATTTGGCATGAAGATTATTGTCCGGTAGGTGAGTGTTTATGTGAGGTTTAAAAAAATTGGTCTTAAACTTTTGGAAATATTTAAGATTTAAATTTTTCACGTTTTACTTTTCAAGAGAAAGTCGACTTTAGCGCTTAAGCTTAAGATCAATAACTGAAGAGAGATCGTGCAATTAGCGCATCGTTAGCGTTTACTCCCTCTCTCTTAAATATGAGACGTATTCGAGAGAACATTTCGGCATTTTGTTGATTGCACGATCTCTCTTCATTTATTTTTCTTAAGAAGCAAAGTACACTTTTTCTTGATATGAAATCCATCCATGGATTCATACTATAGATGGATGCGACTACATGTCATGTGGTTTTTGATTGGGAAATGGGAATTGATTTATTTTTGGATCTTCTTATGCCCATCTCGAATACGAAAACGTCAGCCTTCACTTGCACATGAGTGAACCGTTACTTTTAGCTTTTGCAAATCGGAACAAAAGCTCTCTCTCAAGAATTCTCTATCATTTGGCACTCTGTATTTCCGTAGAGTCGGTTTTAATTGTTTTCTATGAATTTTGCTCGGGTTATTCAATGCAAGTTTGGTTCATTCCAACCGTAGCAGGTGGGTTTGTTCAAATAAGTGGAAAATAGAAAATATATTTTTTTAATTTCAGATCGTAGCACATCAGAGTTTCCGGGAATTCAAAGTTGACCAATTTTCTTCCGGTTTTAAGGGTACTTTTTCGGTAAAAATTTAAAATTTTAAAGGTTTTTTGCCCGTAGCGGCTAAACGAAGCGTCCTACTGGGTTCAAATGTACGACCGACTCCCTCTATTTTGACATTTCCTACCTTCTTTTCGCACGTAATTTTTCTCTAAATTTAGGTTTTAAAGGTGTGCACTCAGAAGATCGGAAAATTGATAAAATTCGGATTTTGAATTTTTAACGATTTTTTATTCCCAGCGACTAAACGAAGCGTCCTTCGGGGTTCATGCGTATCACCGACTCCCACTATTTTGACATTTCCTACCTTTCTTTCATACATCATTTTTCACTAAACTGAGGTTTCAAAAGTGTGCATTCAAACGATTGGAAAATTGATAAAATTCAGATTAAAATTCGTAAAAGCAAAATCTCGCATTTTTCGGAAAAGTTTTGTAAATTGGAGATTTAATTTGTATAGATTTTCTTCAAATAAATAAAAAATACTATAACACACAAAAATTTCAGTTTTCTACACAGAAAATAAAAATTTTTTAATTTATTTACGTGTACGGGAGTAAATTTTACTCTCCAATGGTATATGAACGATTTTTTTTATGTTTGTTTTGTGCAAATTTCAGAACATCAAAATTGTGTGCATTGTGTGTACATATACATTGTGTTCCATCCGCGAAATTTTGTTTCAGTCCTCTTTCCTATTATTGTGATCACTCATTCCCTATTTGACAATTAAACATCAACTAGAACAAAAATTCGCGCACTGTCTGTTCTTCAAACGTTAAAGCCGGTCAAAGCCGCATACGGCCCGTGCATCTTTTGTCTGCTATTACGTGTGTGATGTTGGAAAAAATGGGGTACAGAGTCACATGGGATCGCGACATCTGGTAAATTATTTTGTTTGTGATTATACCTTAACATTTTTTGTAAGTAGAAGAAAGCAATATTTTTCAACAAATTCGCCGAAAATAAATTTACACGGCTAACGTCGGCGTTTGGTTGATGTGGCCGATTGGATCGGATTAACCTCTCAAATATTACTGTGCTATAAAAAATTTACATTCAGAAAATGTATACAAGCTAAGATAATTTAGACGAGTATTCGGTACTAATCGAAGTTGATGTAAAACGTTAACCAGTTGTGTTTGAGTTTCAACTGACAATCTTTAAATCCTTATTTGTTTCATTGTTGTCACCGAATAAAGTATAAATTTCTTTTCACCGATTTCTTGTAGCAACTATATATAAATTTTTTTGTAACTTTAAGGTTAATTGTAGATTGTAAGGTGTAGTAATATTTTCAAAATTGGGTGTTCTTGAGAGAGTGCTTGGCTAGTTGTTTTAAGTTTTTCTCATTCTATTATTGAGCACTATTCATACTTTCAATTTATTATCCATTTCACGGCGAAAATTTGTAGCCAAACGTTAATAAAAACATTTTTGAAATAGCCGAAATTTCTTGGAAGTTTTTGAACTTATGTTACTATCGAAAGATAGCTGCTAAGAATCAAAAATCTCTGACCAAGGAGAAACATAACACATATATAGTATCAACATGTACAGTATACAAAAAACATGCGGTATTACGTAATGCCCAGCCAAGCGGGCGGGTACACCTAGTATATATATATTACTTAATTCGAGTTAAAACAAACGGAAGAAAACAATACAAAAATAGAAAAGAATAAAATAAAGAGAAACAATACAAAAATAGAAAGAAAATAAGAGAGAAAAGAAAATTAAAACTAGTTACAAATAATTAACAATATTATAAAATGAAATAAAGTAGTAGTGAAAAAAGCAAATTGAGCATTAAATGAATATGTATAGAGTAATATATGCTTTCAATTGTAAAGAAAATTTACTCAACTCAACTAATTAAAACAAATTATTAATGTGAGAAAGTGAAATGGCACAAAGGAAGAAAATAAGCAAAACTAAGCCTTAAATGTATATGTATAGAGTAATATATGCAATCAAAAATAAAGAAACATAACTAGAAAATGAATTATTAATGTGAGAAAGTGAAATGACACAAAGGAAGGAAATGTAATATTGTGAGAGATTTCATCAGCGCATACCCGGAAAACCGAACGAACGTTGCCATTGCCATTCATGAACCGCAGGAGAGATGCTCGGTTATAAGCCCTTATCATGCGGATAACGGGCTCTATCCTACCAACGTGCGTGTGAGAACGAGCCGGCAGACCTGAGGTTTCTGCCGCTAGAGCGCAGGATAGCCTGATCGTGGATATATAGAGCGAAAGTATGTCACTGGACGATACCATGCTTGAGAGATAAATCAGCCATAACACGGCGTCCAGAAATGTATTGCAGGTTGATAAGTTTTTTCACTGGAGTACCAGGGAGTAAGGAGTCTGGGCGGAAATGAGGAAAGAATGGTGTTGAGGTAAGGATGGATTCGTGTAAGGCTTCGTAGAAAAGGGTGATGGAATTTTGGCAGAAGTGGTCCTGGTATACTAAATCAAGGCAGAAATTATTAAGACTAGCCGGAAAGAGATGGAAGTTGGTTCGGCGAAAGTTAAAACGCGGCAGCAAAGGAGGAGAATTAGAATGGGTGAGCGTAGTAAGAGTGACATAAGTCTTGAGAGATGGATGATCCTGATCAACGTTACGGAGAAAATTTGTGCTGGGGAAAACATTCACGCTACTCGGGTCATTGGAAAAATCCAGGTATAGCTAACATTGGTTCGAATTTTTGACCGAATTGATCTGGAATAAATAGTTAGAGGAGATAGAGTCAATAAATGTAGCTTCAGACGATACGGAGATGCATGTAGCCATAATATAATTGGAGTCCAAATCAGCGGACCAAACTATATTAGGAAAGCTAAAGTCACCGATGAGCAGTATATGATCTTTGTCAGTTGAGGGGTTGATCAGGGAATCTAATATAGCAGAGAGATGCAAGAGTACATTTTCATCCGGTCGGGGGGGGGGGGGGGCATATAGGTGGTAATAAGGATAAGGTTGTACATCGGGTAGCGAATTTTAATCGAGAGGAGTTCCAGGGGTTCACAAGAGGTGGTAGGTATGATGGAAACGTTGAGAGAGGAACGCACAGCGATTAATACACCGCCTCCCCGTCAATTAGGGTCACCAAGACAGCGGTCTTTCCGGAACAAGGTGAAATCATGCCCAAAGATCTGATGGTCATGGATATTGGAGCAGAGCCAGGTTTCAGTAAGGGAGATAATGCCGTGTAGTAAGGTGTGTGAAGAGAGGAAGGTTGACTGAGTCTTAGTACGAAGACCTCTTACGTTTTGATTGTAGATAGAAACGAAGGGGAGTTTTTTCGGGGTGGAAAGGAGAATGGAGAGGTAGCACGAGCAGCAGCAGTTTTGCCAGAACAACTGGTGGTATGTCATCTTTGAAGAAACTCCTTGATAAACACGTCTTTTGGCCAGTTGGAGGGAGGGACAAGGAAAGAGGGAGGGACAATAATCTTAAATGATGAGCACCTACCTTCCGAGAGCTTCATAGCCTTAATTTTATTCTGAACAACATCTAATCCAATGACATTAGTAATATGACAACTGATGTCCTCCGTTGATGTAGAAGTCACAAGTCAGTGACAAAGATGAACCGCGTTTTATGAACCGTCCTCTGTGTACTAAGCGACAACCGTGAATAAGTTCCCTGAGTGTTGTCAGGTATGATTTCGGCTGACGTGACGGAATTGGAATGGGTGCTGACCGACTGTTCCAAAGCGGCAGCAGTGCATGAAACTGCTTTGGTAGAGTTCAGAAAAAAGGGGAAGGTCACGGTCACCAACAGGGTATCGGAAAGACCGGCAGAACCCGAAGGATTGGAAAGTTCAGGGACACCATTATTCGTGCACGAGCTATGTGGGTTGATAGGTGTAATCTTAGGGTGGGTGGGTGTACGGGATGGGTTCCTAGCTGGAGCTGCAGTTAAACAGTTATCGATTATTTAAGTTAGAGAGGACTCATCTGCAGTCTTAGAGGAAGAGCGTTAGATTGCTTAGAGGAAGAGCCAGGTGTACTGAAGGAGGAAAAATGGTTTCGTTACCAGTGAAATCAGTAGAGATGGACGCATCAATATTTTCGTGGCATTGTGGAGGGAAGGCTATGTGAGTGGAGGGCAATGAGGAAATCAGTAGAGCTGACATTCGATCGGGTGATTCGGGCAGTCAGGGTGAACTTTCGGCACCGCGAGCAGTACCAATAGATTTCAGAGTCCTTTGAATCAATTCTATCAGCTATACCGCCTGTTAGGCCAACGCATTTTGGATGGAAGTATCCACCACAAAAACCGTGGCAGGATATGAATCTATCAGAACTTTTGTCCTTGCATGTCACGGCAGCACAAACCAACATCATAGTAGCGTCATGAGATCCGTAATCCGGCGTTATACTGAGTATAACACAATAATAAACTACTTAAGGATTGTAAATTTGAGTTAAGACTGAGTAAATTAAGTTGTATAAGTTTGTGTTAACACAATAGTATATTACTTAAGCATTGTAGTTTTTACTCAACTACTTAAGATTTGTATGTTTACGTTAAAGCTATAGGGAATTGTGATATTCATGTAACGTATAACTTAAATATAAACTTAGTAAATAAGATGTAAAAAGAGAGATGAGAAATTCAAGCCCGGCAAATCCTAGGTGTGCAGCTGTTGTCGTCCGTTCCGTGACGTGATCCATTACTTTAAGAAAAATTCAAGCCTGGCAATGCTTGACTCAGCGATGGAACGTAGAAGTAACTGGTTCTGTGCGATGGAACGTAGAAGTAACTGAACTTATCTGCGTGGCTCGATGGGCACTAAAGCTCCAAGGGTTAAAATTCAATATCCTACATCGAAAAGTTTCTCAAAACCTGGTGCCAGACAATTTATCAAGGATGTTCTCACCAGAAGCAATAGCCCTAGTCACCAATGACAGCGATGTTCTGGAACTAGACTTGAATTCCACGTACTTCAAGTCAGACCAATACCTGCCGCTGATTGAAAACGATTACCTGCAACGACACCATCACCCTGATTTGAAATCCGTGGATGGCTATCTACATAAAAGATGCGACAATGAAGGCAACGATCCGAAACAAGAACAGCAAGCTTGGAAACTGTGGATCCCAGTAGAATTAACATCAGGGCTCATCTGTCGCACTCATGACCACCCACTGAGTGCATACGAAGGCTTCAAAAGGACACTAGAGCGCCTAACGAATATCTTCTTCCTGCAAAAGATGTAACCGCCTGCAAAGTCTGCAAGGCAACCAAAACACCGAATAAGCACTCGATTGACCGACGCCTGGCCTGCGTTGCGCCTGGTTGCAATTTGGGCATGAGGAACGTATCGCCCCTGGACGACCACAACCGAAGCTCTTGCGCGGTTCACTGGAGGTGTGACCGTCGCGCTGACAATTCCAACATCTAATATCGCTCCGTGGCTGGATTATGGCCACTGACTCTAGGCTTTCTTATAGATAAGCCAAGTCCGGTTCCAGAGGTCCTTAAGTCCTTCTCTGTGAAGCCGTTCCATTTCAGATGGTGGAGCAGACAACCGTCGAAGTAGACCCTCCATGATCTTACGGATTCTTGAGTAGCTTAAGTGAATGTTAATCCCCATTTTTGGACTCGTACTGCCTCCACGCACGCAACTTGCGGAAGTCTAGCGTTTTTCGTGTCACTAACTTCTCCATGTCTTCTTCCCCAGAAGATGTGTCTCCTCCATCTATTTTAATCAGCAACTTGCCATAACTCACACTCAGCTCTGCTTCGTTGGATGCTTTAAGCTTTTCTAGTTCCGCTGATTTTGGCACCTTGGTCTCGATATTCTCTATGACCGTTTTCCACCCTCCGCCACTCGGAAGGCTTCTATCGCGTCTTTCAATTCCGTGGACGATTCTTGCAGCACACTTACCTTTCCTTCGTACATGAAAGGATACGGTGATACCTTCTCGGCAGCCCTTAATGTCTTCCTCATCTCATCTACCGTTCCCGATTTTAGACACTGTAACGCCAGCTCGTATGTTAGTTCCTCTTGCGAAAGTCTGTCAATGTCTATCTTTATCCGTCCGCCATGTCGCAGAATCTAGAATAATGGGGCAACTCGAAGAAGAAAGTGAAGGCTTAAAATAAAGAGGTTACCGAAAAGTATCGGGTAATTCGTGCAGTAATCGATAATTCGCCCTATTGCCGTAACAAGAAGAAAAAGAAAAAAATGTTAAACCCGGTCTACACCTGGTACTACTCGACGGAGCAAAAGAGAAGAGTGCGAAGGCCAATATATAAAAAAACCAAAAGGCAAAGCTGTAGAAACCGAACAATATAAGAATATAAACAGTAATAATATCGAGGAAAGTTGAATATCCAAGACGATTATAAAAGCCTATCCTGAAAGTGATGTATACGAGTAGAGGACACGAAACTACCAACTGGTCGTTCCAAATATTGTAAATTAATTTTCACTTTGGCACTCCGCGTTATTTCCTAAATAATACTTTGGGTTTCAAATCCCTTACATAAATGTGAACTACTTGAACTTTCTCTACCCTAGTTCGCCCCACGTTGAGAGCCAAAATGTCACGTCAATGGGCGCAAATTTCTTGGAGGTTGGTGACCCACACGACCTGTTGCCCTCGCAGATGGGCGTGGGTTGGTTGTAATTTGTTTTCGAGACGGGTTACCCGTTGCGGCGGTCACGGTAGAAACGAGAAATTCCGCGACGTGTCAAGGTAAATACTTATGCTCTCTGATGGGAGAAGAACACGCGTTCAATAAAATTATTATCAGTAGTTCATATATTATCAATGAGATCGGAGATGCCAATTTACTTCACAACGGCTCATGCTTATCATATACGCCACTGCCTGACCACTAATACTACTCTTACGTGCTACATAGGCTTCAGGAATTGATTAGCTTATCATCTAGTATTTATCTATTAAAGTCCTGCTCCCTGGCTCCTCGTCTCCTCCTCGCATTTTCTGTGCTGCCCGCTGCTACGTCTCCGCACAACTCTCCAATCCATCTTCAATTTCTTCTCACTTTTGACCGATTGTCAGCGTCTTTTAAACAACGTCTTTTCTTACTTTTTATCCTTTATAATGTCTTTGTACTTTTCTCAGATTCCGCACTTTAAATTTCTTTCTTACTTAATCCTTTGAAATCACCGTGTGCTTTTCTCAAATTTACCGCTTTTGATTTCTTCTTACTTTTTATAATAGTTATATTTTATACATTGACAACAACTTTTCTTATTTTATCCTTGAGTATGTCTTTGAACTTTCCTCAAATTCACCACTTTTAATTTCTTCTCACTTTCTATAAATTGACAACGTCTTTCCATACTTTATCCTTTAATATGTCCTTATACTTTTCTCAAATTCACCACTTTTAATTTATTTACTTTTGTAATTTGTGCACGCCTTTTTTTATTACAACTCCACTTTTAATTTCTTCTTACCTTTTTTGAATTGACAACGTCTTTTCCTACTCTCCTCTTTAATATGCTTCCGCACTTTCCTAAAGTTCTCCTTTAATTTGTTTTTACTTTTTTTTTATAAAATTGACGACTTTTCTTATTGCAACTCAGTTGACACAAGTTGGCACCCCTCACTACTCCTAACGCTCGTAACCAGCACTCATTACTTTTTAGACCACGCGTTTTCTGACCTGCGTTTTCTTTCTCACTGATGACTAACACTCCAACAAAACTGTCTTAACTCCAGAATTTTTTACACTCGGGCTTCAACTCCCCTCGTTTCCCACTCAACCATTCAACTTCAACCGAACGACCTTAGTTGTGGTCAAGGGGACGGAGTTCTCTCATCATCGGGTGTCGTACTTAACTGATCGTTGGCGGCACGACCAGTCGTTTGGGCGATTTTAAGAGGAAGGACGTCATTTTTCCTACATTCAAACACATTGAGGTAAGCAATTCCCCGATTTATCGTAATTTCAGTTCGACCTACGATTGCCTAACTCTTGGCGGTTTGATAAAGGGTATCGAGCGAAGGTGTCACCAAACGAGGTTTGACCTCGCGAGCACGGGTTACATATGTACCTTCTAAGAAGCCTGTCATAACCGAAGATACATACGTTTCTCCCACAAATCTGGATTTACCAGAAACCTATAAAATTAAATCCAAACCAAAACCATTGGCATGGTAACAATGTCAATTTCAATGCTAAGCAAATATGCTTACCATTGAAATTGATCGATGTTCAACCGGACATTGATGCCGCCGCCGGATGTTTTAAAAATCCAAGTTCTGCGAAAAAGTCATTGCTTGGTAACAAAGCACAAATAAGGTGCTTACCAAGCAATGTAATTTACAAAAATTAATAAATTTAAAAATATGAACAAGTCAGTCGAAGTCCGGTGCTCTTAGAGATCAGTTCGTTTAAGTCTCGTTTAAAATTAAATTATAAATTAAAAGTGAATAAAAATTTAATACTTTAATTGCAAAAGTGACTTTTTATTCCTTAACCAAAAACAAAAGTCACGCGCGTTCTTCGCGGATCATTCAAAGAAAATTTAACCGAGATACAGCACAGAACTACAAGTCAGGTTAAATGTGAATTAAAATAAAACTTTATGTCTAGTGCCGAATTGAACTTGGAATCATGTCATGAATTAAATAATGGATGTAAAGCTCGAGTTGTGGAATCCGATTATTTATTCACAGTCCAAAACCATACGAGAGCCTCCAAATATCCTAAAGTGTTGACCGCCGGTGTGATTCAACAAATAATTTTGAAGGTAAGTGAATAACGAAGACAGATATAAAAAGAAGGATTTTTCGGAAGAAGATATGGTAATTTTGGTGAAAACATAACAATGTAGTTACTGAAGAATAAGTGCAAATACGGGTTCTTTCTTTTTGGAAAAATGGAATTTTAGACAAAAGTTCGTTCTCTTCGTCATTCTTCTTCGTAAAATTACGTGTAGAGGCATTAAGAAAATATGTACCTAGATTAAGAAAAGGAGTATCTCAGTGCGAAATATAAGGTGTGACTATTCCTTAATTAACAGTTTTGCAAAAAATAAAGGAAATAACGGTGAAAATACAGTGAGAACTAGGAAAATAATGTGTTGATGAAATAAATGAAAAAAATTTCTAATTGGTGTTATGTTCCCAGAATATTTCAGAGCAAAGGAATTCTGGATTTTTTTTTCTATTGTTTAAAACGTTATTTCTTTTAAAAGAAGAAATTCCACTGTTAACAATAAGAACCGAAAGGCGTAGTCAAGGTCTGCGCCGTAGATTTACCGTGCAAACGTCGGGATAAAATTATAATAAGTGTTTCTTATTAGTATATCATTATATCTGTATATCTCCACAATGGTTCTATAGAATAGTATGGTTTCAAAGTAGAAAAATCACAAGGTTATTGTGTTGCCCCGTTTTTTCCTTTTTTTTTGGATGAGCTGAGCTGTCGCAACGCTGACATCTGCTCGGTACTTGATATTTAAGGTTTTTTATATTCGTTTCGAAGGAAGCTTTCTCCAGGTAAGTGCCTTGGATACCAACTTTCCAAAGGAGCATAAGAATCTCTACAAGCACACTAACTGTACAGACATGGACAAAACGCCACCTGAGGATCCCCCAGAAACTCCTGACCAGGAAAGGGCAGAACACCCCAAAGCCACTGAAAGACCACCCAAAGACTTGAAAATACGAAACTCTTCGAGAGAATTTCTTAGTTCCCAGAAAAACGCATTCCCGCAGAAATCCGCAAAAAAATCAAATATAAACCGACTAACAAATTAAACTCCCACGCCCAATCACTTCCAGCACATCCGAGTCCGAAATCCAAAGCTTCGGCCCTCTTGAAATGCCCATCTCCTCAGACCAAAACACGACCACCTCTGCCACTCCAAATAACATCCCAGAATCCATTGCAACGAACACAACAACACCTGATCCATCCCAATCTCCATCCTCAATACCTCCCAACAAACTAATGCTCAAAAACCCCGCCAAATACCCATTGTCCTAAGAGAAGCTAAAAAATGGGCTGAAATCAAACGCTTGATTTCAGAGCAATTCATTAAAATAACACAAGCTAAACGAATCCACTTCGGAATCTAAATCCTTCCCGGAAACCCATCCCACTACGGGGGTATCATTAAACTGCTTACCGAAAGGAAGTACCAATTTCATACATACCTCCACCAGGAAGAAAACGGTCTAAATGCAGTCTTTCGAAGTCTCGAGGAACAATCCCAGAGGAACTTAAAGAGAACTGAAGGAAAATAATAAGTAAAACACACCAGGTTTCCTTGGAAGTTAGCTTTTCTAAAGGCAACTTATTCACAATAGTGTCCTATGAATACTATAGTATATCAAGTCGTGACAAACTTAAGGCTGCTGACACGTTATAGTTTCGCCAGCCTAAATGTATTACATTGAGTTTTACCAACACCCCCTTCAACGTAGTCTATATATAAATAGGCGACACGTTTGTTTGTTATCCCTTTTACAGGAAACCAGGTGGACTTACCAGGATAGAAATTATACCATTCGAAAGATTAGGTTTTCTTCTATGTGCATAACTTAATTTTTTTTCTTAAATTTAATTATAAATTAGTTTAATTTTAAATTGAAATTAAAAAATTCAATGGGATAGTATGTGTGAATTGAGCACATGTATAGCGTAGATGATGCTTTTGGGAAGAATGTATGCGTGGTACTGTTTTGCTTTTTACATGCAAATATGCAATTATATGATTATATTTGGTTTGTGTCCTCAATATATGACATGTACTGAATTAGTCAAAAATCAAACCAAATGGACAAATCTTCTGCTGGAGACCTAAACCAAAAGAATTAACATATAATTGCATTCGTCTACGTAAAAATCAAAACATAGAACATACTTATTCAACATTATCATTGGCATAGAACATACATTGGCTCATACGTTCGACTGAATAACCTACCATTTATGCCAAAATACGTGCATTATTTTCACTCAAACCTATTATCACAGACAACGATCATGTGAGGGGCAAATGCAGCCACATCACAGACAATAGTCATATGTTCATTCTTTAGCTTTTTACTTGGAAGAAGGCAATCTTTGGCTAGTAAAATTGCATTCTTCCAGACAAAAGCCAAAACAATGACAATAACATGGATGCATTTCCACAGACAAATTAATAGCCATCGTTTACTTATACCATTATTTTTTGCAAATTTGAGAAATATATATGCAAATTTTATTTTTAAAAATATGGAAAATCACCTGTATTTCCTCACGGACAATATTATATTGCAGCCAGTATAGTAGAGCTATATATCTGAAACACCAGCGCAAGGTTATAGCAGGAGATAATTGATTTTTTGCAAAAAGTATTGTTTATGAGGAACTTTAAGATATTTTTGAGTTCGCAACCGCATGCGCAAGGTTTTTGATAGTTGTAGGTGGGGCATCATTCAATAAAGCTGTACGTTAACGTGCTGAATGAGCTTAAATGATTGCAACTGCAGTCTGAACTAAATCATCTGTTTACTGACAATGCTACTGTATATGGAAAGCCATGCGCGAGCTATTAGAGTGAGCGTAGCGAGCAGGGGGTGCACCCCTTATTTATATAATATTTCCAAACTTTTGTCTGCACACCTATAAAACCTCAATTTAGAAAAAAACCGAAAGGTCCACTCAAAGCCCGCGCCGTAGATTTTTCGTGAAAAATTGGGGATAATATTATAACAAGTGTCTCTTATACAATGATTATATAGAGTAATACGGTGACAGAAGAGATAAATCACAAGTTTATTTTTTCGCGCCTTTTTTCATTTCTCCTTTAATGCTGTCCTAGCTTTGACATTTACTCGGCACTGGACACTTTTGGTTTTTTTGATTTCGATTTGATGCAAGCTCTCTTTGATTTGCGTTTTATTCAATTCGACCCATATTCACGACTCATATGAGCCGATATTTTTAATTTTTCCATTAATTTTCAATTTAATCCTGATTTTTACTTATACTTCAGCGAATATTTTTATTGTTTCAATTCAGGTCCAGGTAGCTCTTCTCAATTTCCTTACAATGACACCCGAACGGACATCCTACATAATCGCGTTCTCACGCTACATTGATTTATAATTTTACGCAACAATCATGCGTAAGTGAACTAGCCCGATGACATCACGCACAAAACCGATGCCGCACGATAAACACGTACAGTAATTCTTTATCCATTGTGACCTCAACAGTTGTTATCGCATCATTAGCCTCGTAGCTATTGACGATAGAAATCTGACGGTATATTTTACCGCAAGAAAGTTTGACTGGCTATCAATTAACTTAACGAGCGTAAAGACGCTTTACCGTCAAAACAATTGCAACAAAATTTTTGTCCTAATATGTAGATTAATTATCAAACTATTAATTACAATGGTTATGGAGAGTAGTGCAGTTACAGAATAGATAAATCACAAGTTTATATTTTTCCGGAGCTTTTTTATTTCTTCTTCGATACCGTCGTAGCTTTCACATATGCTCAGCACTGAACTTTTTTGGTTTTTAATATTTGGTTTGATGCGGGTTTTCTCCGATGTGAGTTTCTCACAATTCGGTGCATATTTGCGCCTCATATGAGACGATATGTTCCAAATTTTTTCGATTTTCCAATTCATACCGATTTGTGCTTATATTTCGGGGAATATTTTTATTGTTTTGCTTAAGGTTCTAGCAGCTCTTTTTATGCTTCTAACAATGATGCCCCAATCAACGTCTAACCTGAATGCGTTCTCACGCTACACTCATAAATATCCTCACACAACGCTATAAAACAACAATCACGCGTGGACGCCTGCACTAGACTGATGACGTCACAGGAAAAACAAGTGCCGGGCAATGAATACGTACAAATATGTTCTATCCACTGTGAGCTCAACCGTTGTTATCGCGTTATTAGTCCCGCAGTTCTTAGCGATTGAAAAATGACGGTGTTTTGTAACACAAGAATGTTAGACTGGCTGCCAATGTACATACTCAACGAGAAGAAAGACGTTTTCACGTCAAAAAGAAAAGGTAGAAAATAGAAGTTTGTTTGTTTGTACGGAAACTCCAAACATATTTGAGTTAACCCAAAACTTCACAATTGAGTTAAAAACATATGATCCACGATAAATGCAGCAAAAGCTTTTCTACGGACTTTTGTAATACAACGCAGGACAATGTTGATAGCTATCCAGTTTAGATGCGTCGTGTTAGTGGCATAACAGTTAACGTTCGTGGCCACTCTATTGATAACCGTTATGTTGTTCCTTAAAATCCATATCTTATAGCGACATTTGATTGCCACTTAAATGCGGAAGTTCTTAGAACAGTTGAGAGCCCAACAACTTTATTTATAAAGGGTACGATTGTGCCTCATTACAGTTTGGACGAGTTAGTGGTGCAATGAGCATTCAATGCATTACAAGTCACATAATATATTATAGTTCGAATTGAATATCACTTGCCTCACCTGCAAAATGTGGCCTTTCAGGATGGAAATGTTTAGCAAGCTATTCAAAATCACGAAAAAACAAAATTGACTGAATTCCATGAAATCAATCGAGTTGATTCGCCCGATTTTCTGTAAACATAGACGCCGATACATAATATTTGGGTAGATAATGAAAAGAAATGGAAAAAACGTCAACGAGCTATTGCTAGATTATTTTATGTTATTCCAAAAGATGTTGAACTGTTTAATTTGAGACTTCTTTTGCTTCATGTTCGAGAGCCCATTTGTTTTCAGGATTTGCGTACTGTCGGTCATATTATTTACCCCACATTTTCAGCTGCAGCACATGCACGAATTATAGCATCAAACCATGGGGAGTGCCGTGAATGTTAATAAAATGTAAAAGAATGTAAGTCTCCTCAACAGTTAAGAGAGTTATTTGCAATAACCTATTTGAGGTATAAACGTTCCTACAAATGCTTTTCATTTATGGAATGAATTCAAAAATTTCATGTGTGAAAACCTTTTAGAAAAATTTTCAGAAAACGATTCGTGCTTTATTAGTTATTGAGGACATTTTGTTCATTAATAAATTGTCATGTCAACAGTTAGACCTTCGAATACCTCAATCTTTATCAGCTATTATAAGAGCTGTAAATGCAGATTCAGAAGGAGAACAAACAATTTTTGACGAAATGTACCAAAGAGCCAATGCCGAGCAGCGATCCGCTATTGATTTAGTTTTATAGTAAATTTTAAATTATTACCAGTATTACGGTTGCAAAATTTTCGGTTTTACAGCTCATGCTGGTTCTGGTAAGATTTTTACCCAAACCGCAATTCTTCATAAATTCAAATCTCTGGAAATCTACTGCAATGCGTGCGGTTTCAGTGGTATTGCATTCAATCTATCAATTCAAAGTCGAACTTTTCCCAACGTTTTCAAAATACCTGTACCGATTTTAGGGAATTCCGTATCAAAGCTCTCCGTAAAAAGTGGCCAAGCACAGTTCATAAAGTCTGCATCTGTCACAATTACAGATGAAATTTCAATGTGCCCGCTGAATGCTCTCAAATTAGTTGACCATTCTTTAAACGATTCATTCGGTACTTCAACTAAACTTTTCGGAGGTAAGACTATTTTACTCTGTGGAGATTTTTGACGAATATTGCCAGTTATATCTTACGGTACACGTGTACCACTTAGCGATTGAAAAATGACGGTGTTTTGTAACACAAGAATGTTAGACTGGCTGCCAATGTACATACTCAACGAGAAGAAAGACGTTTTCACGTCAAAAAGAAAAGGTAGAAAATAGAAGTTTGTTTGTTTGTACGGAAACTCCAAACATATTTGAGTTAACCCAAAACTTCACAATTGAGTTAAAAACATATGATCCACGATAAATGCAGCAAAAGCTTTTCTATGGACTTTTGTAATACAACGCAGGACAATGTTGATAGCTATCCAGTTTAGATGCGTCGTGTTAGTGGCATAACAGTTAACGTTCGTGGCCACTCTATTGATAATTGTTATGTTGTTCCTTAAAATCCATATCTTATAGCGACATTAGCCCAACAACTTTATTTATAAAGGGTACGATTGTGCCTCATTACAGTTTGGAAGAGTTAGTGGTGCACTTCAGGGCCAAGTTCATATAGAAATCGATAGCTTTTTTAGCTAACGGTAGCGCATAAATGAGCATTCAATGCATTACAAGTCACATAATATATTATAGTTCGAATTGAATATCACTTGCCTCATCTGCAAAATGTGGCCTTTCAGGATGGAAA
Organism: Chrysops caecutiens; assembly: GCA_963971475.1. Lineage (NCBI taxonomy): Eukaryota > Metazoa > Arthropoda > Insecta > Diptera > Tabanidae > Chrysops > Chrysops caecutiens. The sequence goes on along the minus strand of OZ020568.1, from coordinate 31,257,191 downwards.
TGTTTAGCAAGCTATTCAAAATCACGAAAAAACAAAATTGACTGAATTCCATGAAATCAATCGAGTTGATTCGCCCGATTTTCTGTAAACATAGACGCCGATACATAATATTTGGGTAGATAATGAAAAGAAATGGAAAAAACGTCAACGAGCTATTGCTAGATTATTTTATGTTATTCCAAAAGATGTTGAACTGTTTAATTTGAGACTTCTTTTGCTTCATGTTCGAGAGCCCATTTGTTTTCAGGATTTGCGTACTGTCGGTCATATTATTTACCCCACATTTTCAGCTGCAGCACATGCACGAGTTATCGCATCAAACGATGGGGAGTGCCGTGAATGTTAATAAAATGTAAAAGAATGTAAGTCTCCTCAGCAGTTAAGAGAGTTATTTGCAATAACCTATTTGAGGTATAAACGTTCCTACAAATGCTTTTCATTTATGGAATGAATTCAAAAATTTCATGTGTGAAAACCTTTTAGAAAAATTTTCAGAAAACGATTCGTGCTTTATTAGTTATTGAGGACATTTTGTTTTAATAAATTGTCATGTCAACAGTTAGACCTTCGAATACCTCAATCTTTATCAGCTATTATAAGAGCTGTAAATGCAGATTCAGAAGGAGAACAAACAATTTTTGACGAAATGTACCAAAGAGCCAATGCCGAGCAGCGATCCGCTATTGATTTAGTTTTATAGTAAATTTTAAAGTATTACCAGTATTACGGTTGCAAAATTTTCGGTTTTACAGCTCATGCTGGTTCTGGTAAGATTTTTAGCCAAACCGCAATTCTTCATAAATTCAAATCTCTGGAAATCTACTGCAATGCGTGCGGTTTCAGTGGTATTGCATTCACTCTATCAATTCAAAGTCGAACTTTTCCCAACGTTTTCAAAATACCTGTACCGATTTTAGGGAATTCCGTATCAAAGCTCTCCGTAAAAAGTGGCCAAGCACAGTTCATAAAGTCTGCATCTGTCACAATTACAGATGAAATTTCAATGTGCCCGCTGAATGCTCTCAAATTAGTTGACCATTCTTTAAACGATTCATTCGGTACTTCAACTAAACTTTTCGGAGGTAAGACTATTTTACTCTGTGGAGATTTTTGACGAATATTGCCAGTTATATCTTACGGTACACGTGTACCACTTAGCGATTGAAAAATGAGGGTGATTTGTAACACAAGAATGTTAGACTGGCTGCCAATGTACATACTCAACGAGAAGAAAGACGTTTTCACGTCAAAAAGAAAAGGTAGAAAATAGAAGTTTGTTTGTTTGTACGGAAACTCCAAACATATTTGAGTTAACCCAAAACTTCACAATTGAGTTAAAAACATATGATCCACGATAAATGCAGCAAAAGCTTTTCTACGGACTTTTGTAATACAACGCAGGACAATGTTGATAGCTATCCAGTTTAGATGCGTCGTGTTAGTGGCATAACAGTTAACGCTCGTGGCCACTCTATTGATAAACGTTATGTTGTTCCTTAAAATCCATATCTTATAGCGCCATTTGATTGCCACTTAAATGCGGAAGTTCTTAGAACAGTTGAGAGCCCAACAACTTTATTTATAAAGGGTACGATTGTGCCTCATTACAGTTTGGAAGAGTTAGTGGTGCACTTCAGGGCCAAGTTCATATAGAAATCGATAGCTTTTTTAGCTAACGGTAGCGCATAAATGAGCATTCAATGCATTACAAGTCACATAATATATTATAGTTCGAATTGAATATCACTTGCCTCACCTGCAAAATGTGGCCTTTCAGGATGGAAATGTCTAGCAAGCTATTCAAAATCACGAAAAAACAAAATTGACTGAATTCCATGAAATCAATCGAGTTGATTCGCCCGATTTTCTGTAAACATAGACGCCGATACATAATATTTGGGTAGATAATGAAAAGAAATGGAAAAAAAGTCAACGAGCTATTGCTAGATTATTTTATGTTATTCCAAAAGATGTTGAACTGTTTAATTTGAGACTTCTTTTGCTTCATGTTCGAGAGCCCATTTGTTTTCAGGATTTGCGTACTGTCGGTCATATCATTTACCCCACATTTTCAGCTGCAGCACATGCACGAGTTATCGCATCAAACGATGGGGAGTGCCGTGAATGTTAATAAAATGTAGAAGAATGTAATTCTCCTCAACAGTTAAGAGAGTTACTTGCAATAACCTATTTGAGGTATAAACGTTCCTACAAATGCTTTTCATTTATGGAATGAATTCAAAAATTTCATGTGTGAAAACCTTTTAGAAAAATTTTCAGAAAACGATTCGTGCTTTATTAGTTATTGAGGACATTTTGTTCATTAACAAATTGTCATGTCAACAGTTAGACCTTCGAATACCTCAATCTTTATCAGCTATTATAAGAGCTGTAAATGCAGATTCAGAAGGAGAACAAACAATTTTTGACGAAATGTACCAAAGAGCCAATGCCGAGCAGCGATCCGCTATTGATTTAGTTTTACAGTAAATTTTAAATTATTACCAGTATTACTATTGCAAAATTTTCGGTTTTACAGCTCATGCTGGTTCTGGTAAGACTTTTACCCAAACCGCAATTCTTCATAAATTCAAATCTCTGGAAATCTAATGCAATGCGTGCGGTTTCAGTGGTATTGCATTCACTCTATCAATTCAAAGTCGAACTTTTCACAACGTTTTCAAAATACCTGTACCGATTTTAGGGAATTCCGTATCAAAGCTCTCCGTAAAAAGTGGCCAAGCACAGTTCATAAAGTCTGCATCTATCACAATTACAGATGAAATTTCAATGTGCCCGCTGAATGCTCTCAAATTAGTTGACCATTCTTTAAACGATTCATTCGGTACTTCAACTAAACTTTTCGGAGGTAAGACTATTTTACTCTGTGGAGATTTTTGACGAATATTGCCAGTTATATCTTACGGTACACGTGTACCACTTATTGAGAATTGCCTTACTTCATGGTCCGAATTTTCAAAATTCCACAAAATAACTTTTACCCAAAACATAAGAGCTTTACCTCATGAAATTGATTTCGTTGAATTTCTTAAATCTCTGGTAATTGGACTTTACCCACATTTCCAGATTTCAGACAAGGTGTTATTGAAACTCTTTCTCAATAGTTAGCAGAAACTTCGTGATTGCAGATACTTATGACAATGTATCTGAAACCATAAAGTCTAATAATATTTTCAATTCGGTTTTATTAGCACCCACATATGAAGACTGCACTTGCATTGATGCAAAAATTTAAACAGTCTGTCCGGAGAGGAACGAATATATTTGAGTTCCAATAAAATCTTGAGTGATGATTATAGAGAGCAAAATCAATTTCCAGTGGAATTTTTAAAATTAGTTGATGTAAGTAGGTTCCCCATCCCACAAATTTATTTTCAAAACCAAATTTCATAATTTTACATATTCGTAATTTGAGTACACGATATGACTTGCTTGGTCAATGGCACACCTATTCGTTTAGTTCAAATGCAAAAAAATTGTTAGGATTGTGAGATTTTAGCAGAAATTTTTCGAAACACACGTATTTTGACACCACAAATACACCTTGATTATACAGGCATACTTCTGTCTTTTTCCCTTCAAAGAACCCCTTGACCAGTCATTCCGGCTTTTGGGATGACAATTAATAAGTCCCAGGAGCAGACGTTTCAAAAACTAGGAATCATACTCAAACAACATGTATTTTCTCACCGTCAATTGTATGTTGTAGCCAGTAGAGTTAAAAAGTATTTTTATGAGAAAATTTGAAGATCCGCAACCGCACCCGCAAGGTTTTCGATAATTATAGATCTGGCCTCATTCAACATAGATGTACTTTGACGTGCAAAATGAGCTTAAATGATTGCTTCTACGGTCTGAACTAAATCAACTCTTTACTTACAATGCTACTGTTTATATAGCGTAGAGCGTAGCGAGCAGGTGGCGTCCCCATCGAACCTTTATAGGACAAATTTTCTTGATATTGAAATTACTTAACAGATTTATAAACCAGCAAGCATCAGTCGCAGCCATACTGATTGCCACATACTCTGACTCCGCAGAGGATAGACTAACACTAGGAAATCAAACAATTCACAAACATTAAACAATAGCCTGTTGTTGATTTTCTGTCTTTCAAATCTTCCCCCCCCCCCCCCCCCGTTAGAATCGCAATATCCCATTAACATATCTTTATTACATTTATATTTCAGGCTGTAATTTGAAATATCTCAGAACTCCTTTTAGTGCTGTTAGCAATAAGTTATTTGCTTTGTTCTGATATCGGCTTAAAATTGACACAGCATATGACAAACTGTCGTGTCCGAACGAAGCCACATGTCCAAATGAAGCCACGGCGGGTGTGAGCGCAGGCGTGAGCAACTTCACAGGGAAGCGAGTGGCGAGTTGTCAGAAACGTAACCTTAATAAGCAAAGTCATCTCATGTAGTTTGAAAAGTAATAGAGATCAAATAATTGCATACCTCAATATATTATTCCTCATTCCGTGACAAATCACAAACTACCTTTAATTTTTCTACATTTCTTTTCAATATTTCTACCAATTACGGAATCATTATTTTCTTCTAATATTCTGACATTGAAATTAAGGTCCATAGGAGTGTCATGACCTTGAATCATCAATCCCATTGTAGTACGTTTAAAGTTCTCTAAAGCTGATTCAATGAATACTATAAAGCAGCATATGTACTAATGGGCTTGTAACCAGGTCGATCGAAAATCAATAACTGATCGATCACAATAGTCGACACCAAAAAACACGTTGTAATCTGAAAACTTAAAATTGTCCCAAACCCAAAAATCACCAAAAAAGAACAAAATCAAGAAACTGATCGAAAATCAATAACTGATCGATCACAATAGTCGACACCTAAAAACACGTTGAAATCTGAAAACTTAACATTGTTCCAAACCCAAAAATCACCAAAGAGAACAAAATCAAGAAACTGATCGAAAATCAATAACTGATCGATCACAATAGTCGACACCTAAAAACACGTTGAAATCTGAAAACTTAAAACTGTTCCAAACCCAAAAATCACCAAAAAAGAACAAAATCAAGAAACTGATCGAAAATCAATAACTGATCGATCACAATAGTCGACACCTAAAAACACGTCGAAATCTGAAAACTTAAAATTGTTCCAAACCCAAAAATCACCAAAAAAGAACAAAATCAAGAAACTGATCGAAAATCAATAACTGATCGATCACAATAGTCGACACCCAAAAACACGTTGAAATCTGAAAACTTAAAATTGTTCCAAACCAAAAAATCACCAAAAAAGAACAACATCAAGAAACTGATCAAAAATCATTAACTGATCGATCACAATAGTCGACACCAAAAAACACGTTGAAGTCTGAAAAGTTAAAAACGTCCCAAACCAAAACAAAAACAAGAACCAATCAGGAATCAATAACCTATCGATCAGATTATTTGAAAACAAGCACATTGTAACAGAAAAACCTAAAACTGTTTTAAACCAAAAACCACAAAAAGGAACAAAAACAAAAATCAATCACAAATTAATGATCAATCGATCAAGCAGGTTTCAAAACCAATACCACACAAAATTTCAAATCCACAAAAGAATCAAAAGGAAACCAATAAGGGATGCCAATATTAAAAACATCGATTCCGAAATTATAAATATTTATTAGACACCACATCAAAACAAACTTAATAACTAATCGAACATGAAATCGAATACAAACTTAAGAGAATCAATTTGTTTGTTATCACTTAAATTGAAACATCGGTTCCATTGAACTAACGATCAATCACCATGATCGGAATCAATCACTCGATATCTAATTATTAAACTGCCGACCGACTAACCGATACAACACTCGCGACGCGCGACAACAAACTGAAGGCATGACGCCACGAGATAACCCATTCCAGCATGAGGAATGCCGCGTCAACAAAGAACTGGCGTAATGACGCCACATCACGCCATCCCGGAATGCACCACGCCAGAGACGACAAAAGATGACACCACGAATTCCGTTGAGTGAAGACGCCGTTCCCATCAAAAAATGCCCCTGTCTGCAAAATATTATCACCACGAAACATTATTTAGATGCGGAACAAAAACTTACCCACGAGAAATGCCCCTGTCTGCAAAATATTATCACCATGGATGTCGCATGCCACTTTCTTGGGAATTTACTTCGACCTCCGGCAGAGTCTTCGAATTTCATAAAAAATGTCAAAAATGCATGGATAATGACAAAAATGTATGGGAACGTGCGAAATTCAAATTCCGTTCCCATACGTTTAAGAAACGGTTACACGCGCAATGAAAATTGACTACGCGCGTGTAGCCTTGGACATGACGCATTCAGGAACATTCTCACGGTGGAAAATGCTGTGCAAAGCAAGAAAAACAGTATAAAACAGGGAAACGGAAAACATTTAGGCAGTTAGTGATCCGCGACGGGAATACGACGACTCTTCGCGTACCAGAAGAGTCTTGAAGGAAGACCTTGCCCATACAAACATCTTTAGAAGGAAGACATCACCTCCACAGCCAATTCTGAAGGAAGACATTGCTTCTCCAACCAATTCTGAAGGAAGACATTGCTTCTCCAGCCAATTCTGAAGGAAGACATTGCGTCTCCAGCCAATTCTGAAGGAAGACATTGCTTCTCCAGCCAACTCTGAAGGAAGACATTGCCTCTACGGACATCTTGAAGGAAGACATTGCTTCTCCAGCCAATTCTGAAGGAAGACATTGCTTCTCCAGCCAACTCTGAAGGAAGACATTGCCTCTACGGACATCTTGAAGGAAGACATTGCTTCTCCAGCCAACTCTGAAGGAAGACATCGTCTCCCTGCAGAAGTCAACAGAAGAACTCCGCTCTTTTGGGTGAATTGACCTAGTAGTCAACACCGAAACACTGAAAGGTCCTAGTAGACCTCAGTTCTCTCCGAGTAGGGGAGTTGGTTATGTCAAGCGGAGAAAATCCTAATCTCAAGGAAGCATTGAAGAATCCGGCAGCTGGCCCCAGACCGATTACCATCGAGGAGTATCATCAGCGTCAGCTTGAACGACGTCCTAAGGAAGTTAATCCACCCCCAGCGAAGAAACAGAAGTCTGGTTCGGAGGCTTACTTCAAGCGGAAGCTTCAGGAGGCACAAAGAGAACTCATCCTAGCAAGTACTAAGGAAGCCAGAAGAATAGCCAGCCAGAAGATCAACGAGCTGAAAATGGAGCGAAGAAACTACCGACAGCTGAAGAAGACCCTCAAGCAGGAAATGATGTAAGAAAGAGCTCAGCAGCATACTAACTTTCCGAGAGTAAACCCGCCATTGTAATCATTAGAAAAAAGAGAATAAACGTTATGTACCATTATTTCCGAGTATCACTTTGAAACGTCCCAACCAAATATCGATTTTTCGTGAATGATTCTATGTCCTTTGATCAAAACCCCAGAAAACCCCAACAGGAGTAAACATTGCTATACAATCTTACATTTAAAAGTTTTGTTTTATTTTTTGAAGATATTCTTTTTGACTTAATTTGGTGACTCTATTTTGTAAATCCTATCTTACCCGTATACCTTGAAAGTTTGACACCAATCCTAATTCTTGCATTCTAAATTCTTTGTTTAACAATGCTTTTAAGTCGCATATTTCACTTTCAGTGTAACCAAAAAATTGTAAATTGTCAACATACAATAAGAAATATATGTTCGCATCACCATAATATATGTTTTGTATACAAACAGGTACAGGTTGTATACAATCACTTTAGGATCTTAGAAAGCCTTGTGTTATCATAGAGTTGAATTTATCATTCGAGTAGTTTAACAATAGTTTTATCTCTACTATAGGCACCCTCTGGTAACTCTAAATAGACTTCTTTGTCAATATTTCCATATAAGAAGGCCCCTGTCACGTCCATCTGGTAAATTGGTAAATTCTACGGCTATAGTACACTTACGGTCACTCCGCGTTTATTATTTTTTCCTGGAATAAATCACATATTTAGGAAGATATACTCATTATCTTTCATTTAAGGGGTGGGCGAATGTATTTTATGGGGTATTTATATCAAAAATCGGCTTTTATTCCGCGAGGCGCTCATACAAAAATTTGCCATTTTCCAAAGTTCTAGTACAAATCAAACAATTTTTCCTTTAACGAATGATACGGGGGGTAGTGGGGTGTCAAAAGTTTTCAAAGTCCACCCTTTAAAATGCACAGAATAGTCTAATATATCCAAATATGTGTTTCTTTTTTGATAAAAATTACTAATAAAAAGTGACCTTAAGTGTACTGTCCCCAATTCAACTTAGTAGCCACTGACACAAATAACCTGAAAGTGGACAAATTTGCCACTGGGGCATAAATTTCCCATGAATGTAACATGTCACCTTCTTCAAAGCCTCTAGCTACCAGTCTAACTCTAGCTACCATGTTGTACACTCCCATTTCAATTTTTAATTTTGAACACCCATTTGCTGCTTACTGTCTTTACAGGTTTTCATTCACGGTTTCCAGTTCTCTCTACAGGTTTTTGCCATTTTTCTGCATGTCGTCTTTGCATAGCTTCTCGATATGTTCTAGGCTCATTTTCCTTGGTGGAAACCTGACGACAGGTATAGAATGAAGTATAGAATGATATACTTCTCTGACGTGATAATGAGCTTAAATCTTCTTCATGACTTGTGCCTCTATCGCTGGAACATGGCTGATACATACTTATGTCACTTTCTGTAGATACATCTGTAGTACAAGGTTTCCTCAAAGTCTCTAGAATGCTGTTCGTCTTCACTGGGTTCCATCCGCTCTACACCTTCGTTGGACTGTTCATCTCCTTCTTTCATTTTCTCTTCACTACATGCCTGATCCTCATCAGGCCTTTCGAGCATATTTGTATCATATTGCAGCATGACCGAGTGTTGCGTCTTCTCCTCGTTCCGTTCTAGAAAAACAATATCCCTTTTCACATCAACACGGTTTTTCTTTGGAAGAAATATCCTGTACGCTTTAACATCTTCTCCGTATCCCACCATGACTCCTTTCTCTCCATAAGAGTCCCATTTTCGCCTCTTTTCCTTTGGGATATGGACAAAAACAGGTGTACCAAAGGTTTTTAATTCATTTATATCGTACTAGCTGTGCCCCGCGGGTTCACCCGCGTTAAATTTAATCGTGCATGCTGCCTGTTTTATAAACTTACCATAAAAAAAAAGAGATGGTGAAGACCGAGTTACGGAACTAACCACTCGTAACTTAAAACTGTGAACGAAACTAACTATTTAAAAAACCTCGTTATTAATTTTACAAATCTTGACCAACGCATCGAAGGAACATAGTAAACAACATAGCAAATAACAGATGGCATCGTTTGCATGGGAAAACATGGGTTTTATCCTTTGACAAATTTCTGCTGATAGCCAAGACAAAGTAAGAATAAAAAACAGAAATGTGAGTAGTAACCCGAAAATTTTACCTGTTAGAAGAATGAAAGTGGTAGGAAATGTTTATTAGGGGCAATAAGATGAGGTACAAACAGGGGACATGAAAAATTTGTTGCTGCGTTCTGGTTGAACAGTTTATTAACACGCGTATGTACAACAACATGGGGCAGAACATGGTCTAACATTAAAAACCTTCTATATAAATGTTTGTAAGGAACTAAATCCGCTAATAAAAAAACTTAGAAAACCAATTATAAAAACCTTAGCTGCGAAAAGAAGCTATTCTTAAATCCTACAAAAATACACCTTTTTGAAAAAACTTTTTCACACTTATATCTATGAGTAGTAGTTAAAATGTAACAGCCTTAACCTGAAATGGTCAAAAGTACGCTCATCAATGAAAAGTAATAAAACGAAATTATTCAAACTCATCAAATTATTCAACATTGTTAACCTAGCTGTATGTGTATGTATATTATGGTGATTATTTCCCCTATGAAGACCAAGAAGAAAAACAGGAGAATTTTCAAATAAATCTCTATAGATCCTAGCATTTATATTGAGAAATAATGACTTTATTCCGTAGTGAAATAGTTTTCATAGAACTTTCCATACAGAAATACACAATTGAAATTACCATACAGAAAGTAACGAATCATATCGAATATGTATCCAGACACTTTGTTGAATTATTGCAATGCTGATGCGCGTCAGCACAACATTTTGTTGCTGCAGTCATGCGTCAGCGCAACATTTATGTTGCTGCAGTCATGCGTCAGCGCAACATGTTTATTTGTAATGTGAACTGAGATAATTCGTACATATTCCCAATTACTCTCTGTCTCTTAAGTTTGAACGCATCAAACATATGTACTACGCATCAGTGTGGGTTGATAACGAATTGTAGCGTCACTCACTATCGTGCTGAAGAGAGAGAGAGTAATCGGCAATCATATGAACGAGTTGCTTTAACTATCAGAAAAAACAAAAATGATGCGTTGACGCATGACTGCAGCTATACTATATCTAGACTATATCTTTACTTCTTCGCTACTTTGGGGAGTACCACGATTATATATAGCCTTTTGTGAGACGTCGCATCACCTAAAAGCAAAAGAGGTTAAAACACCATAATAATGCAAACACGTAGCACCTACCATACCCATAACACCGGATAACCTAAAAAACAAAGTACACAAAAAACATAATAATCATAATCACCATTTCACTCACCACTCTAAATCAACAAGAGAAGTGATGTTTATGTTCACGTTGACAATGGTAAGGCGCAACAGTTCAGCATATAAACATAGGAAAATATAATGCACATATCACCATGCTCACCATCAAGCAACACAGTCACCGAAGTGTTCCAAAACAAAATAACCCTAGAAGAAATCAAACATCAGACATCAGCTGGTTCCAAAAAACTTACCCGAACATCGCCGTCCACATAAATCTACATAAAAACACATAAAACTATATAAAACAAACATAAACAACTGCACACTGTCACTTGCCAAAACTGACTGTCACATGTCGAAGTCAAACACATGTGGAAAAGTGAGTTCTAAAAAAACTCAACTGGTCACTACATGATGGAGCCACCGTACACTAAAAGGAATTTAGCAACACATGACAACATCGCACTAACGGACGAAATTCCCGCTTTCAAAATATAAAAAGCCGGCGAAACCTAGGGAAAGCATCAGTTGTCAAAGCTAAACCTGACTGGGAGAATATCCAAGAAAGGACAAGTGAGTACAACTAGCGCCGAAAGTGGTCCGTAAAGCCCATCGGTTAAAAGGAATTGGGGTTGAAAGAGGTTGAAAAAACACATCATCCCAATTTCAAAATCATCTACCGAACATGGTTCCAGCAACCTACCGGTCTTTTGGGGGCGTCTAAAGTGAAAGTGGTTGTATAAACCCATCGTTTAACGTCCAAACCAACCAACCGAACACGGTTCCTGGAACCTATCGGTTTCTGGGGAATCCCCAAGTTGAAAGCGGTTGATAAGACCCATCAACTGGGTTCCTAGTCAGCCGAACTAATAAATTGTTCCATCCTCAGTGCCGGAATCGCCTAGGAAACCACTAACGGAGGCTTTGCGTGACTCGGGGGCCAGTCCTAGGCCTATCACACTAGAGGAGTAGCGCGCCCGGAACTCAGCCAGACGAGAGATTGCACGGCCATCCCCCCAGCCCAACGGTCGTGTCCCGAAACGCCGCACGGGAAAGGAGGCTAACTTCCGCCGGGCAATAGAGGAGGTCCGTCGTCGCCTGCTGTTGGCCGTAGGGCAGGAACAACGACTAAAAAGCAGTAGGGAGTTGCAGAAGCTGCACAACGAGCGGCTTAAGTATAGAAAGGAGAAGCGAGTTAGTAAAAATAAAGAAAAAAAACAAGTGAGAGAGTAATAAAAGAATAAAAAATAAAAGAAGAGAAGAGAAAATTATGAAAGAAAAGTAAATAAAAAAAATATAAAGATACCCTGGAGAACACGAATTCAAATCCGCCTAACAGCCGGAAATTTTGGCTATGTATAGGTTTAAGAATTATTCTGTAATACGAGTTTATATTCATTCGCGTACGAAAAGAAATTAGTAGGATCTAGAAGTTGGATTATATAGAGATTTTGTAATAAGGTTGTAGGAATTAGCAAAAATTTGATTGTTATAGAGATCTTGTAATCAATAGGAGCGATCATGAGTTTGGATTATATAGAGATTTTGTAATTAAGTGGCGTATGTAAAGAACTTAGAATAAGGTTCAATTAAATAACAACTTTCAAAAAAGAAAGCAGGACTTTGATTTATCAAATGGGTTGTCAACCTTCGACATTTAACTGTATTGAATTCAATAACAAAAATTAAACCACCACAAGCCTATAGCCTTCCTAAAATAATGGACTGTCTAATAAAAAATAAATTCAAATCGGAATAGTAATTCCTGAGATCATCGCGAACAAACAAATTCTTGATAATAAATAAATTCAAATTCAAATTCAATTCAAATTCTTAAATTAATATTATTATTTATATCGTTTTGTTTTTTGGTCCCGTATGGGGTTTTTCCGGGCTCTTTGCTTTACGTAGTCCGGTTTAATACTAACGCTGCTATTTGAACAACTTCTGCCCATAACTTCTTTGGTAAGCCTTTAGCACACAACATTGTTCTCGCTGTTCAACTAAAGTACGATTTTCTCGCTCTGCTTTGCTATTTTGTTCTGGCGCATACGACACCGTGGTTTGGTGTATAATGCAACTTCTAGCAAATAAGTTTCACACTTCTTGGTTTATAAACTCCAATTCATTGTCTATTCAAAAGTTGTGTATTTTATTGTAAGTAGTATTTTCAGCTTTGTTTATAAAATTCTCGATAAACCCCGTTCGGTAGTTGGAATAGTCGTCTTTAATGACAATGAAATTTATGTTTTTGTTTTACTAGCGTAAAGCAGCTCTTACACTCTACTTGTGTATTGTCGCTCATTGAAACGTTATTGTTTTGTAGCACAGTTTTCACATGTTGTAAGTTTTGGTGAGATAGTCTTTCGTGCCACTCTTTCAGACTTGATTGTTCTTGCGGTACATTTGCTACTTCACAATTGTAGCGTACGTCCATATAATACATATCGCCTTTACGATTAGCCACCGCACATACCCTGCTCTGTTTATACAATTTACATACGTTTTCGTTTATAATCATAACATGTTTGCAATTTAGTGGAAGCGACATCAACACTTTTGTGATTACAAATTTTTCTGATATACTTTCTCCCATCTGCTCTAACTGATTCTTCAATTCATCGATTTTGGATGGGAATGTAGACATAGCTGTTCCCTCCTCTTATATATATTGGAAGAACCGCTGCTGTACGATATGTTTGCTAGTTTCTGATGTTTGTTCGTAAACGCTAGTAAGCTTGTTCCACATTTCTACCGACGTAGTACACGTTACAATATGCATCATCGCACTTTCTGACATTCTAGTCGCTTGCGTTTTTCTTTTCCCATTTCGCCTATCCAGTCGCCTCCTCCGGTTTCACACTCTTTCCTTGAACCACACCTAGAAGGTCTTGACTCCGAAGTAGAATTATGGATTGGAACTTCGACACATTCCAATTTGATGCTCGCTCCAATTTTTATTCTCATCCATTTTATTTATTTCCTTTCTGCTCGTCCCGTTCTTGTAGTAACAATTAATTTTCGTCCTGCCACGTGTTGGTTTCAATCTCAAAAGGGCTGCACGCAACCACGCCTATGCCGACAGTAATTTATTTGGCGAAGCGATACTCGACCCTTTTCCTTCACTTAGAATTCGTAGGATTATATGCCTGGACCCATATCCTGAAGGAAAATAATAAGTAAAACACACCAGGTTTCTTTGGAAGTTAATATATTAGGGGCCTTTATACTCCAGATGTTATATCCACAAATGTATAGATAAAGGTATTTATATAGACCAAAAAACTTTTTCTCATTTCCAAGAACAACTTATTCACAATAGTGTTGCCATCCTATGAATACTACATCAAGTCGTGTCAAACTTAAGGCCACTGACAGGCAATTGTTTTGCCAGGCTAAAGGTATTACATTGAGTTTTACCGACAAAAATCTTGAAAACCAAGGCTTCTTAAATAGTGTTACTTCCTGAAGATCAGAACTAACTTAGGGTGCCTTATTAAAATTCTATTACCACGAGCCGAAACAACCATATCAAACGTAACAACAATCTGCAGTCTAGTGGTAAAATTAGAATCTTCTTCCAATAATAGCCCAAATTGGAAGATTCTTTATCAACATTCAGTCGCAGGTGTGCGCGCTGTTAAAAGGAATGGCAGCCACTGTTAGCACGGAAATGCAACCCCAAACATTAACCCAACCTGTCCCACAGTTCCATCATTCCTAGCAGGCCACTTCAACTCCTACCACCGTGCCTGGGCCGCCCCCTCAACTAACGCTTCGGGCAAAAAACCATTTTGCTTCATGACTAGCCAGACGAGCCAACATTCTATGGTCTGGTCTGTAACAAAGTGTTCGATCAAGGACTTAGCAAAGACGTTCACTGCAACATCCACATAAAAGCACCAGACGAACTCGGCCTGAATCACAAACCAGTCATCTTCCTGCAAAGGCTTATATGCATCAACATCCTTCCTCAAATGCATAAAAATAGTAGACTGGAAAGCCTTCTGCATTTCTCTGTAACAGACAGTGACATAGATGACGCTGTTAAGTTCCTCACAGACAAAACGACGACAGCATCTCAACACACACAATCGATTCCAGACGGAAGATACAACTCTTACGATCCGCCAAGAGAAATAAGAAGCCTCATTCGCCCGAGGAACAGGGAACAAAAAAGAGCTCAGGGAAAGAGTAACCCCACACTGCGCAGAAAGGCTAACCGAATGACAAACGAGCTCCGAGTTCACATAAGCCATTTGAAAAATTAAAGATTGGGTAATTTCCTCCATAACCTTGAAACAGGTCACAAAAGTTTCTGGAGAATCAAAAAATACTTCGGAAACAGTATAATGATACCAAACCTACAAGGCCAAAATGGTGGCATCATTTGTGACTGCTCACGGAAGAGCAGAAACTTTTGCAGACGCGCTAGAACTGCAATTCCGCGGAAACTCATCATATGATTCGTCTGATGGAAGTTCCCTGATAGAGACACGACCATCAGAAGTCGGTCGATCAACGGAATTCATTGACGAAAAATGAATCAGTCAAACATCATGCGGCTGTCGCGGTGGAAATGAGAAAACCTGCGACGCGTTAAAGTATGATGGACGAGGAACTCGCGTGCCATAAAATTACTATCATTTATTATCAATGAGATCAGAGATGCCAACTTACTTCACAACAGTTCATGCTTATAATCTACGCTACTCCTCCACTAATTGATTTGTCTATTCAAGTCCTGCCCCCTGGTTTCTGATTTCGTTTACGCACCTTCCGCGCTGCTGGCTGCTATGTGTCCGCACTATTCTCCAATTTACCACCTTCAATTTCTTCTACTTCTACTTTTGACCGATTGTTAGCGCCTTTCATTATTTTATCTCTTACAAGGTCTTTCCATATTTTATCCTATATTATGTCTTTGTATTTTTTTCAGATTCACCACTTTTGATTTCTTCTTACTTTTTATCAAAGGACAACGTTTTTTCTTACTTTATCCTTTAGAATGTCTTTGTACTTTTCTCAGATTCACCACTTTCAGTTTGTTCTCTCTTTCTATAAATTGACAACGTCTTTCCTTACTTTATCCTTTAATATGTCCTTTCTCAAGTTCACCACTTTTAGTTTCTTCTCACTTTTTATAAATTGTCCACGTCTTTTATTATTACAACTCCATTTTGAATTTCTTCTTACCTTTTTGAATTATGACAACGTCTTTTCTAACTCTCGCTTTAATATGTCTCCGCAGTTTTCTAAAGTTCTTCTTTAATTTTCTCAAATTCTTTTTTTTTTTTTTTTTTTAGAAAAGTTTTATTCTCAGACGTTTTACAATATGAGACTTATATCTAACACGAATAATATGCTAACCTCGGAAAAAAATTTATCGTACTTAACAGCTAGTTTAAACCTATCTATATCTAAGTACAAGCTTGTAGGTGAACTTAGTTTCTAAGATTACGTAATTGTGTTATTGATATGCTAATACTAGGTAAAAAGACGCCAACAAAAACCTAATCTTATGATAAATAAAACATTGTTTTTCTTATCTTACATTATTCCTAATGCTATTATTGTTTGTTAAATTAATTTTTTGTTTTTTTTTTATAAATTTTCTATTGTCGTAAATCTCCTAAGTGATGTTGTCAAGGCTATAAAGGGAGAGGAGTTGCCAAATCAGTAACTGTTTGGGGTTACAAGGGTTAGGGGGGGATGTATAGGAGTTGGATGGGTTTGATAGGTTGCATTGCATAAAGATATTTAATGTCTTCGTTGATTAATGTCGCGTTTTTCAGTAGTTTATTTGCGTGTGAGTTGAGTCGGGTAACGTACCGGTTTTGGAGGTTATTGAGGTAGTTTTTTATTGGGGGGCAGTTAACAGAGGCGTAGAGTTCCGCATTTGTTATGGTATGTGTCAGTTCTTGGTCATGGGTCCGTCTTTTGTAAGTTTTACCGACAATTGTACGAAGACAATGCCTTTCGAGGACCGCAATGCGTTTCATATTCGTTTTTGCTACCAGTCTGTTCCAAATAGGTGCTCCGTAAGTGAGGGTCGGTCTTATTATTTGTTTGTAAAGTAGCAGTTTTATGTCTCTGTGAAGCCCACTGTTGCGGTTCAATAAGTGGTTTAACGAGAGCTTCACCAGTTTTGCGATTCTCACTCTCTCTCTCACATGTAAGCCAGTTCCTTTGAAGTGTATTGCCTCGCACTTGCTCGTGTTGACTTTCAGTCTCCACGCTTGGAAGAATTCTGAGATGCCCTTCAGTGCACTATTCAGGTCGCTGATACCTTTCTGTGGTGAGAGAGAGGATGAAAAAGCAATAATGTCGTCAGCGTAACAAATGACTTTTGTATTACAGATAATCCGTGTGGTTATTGTAGGTGGTAAGGATTGTACGTAGTTGTCGGAGTGATACAGAGGTAGATGTCCTAGTGGAAGGTCGGCCAAGAATAGTGCGAAAAGAGTTGGGGAGAGAACTGAGCCTTGGGGGACTCCAGCAACTGGATAGAATGTTTTGGAGTTTACATTCCTATTATGAACAAAGGTTTGTCTATCTGTCATGTACACATCTATCATGTCAGTAAGGTAATCCGGAATCTCATATAGGTAGCGCAGTTTCCAGATTAGCCCTTCCGTCCAGACCGTGTCAAAGGCATTTTTCAGGTCAATTGTCGCTGCGTAGGTGTTTCTTTTAAGTACTGCGTTATGTAACAAATTATTATGCAGAAGAGTGATTGCATCTAGGGTTGAATGTCCCGCTCTAAAGCCAAACTGATAGTCCGGTATCAGTTTTTTGTCTTGAATTATCTTTTGTAATTGCTTCAGAATAATTTTTTCAAGAATTTTACTGATACATGGGAGCAGAGAGATCGGTCTGTAGCTTTTTGGATCCAGGGGATTTTTATTTGGTTTTTTAATTGGTATAACCTTAGCAACTTTCCATGAGCATGGAAAATATCCATTGTTCAGGCAGTTGTTAAAGATTATAGCCAATAGAGTGAAGGAACAATTAGGGAGGTTTTTGATGATGAGGTTGGGTATCCCATCCTGACCTGTGGACTTTTTGGGTTTAAGGGATATGGCGAGATGCTTGATTTGATCTGGTGTGGAGAAAACGTTGGGTTGGAGAGAGTTGGTGTTGCTGGGATGCTCTGGATCGAATTCGCCAACCAACCTATTGACTCTGTTGGCCCTGAATTCAGTGACATCCTCGATAATAATATTATCGGAATTTGACCTAGAGGACGGTTGACATTGAGAGTGAATGTCAGCAAAGGCCGTGGCCAGGAGATTATTTATGTCATTCGCGTTCTGCAAGCATGCATTCGTTGAAGGGTCAACGAGAGCATTCACTGCCAGACTATTATGTGCTCTGAATCTGCTGAGTCCCCTAAACACATTGTTACCTGGCCTTATTGATTGCAACTTATTTCTCAAAGAGCATTGATATAGGTCTCTTATGTTAAGGTCGATGTTTTTAGTAAGTTGTTTAATTTGTTGTTGCAACTCAATATACTGAGCGTCCTTTATGTAGTTACATCGCTTCAGGTAAGCAAAAGTCTGCCTACGTAGTCTTTTTTTTATGGAGATTAGTTTCAGGATGCGTTTAGGCAACTCAACACTACAGCTATTCAGGTGTAGTACTTTTGGAATGCATTTTTGCATACCGCGAACAACGTTTTCAGTGAACCTACTGATTTCCCTCTCAATATCTTGATTGGCTAAGTTGCAATCACTCTTCATGTTTTTAATTTGTTCGGCATT
The DNA here is from genome assembly GCA_963971475.1 of Chrysops caecutiens. Taxonomy (NCBI): domain Eukaryota; kingdom Metazoa; phylum Arthropoda; class Insecta; order Diptera; family Tabanidae; genus Chrysops; species Chrysops caecutiens. The sequence goes on along the minus strand of OZ020568.1, from coordinate 31,238,788 downwards.
TGCTTTCTGAACCATTTTGGTGAATCGGTTCCAATTCGCGGCAGTAAAATTGTAACGCTGAACGGGTTCGTCGTATCGTAATTTGTTAGTACGCCAAGTGGCTGATCTTCTGATTCTGTACCCCAGTGATAATAATACGCCCCTATGGTCTGAAAAACTATCTACCGTTTGTAAGGCATTCGGTCCCAGTGCTGGTGCTAAAACCTCAATATCATCATGGATGATATTAAGGTCAAGGAAGGCACCTGTACGTGGGAAAGTGGGTAATGTAGTAGAGTAAATATTACCGTGCTCTAGTCTCAGCACCCAGTCCAGTAGTGTCTTTCCATTTACGTCTGTCTTTTGGCAAGACCAAAATTTGTTGTGAGCGTTGAAGTCACCCCCTATAATATAAGGGTTCTCGTTGATCGTTTGTCTGAGTTTGTCCAGATCTTGTATTTTGAGGTCGCAGTTACCAATTGATACAGTATGGTACACCGCTGCCAGTGTTAAATGCGACCCGTCTGTCAGAGTCAGTTTGACAACCATGGCCTCAATTGATGTAAATTGTGGTGTGTTGACTATTTCGTACTTGGCGTTGCGCGGTATGATAATAGCTACTCCACCTCCACCCCTGTCTTGTCTGTTTTTCGTAAGTATTTCGTAATCTGTCAGTCTATTTTTGATTTTTGTTCTGTCATCCAGTTTGGTTTCAGTTAGTAACGCAATGTCGACGTTATGTTTGTGCAACATTAATTTGAGTTCATGTTGTCTAGTGAGTGTTCTGAGTGAGTTACAATTAAGCGTAAGGATTTGAAGTTTGCGATTGTTAATGTTTATTTTAATTGCTCAACATATGGTGCTAACTCGTAAGCAAAATTGAATAGAACTTGTTTAGCTTCTGTGGTTTCAGGGCTACCTTTTAGAAAGTTTACTAGGTTATTGATTTTAGTCGCAAATTCAATCAAGTCAGTGTTGAAGTACTTTTTGAATTGGTCGTTCAAAAAGTCAAGGTTATTTGAGAGGTTTGAGGATACACCTGAAGTGGCTGGGATTGGTGTTTTGTCACTACTGGCGACAGTAGCTGAGGTAGAGAAAGTCACAGATTTGGTTGTTGCGGATTTAGGTTCGGTAGATTGTGATTGTACGCCCCCTGTTCTTAGGGCTGAGGTGAAAGAGATGTCGTTTTGTCTATAGCTACGCACTATGTCCTGTTTGTTTCGTTCCGTAATTTTCTGTGCTCCTTTTCTGGCCTCGATACCCTCAAGGAACTCGTTGTATTTTGGACATTGCCTGTAGTTAGCAGGATGTCCATACTGTGTGCAGTTGACGCAGTAGGGTTCCCCCTCATTTCTATCCGACCTACTACAGTTGCCTGGTAGGTGGTTATTGGGGCATTTGACACATCTGTAGGCGAGATTACAATTTTGGGAGATGTGCCCAAACCTTTGACATCTTTTACATTGAGTTATTGGACGATTTTGTACGTTTTCCCACTGAATTTTCTGGTTGAGGATGTACTTAATTGCTGTTAATTCTTTTAGGTTTGTTGACTGGTCAACTTGTACCAGGAACAAATCTAATTGCTTTCCCATTCTTGTCGATGTTGGGGTATTGTACCTGGAAATTTTAAGCTGTGAAAGGCTTGGGATCATCTCCAGTAGGGCTTCTGTGACCTCATCTACAGTGAATTCTGCGTCAACGCCTCTAAGTATGAGTGTTAGCGGCTTTAGTTCCTTGGGGGTATAGGTAAAAAATTTAAGATTTTTCGAGGCCAGAAGGTCTCTTATCTTTTGATAGTCTGTAATCGTGTCTGTTAGAATGTGTGAGCAATTATTATTTAGTCTTTTAAACCTGAAATTGTTGTGTCCTAACAGGGTTCTAAGGGCTGTAGTTAGGTCCTTAATGGAAACTCCATATGACACTATTGGTGGAACTTTTTGTTTTTTGAGAGCGGTCGTTTGTGGAGTAAGTGGTCTTCTCACAGTAGGAGTGGGATTATGACGTGGTCTTTGTACCTCACCCAAGGTGATGTTGGGATATTTGTCCAGAGGTGCAAAGCGGTTCATACTAGAAATGTCGGTTGGTAATTGTACCTGTATGTGAGTTTCTTGTACTAGTGCGTTCGGTTGGGATGGGTGCGTATCGCCGCCTTGCGAGGTATTGCTTGTTTGACCTTTTTCTCTTTCTGGTAGTTTTTGTTGTATATTTTTAGTATATGGAGTGCTTTGTGTCCTAGCAGGGCGTGAGGGTACCGATTGATTCAGTTCCATCAGTTCCCTTTGCTGTTCGGTTCTGTCTGTCTCATGAAATGAATCCATATGCGTAATGAAATGAGTGTCGTCTTGTTCCGGTTCGTGTTGTGTGTTCGAAGTGCTCGCATTTGTTGTGGACTTGCTGGAGGAACTCGTTGTATTATTAATGTTCTGAGGTGTTTGTCCGTCTTGAGCGTTGTCGTCATTGATAATTCTTAATTCTAGGTCTCTGGCATTTTGCCTGGTGACCCGCGGGATCAGAGGAGGAGAGTTTACCATATTAGGTGATGTCGGTCGGGAAGTAGTGTGGAGTGGGTATGGAGTGAGTGGATACACTGTTGTCGGAGATATCACGACCTTTTTTCTTCTTTTTGGATTTATTTTTGGATTTGGGCATCTTATTTCTACATGCCACCTCTGGGCATAAATGTCAATATACTAAAAAAAAGAAAGTAGCTACGTAAAAGTTATACGTATATAAACAAACAAGCGTAAAAAAAAAAAAAAGAATAGCAAAAGTTGAGTTAAAGTTAGAGAAAAAAGGAAAAACAAAAATAAACGTACTTTAGCAGCAAAAGGCGGGATGTAAATAAGGTACCCAAACTCTTACTATTACCTAAAAATCAAATTAATAAGTTAAATACTACGGGAAGAGAAAAGAACTAAAGAAACTTATAATCAGGTCAAACTAAAAATGAAAGAATTACATTCTATGAAATGTACAAACTAGGAAGAATATACAAAAAAAGTAAAAAAAATCTTACATGCCCAGAGTATTGCAAATAACTACTGCTGAGTTAAGGAATATAAAGAGTAATAAGTCCACATGCAAAAAAGTCAGCTGATGCGAATTACAGTATCAATCAAAGTTACGTTAAGTGAACACCAATTAGTAGTGAAAAAAATACTGACAGTTACTGTCCTCCTGCGTTGAACCCACCTGGCACGAGAGTGATCAGCCTACTGCACAAACTCCGGTCCACACTACCGTTGACTTCACCGTTCGTCAGTTGAGTATGCCGAAGCGCACGTCACACTTCTCACCACGTGGATGGAAATTCTTCGTCCAATTTAGGCACCAGCACATGAGACTCAGCAATGAGTTGAATATTAATTTCGTGTGATGAAACGGCGAATTGAGTCACTTTGATTTCTTTGATTTCATTGATTTCTGTCTACGATTTGAATACTTGTCTGCAACACGTGTGCCAATTGGTTTTGTAGCAACTAAAAATCACTGGCTTTGAAAAATTGTTTACAGCACGTGCGCTCAATGTTTCCACAGGTGGTAATACCTGCTGGATGCACTTCTTAAGGAGACACAGGGCACTTAAACTACGATGCCTTGATCTTATGTAATTTTCTACAACTATTATTTTTAACACCTTCAGCTATTTTGATTTGCAAAACTTTTACTTGGCGTAAATGTTTGGCGTAGTTGATGTACTCGAAGTATGCACTGATCTGACTATGATGACTGACTGATGCAGACTGACTGATTTTCTCAAATTCTTCTTATGACAATTCATTTTATACAAGTTTGCACCCTCACTACCCTTATCGGTCGTTACCCGCACTCCTTACTTTTCCAACTACTCGTTTTTTGACCTGCGTTTTCTTCCTCTCTGGTGATTGATACTCAAACAAAATTGATCTTAGCTTCACTATTTTGTCTACAGTCGGGCTTCAACTTCCCTCGTTTCCACTTGTATGCCCTACTCAACGTAAATAGAATTTATACCCCAAACACCAAAGGCACATATTCGCATTTTCGCAACGGTATACCGGACTGCACACGGCAGTAATCTTTCGCACCGCGCGTATTCTGTGATGCGGGTGCCCCAAGTCACGCACTCCACTTAAACGCAGGCGTCCCGATCATTCAACTCCATGGTGCAATTTGTCTGAACGGAACGCTTCTTCCTCATTGAGCCGTATGGGTCAGCATTTCTGCCCAACCTACGTCCTGATGAAAATTAGGGATGAGGTCAATTATCGAAATTTCGATGCGATCATTGACCCGAGGCGCGTGTTAGTCGTGTGACTTTCAGCTGTTCTCAGGGGGCGGGGTTATCTTATCATCGGTGGCCATACTTAACTGATTGTTGGTGGCACGATCAGTCGCTTGGGCGATTAAGTAAGGGTGGACGTCATTTGTCCTGTGTTCAAATGTCTTGAGGTATCTATCGCAATTTCAGTTCGACCTACGATTGCCTAACTCTTGGCGGTTTGATAAAGTGTCTCGAACGAAGGTGTCACCAAACGTCGTTTGACCTCGCGTGCACTCGCGTTGTTCGTGGATTATTCAAAGAAAAATGCGGCCATGATATTCCCCCCTTACCTCAAGAGGATCCTGCCATCCGGTCCTGCCATCTACCTAACTAACGATACTCTGACCTACTAACAAAAAATCCCCATAGACATCGTGGGAGTGAAATGGGGTCGTAGTTAGGAGAGGTACTGTTTCAAATGCTTGGCATTCCAGGTCCCTGCTTCTTTGTCATTCTTATCTGCCAGATTGTCTGTCGCGGATGAGACTCTCTTTACAAACTGAAAGGGAACCTCGTATTTGGGTTATAATTTCGCGGCGAAAAATTTGCAGGCGTCCGACTGGCTATAATTTTTTTGCCAAACCGAATCACTTTCCGCCAAAGTGGGCTCTCTTTTGCGTAGGATTTATTGGCTAGTTTGCTTCTCCGAGGACTTCTTCACCCGTTCTTCACCGTTCGCGTCTCTTCGCCTCCGTCCACGTGTCTTCTGCTTCTGGCATCTATAGTTCGGTCCTATCTATGGTCCTTTCTCGGCCAAAGTTCATAAAATAGGGGGCGACTCCCATATTTTCGTGGGTATCGGTACGCAAGACACAACCGAATTATTACGAGCTCCAGATCCTAGTGGCGTGCGTTCGTTCCGACATACTATCTGACTATCCTTTTCACCTCCTGGTTGATTCTTTCCGCAGGATTCGCTTGCGGGTCGTAAAAAACGATGTAGCTTATCTCGGTACCATAGCTCTTCGCCAGCTGCTAAAATTCCTAGGCCCGAAATTGTGCTGTCAACGGAATTCATTGACGAATAATGAATCAGTCGAACATCATCCTCTGGTCGAGCCACGCATCATGAACTTCCCAGGTCACCGTATCCACCGTTCAAAGCTCCGTTGTCGCACACTATGTTCGCTGGTGCACCAAACATTAGGAAGACATTCTCCTCGAGCAGCTGTAGAACTTCCTTTGTTGTAGCGGCGCGTAGTGGCAAGATTATGGGGAATTTTGTGTGGTAGTCCACTACCGTCATTATATGGATGTGGCCCTTACTTGATCTTGGTAAAGAAGCATATTACTTCTCACGGTTCCATCACAGGTGTTGATCGCGACACTAATGCTCCCATGGTGGGCTTCCCTTCAACTTTAATCGATTGGTAGGTCTTGCATCGTGTGACATACCTTTTGACGTCTTTTGCCATGCCTGGCCAATAATGATCCAGTTTCTCCTGGTCGAGCGTCCTGCGGATACCTATGTGGCCGGCCTTTGGATCATCACTTGGCACTTTTCGAGAATTTCTACCTTTGAGTTTTCGTGTACAAGTCTTCGCCAATAGTTCCCAGTGAGTTGAGTGTACTTTCAAGTTTTCCTTCTTCACCGCGCCTGGTCGTGGAATTGGTCCCTTTCACCTGCCACCGTCCTTGTGACGGCTTTCTGTCCACTCACTGATGGAATCGCTTTCGATAACGCATCGGGTACCTGGTACTCTTTTTCCTTCCGATGTATCACTTCGAAGTCGAACTCGAGTTGTTGTTTAGTTACGCCAAGGAGTGGTCTGTGATAACCACAAATATCGTTCCTTCCGTGCATGTCCATAGGACACCCAGGCACAACTTCTTTGTGGTGGAGTATTTGTCCTCTGCTTCAAAATTTGCACTTTTTCAAGCGGCCACTCTCAAGCGTGAGAAGTCCTCCCGTAATACTTCCAGATGTTGCTCGAATGTCGAGGTTATTACATTACTACATTAGTCCCCAGAATGCAATACATCAGCCTTTGCCACGTCGCCGATGAATTATGTTTCCCGAATGACATGCGGCGAAATTGGAAAAGTTCACGTCCGGGAATGGTGAAGACTATGTAGGTTTTTGAATTTTCGGCCATTGGCACCTACCAGAAGGCCGATTTCACATCTAGCGAGGACAAGTATTTGGCTTCCCGCAGTTTATCGAATGTAGTGATTACATACGGTAGCGGATAGGTGTCCTTCTCTGGGACTGCCTTCAGTTTTCGAAAGTTGTTTTTTCCGAACCAGTAGCATGGGTGATGAGCATGGGCTGTTGGATGGTTCCACCGGTCCCAATCTTAGCAGCTCGTCCAGGCAGCTCTTCGTGGATGTGCTGTTGAATCTTCAAACATAACACGTAGTATCAGAGATTAATCGTTTGCGCCTGAGTCTTGACGGTGTGCTCGACGAGACTGGTTCGCCACATCTTCCACCCGTTCGAACTCTTCTATCTTTCGTTTTGTTGTCAAATCCTCCTCATTTCACAGCACTGCGTCTTCTTTCACTCCTAATGTAGCTACCTCCTACTTGAGCCTCTCCACATCTTAAGGGCATGTGCGAAACGGTCTAAATTGAGCTGAATAAGCTTGCTGAATTGGCTAATTCTAGTACTTTTTCTTTTAGTGATTTTTCGAGCATGATAAACTAATTCCAAGGAGTTATAATTTTGCAGTTGTTGTTTTGAAAAGTTAGATTGGCGCATCTTTTGAGCTTGTAAACTTGAGAAATTTAAGTTAAAGTTTTTTAAAGAAGTTTAAATTAATAATCATGTAAATAATTGAATACATAGCAATTTCATTTTACTTATACCGTTTTAAACCAATATTTCGGCTTAAATGTTTATTGTTTCATATAAGGTCCTGGTAGCTCTTTTTAAGTTCTTGACAGTGACACCCAAATTTACATCCTAGCTGCACGTGTTCTCACGCTACACTCATTTTCAGCTTTATCCAAACCTGTTAAACAGCAAACAGGCTTAGGACCCCACACTAGCCGGATAATGTCACAGGCAAAACAAGCACTGCAAAATGAATACGTACAAATATGCTCTATCCACTGTATCCTTAATCGTTGTCATCGCATTATCGGTCTCGTAATTATTAGCGATTGAAATCTGACAGTATTCTCTAACGCAACAAAGTTTGATTGTCTGGCATTGTACTAAAGGAGCGGAAAGAAATTTTCACGTACAAAAAAATTATAACGAGTGTTACGTACTAATATGTACTTTCATTATCAATCTCTTCAAAATAATGAAAATATTGAGTAGTACGGTTACCGGATCGATAAATCACAAGTTTATTGTTTTGCACCGTTTTTTCATTTCTTCTTCAATGCTGCCGCAGCTCTAACAAGTGCTCGGCACAGGATATTTACGGTTAACTATAATCCTTTTGATGCGAGATGTTTCTGATTTGAATTTTTTTACAATTCGGTGCATATTTGATACGTATGTAATGATAACTTTAATTTTTTTTTTAATTTTAAAATTAGTAACGATTTTTAATTAAATTTCGGCGGATATTTAAATTGTTTTACCTAAGCTATTTTACACAATGACAACCAAATCAACGTCCTGGCTAAACGCGCTTTTGCGCTAAACTCCGCTCGCTGCACGTAAATAAATTTACACAACGCTAATTCACAACAATCATGCGTAGGCGCTTACACTCGTCCGATGACGTCACTAGAAAAACAAACGCCGCACAATAAATACGTACAAACATGCTCCATCCACTGTGACCTCAACCGTTATTATCGCATTATCAGTCTCGTAGTTATTAGCGATTAATATATGACGGTAACACAAGAATGTTAAACTGGCTACCAATATACATACAAACTCAACGAGAAGAAAGACGTATTCACGGCAAAACAGAAAAAAAATAACAACGAAACAAAAAAAAAAGAGAAAAGAACAATTAAACCAATCACCATGGTCGACGACAACGTCCAAGGCAAACACATCGAAAACCATCGAGACGACCTTACAAGACCTCAAACTTCACACCAGATAAGCAGCACGGTGTTGCAAATACCACCTTTTGTAGAACACGACCCCGAAGTATGGTTTCGAATTATCGAAAGGACATGTTCAGCGGCGAACATAATTTCTCGGACCGGCCTTACAGTAAGCTGAAGGAAGCGCCCATCATAAAACTGGCTGCCTCGGAAGAGTAAGAAATCAGACGTCTCTTAGAAGAGCAAGAGATTAGTGATGGGACGCCGCCACAATATGTCACGTTCAAAATCTCGTAGACATGGACCTCGGACTCCTTCGGAGGTTGGGTAACTTACCCGGCCTAATGCCCGCGAAAAAGAACGTTGTGGGATACGCAATGATACCTGAAAGAAAAAACGGATCAATGAACTTAATTAAAATAAAAATTTAAATTAGCTTACACAGGTGTCATTCCCATGACACCAATTTGACGTGCATCCGGCGAACCAAGTCTCATGACACAAATTTTGAAAAAGTGTCAAATTCAACCAGCGAACTACTTTTCGCTCGCTGGGTGGATTGGGCAATCATTTCCGTTCCCACAAAAATCCACTGAACTTTCCCACAGTTCAGGTGACCACCTAAGCCACGACCGCAGCACAAAATTTCGATGTATACCGCGGAAATTTAAATTGTAAGTTAGTCATAAGAAGTAATTTGTTCAGGTAACTTAAAGTAACAAAAATAAAAGTATAGTTTAAAAACTTATTTTTTTTATCGAACCCAAACTCCCAGTCTCCTTGATTAATTAATTACCTTTCCCTTCCATTATGGGTATGGCTTGATAAAGCGGTACCCCTTTTGGAAGAATCCCGAAATATAAAAGATTAACTCCCGATCTAGTAACCGAATGTGGCTGAGGACACGACATGGCGACCGTGACATCCTGCTTAAATTTCACATGGTAAATGCAGATACCAGTTGGAAAACGGAAATTGCAAGAAATTAGTAACCAGAACGTGAAATGACGGAGAAATTATCAGCGAGGCTGAAAAGTAAAAACCCAGAGAGTGCAACAGAAAACTTAACGTTGTATCCAGCGAAAATTAACATAAGCAGTCTAAAGTTTCGGGTAACACCGGCAAACAAAAACAGGGAGCAAAGTAAAGTTTATGAGGGTAATATAGGACCCAAACCTATTAAGATAAACAAATATTTAGAAAAAAAAATAATAATAAAACCAAAAAACAAGGCAGTAAATAATGTTAGAGGCGGAAAGCGCCATCAATTGTCAAAAGAAATAGATAGATATAAGCAACTAATTGTGATATGCGGAACAGAGGAGGAAAAAATAAAATATAACATTTTGTTAGCTAAAGCAAAAAATGAGCTAAACTGGTTAAGAAAAAAGAAAAAAATTAATAATTGAAGATACTAATAAATGGTGTGAAAAAAAAATTTTTTTCTACGTTTTAAGTCAGTCATTTTCATATTAAGAATATAAAAGAAAAATAACAAAGATGGGAACCACTAACTCAAAGAAAAACGAAAATACAGGGGAGATAATCAACAATGTTACAGTCCAAGATGTGGTACAAATTGAGAACGCGACGATAATATTCCTTCTGGTAGCAATTTTGGCAGTACTTGTCTTCAATCTAGTTTACAAAATTTACATGAACCATAGAAGGGGACTTCGTAAACGTTATCTTAGCTCACCAGCCAGAGTAGCTGTAATTGATAAGTAAGGTACATATTGTAACCAATGGAGGTGCTGGAAAAAATTAAAGAAGAACTCAAGTCCATACTATCAAATTTTAAAAAACAGATAAATAGGGGATACACAACTGATACTTTAGAAAAAAAAGAACAAACAGTTCAAAGCCTATTGGAGACAGCGAGTAATTTGAAACCGGTAGAAACTACGTGAGGAGAGGCTTGCAAAATAACAGACACATTTGAAGAGATAGAAATTATAGCTAATCAAATAAGGAAACTAATAAGCGAGCATAGGGAAGCAAATCGAAACAGGGAAGAAGTTAAAGTAAATAGTGAGAGTAAAGAGGAAAACCGAACCGCAAATATGACGTTTGATATAAAAGTGGCAACAGCCTTAGTGGCACCTTATAATGGAAAGGAGGAAGAAACAGAGTCATTTTTGGATGCTATTGAGCTCCTCGACGTACTCACTCAGCCGACTGATAAGGAGATAATGTTCAAATTCATTAAAACTCGTGTTACCGGCAAAGCAAAATTGGCAATAACGGAAGACGTCAAAACAATTGAAAGCCTCAAAACAAAAATTCGTCAAAAATTCGCAATAAAATTATCCTCAGACGCCATTTTGGCCCAGCTAAAGGCAACACAGCAAGGGACTAAAAAGCTCGTCGATTATATTAGTCAAATTGAACATCTGGCCAGCCAGCTCACAAAAGCGTTTATTTCGGAGAAAGTGGTAACTGGTGAGCCAGCAGAAAGGCTCGCTGAAAAATTCGCCAAGCAGGCATTTGTGGACAATGTGGCTAATCCGGAAACATCCATCATCCTTAAAGCAACAAACTATACCAAACTGCCTTATCTTGCAGCTAAAGCGATATCAATAGACAAGCCGAACCAACCTAGTGTGCTTCATTTCAATGCACAACCGAGGAATAACGCGTTCAGATTCCAAAATAACCAACACCAATCTGACAACTCTGGGTGGAAACAGCAAAATCAATGGCAACAACGGCAGAATGGCTACAACGGGTATAATGCAAACAGGCAATATCAAAGACCTGGTAATAGGAACAGCTACACACAATCGCCAGGAGGATTCCAACCGAATTTCAGAAGAAATAACCAACAGAATAGAAATTCATTTCGTCCGAACAATAACAACAGACCCAACACTCAAAGAGTACACTGCGTAGATGCGGGGGAATACCAAACCCCTCAGCCAGATGCAGATCCGAGCCAGCTGGGGGGACAGCAGCAAATCGGAGAATCTACAATGTAAATTTAAACCTTAATAATTTCATAATGGCCTTCGTCGAAATGAGTGGGAAAAAATGTACTTTTCTCGTAGATACAGGAGCCGATGTATCTTTGTTCAAAAGACATCTGATTAAACCAGATCAAATGTTCTATCCCAAAAAATAAGTGTACCCTACGAGGTATTGCGAACACCGCACAAATGTCAATAGGTTCGACAGAAACAACCCTAATATTCAACAATGAAATATCTCTGAAACACACCTTTCATATAGTGGATAATGAGGTGACATTCGAGGCTGATGGAATTCTCGGCATTGATTTTTTAGTGAAATACCAAGCTAACATAAATTATGATACGTGGACCTTAACGTTGTATTCATCAAGAGAAGTAATAGAGATACCGATCGAAAGCAGCCCAGAAAAAGATGCGTTACTCATACCACCAAGATGTGAGGTCATACGAGCAATTAACGCCATTAGTAGTAAGACAGAGGATCTGGTTGTACAAAATAGAGAAGTTTCACCAGGAGTTTACATAGCCTCATCAATAATTTCGGCAAATAATCCTATGATAAGAATCTTAAATACCACAGATAAAATGGTCAAAATTAGCACAAATGAAATAGAGACGAAGCCATCATCAGAGTATCAAATTGGCCAAAGTGCAACAAATGACGAAAGACTCAAAAACCTAATCCCAAAACTTGATTTTTCAAGCACTCCAGAATTCGCAAGAGAACAGCTCAAAGATTTGTGCTCTAATTACCACGATATTTTCGCCCTGTTAGACGAGCCGTCATCAACAAACAATTTTTATGAACAATCAATTCAACTTAAGGACAAAACTCCGGTCTATATAAAGAACTATAGATGTCCAGAAGCGCATAAAGAAGAAATTGACCAACAGATAAAAAAAATGCTAGGTGATGGGATAATAGAGCATTCAGTATCGGAGTACAACTCGCCCATCCTTTTAGTGCCAAAGAAGTCAAAGAGTCAGAAATGGCGGCTGGTAGTAGACTTCAGAAATTTAAATAAAAAAGTCATTGGAGATAAATTTCCATTACCTAGAATTGAAGAAATTCTAGATCAAATGGGGCGGGCCAAATTCTTTTCAAAGTTAGACCTTATGTCAGGATTCCATCAAATACCAATAGAAGAATCATCAAGAAAATTCACAGCTTTTTCAACGAATAAGGGTCATTACCAATATCGCAGACTCCCTTTCGGGCTAAATATAAGTCCAAACAGTTTCCAAAGGATGATGACGATTGCAATGGCGGGCCTGCCACCGGAAATTGCTTTTCTTTACATTGACGATATAATTGTAGTGGGTTGTTCATTAAAACATCACCTCAAAAACCTTCAATGCGTGTTTGAAAAGCTAAGAGAAAAAAATTTAAAATTAAATCCTGAAAAGTGCAAATTTTTTCAAACTGAGGTCACTTTCCTAGGACACCAAGTCTCAGAACAAGGGATTAAACCTGACAGTTCTAAATATGAGGCCATTAAAAATTACCCAGTACCGAAAAACGCGGACGAAACAAGACGTTCTGTTGCATTCTGTAATTATTATAGGCGATTCGTGCCTAACTTTGCAAACATGGCACTTCCATTGAATAAACTTTTACGGAAAAATGTAAAATTTGAATGGACAGAGGCGCAGCAAGAAGCCTTCAATAAATTAAGAACGGCACTCATGTCCCCAATTATTCTCCAATACCCAAATTTTCAGGAAAAGTTCATTTTGTCCACGGATGCATCGAATGCAGCTTGCGGAGCTATACTATCCCAGAAATTCGAGGACGATGATCTACCAATAGCATACGCAAGCAGAACTTTCACACCAGGAGAACGAAACAAATCGGTCATTGAAAAGGAGCTAGCAGCTATACATTGGGCAGTGCAACATTTCAGACCATATTTATACGGCCGGAAATTCGTGGTCAGAACTGACCACAGGCCGCTAACATATTTGTTTGCGATGAAAAACCCGTCATCAAAGCTGACACGAATGAGATTGGACCTTGAAGAGTATGATTTTACAATAGAATACATAAAAGGAAAAGAAAATAACGGACCAGATGCCCTATCACGAATCGATATAGATGATTTGAAAAAAATTAACATTTTACAGGTAACAACAAGAGCGATGCTGTCAAAGGCACAGAAAAACGGAATCAAGAGGACGGATACTGAAGCACAGCGGTCTGATCAACTGCGAGTTCATGAAGTATTATCCGCCGAAACACTAAAAGATATGAAAGAACTAGAGTTCATAGCGAATGGCCACGCTATAGAAATGCTAGTACATGAAAAAAATACAGTAGTCACAAAGCGGTTACTTAAGAAGAATAAAAACGAATCAATGGAATCCGCACTAGAGCGAGAAATCCAAATATTTGAAAGAGAGTTATATAATAAAATTCACACCGAAAATGTGAAACTTTCTGCAGAAAGTGATATATTCAGATATATTAATATGACTGCATTCAAGAAGATATGCAATAGAAGTTTAAGCCATTTATCAATAAAACTATATAAACCGCCAGTTTTTGTGACAGATCACGAAAAGATTGAAGAAATTTTAAAGCTACACCATAATGCACCTACTGGAGGACATGTAGGACAAGCCAGGATGTACAAAAAACTAAAAACGATGTATCGTTGGAGACATATGAAAAAGTCCATTGCGAGATATGTTTCAAGGTGCGAACAATGTATCAAAAATAAACATCAGGTAGAAACCAAGGAACCATTGCAAGTAACGACAACCCCAGTCAAAGTGTTTGAAATAGTTTCAATAGACACAGTTGGCCCATTTACTAGATCTGCAAATAATAACAGATACGCCATAACGCTACAGTGCGACCTTAGCAAATACGTGGTAGTTATTCCAGTGAGAGACAAGGAAGCGAACACGGTAGCAAGAGCTATAGTGAACGAATTTATCCTCAGATATGGCCCAATGAATTTTATAAAGACAGATCTAGGCACAGAATATAAGAACCAAGTGTTTGAGGGGATATGCAAATATCTTCACATCGAACAGCTGTTTGCAACAGTAGCTCATCCAGAAACTATAGGAGCATCGGAACGCAACCATAAAGATTTGAACGAATACCTGAGAAGCTTCGTAAATGAAAATCGAGATGATTGGGATGAATGGATCCCATACTATTCGTATTGTTACAACACAACACCTAACACTGTACATAGTTATACACCTTTCGAACTCGTGTTTGGCAAAACCTCCTCTTCTGTACAATCGGCTCATAAGCATCCTGACCCTGTATACAATCACGAACTATACATAAGTGAATTAAAATATAGACTACAAAATAGTATATCCAAAGCTAGGGAATACTTGTTAGATTCAAAACTAAAACGAGTTGCAAACGAGCAGCACAAATGCTACCCCATAGAACTAAATATTGGAGACAAGGTTTACCTGAAATCAACACACAACCGGAAAATGGATCCCCTTTTCGTTGGACCTTACGAGGTGGTTGATATATCCAACGTTAACTGCGTCATAAAGGATAATAATAATAAATTAATAAAGGTGCATAAGAATAGGCTAAGGAAACAAAACAATTCATAATAGAAACCTAGAAATAAGGCACTCAAAGTAGCTATCGTAAATAATAAGCAAAATGTATAAATAAGTAATAGAAATAAGGCCGACAAGAAAACTGTTGTAAAGAAAGATTTTTCTTTGAAAAACAAATAAAAATCTTTCTTCGAAAAGGGGGAGGATGTGGGATACGCAATGATACCTGAAAGAAAAAACGGATCAATGAACTTAATTAAAATAAAAATTTAAATTAGCTTACACAGGTGTCATTCCCATGACACCAATTTGACGTGCATCCGGCGAACCAAGTCTCATGACACAAATTTCGAAAAAGTGTCAAATTCAACCAGCGAACTACTTTTCGCTCGCTGGGTGGATTGGGCAATCATTTCCGTTCCCACAAAAATCCACTGAACTTTCCCACAGTTCAGGTGACCACCTAAGCCACGACCGCAGCACAAAATTTCGATATATACCGCGGAAATTTAAATTGTAAGTTAGTCATAAGAAGTAATTTGTTCAAGTAACTTAAAGTAACAAAAATAAAAGTATAGTTTAAAAACTTATTTTTTTTATCGAACCCAAACTCCCAGTCTCCTTGATTAATTAATTACCTTTCCCTTCCATTATGGGTATGGCTTGATAAAGCGGCACCCCTTTTGGAAGAATCCCGAAATATAAAAGATTAACTCCCGATCTAGTAACCGAATGTGGCTGAGGACACGACAACGTGTTTGAGACGAGTTACCCTATGCGCCTGTCACGGATAAAACGAGAAACCCCGCGACGCACAGACATCGCTGCCAATGTGGAAATCGACGAGGATGTCTGCATTATGCACGTGTTTACCACTTTTTCTTTTGAGTGCTAAACCATGCAAATGATTAATTGTTGAGGGTACAGTTCAAGTCAACAATGTGTGTTTACAACAAGACGGAAGGTTTGTCTATACAAAAACAAGTTGCGAGAGTATATTGATATATTTTGAAATACTATTATTATTTATAGCAAACGCAAATGTAGATATACTTCGAAATCATTATCTCATTACAGCTATTCATTACTCTAATCCTATTTTGTTCGTTCTCATGGTTCCTGTGCTAATCGTTCTGCCGGAGGTTCTGTCGGGAGGCCAGCTGTATCTTCTCCTGCCGGTACTTCTTCCTTTCGTTTTTGAGTCGTTGGATCTCTTTACTCAACCGCAGCCTCTCACTCTGCCCCACGGCGATCATGTGAAGTCTCCTAACTCCTTCGATGGCTCTGCGGTAGTTCGCCTCCACCCCGGTCCTGTACTTCGGTGCATGGGCTTCATCTCTCGGAAGTGTTCTCGCTCGGCGCCTACCCTGTTGTCTGGCCCGGTACTCTTCTAGGCTGATTGGCCTAGGGCCCACCTTGGGGTCTTCTAGCGCTTTAGCTAGGGATGACGCACAGCTCATCTATTACGAACCGCGTTTTAAGAAAGGGCTTAAAACCTAACCCGATAGATTACGAGAACCGTGTTCGGATGGGTTTCCTTGGCGTCCAATAGGTTACTAGAACCGTGTTCGGCTAATGCCTAGGAGATTCATTCCTTTACTTACTTCAGAGATTATTTGGCTCCTATCAGGCTCCGGATCTTAGTTCGGGTCCTCTCTTGGCTCCTCGTGACGTTCGTTTGGTCGGTAGGGTCTTCCTCTCGGATTTGGCTTCTCGTAAGGTTGGGCTGGTCGGCAAGGTCTTCCTCTCGTATTTGGCTTCTCGGTTGCTTGGCTTGGTCGGCGGGGTCGTCCTCGCGGCGTCTCAGTTCTGCGGTCCAGTTCTCGACTGCCTCTTTAGTGGATTCTTGGCTCCATTTATAGGGCCAATATCGCTGATTGAGCGATTCCCTCCATCGAATGGCTCCCTCCGATGGATATGGCTGAGGTGCCATTTCCCATGCTTTCATCGATCGATGCACCTTGACTACAATCGTGTCCGGATGCACGTGTCATACCGATGCACCTAAATTTCTCTAATGGAAATACTCCCCATACAAATTGTTTGTATCATTCCCCGGTCATTCACCAGCCATCACCATTTTACTGAATGGATGACCTCCGTGTGTTTTCACCTTTTTTGACCTTTTGTTTTCATTGGATTTCAGGTTGTTTTTGTTTACCCGGTGTCGGGTTTCACCCGTAGCTGCAGCGACAACCCGCCGCTAATTGTTGCGGTTTGGCTGCGTCAGCACTTTTGTGGACCGAGCGACGTATGGTGTTGGGATCCGTATTTCTCGGCGGTTGTTATCGCCGTGACTTCGCTGTGTCAGCAATTTTTGCAGACTCGGCGTTAATGCGACTTGTTCGAATGAATTCATTTTTGACGGTGTCAGACTTCATTATGAAATCTTACCCAAGGTCAGGATTGTTTACAACCGGTGACCGTTTGTTTATGCTGTGACGTCACAGGGGATTCTGTTTTTGTATGTGGCGTTGTTTTTGGTGGTTTTGCGGAGATTCCGGGGGTTTTTTCGCCGTGGCATCCATCCCTGGTGACGTAGTGCCCTAGTGACGTGCACCTGGGCACTTGACTTTCCTTGTCCTTCAAAAGCGGTTTTTTAGGCCCTCTTTGGCCTCCCTGGCGATATCGTCCTGCGGCCTGATCCTTGACCAACGTTGGGGCTTTTTGGGTCATCACATCTGCTTAATAAGATCGACAAATTACAGTGCCAGCTTGTTTCACAGGATTCATACTTAAATCTACACTAATGTCTTCCTTAACGCTCTCCTTGCGTGCTATATAAGAATACAAGAATCTGAATAACTTATAAACTAGTACTTATCTAATTGATGATCTGCCTGGTTCTCGTGCGCCCTCCGTTATGTTACCCACCGCTCTGTGATCCTTTTCCGCGATCACCGCGTCTTATACTCTCTCAATGTTTCTTCAATGGTTGTTCTTACCCCGATTTCTCACTTTTCTTTAGACCTTTAGTTCGACAACGCATCTTTGATTTGCTCGACAGTTCTTATTTAGATTACGATTTCGGACAAAATATTTCTTTATCTCCAATCAGTTGTTCAATAATATAGTTCATATAATGGTTCAGCATATTCGAATCAATGTAGTTCAATTCAATTCAATATAGTTTATATAATATCTCCTTATATCTCTTAATTAGTTTCAAGTTGTAACTTTATTTCATTTAGTTCCTTACATTTAATAGTCTACAACCTAATCTGATCTTCTACATTGTACTTCCCGCACTCACAACTTGTGCTACCATGCAAACTGCCACGCTCACTGGAACATTCAGTTTCATAGCAAAACCCCAACCCATAGCACCATAGAACCAAAACCCCATAGCACCCGTTTCGTCTTTCGGATCCTCCTCGGTCATTCAACTTTCTAGTCTTATTGAAAGTACCGAGGAAGGTACCGTAATATGAACTCAAGGAACCCCGAATTCCCCATGCCAACTTGGATACAATTTTCGGTTTTGGAATTCCAAATTTGCTAGAAAACTCGAAAATTTCCGGGGTCATCGACCTCTTGCAATGTGCAAAGAGTTTCGAGGCCAACATGAAACAGCAAGTCCCGTATCGAATCGATTGCACAATGCTTGCAATTTAAGGGGCGGGGTACTAGACTTAGACGATCGAGTTTTCGACTCCTCCGTTTGTTCGTAAAATCGATCCTCGGCTACACACACTGTTTTGATTGTCGAGCGCACAATTTTGATTGATTGGACAATCAAAAACAATGCGCCCGACCATCAAAACGCTCTCCCTCGCATCGATTTGCATCGAGGATAATGGCTTTGAGTGGGCGTGTTATCGAACACCCAAATTTGATTGATACGTACATACATCAAAATTGGACACTCGATCCACGACCTTCGACTTCCATCAATGAAACCATGTGATTGAATTGTGTTACATAAGGCATTCATTTATGAATCGGACACTATAACTCTCTTTATGCTTTGAGCCATATACTCCGTCAAAAATAGGTGGAATGTCATTCCAAGAAAATGCTTACAAATCAATATTTCTGAGCAGAACACCGCAAATTGCACGAGCAATCTTGGCAGCCCACAATGACCTAACGTCAGATCAACTTGAAGCTATTCCAGACAACATAATTGACACATTACAGCCTGCTCCTTATTGTCCGCAAATAGCGGAAACTTCGTCGAAGGACCACGACTAGCCATCATTAGAAGCGTCATTAAATGTGAAATTTGGGATAAGAGTGAAGTCTGAGCTTCCTGAAATTCGACGCGAGATCGACGAGAAACTGGACAGCCTTGAAGCACCTTACGAATCATCACGCCAGCGACGCAACAAATCATCGCATTGGAGGAGATCTCATCCGCGTTCCCGTACTCGCTCAAGCCAACGACAACCAGCAGCTTCAAGAATTTGTTTCTGTCACTAATGATGTACCACATTACAGTCTTTTTTAATATCACGATGCATGATGCCTACAGTTTAAATTTTTTGTAAAAATGACATTAATGAATCGAAACATGAAATTATCTTGATCATATAAATATTTCATAGTTTTTTAAATCAGGATGAAACACAATGCAGCTGCTTCTTTATTCGAATGGTGTTTGACGGAATACTTCTTCTACTTCTTCTTGAAGGAGCACTTCTTGTGTAGAGAATAACACGCCTAAGGATGAAGAGAAATCATTTATTTCCTTTCTAAATAACCCTAAAATGAATGAATTTTCTAAATTTTACGAAAACTTTCACGTATAATTTTGGAATGTGCCTTCAAAATGCGCGATAATACTTTCTCATGTAATTTTTTTCCAGTCATTGGATCCAGCTCCTTCTGAAAATGCTTCGTTACATAAATAAAGGAGAGAATATAATAAGATATTTTACTTTTTCATAGTACACGTGTGACGTTACATATAAACAAAGTTTCATGAAATTTGGCAAAGTAAAATAAAGTAATCGAATTTCAACCAATAAATGAACATTATAAGGCAACGCTATAAGTCACATGTACAGTGTACGTGTTTGAAGCCAAAACATAACAATACCCATATTCTCCGTCTTTCCCCTTCGTAGTCTCTGTCTCTTTCATTTGAAAGTTCAATTGTCAAAATTTTCTCGCGGGAAATTGTGCTCGTCGTCGTGTGACGATCCAGATTGTAATTTTCAAGAACATTCTTAGTTAAAGTTAAAATAATTGTGGAAACCACTATCTAGTAATTTATTTGTAATCTATATTTAAAAAGGCGACAGGTTTTTTTGTTATCCCTCTTACAGGAAACCAGATGGACTTGCCAGGATAAAAATTATACCAGTCGAAAGATTACTTTTTCCTCTATGTGCATCACTTAATTTTTTTTTTTTTGAAGTTAATTATAAATTAGTTTAATTTAATATAATTATTAATTTAATTATAATTAGTTTAACAAAAGCAAGGAAACAAATCATTATTTTGTTCCAATATATCTTTATTAATTATAGGTATGTGATACGAAAAGTACGACACAAATGGCATACAAGATACATCCAGATTTCTGGTAAACGTTAAATCAATACAGATATTACCTAACGTTGTTGGAGAAGTTTCAATATAAAACAAATTGAACTCGCTGAGCATGAAGTCAGGCAATGAACAGTTTTGTGAGACATCAACATTAAAGTCTCCAACTATCATAACTGGTGTAGTAAAATCAGGCTCGTAATCGAGTATAATTTTAGCGATGTTTTTGGAATATTTTAACAACGATCGTATCATTAAGAGTTCAATTTCTGCTAACGCTGTGCCCGGGTGAATATACACACACCCGAGTACGAATTTGAAGATGCCATTGCCCTTTATGTTTACTAGACAGACATCACCTGCTTTTGGGTCTTTCATTTCCAAATAAATTTCCGAAATGTCAATTAATTACAATCAGTGAAGCTATTGATGTTGCGATATATAGCGACTCCACCGGCTTTGACTTGATGATGATGATACCGCTACCGATAAAGTAGTAGCAATTTCTCTGTTCTTAGCGGTTTTACAATAAGAAGTCAAATCAAAGCCAGGCACCCAAAAATTGGGATTTTTCACCAAATTTTGCCGATTTTGAATTTCAATATCGAATTGAATCAACCAGGCTGGCAGAATCGCCAGCAACACAAAAATTTCGCCACGGCACAAAATTGTGCAAAAAACATTGACCATACGGTGACACCCTACAAAGGGAGCGTGTGTGACGCTCGCATGTGTTTGTTTCGATGAGAAACAAACGCATGCGGGCGCCACACACACTCTCTCGGTGGGGTGACCCCGATCGTTGACGTTCGGTTGCACAATCACATGTACTGGCGAAATTTTTGTGTTGCTGGCGATTCTGCCAGCCTGGCTGTTTGAATTCAATTTTGAAATTCAAAATCGGCAAAATTTAGTACAAAATAACCCCATTTTTCGGCGCTTCTACCTCCGCCGCGTGCGATGCGCCAATGATCTCGCTTATCCTAGTGATTTCTTTGATCCTTTATCTTTGCAGTGGTATAATTTAATTCCGGATGTAGTGCAGAGATTCGAAGCTACAACGCCAAACTGTATCCCCCGATTTTATCATTAGTTTTTTTGGATTGCCCCCGTATGGTAGCAAATTTAAAGACGCATTCACGTCAAAAATTAAGTATTTTGACCCCTCTAACGGACCTATATTCACTAAAATCCACACTTCAAGGTATATTTAAGACAGAAAAAACCCCTTTGAAAATTCAAACCGAACTCTCAAAGAGCTTTCAAGGAAACTACTCTGTTAGAGATTATGCTACACATATCGAAAATTTAATAGCGCAACTGAACAGTGTTCAGATATCCGAACAAGGTGAAAACCAACCAGCAATAATATCGAAGCTAAATGATCAAACAGGGTTGAATGCTTTCAAGAATGGCCTGCAGGACACAATAAAATCTACCGTCTTTGCAGCAATGCCTCAGACTCTTCAGGAAGCTGTTAAGATAGCTAGTGAAGCGGAGGTGACTAGAATCACCAATGTATTCTATGCAAATAGAAGGTTCCAAAATTCAAATTTCAGAAATAGAGATAGGTCTTACAACAATTTTCAGAATAATTATCAAAATAAAAAATTCAATAATCAGAATTAAACAAATAACAAAAATAATTATAACAGTAATTACCAATGATTTCCACGAAACAATAATTATTCAGAAAGGCAAACAAATTTTAATAGAAACCAGCAAAATCGGTCAAGAAATCGGTCAAATTATAACAATGATAGCACTAATAGGGTTAACGTTTTAAACTCGGGAAACGAGATTGTCCCCGAGGAGTCGGGGGAGCAGTGAAACAAATACCATTTGAAAACGAACTAACTAATCTCAAATCCGCTTGCGTATACACCTTTGATAGGACACTAACAAATTTCATAAATGTTCAGATTTATTTGTTTCGAAAGCAAACTTCTTTCCTTATTGACACTGGAGCGAACATATCTTTAATCAAACAAAAAAATTTAAATAGCACAATTTCCATAAATACAGATAGAAAATGTACCATTACTGGTATTACAGATAACAAAATGAATTCCTTAGGTACCATAGTTATAAATTTAACACTATCAAACATATCAATCTTTCATGAATTTAACGTGGTTGGTAATGATTTTCCAATTCCTACTGACGGAATCCTGGGTCGCGATATCCTAACAGCAACAAAAAGCATTCTAGATTATGAAAGTTTTGAACTTTCGCTACGCATAAATGAGACTGAAGTTACCGTACCAATTGAAACTAGAATACCGAAATATACAAGCATTACCATACCAGCTAGGACAACGATAATTAAAGCTTTGGACTTAGAAATAGATTCAGATAGTGTAATATTAAGTCAAGAAATTCAATCAGGAATTTTCGTAGCCAACACGATAATTCCATCTAAGGGTATTGCATATTTACAAATAATGAATAGCTTGGATGAAGATGTGAAAATTGATAATTTATCTGTAGAGATTGAACCATTATCCGACTATTACATATATAAAAGTAACATAAGTAAAATGGAGGAGCAAAGACATACAAAATTGTTGGAACAATTAAATATTGAGATAAATGATATAGAAGCAAAAGAAAGTATTTTGGAAATCTGCAAAGAATTTGCAGACATTTTCAACTTGCCTGGAGACAAGTTATCTTGCAATAATTTCTATGAACAAAAAATTTCATTACATGATAAAACACCAGTATACATAAAAAATTACCGTATGCCACAAGCCCAAAAAGAAGAAATCCAAATCAAGTCAAAAAATTAAAAGATGATGATGTGATTGAACCATATAACTCACCACTTCTTATAGTTCCACGAAAAACTGGTAACAAAAAATGGCGACTAGTAGTAGATTTTCGCCAACTAAATAAAAAGATTTTAGACGACAAGTATCCTTTAACTAAACTAGATGATGTTTTGGACGGACTTGGGCGAGCGAAATATTTCTCCACTTTAGATCTTTTAGATTCCTTTCATCAGATACCATTAGAAAAAAATCTAGACCCTTTACAGCTTTTTCAACCGATAACGAACATTTTCATTTTAAAAGACTGCCTTTCGGATTAAAGATTTCAACCAATAGCTTTCAAAGAGTGCTTTCCACAGCTTTGGCAAGTCTTGGCTCTGAAGCATTCTTATATTTCCATGACATTACCATCTTTGGGTGTAGTTTTAAACACCATAATGATAATTTAATTAAAACTTTTGAGAGAATTAGAAAATATAACTTAAAACTAAATCCAAAAAAATTTAATTTCTTACAACCCGAAGTCACATATTTAGGCCATCTGATCACAAAGGACGGTATACGTACTGATCCAAAGAAATTTGATACAATTTTAAAATATCCCACTCCCAAAGATGCTGATGAAACACGCAGATTCGTTGCTTTTTGCAATTATTACAGGAGATTTATTCCAAATTTTGCCGAAATTGCCAAACGGCTCAATAACCTATCCAAAAAGAATATAAGATTCGAATGGTCAAGTGATTGTGAAGCAGCATTTAATACGTTGAAAAATAAACTTATTAATTCTCCTATCTTACAGTATCCAGATTTCAATGAACAATTTATACTTACAACAGATGCTTCGCACTTCGCAAAAAGCAAAAAACTGTTAAAAATTCAAAATCTGAAACTATATCATATATCTAAACTTTTGTCTGCAACCCTATAAAACCTCAATTAAGAGAAAAGCTGGGGTGTGGCTGTGTCATGGACACGGCCGTGTGTTATACGTGAATACGTTTATGTAACGGGTAATATTTATTGAATAAAATATTTTTATTTATGTATTTAGGACAAAAGCAAGGAAACAAATCATTATTTTGTTACAATATAACTTTATTAATTTTAGGTGTGTGATACGAAAAGTACGACACAAATGGCATACAAGATACATCCAGATTTCTGGGAAACGTTAAATCAATACAGGTATTACCTAACGCTGTTGGAGAAGTTTCAATATAAAACAAATTGAACTCGCTGAGCATGAAGTCTGAACAGTTTTGTGAGACATCAACATTAAAGTCTCCAACTATTATAACTGGTGTAGTAAGATCAGGCTCGTAATAGGGTATAATTTTAGCGATGTTTTTGGAATATTTTAACAACGATCATATCATTAAGAGTTTAATATCTGCTAACGCTGTGCCCGGGTGGATATACACACACCCGTGTACGAATTTGAAGATGCCATTGGCCTTTACATTTACTAGACAGACATCACCTGCTTTTGTGTCTTTCATTTCCAAATAAATTTCCGAAATGTCAATTCTATTACAATCAGTGAAGCTATTGATGTTGCGATATATAGCGACTCCACCGGCTTTGACTTGATGATGATGATACCGCTACCGATAAAGTAGTAGCAATTTGTCTGTTCTTAGCGGTTTTACAATAAGAAGTCAAATCAAAGCCAGGCACCCAAAAATTGGGATTTTTCACCAAATTTTGCCGATTTTGAATTTCAATATCGAATTGAATCAACCAGGCTGGCAGAATCGCCAGCAACACAAAAATTTCGCCACGGCACAAAATTGTGCAAAAAACATTGACCATACGGTGACACCCTACAAAGGGAGCGTGTGTGACGCTCGCATGTGTTTGTTTCGATGAGAAACAAACGCATGCGGGCACCACACACACTCTCTCGGTGGGGTGACACCGATCGTTGACGTTCGGTTGCACAATCACATGTACTGGCAAAATTTTTGTGTTGCTGGCGATTCTGCCAGCCTGGCTGTTTGAATTCGATTTTGAAATTCAAAATCGGCAAAATTTAGTACAAAATAACCCCATCTTTCGGCGCTTTCCCCTCCGCCGCGCGCGATGCGCCACTGATCTCGCTTATCCTAGTGATTTCTTTGATCCTTTATCTATCCAGTGGTATAATTTGATTTCGGATGTAGTGCAGAGATTCGAAGCTACAACGCCAAACTGTATCCCCCGATTTTATCATTAGTTTTTTTGGATTGCCCCGTATGGTAGCAAATTTAAAGACGTATTCACGTCAAAAATGATGTATGAAGAAAAAGTAGCAAGTACTTCATTAAACGCAAAACTTCATAATTTAGTTAAAAAACATAAGATTCACGGACCATTTGGTTTATTAAATCATTTTTGCAATACAACTCAGGCCATTGTAAATGGCTATCCATATATGCGTCGAGATAATGGTATAACAGCCGACATCCGTGGCCACCCTGTTGATAACCGTTATGTTGTTCCTTAAGACATGGATTCTTCTAGCGAAATTTGATTACCACTTAAATAGGGAAGTTTGCAGCACAGTGAAGAGCATAATATAGGTATATACACAAATAAGTTTATAAGGGGTACGACTGTGCCTCATGACAGTTTGGAAGAGTAAGTGGTGGACTTCAGGGCAAAGTTCATATAGATGAAATCGACAGCTTTTTGTCCGATAGCTATGTTGGATCTAAGAATGCTAATTGGTGTATAAATAAGTATCTAATGCATTATTAACCACATAATATATTTTGGTTCGACTTGAAAGTTACTTGCCTCAACGGCATAATATAGTCTCTAGGGAAGGAAATGTTCAGCAAGCTTTTCAAAATCACAGCAGAACAAAATTGACTGCATTCTTTGACGTTAATCAAATTCAAGTGTTCCAAAGTGCCAATGCCGAGCAGCGTTCTGCTTTTGATTAAGTTTTACAGAAAGTTTTAAACAGTAGTACTGATTGTTATATTTTTTGTCTTACAGCAAATGCTGGTTATTGTAAGGCTTTTGTCCAAATCTCAATTATTCACAAATTGAATTCTTTGAACCTCCAATGCATTGCGTGTGCTTTCAGTGGTTTTGCATCCACTCTTTTAATGCAAGATAGAATTCTTCAAAAAGTTTTCAAATAATTCCGCAACAAGCCTCTCTGTAAACAGTGAACAAGCTCAGTTCATAAGATCTGCATCCATCATTATCACACATGAAATTTCAATATGTCATCTAAACTTTACAGAGGTAAGACTATTTTACTCTGTGGAGATTTTTGACGAACATTGCCAGTTGTACCTACCGTATGGTACACGTGTACCACTTTTTGAGAATTGCCTTACTTCATGGTCCGAATTTTCGATATTCTACAACATAAGAGAGCTTTACCTCATGAAATAGAATTCGTTTAATTTCTTAATTGTTGGGGTACACTTCTGCCATTTTCCTTTGAAAGAACTCAATTTCCCGTCATTCCGGCTTTTGAGATGACAATTAATAAATCCCTGGGGAAAACGTTTCAAAAAGTAAGAATATTACTAAGACAACCTGTATTTCCTCACGGATAATTATGTTGCAGCCAGTAGAGTAGAGCTACTATGTATATCTGAGACATCAGCGCAAGGTTATAGCAGGAGATGATAGAGTTTTTGCAAAAAGTATTGTTTATGAGGAACTTTAAGATCTTTTAGAGATCTTTTTTATGAGATGTAAATTTTGTTGACGATTTAATTTTGTTCGACTCACCTGTACTTAGTTGCTAAGAAATAATTTACCTTATATCAGCACTTTTATTGGTATAAATTCGTGCAAATTCGAATAAATAAACTAGTCATTGATTAAATCAAGAGGCTTTAACATCGTTCCTAGCTATTTCGTATCGGTCTAAGACCCTTGCATATCTTAAGTCAGTCTTGGCGAAACACCTCGATTGGTATTTAAACCTTCTCTGAAAGGAGTCCAGACGGATCAGTTTGGTGATACACCTAAATTGGTCTGACAAATCGTAGGCAAAGGATTCTGCGCTCACCAGCTACTGTATATGGAAAGCCAAGCTCAACCTTTTAGAGTGAGTGTAGCGAACGACGGAAGTTGGCGAGCGCACCGAGCAGGAGGCGCCCCCCTAGTTGTAATTAATAGAGAAAATAATAAACTCACATTATTTATTCTACTTGTTGGAAAGGTTTCCTACAGAGCAGGTTCTGAGGAAGCAATGGAAAGAGAAAGTAAATCGACCCGACCTTGTGCTGACCAGACAAACTGTTGTTTGTGCAACATATTTTTTGTCAAGTGATATAATATGTTTCGCGAGCAGAACGTTGTTGGCACCAAATGCTGTACCTGTACTTAATATTGTATGTATTTCCCATACATTGCAATTTAAATATTTGAATTACTTTTCTCTTATTTATTTACAGAAAGAATATAATACTAAACAGTACCCAACGGCGGAAATTTCAACAGAAGGATAGGAAAATATATGTATTATAAAACATTAAATATCCATATTCGAAGAATTAACTGGGTTTCCTTTTTTCAGGGCTGCAACATAGCAAATACTTCCGATTTTCCAGATGGAATTGTTAATTAACCGAAAATGTACTTATTGTAAAATATGTCATATATTTGACGATATTAACTTGGTTTCGTTTTTCAGGACTGCCATATGAATGATACTTCCGTTTTTCCGAAAATGTATTTGATGTGAGATATGAAAAATACATATATGATGATATTAATTTGGTTTCTTTCCTTCAGGTCTCCTACATGAATAATATTATTGATATCCCAGCTGATGGAAGTGTGATACTATTAACGAAAAATGTATTTGATATGTTTATATCCAACGAAACAACTATTCGAAGAAACTGAAAAACTTGTCATCAGAACACTATTCCTCTGCACAGTTATTTTACACTAGGCCGCATCGGGATCACTTCAAGAGAGCGGCATAAATCTAAGAGCCGCAAGGGCCACCACCAACTTCCAATTGAGAACCATAAAGATGTCCATGTCCGTGGGCCAGAGGAGCTATACTTACATTGGTCACGGAATCATAAATAAAATGCCAGCATCATTAAGAAGAAAACTATTAACTTTCGAGAATAAAAATAGAGCTAGAATAAAATACCAAGTCACCAGGTGGCTAAATGCAACAGACATTCATAATTTCGAGTTATTTTAATTATTACCAAAGAGATTAATTTGTAATTTCTAAATTTTATATTTTTATATTTTTTTATACTATATTAATTCTAAGTGTTAAATATTTTCATATTTTATTTATGCATACGAGAATTTGATTTATCAGGCAGATGTAATTCAATTACATTCTTGAATAAATTTAAATTAAAATTGAAATGTAAAATATGAAATATATGTGAAGATACAAACTTGGTTTCTTTCTTTCAGAACTTCTACATGAATAATATTATTGATTTGCCAGCTGATGAACATGTGATGCAATTAACCGAAAATGTGTTTGATGTAAAATATGAAATACAGTCGATTCCGCTTAATGGGGACACATCCGGACGAAGGAGTTTTGTCCCAATTGAGCGGCTGGCCCGAAAATGCGAAGTTAGAAAAATTATCTTCATATATGTTAAAGAAAAACGGAGTTCATCTATACTGCCGTGCTACGAAAAAAGGTCGTAAGCGCCAAAAGTCCGAATTTGGGTTTTCAGTATTTATGTACTCCTGAAAATCTTTTCTTTCTCTTCGCTAAATCTCTCATGCGACAGAAATAGTTATCAGCGGTGTACCACTTCTAGGAGTCACAAATTTGAAACTTTTTGCTATTTGCGTCCTTAAAATGATAGAGCCAGATCTTAGCGAAGTTGATATTGAAGATGTCAGACGACTGCAGAAAAAGACAACAATGACACAGCCCTCTACTGCTCCAAGTACATCGGCGACAGCTACGTTGGGACTAGTCGGGAACACAATGTCAAGTAATGAGGACATCGGGTCGTTAGTGGTAATACTAAAGACTGCAGCAATTGCAAAGAGAATTATAACAGCAAAAATCAAGTTCAAGAAACTCACAACAGCACAACTCATTCCTCACCTCGTGCAAACGGCAGGCATGTCACCTCCAGAGCGCCCAACCACAATAAACGTCAATGAGTTTTTGCCAAGGGACCAGTACAACCTTAGACGCCTTGTCTACAACAAATCAAAGGACAAGGAGCTCTGTTTCCTAACTTTCAAGCGGGACGGCTGCATTTACGTCAGGAATAAAAAAGAAGATGCTGCAGTTCCTATATACACCGAAGATGATCTGTACGATTTTTTAGGAAAACTGCGGCAATTAAAGGACCAAGATCGAGGCCTGCAAGGCAACAACTCAAAAGTACGACACTCTTAACCGCTAATAAGGACATTGGTCTCAGAGTGTGTCATTTCAATGCTAACTCGCTGAGGGCGCGCATTGAAAAATTACGCTATTTCATGTCTAAGCGTCCTTATTTCCATCTTATAGCTATCTCTGAGACCAAGCTTGGACAGATCGTGCCAGACTCCATTATTTCCCTAAAAGGATATACTTTGGTTAGACAAGATCGGAACACCAATGGAGGAGGAGTGGCACTTTACGTACATAACACTCTTACCGTAACACGGCTCTGCTCTTCATCGGGCATGTGGACTAGTAAACCAGGACTGCCAGAATACCTTTTCTGCGAAGTCAAACCCCCGAATACTCCACCGTTCTTTGCTGGAATTGTATATCGTCCTCCTCATGCACATTTCCGAGCTGGAGATGACAATAATTTTATTGCTGATTTGGTAAGCTTCATGCATAATTATAGTACTAAGGTTATAATGGGAGATTTCAATGCCGATCAACTGTCCACGTTGCTATCCAACGTGGCAACTATCCGTTGCTGTCCAACCTATCAAGTGGATTGCCTCTTACCTCACAGGGCGTGAGCAGGCTGTACTGGGCTCCAATGGGGCACGTTCGTTCTTTGCCTCGTTGAACAAAGGTGTACCTCAAGGCTCTGTACTCGGACCACTATTGTTTTCAATATATGTTGCTGACATAAGTTATGAATTTGACTCCTGCGTCCAACACTTAATATTTCCCGCTTGAAAAACTGCAGTATTATGTTGACATAATGAACTTCCATGCACGGCTTATTGCTGACTGGGCGAGTCATAATCGATTAAAACTCAACATATGTAAAACGAAGGCTACAATAATAGGCTCTTATTACTACATCAACCAGCTCGAGACGAGGAATGACTGCGAAATAGTCATAGATCAAAAGCGGATCAAGTTTGAGTCTTCTGTAAGCAACCTTGGGGTTGCGATTGATGAAAAGTTGAACTGGAAAAAGCAGGTGGGAAACATGTGCAGAAAAGCTTATGCAGTGCTGTACCGTCTGAATTACTTTAGGAAAAGTACAGAATTCAGGCTCCGTAAACACCTTGTAGAAACACTGCTCTTTCCCATAATCGACTACTGGTCTTCGGTATGGTGTGATCTTACACAAGAGCTGGAAGACAAACTCCAGATTATAATGAATTCGGGTATCAGATATATCTATGGCATTAGGAAACGAAAGCACATAACAAAATACCGCTTATCCCTTGGATGGCTCAGTACGAAGAGGAGACGGGACTACTTTAGTGCCTCATTATTGTATCGCATCCTAGCAACTAAAACTCCAGCATATCTCTATACTCGCTATATTGCTAACGAAAGCGTAAGACCTGCGCGGGGACCCAAACCGCCGCTATGCATACCACCGTACAGGAAGGAGTTCCTACAAAAGTCGTTTTACGTAACATCTTCGTATCTGTGAAACGCCATACCACCTCTGATAAGGAGTTGTGATACACAGTTGACTTTCAAGAAACGCTTATATGCACATTTTCTCTCTTTAGAGTCAGACCAACCCCATCTGTCGTAGCAATTTTCGTTAGGACGTGGTTTCTCTCTCGCTGGCATGCTGACGGACAATGAGCTGTGGCATATCAAGCAACGCTGATGATGTGATGATGGTTTTTCAGAGGCAAAGGCGTATTTCACATTTACATCCTAATTGCTTGTTTTTTCTTTCTTGTTTTTAACTACTTTTAAATCGTTTTTACTTTTAATTTATTTAAATGATCTTTGCACTTGTCATGTTATTACCATACAGTTTTCCTCATTTTTTTTAACATTTACAGTTAAGATTAGTTAGTTTTATAATAGTTTGAACCTTTATATACTTTTAAATTCTCCCGTGAACTGTGCTGGATATTTCAGCAAACATTCAGTTTAGCTTGTACTATATTATACAATATGTATGATTTTTGTTTGTACAAATTGTACACATAATAAACTTATATCTATCTATCTATCTATCTATCTAAAAAAATAAAGTCATATTTCCATCAGAGTTTCTCAAAAATAACTAATTTATTAAGGCACCTCATATATACAGTACACCAGTTGTTTAAACTTGAATTGCTGTTATCTCAAAACTATGAAAATTTACATACATATGACTTTCGTTCTTAGCACGGCAGTATAAATTGTTGGTTATTTGTTTAAAAGCAGTTTGAAAGAGTTTGATTGAATCTTAATTAAATTGGTTTAAAAAAAGTGTCAAGTTGGGTAACACATTCACGTTTGTTTAATAGATTTAGAGGGCAAACGGAAAATAGTCAAATACCTAAAGACAACATCCGTCCAACCATTTCCTAGGTCCTGGTTGGGGGTCTGTTTACGGGACTCCTTATCAGTAGCTTCCATATGTGCGATTCCTGCATACATGATTTTTCTTTGGCTTTAAAGCTAACAGCGACACCTGTCCCTAATATGCGGATCACTGACCCAAATATCCCGATAAAAACACATGAATGCCTTGTTTCCGGATTTGTTCTGCAGAATGTGCCCCAAATAAACGGCTTGCCCAATCAACCGGTGTCCCGATAAAGCGGTATCGACTTTATATATGGTGTTAACTTTATTTTCGCCTTTCAGGACTACCATATAACTAGCACATGCCTGCCTGCTGAAGTTATCGCCAATGTAATTGAGAATGTATGTTTTAATATAAGATTAACAAAATTGAATAAAATGTTAAAAAATAAAAAATAAATGAATTGCAGTCCCAGCTATATACTCTCCTAGCTTGTACCTGGCCTGCTTTGCTAGGCATAAAAAACATAAAAACTTGTACAAAAACATTAAACCATTTATTGTAATGCTCTTTGGTGTACAACATTCTTCGTTTTCTTAAAAGTGGCAAAAATTATCTGGCAATGTCATCAAATTTGTGTGTTGTTCAAATGGCATTTTGCCATCACCAAATAACAATAACTGTTTGGAAAACTCTGTTGCTGATGGATCATTTTGCAACTGAACACGTACATTTATCTTCAACGTTAATTTTTCACATATCTCCACAAATTTGAAGATTTTAAGCATGCATTTATTTCATCAGCAGCAGTTGATCGCGGTATAACAGGTAATGTTTGTCTGAAGTCAGCTGCTAAAAGAATAAGCGCACCACCAAATAATTGTGAGTTGCCTCTTAAGTCTTTCATTGTTCTGTGCAAAGCTTCAAATGACTTCTTATGAGGCATTGGACATTCATCCCAACACTTTTGCCATGGCAGATGTTTTAGATATATTGCAAGTTGGATTTCCGTTTATTTTGCAAAAACAATTTAAGAGCTGAATGAGCCGTTCGACCACCATCCAATATAGTAGCAGGAATTCCAGAAGATGCCAATGCAAGAGCTATCTTACCATGCAATCGAATTGTTGCAAGTAGCAGTGAAATTAAAAAGGTCTTCCCAGTACCTACAGGCGCATACAAAACATACAATCCACCATTTTCATTATTCGCAGCATTCATAATTATGTCATATGCATGCTTTTTTTAATTATCCAATTTCGGAATATTACTTTGAACGAAGGTATTCAATTGATTGATATCATATGCTAGTTCACGTTGCATTTATTGGTTGAATATGTCTTGCACAGAACGATTTGATGTCTCCATACCCAATTGACCTAATGCTTTGTTCGCAATTGTTAAACAAAGGTTTTCAATAAGGATCAGTGCTTCATTATACATCTCCTGGGTATAATCCAAAAGCGGATTATTTGTAGCACCCTTAACTCGATACAAATTTTCCTCCGTCATGTAATCTTGGTATTTTTGCCACAATTCACGCGGCTTCGAAGGAAAACATGAAGAAATAATTATTGCAAACAATGTACTTATTTGGAATGGAGAGGCAGTAACACTTGATTCGGCTAAAGTAGCCTCCCAAAGAAAATCACCTTCAAGTTATCGCATTCGCCGACATGCTTCACGATATGTTACACGAACTAACCCATCAACAGTTCTAAGATTTGCAAATGAAATGATCAACAATAAACGAAGATAAAAACAATCTGCATTACTTGGATGGACAGTGTAAAAACGTCCCAAAACATCAGTTGAAAATACATTTTGATAACCTACAACTGGTGTACATACCTCGTTTACGTCTTTCAAATTTTTTCGCATTCCATGAGTAATACTTTGGCTCTTCTGAGTACAACAATGTTCTAGCAGAAGGATCACTTGCACGCAATTTGAAAAATTCAGTAAGAGGTGGTGGTTCCGCAGTTCCTTGGCGTGCATTTTCTGCAGTGAAGTAAACGCGTTGACCATTTTCCAGATGCACAGCTAAATGCACGACAGTTGGATTCCTTTCATGAATTGGAAACGAAAAGATTCGCCACATGGCCTCATTGCTGCTAACATAACGCCGCATTTGATAAGTAGCTATTCATCAACTCTGTTAAGCTGGTTATTTTGGCTTACATTAGCATTTCATTGGTTTGCATTTGCATTTACTACAGAAAATACAGCCATATCACTTCCTTTATTCACGTATTTGCAAATGTATTTTATGGATTTAACGGAATTGCAATATTCGACATTAATATGTGCCTCAAAAGTTTTAGATAACGTCTGCACCTCCAATCTTCATAATCACTGATTTGCCGTTATCCTCAATTGATCGCCGATGGTATAATTGATATCCATCATTTCAAGTCACAGTGTCAGCCTTTATTTCTTTAGGGAACCTTATTTTACAAACTCCATCGACCATGCACCGTGATGATTTATTATAAGCACCGCATGGACCATGTATCATATTCTTTGTCACAATTTCATGTAATTCCGGATCAACAGTTGTATCTGGAATTTGAGCTGATATGATACTGTCAATTTGATCAGGCCTAATTTTGCCGATTAACCAAATTTAAATATGCGCATGCGGCAAACCTCTTTTTTGCCACTTAACAGAATACAACCAGCAACGTGTTACGCCACGTGTTAAGACATTATGTGTGACTAGGAAATCCATCATCGATTTTAATTTTTGTTGAAATACACGCGCCGCAATAACATGCCGGTCTACTTAAGGTTGCCCAGGCAACAATAACTCTTGGATCTCGTCCCACTTAGGATTGCAAGTAAACGTAATAAAAAGATCCGGCCGGCCGTAATATCGAACATATGTCATAGCATCTTGGGCGTATTCATGCATATGATGCGGACTTCCAACACATGATGACGGAAGAATAGTTATTTGACATCAGAAAAATCTGAATTATCATTTGGATCAAAACTTCGATTACCATCGTTATTAATGGCATCGCGCAGATGAATATATTTTTCGGCTCGTAATTTCCTTAGGTTGAACCGTATGTAATTCAAAAGATCAGATTCGATTTTAGCGTACATGTCAACAATATACTGATGAAATAATTTCTTCCCTCTCAATATGTAGTTTTCTTCATTTTGGCGAATCATTAATCTGTCCGCTCAAAATTCATTGCACTAACAGTTTTTGAACTTCCTCACCTGAAAATACATTTAACCAATTCTAAATATAACATAATTTACTCTTGTGAATTTAATTATTCTATTTAACCATTTTCTGGATTGATCATTTTAATGCCAGTATGATAACCGTCCTCTCCCTGCCAGAACAAAATTGGATACTGCAAAGCATCATATGAGCGGTGCAGTTCCGATATGTTCTGTAGCTCAGACTTCTACGTTGAATAACAATATTACATGGAAGGAATTGTTCTCCAACGATTACAACAGCAACTTCATTCATTGTTGGCGCATTAAATCTTCCTGCTTGTTGACCGCCAGGCACTTTATCAGCTCTTATCACAATTTGATGATTATCTGTAGACATTTGATCCAAAGAAGTTTTAAATATACGCACCATAGCATTATGCTAATGGAATATATTTTGCAGTTCTACAATTAAATCCCGTTGTAAATTCCTTCCAATGTCTATTCTTCGATTAACTTCCAGATCAGAGTTTCCAAGAAAATAAATTTGTAAGAATTTATGATCACCATCAGGATATGGCAACAACGATCCAATTCGGTGATATTCTTGGGCTTGAATCTTTAAATAAGAGATATCACATTCAAACCACACATTGCTTTCATCGTACGCACAGTGGATTACCTTGAAGGTCGGCATGAATCTGTCCCTAATAATATTTTGTGCTCCAAATAAAGTCATTCGTGTAAGAGGGCTTTTCATATGTCCGAGAGTTTTTCTGGACTTTATATATGTAAGAAAGAGTTTCAAATCGAGTAGCTCCAAGGTCAACTTTTTGATAACTTGGATTCGTAAGTGATAAGGTACTAATTTAAGTAAAATTAATCTCTTGATAAAAATGGATAAACAAATCATTGTTTATACTCGTACTTTGGCAAATTTTTGCTGGGCATGGAGCATAGTGTCATTTTCGTAGATTCAGCAAAAATGCTGGTGGTCCAAGTCATGATTCTATTTGGTTCATTCTTTAGTTGGTTTCAGACTACGCAGTTGGGAGAATTAAAGTAGAAATTTACTAATTTTAAAGTTTAAACTTATATGTGAAATCAGGTGAATTAAATTTAAACTGGTGAGTCCTCTCACTAAGTTTTAAGATCATGTGTGAGTCTTTTCACTAGTTTTTGAGTTTCGATATGAGTTCACTCGCCGAGTTTTGTCGATTCATAGGTGTGAAAGTGGATTTAGATGAATTAGTTGTTTAGGTGTTATGCGTTCGACAAGTGTGACCATAGAAAATGATGTCCAGTAGTGGATTATTAAAGTAATTGGAGGTGTGCATCCTTTTCCACGAGTCGGGTCAGGTTGGTGTTCTCCTGCACCTGATATAATGTTTAGTTGTCCCTATTGGGTTGGTGTTCTCCCATAGGTTTTATTTGATAGTCATGTGGTTGGTTTTCTCCTCATGAACATATAAGTTTACATACCTTTAATTTGTGATCACACTTTCGAACCGAATGGGAATGTATGTGTTTTGCTAACATGAAATTAGTACGCATTGTGACGATGCAGTAACTTAACATAACGATTAATTTATTAAAAATATGGTGAAGATCTCTACAGTGAGGTGTGTGGTTGGTGTTCTCCCACATCCGGACGGTTGGTTGGTATTCTCCACTGTCCTAGAACAAAAGTGCTGCCGATGGGTTGGTGTTCCCCGTCAGATGGTGGTTTTAGGGTTCTACATCGTTACTTGCATTGATTTCTATTCGAACAATTAACTTGTAATGAAAATGATAGTCTCTTCACTATGCGTACAAATAGAGAAGTGTTGGTGAATCTTAAACTTATAGTGGATTTGTATTTTCAGAGGTGGCGCTTTTATTTAATCACCACGTAACCAGCATCCACGTCGAAAGTGATTTGAATCCTGACAGGTTTCAGTTTTGAAACTAAACTAGATTTTATATAAACATTTTTGTAATTTTAAAACTTGATTATTATATTCGGAAGCATGCATTTTATGCATGTATTTTATTTAAAAAATGATTCGAATAATTATGGGTTCCAAGCAGTAATGATCGCAAAGTCTCAGGTGGACAGTTTAATGCCGCTAATCTAACTTTTCCATTAGCACAACATAATCCAAGTGTTTCATTATTATATTTGAGTGCGCTGCAATGTGGACATACTTTACTCATATTGCCAATTCTAACAACATTATGCAAACTGTAATCAATTTCTGGATCATCATTAAATGCAGCACTATTGAAACTCATCCGCCTTTGAACATCATTGACAGTTCTCAATCGATAGCGTGACCTTCCTGATCGATCTCTTTGTCCATTAAGTCGTTGAGTTCGCTGATAATTGTTTTCATTTGATCTGCTAGAAGCATTAGCTCTCGCAGTAGCTGTTAGATAACCTAAACCTGCACGACGCGGCATATTTAACTGTCGAAAAGTGGAAGATTTTCATTTATCATTCAAAATATCAACAAAATTTTCAACAATTGTCAATTGTTTCTCCTTTAACAAAATTTTTTTTCTCTTCTGAAAAAACTACGTGTGGAGAATACTTACATTTGAATACGTTTGAAAATAGCTGCACAAAAATGCTCACTTCAATTCGATGAGTGCGAAATTCAGCAGTTTTCGAACGAACGCACTCGAATTAACAGTTTACTCAAAGTCTCCCTGAAGTACTTTATTATAGGGATGTCAAAAATATATCGATATATCGAAATATCGATATTATTTGTTCGATGTATGGTTATTTTTAAGCGATATTTAATTTTCCGATATATCGATATAAAATTCTTACTATCGAAAAGGTATGAAAAAACGATACATGTTCAGACCGACAAATATATTACTTCAACCGTGAATAAGGAAAAATTATTATTTATTAATATTTTGAGAAAAATAAAATTTATCTTTTCAAGAAATATGTGATTAACGATGAATATACTATTTTTTAGAACGCGATCATTCTCTTATAAATTTAACCGATATATCGATATTATTTTTGCAAACGATAAATATCGATTTCGATATTTCCAAAAAATATCGATTTATTTTTAATTTTCGACATCCCTACTTTATTATTCGCACCAAAATAAATCAAAATCAGAGTGCAAAATTAAGCAATTTTCGAACGAACGCACTCGAATTAACAGTTAACTGAAAATCTCACTGAAGTATTTTATTATTCGCACCAAAATAAATCAAAATCTAAAATGATTCAAGCAACAAACAAAAAATGATGTCTTATCATCTAGCTTGTACCCGGCCTGCTTTGCTAGGCATAAAAAACATAAAAACTTGTACAACAACATTAAACGATTTATTAAGCAATTTTAGAACTAACGCACTTGAATGAACAGTAAATAATGTGTTTAGGAGTTCGATAGTTCTGTGAAATGTCGATTTGGAGAAACAATTTTGTCTCCTGAAATATCGATGGACCGAACAAAAAAATATTAGCATGACAGATAGCAAAGAGTGAATGTAGATCATCGACGAAGAGCTTTACTTTGGAAATTAAGGAATTTGCCTTCAATTTAAATTTCTTATCACCCAGGGGCTATGAGTATGTCCGAGAGACATTTTCAGACTGCTTGCCACATCCGGATGTGCAACCGCATTTACCGCAGAATCATTTTCTGCTATTAAAAGAGTAGTGGCAATTTCCCAACAAAAGATTTTCTTAAATTTAACTCACGACGAAATCCACATACGACAACACGTAGACTGGGACGGACAAAAGTCTCAAGGTTTCGTTGATGTTGGCGACGGCGCCAATAGTGATATTGCCGCCACCCAAATTTTGGAGTTCATGGTGATTTGTATCAACAAGTCGTGGAAAATTCCCTTGGGTTATTCCCCTATTGCCACAATTAATGCAAAGCAAAAGGTCAATATGATAACCGTGGGGTGGAGAACAAAAGGGAGACCTCAAATGTCATAACTACGGCAGCATAGAAGGAGAAATGAAAAAAGGCGCAAAACAATAAACTTGTCATTTATCTATTCTGTAACCGTACTACTCTAAATAACCACGGCCATGACCATGGTCTAATAACCATGTAACCGTACTACTCCAATCACGGAAAATCTCCGGCGCCGACCTCGACTGAACCTTTCGGTTTTTTCAAGATTTGTATTTTGCGCTTGATTGGGTGTACATTTTATAGTTGTATGGAACCTATTGTTATATACTCTAACAGGTTCAAATAATCCTTCATTAAGCGTTAAGTTCCTATCTAGACTGGAAAGTATTTCTTGTAATGAACAGTGTACCCTTTCTATATTACTATTCACTGTCTATGTTCTTGAGGTACAAAAGTGTACTTCTATTTCAAATTCCCTAAATAATAATAAAGTTCTAAATTCATTGTCTAGTATGATTTTCTTAGGTTTTCCGAATCTGCAAAAATGTTCAGTAAGTTTTTCCCTTTTACATAAATAATTCAGGTTTGGTAATTCATAAATGAAAGCATTTTTCACAAACTTGTCAATTATTGTGATATATAATCGTCGATTTACGTGATATATATCTAAATGTAAGTCTTCGTTCTTGTTAGTAGGTGTTTCGGTCAGTTTGTACTTTGGTTTGATAGGTCGTCTTTCGTTTTTAGTCATCATGCATTTCTGACTATTATCAAGAATTTTCTGAATGTGTTGAAAGAGATTAGGGTAATATATTTTATCTCTTAGTTGAGGCCATGTCTCTACTATCCCACTATGAAGGCTTTCGTTTATGTGATATTAAGAGATTTGTTTACTTATTTCTTGTTCATTAGAAATGTCTCTAGCTTTCTTCGTAGCTTTCTCAAAACAAATTTCTTTATCATGACCAAATAAACTAATTAGTATTTGTTGAAACCTATTGTAAATATAATAGAATCACTCAATTCGGTATAAATTCCCATTTTTCCTATTCCAATATTCTTTGTCAATATATCAACTAATTCTTGATCTTTTTTCCCATATTAATTTTGATTCTTTGGTTTTTGGCTTATGCGTCGACGAAATATGAAACCTTTGTAACCAAACTCCTCCTAGACCGTTTGATCAATCGATCTGAAATTTTACATACTAATAGTATATTCGACGGTGAGTGCTAGCATCTATTTTTTGTTACTAAATTCGCGAAAAAAAATCACTAGTGGTAGGCTTCTTAGTTAACAATTTTTCTGATGAACGAACCAAAATTAGTACAAAGGTTTGTGTCATGGAAATCTAAATTTAGTTTTTATGTATTAAGAACGATCACTGCGTTATTTTGCAAGAATTACAAAACAAACCAAACACCATTTTGACAAAAAATCGCTGTCTTTTTGATAGTAGACGTTAGTT
Source organism: Chrysops caecutiens (assembly GCA_963971475.1). NCBI lineage: Eukaryota > Metazoa > Arthropoda > Insecta > Diptera > Tabanidae > Chrysops > Chrysops caecutiens. The sequence goes on along the minus strand of OZ020568.1, from coordinate 31,198,608 downwards.
TACTTGCATAAATGAAGCTATGGTATTGATCTTAGGTAATTAGTTTTAGCGTGCTCGAACCAGAATTAGCTTTTACATTAAGATCTTAGCACAGGCACCTGATTGTTTCCGAGGCTTTCGCCAATTCGCTGTGGGCAATCGGAAACTTTGAAGAGAAAATTTGTTTTGGTTTACTCAAACCGTAGCAAGTGGATTTTTACAGGTTCTTGAAAAATTGTATTTCAATTTATGAATTTTGAATCATGGGACAAGAAAGATTCCGGGAATCAGAAAATGGACAATACTCTTCAGGTTTTGAGGGTACTTTTCCGGTAAAATTTTGAATTTTCAACGGTCTTTTCCCCGTAGTGGCTAAACGCAACGTCCTAGGGTGTTCGTATGTATGACAGACCCCCATTATTTTGACATTTCCTGCATTTTTGTCAAACATTAATATCCTCTACTGCGAGTTTTTATAAATGTGTTCATATCCAAAATTACGATTCTAGCTAATAATTTTGTAAATCATTAATATCTGATAGTAAAGATGAATGAATTATTGAAGAAATCTGATAGTAAAAATAATTGAATGGATTACTGAAAATTGTTTCATATCTTCAATATATACACTCGTAATCATCATAATTATACAAATAGATTCATAAATATTATGAAACACAAAATACTAGAAATCACATTATAACAAAAAGTCATGATTAATAAGACAAAAAGAAACCAAGTGCATATCGGACACATAAGCTAAGGGTTCCGTAGAATGCCGCATAAAGTATTGAGTTAAAGAAATCTTAAAACATCGAATATCTACATAATTAACGGCAAGAATCTTATTGTTCAAACGAAAAATCGTTTACTGTTTTTATATAGTTCTACTACCTTTATTTTTTCCAGACTTTTCTGGCGCGTCGTTCAAAAGTTAGAGTGGGGGGGGGGGACACACTTTTGACGTTTTTAGAAGCGTATATTTCGCGAACGATTAGCTTAAAAGAAAAAATATTATAACAACATCATTGTTATTTTTAAAGACCTATCCAAAAATACCTCACACTGGTATGTGCAATGAAAAAAAAAATCTTGTCCCGCAGACACATGTATGGAGTGCCACTCTTAATGAAACTTTTTTCTTTACTTTCACTACTGCATTTTATAGTGGTTAACAGGAGACATCTTACTTCTAAATTTCATTCATATAGTTTCAATAGTTTCCGAATAAAATGGCTGTGACATACGGACAAACGGACATGACGAAACTATAAGGATTCCGTTTTTTCTACGGAACCCTAAAAATGATAATTAGAGTAACAGGAATCAAGTCATTTCAAGTTTAGCATTTTTCAGAACAATAAATAGCATAAATTACATCTTTTCTAAATTATTTAACATAAATTAGAGAAGCTGAGTAATTCAACAGTGTAGAGGAAATAATAATTTATAAACTATAATTAAATAGGGCTCACAATAGGATTACAAATAAGATAGAAAATACAGAGAGAGGCATCTAACATTTGGAATACGAACTACCGTATATTTGGAGTTTGATAGGCATAATGACTTTCATGAGCTAACAAAAAATTAGTCTTATGTTTGACGTTTACAAAATGGGACGCTTTACCCTTGAACAAAGTTAGGAACTATTGAAAACTTACTTCAACACATAAGAAATTTACGGAGTAAAATTTGCCTTCCAATCAGTTGATCAATCAGTGAAGCGAGCTTGTGAAACCGGTTCGTTATTGGACAAAACAACCCATTCCCGTTTTCGTCCAGTGCGCACACCCGAAAACATTGCTGCGGTTTCGCACAGTGTGCATGAACATCCATCAACATCAATTCGTCATCGTTCTCAGGAACTGAACATTTCTCGCACTTATCTGATGAGAATTTTGGCTACAAACAAGAGTGCAAGAAATGAAGCCTCATGACCATCTGATGCGTTTTATGTTCGCCTATCGCATCGGATGGGCCGAAGATCGTTTGGTCGAAGATGAACATTTTTACTGAAAAATTATCTATTCCGATGAAGCTCATTTCCAACGTGGAGGCTATTTCAATAAGCGAAATTGCCGCCCTCAGGGTCAATGGCGAGCCTTACAGAGCCATGTTAAATGGATTTTAGTTTCCACAAATTGAAGAGTGTTACCTGGACGGAATTTGGTTCCAACAGGATGGGGCTGCGACACAGCCAACGATACAATCGATCTTTTGCGCACCGCTTTTGAACATCGAATAATAAAGCGAAATTCTGATCCGAATTGGGCGCCTCAGAGCTGTGATTTGAACCCATTAGACTATTTTTTGTGGGGATCTATTAAGGGTATATGTTACGCTTATCATCCAGAGACGATTGAGTCCTTGAAACACGAAATTGAAGTTGCCATTCATGAGATTGAAGCCCAAACAATCGAAATGTACTGAAAAATTGGATTGATCCGATGGGGTACTGTAAGGCCGGCCTTGGCAGTCATTTGAATGATGTTGTGTGTCACTAGTAAATGGAAATGTTCAATCTTTCTAACAAAGTTACAGTTTTGGACAAATATTCAATAGTTTTTTTTATATCCGATTCAAATTCCAAATCTTATATGGCCCACCCTTTATCTCTTGAGTTTCTCTCACTGAAGGTAATGACGAGATAGAATAAAAAACAAGAAATGGCCAATAAATCAGTGTTTAGGGCTAGAATTGTAATACACATATTTTTTACATTAAAACCAAGTTAACACACATGGTATCGACTTGAACCAATTGCTACCAATTATTACATTTCCACAGGTTACTATGAAGCAGAGAGTCTATATATCGAACGCTCAGCTCAATTTTGTGTGCGACTTCGCGAACGCCACCTAGTTATGTATTGTTTTGCCTTTATAACTTAGAATAATATAAGTTAATTATTATGTCTCTAATTAGAAAATGATCTAAATTTTGTCATCCTCTGAATGAACTGTAGCATTACCGTAGCTTCTTTCATTTACTTGGTTTTCAGTTTCGTTCGAATTCTACTTAGGAAGTCAGCTAGTTTATTTCCTTTCCCTTAAGGTACTCAATCTCAAATTAGTATTCTTGAAGTGTAAGTAGCCATCTTTGTGTTCTTTGACTAAACTCCTTAGTAGTATACTTCTTGTTCAAATACTTAAAAGGCATATGATCGGTTTTACTCTCAAAGTGTCGCCCCCAGAAATATGGTCTGAAGAAATTAACGGACCAAACAATCGCAGCAAACTCTTTATCTGTAATCGAATAGTTTCTTTCATTGTCGTTTAAGGTTCGTGATGCATACCAAACAGGTTTTTTTCCTTGAGAAAGGGCGGAACCGATTGCATAGTTGCCAGCATCTGTAGTGAGCTCAAAGGTTGACTGAAGTCTGGAAATCTTGAAATTGGGAATTCTATGAGATTTTATTTTTAGTTTTTCGAATCTGGGTCTTTGGAGTGAATTTTATTACCCTTCTTTAAATAGTTAGTCATTGGTTGTGCTTATTTTGCATACCCTTTGACGAATTTACGATAGTAGCCGGTAATCCCTAAAAAGTTTCTTAATTCCTTCTCTGTGGTAGGAATCATGTATTCGTGAATACATTGGATCTTTTTTGAAGCCCGCTTCATACAATATTTTGTCAATACATTCCCTAGGTATTCCGTGTCCTTTTTCAAGAATGAACAATTATCGAATTCGATTTTTAATTGGTGTTTGTTTAAAACTTGAAAGATTTTTCAGATATTTGTGTGGCGAACCCTCAACCTTCAGTGTCGCCATCGCTTCGCCGACACCGGCGTGAACAACTGCTGTGCCCACGAGCGGTGTTCGCTGTGGGGTCGGCGAGCTGAGGGCTACGTAATATGTTTTTTTAAACTGGTAGAAAATATTAAAATATCATCTGAATAAACAACACAAATTTTGTTTATGAATTCACGCAATATTTCGTTCATCAAACGTTGAAATGTTGCCAGAACATTTTTTGAACCGAAAGATATACGAGTATTTTCATATAAACCCTTTGGTGTAACGAAAGCGGTTTTATGAATATCTTTGGGGTGCATTATAATTTGATGGTACCCTTTTGCGAAATCCAGTGTGGTGAAATATTGTGCTCGCTCTAACTTGTCGAATATTCCATCAATATCAAGCAGAGGAAACTTGTCATCCACAGTAATTTCATAAAGCTACCTATAGTCCACACACAACCTCAATTTTTGTTTTCCGGAGTTGTTATTGTTTTGACGTGAAATCGTCTTTCTTCTCGTTGATTATGTATATTGGTAGCCAGTCTAACATTCTTGTGTTACAAAACACCGTCATTTTTCAATCGCTAATAACTACAAGACTAATAACGCGATAACAACAGTTGAGGTCACAGTGGATAGAACATATTTGTACGTATTACGTGTGCGGTGCTCGTTTTTCCCATGACGCCATCGGGCTAGTGCAAGCGCCCACGTTTGATTGTGGTTTTTCAGCGTTGTTGAAATGCATGAAAAGACCTACCAAAACCTAAAGCAAAACAATCAAAATATTATCCGAAATATAAGTAAAAATCGGTGTGAATTTGAAAATCGAAAATATATGGAAGATATCGTCTCATATGAGGCGTAAATATGCACCGCATTGTAAAAACCACAGATCAAAGAAAACCCGCATAAAAACGGATATTGAAAACCAAAAATGTTCAGTGGCGAGCACGTGTGAGAGCTACGGAGGAATCGAAGAAGAAATAAAAAAACGGAGGAAAAAAACAAACTTGTGATTTATCTATTCCCTAACCGTACTACTTTCCATCACCATTGTAATTAATAGTTTGATAATTAAGGTACATATTAGTACGAAAAATTTGTTGTAATTTATTTGACGTTAAAGCGCCTTTTCGCACGTTATGTGAACCGGCAGCCAGTCAAACTTTCTTGTGGTACAATATACAGTCAGATTTCAATCGCCAATAGCTACAAGGCTAATAATACGATAACAATTGTTGACGTCACAATGGATAGAGAATTCCTTTACGTGTTTATCGTGCAGCATCGATTTTGCGTTTGACGTCATCGGGCTAATAATAATAAGCTAATTGATAAGCGTTGCGTAAAATTATAAATCAGATTAGCGTGAGAACGCAGTTATGTAGGACGTTCGTTCGCACTTCATTGTTATGAGTTTCAGAAGAGGTTCCAGGACGTAAACTGAAACAATAAAAATATTCTCTGAAGTATAAGTATGAATTGAAAAAATATATAAAATATCGGCTCATGTGACTCGTAAATATGGGCCGAATATAATAAACCGCAAATCAAAGAGAGCTTGCATCAAATCGAAATCAAAAAAACCTAAAGTGTCCAGTGCCGAGTAAATGTCAGAACTACGGCAGCATTAAAGAAGAAATGAAAAAATGCGCGATAAAATAAACTTGTGATTTATCTTTTCTGTCACTGTATTACTTTATATAACAATTGTATAAGAGACATTGATTTAAGTACATACTAATAAGAAACACTTATTATAATTTTATCCCCAAGTTTTCACCGAAAATCTACGGCGCGGCCCTTGACTGGGCCTTTCGGTTTTTCTGAAACGACTACGATGTGAGAGGCATATCTGCTGTAAGATTTACGAATGATGCCCTGTTTTTCCATCTCATCCACCTGTCTTCATAATTCCTCCTCATGTTGTAGGGGAAGTCTATTAAGTTTGGAATGGATTTGTTGATCGGTGGTTAGCTTAATTTCGTGCATAATTTTATTGGTATTAATGAATTCGTCGCAAACTTTGTACCAAGTTTTGGGAACTCTTTTATTACTTTTCTCAATTGGGTTTGTTCCTCGTGGTTCAAATTATCTACATCAATTTCTCGAGATTCGTATAATTGGAAACATTGATGAAATTTTTCATTTTCGTCGATTATTGGAAGTACTACATTATTGTTTAATGTAATTAATTTTTTGTCTATATCAATTGATTATAAAATATTTTTAAGCAAATCCATCCCTAACAACAAATCATATTCTCTATCATCTAATTTTTGTTTATACCGTTTACTTTTATGGTTTTGCGGCATTTGAAATTCGTCTGGAACTGGGGTTGATATTCGTCAACAAGTTCCTTGGTCTCACTATTAATTGTTTTTAAGATAAGCTTTACTTTTTCTACTACGGGATATTCTTTCTTATTATTTTTTGAATTTAAAATACTCATTGTTGACCCTGTATCAATAAGAGCTAATAATTTTTGATCATCTATAGTCAGTGTTACACAAATTTTATTACCGAGGCTCAGTTGAGAAAAACCTGGTTATCTATATTACTATTCGTTTCTACCTTTTCTATTGCACTAACATCCATTGGTTCTGGATGCTGTGTTGCATTCCTGAGTTGTCCCGAAGGATTAAAATTCCTATGATATCAGAACCCATTCGACGAGTATTACGATTATTGAATCGGAGGTTTTGATGGAATGAGTTTCTATTGGCATTAAAATGATTTTCTGGGAATTTAGGTTTTGCATTGAGTTGATAATTTTTCTGGGAGTAATTACCATTATCAATATTTTCGTCAACACCGAAATACGTATATAAAATTGATTTTATTGAATGGATATCATATTCATTTCGCAAATCCCTAGTTAAGCTTTCACAAACTGAATCTCCAATTTTAACTACGAGAGTTTAATATAAAATGTTTTTCAATACGTTTGAATTTCTTTCATACAAAACACAACCATTTATTTTGCTTAAATTATTTTCTAATTTTTGGTTTAATTCTTATATTGTAATGACCCTAAGGCTCGAAATTTTTCGTCCAATGTCCATGCTATTGATGATATGTCTGAAATGCTGTGTCAAAAACACCTTTGCATCGTCCCACTCGGTAATGATATTGTTCAATAACAGCACCTTTGCCGCCTACGATTTTTATGTTTAAGATGGCTTCAAATGCTTCCGGTTTTTGTTCAGCTGGCAATCTCGACAAAGACAGATATACCAGGAACAAGAAATGTGTCAACTTATGCGGCTCACGACCATATTCTGGGATATGGGAAATTGCATTCTCTCTTGTTCTTTGTGGTGCTTGTTGTTGCAAGGAAACCAATATTTCTAACGTTGTGGCTAATCTTTCGTCAAAACTTTCCATTTTTTTTTTACTTTTAACGTTCAGTTACTTTTGAGAGAAATAAATTGTTTCGCACAATTGGTTTACTAATTTTTACTGAGAAAAAACAAAATCCTGATTCACTAATTCCTCGGTTTTCAATTTAGAGTTCCTCAGCTTCACAATTTTTCAACGATATTTATTTAATCAATTAATTTTTCAGTAAATATGTTTCTGAATTATATGATTTATATATTACTAGGGGGCGCCCCCTGCTCGCTACGCTCGCCAACCCCCGCCATTCGTTCCGCTCACTCTAATATCTCGCGCATGCAGCTATATATACAGTAGCATTGTAAGTAAAAAGGTTATTTAGTTCAGACTGTAGTAGCAATCAATTCAGCTCATTTTGCACGTCAAAGTACATCTATATTGAATGAGGCCCTATCCATAATTATCAAAAACCTTGCGGGTGCGGTTGCGTATCTTAAAAGATCTTAAAATTTTCTCATACAAAATACTTTTTGTAAAAATTCTTTCATCTTCTGCCAAATGACCTTGGCTTTGTGTTTCAGAAAAACATATAAACACGCAATCGGTTAAACGATCTTACTCTACTGGCTACAACATACAATTAACGGTGAGAAAATATAGGTTGTTTGAGTAAGATTCCTGATTTTTGAAACTTCTGCCCCTGGGATTTATTAATTGTCATCACAAAATCCAGAATGACGGGAAGTTGAGTTTCTTGAAAGGAAAACGTCAAAAATACGTCGCATGTGTCAAAATAGGTTTGTTTCGGAAAACTCCTGCTAAAATCTCACAATCCAAAAAAATTTTCTTTTGCATTTGAACTAAACGAATAGGTGTACCATTGACCAAGCACGTCATGTCCTGTACACAAATTACGAATAAGTTAAAGTATGTTATTTGGTTTTTAAAATACATTTGTGGGATCGGGAGCCAACTAACATCAACTGAGTTTCAAAATTCTACTGGAAAATTATTTTGCTCTCTAAAATCATCACTCAAGATGTTATCGGAACACAAATATATTCGTTTCTCTCCGGCCAGGCTGTTAAAGATTTCTGCGTCAATGAAAGTACAGCCTTCATATTTGGGTGCTAATATAACCGAATTGAGAATATCGTTAGACTTTATGGTTTCAGATACATTGCTATAAGTATCTGGAATCACGAAGTTGCAGCTAATTAAATGGGTAGGAATTTCAATAACATCTTGGCTGTAATCTGGATATGTGGGTAAAGTTCCATTACCAAGAGATTTAAGAAATTCAACGAATTCAATCTCATGAGGTAAAGCTCTCATGTTTTGAGTAAAAGTTATTTTGTGGAATTTTGAAAATTTGGACCATGAAGTAAGGCAATAGGTGATATCTCAATAAGTGGTACACGTGTACCGTGAGATGTAGGTGGCAATATTCGTCAAAAATCTCCACAGAGTAAAATAGTCTTATATCCGAAATGTTTAGTTGGAGTACCGAATGAATCGTTTACTGAAAAAAATTTCCTAAATAGCTAATAAAGTACGGTTATATGAATCATTTTCTGAAGAATTTCTTAAAACGTCTTCACACATGAATATTTTGAATTCATTCCACAAATCTAATGCATTTGTAGGAATGTTCATACCACAAATAGGATATGGCAAATAACTCTCTTAACTGCTGAGAGGACTAACACTCTCTTACTTCTAATAAATATTCACGCCACTCTCCATAATTTCATGCGATACGTCGTGCATGTGCTGAAAATGTGCAGTAAATAATGTTCCCAACAGTACCCAAATCCTGATGGGACCTCGAACATGAAGCAAAATAGTCTCAAATGGAACATCTCAACATAACACATAAAATAATGTAGCAATAGCTCTACTACTTCCTCTTTGAGGTTTTTCGATTTCTTTTCTTTATCTACCTAAATATAATGTATCGGCGTCTCTGTATATAGAAACTCGGAAGAACTAATTCGATTGATTTCATAGGATGCAGTCAATTTTGTTCTTCTGTGTTTTGTAAGAGCTTGCTGAACATTTCCTTCCCTAAAGACTACATTTTGCCGGTGAGGCAAGTAACATTCAAGTCGAACTATAATATATTACGTGACTAGTAATGCATTGGTTACTCATTCATGCGCCAATTATCTTCCGTAGATCCAACATAGTGACCGGACAAAAAGCTATTGATTTCATCTATATAAACTTTGCCCTCAACTCCACCTCAAACACTTCCAAACTGTAATGAGGCGCATCCGTATCCCTTATTGAAATATTTGTGCATATATTTTAGGCTTTTAACTGTGCCAAGAACTTCCACATTTAAGTAGCAATCAAATTTCGCTAAAAGATATGGATTTTAAGGAACAGCATAACGGCTGTCAACAGAGTGGCCACGAAAGTAAACTGTTATACCATTAACACGGCGCATCTAACATTGCCCTGAGTTGTATTGTAAAAGTCCTTAGAACAGCTTTTGCTGCATTTGACATCTCTGATACAGACGGGGATACGATTCAATAAACCACATGAACCGTGGATCATGTTGTTTTTAACTAAATTATGAAGTTGTGGGATATACATTGTATATTGTAAATAAAATATATCTGGAATTTTCGTACAAACGCACCAACCTTCATTTCCTACCTTTTCTTTTTTCTCTAAATTGAGGTTTTAAGGGCGATCAGACAAAAGTTTGGATATATGATATAATTTCAGATTTTCAATTTTAAACAGTTTTTTGCTCGTAGCGGCTAAATCAAGCATTCTAAGGGGTATGACCAACCCCTATTATTTTTTCCTTTCCCAACATTTGGCCATATATCATATTTCTCTAAATTATATTTTAAATGTGGGTCCATACAAAAGTTGGGAAACATGATAAAATTCAGACTTTCGTTCGCTTTCCATAAATATTCGTCAAAGATAACTTCGCGTTTTCTAGAAATAACTGTAAAATTGTGATTTTCCATATTTTTTGAAATAAAATTTGCATATATTTTTATCAAATTAGCAAAAAGCAATGGTATAAGTAAACGATGGCTTTATATTTGTCTGTGGCCATATGTTCATTGTTTTGGCTTTTGTCTGGAAGAATGCAATTTTATTAGCCAACGGTTGCCTTCTTCCAGGCAAAAAACAAAAGAATGAACATGTGAATATTGTCTGTGATATGGCTGAATTTGCCCCTCACATTATCATTGGCATAGATATTAGGTTTGAGTGAAAAGAATGCACGTATTTGGCATAAATGGTTGTTTATTCAGTCGAACGTATGATCTATACAAATGATAATGTTAAATAAGTATGTGCTATATTTTAATTTTTTCGTAGAGGAATGCAATTATATGTTAATTTTTTTGGTTTGTGTCCTCAGTAGAAGAGTGATCCATTTGGTTTGATTTTCGACTAATTTAGTACTTGTTATGTATCGGGGACACAAACCAAAAATTCACATATGGTTGCATATGTCCAGGCAAAAAGTAAAATATTCACACGCATACATTCTTCCCAAAAGCATCATCTACGCTATACGTGTGCTCAATTCACACATACTATCCCATTGAATTTTTTAATTCCAATTTGAAATTAAACTAATTTATAATTAAATTTAAGAAAAAAAATTAGGTGATGCACAAAGAGGAAAAACTAATCTTTCGAATAGTATAATTTTTATGCCGGTAATTCCACCTGGTTTCCTGTAAAAGGGATAACAAAAATACGTGTCGCCTATTTATATATAGATTTTCGTGTCTACTTGATTCGTTATATTGTTACCCAATTTTTAGTTTTCTTATAGTTCACTTTTCAGCTTTTCAATAAGGTTCGATTTGAAAATAATAAAAATTTTTTTCGAAGTTTTCTTTACACAGAAATATATTCGCCTAAGGAACTTTCTCTTTTGGATAGACCAGTTTAGCCTATCCTACCGACTGCGCCAAATAAATAATATGGGTATTGATTGATTAAAAAAAATTTATTGCTTAATCAAGTCATTTATTTCACAAATTAGTTTACAATTTCACACTCACTTTTTAAAAAAAATTTATTTCATTTCCCACTCGTAACCTGTCCCATATTTTTGCGAAAAACCTCTGGCTACAAGTCTGGCTTTATATCGTTCGGGTTCTCCTTGGGCATTCAATTTGGTTTTAAGCACCCAAATATACTTTACGATATTCCTTCCTTCAGGTGCTGGAACGATATCCCACGTTTTATTGCGTGACAAGGAACTAATTTCTTCATCCATTGCTCTTTTCCAATGGTCTTTCCAATGGTCTGGTCTTAATAACGCTTAGCGTTCTGGGGTCCTCATTAGGTGCCACAGCTACTCGTGAGCTGCCCATAGCAAACTTGTGGTGCATATAATTTCCAGGTGCACATCTATCAGGTGGTACCCCCTGGTTGGCACGGCTTGATCGTCGACAGTTTGCGTTCTCACTGCAGCTATTTTCATTCGAATTTGTTCCGCTTGATGAATGTGCACAATTTTCTTTATCCCTGGAATCACTCGATACATAAGCGACTTCACAATCTTCTTTATCCCTGGAATCACTCATTACATAGACGACTTCATTATATTGCGTCATATGTGAACCTTTCTTCGGATATATATCCAGAAACACGATATTACTGGTTATCTCAATGCGTTGTGTATCCTTCTCCGTGAGACGGTAAGCTTTAGATTCTTCTGAGTATCCCATGAAAAGAAGCTTTCCAGCTTTCTCATTCCGTTTTCGACGCTCCCCTCTCGGAATCCGAACGTACGCTTCGCTGCCAAAAGCATGTATGTGGTGCAAACTCGGTTTGTCATTATACCATGCCTCGTAGGGTATCATATCTTCTGGGCTAATTGTTGGCAAACGATTTTGTAATTAATTGGACGTGTTGACTGCTTCAGCCCAATATTTGTTTTCCAGACCAGTATCGAATATCAGACACCTTGCTATATCCATAAGAGTCCTGTTCTTACTTTCAGCCACTCCATTTTGCTGTGGCGAATATCCTGCGGTGTACTAAATTTTTAACTCATTCGTTATGGCAAAAATTTTTTAGATCAGAATAATTATACTGTAGACAGCGATCTGATCGAATACAACGTGGAGTTTTGTTGTATCTCGTTTGTGACACGAAATCTTTGATGCACTTCGAAGCCTCACCCTTAGTTTGCAGAAATTGGACGAATGCATACCTGGTACAATCATCAATTAGTGTCATCACTTACTTCTTCTTTCCCGGAGTAGCAGTCTGCATTGGTCCACATATAATGTATGTTATATTATGCGTGTCTATCAAATCGAAAGTTTCTGCAGCACGATGTTCCGTTCTTTTTGGGAAGGGTTACTACGCCATTTTATCTTTAATACAGACTCCGCAAGCCTCGATTACTCCGCAGCCCTTAATGTGTATTCCTTTCGCCAGATCTTTGTTGCACACTGCTTTCATTGCACTTGGATCTCTGTGACCAAGTTTTCGATGCCACGCGTGGATGCAGTCAACCCCATGTATTTCTTTTAGAACGTTGTTGGTTTCAGCGATTCTGGCTGAATGCAATTTTGGTGCAGGAGGATTCATCGCGAAGAAACCACACAATTTCTGTGCTCTCGGTCCAACTCGTGCTTTGATCAATACCTGCTGTGGTTGGGATGAGAAAGCTGGAAAGCTTTTTGCACTGAGAGGAGATTGACGCTCAGTGAAGGACAATAGAATACGTTTTCCAGTTTGAAAATGCACTTTTCACCATCAACATAGTTCTGGATATTAACGGATCCTCTGCCTTGCACCGGACTCATTTTATTTGAATCTACTAATTCGATATATCCTTTCACAATTTCATCAATTGTTGTGAAAATTTCTGTAACAATACATACATGGCTAGTTGCTCCTGAATCAACCAACCACAAATTCTTGTTTCGCTCGTTCTGGTCCACAGATATACAAGTTTTACCACGTTTGTTTTCATTTTTGGAGAAAATGAATTCCTGTTGACTGTCAGCTGAGTTTTGCTCACATACCTCATGAGCCCTGCCCTTGGATTTGCACCTCAGCCTCGGAAAATCAAGCTTGATATGTCCGCTTTGCTTGCAATGTTAGCAAGCGTTGTTGTCACCTTGATGCGCTTGTTAACGTTGTTTTGGGTGTTGAAACCTCTTCTTGAACTCCGTTTTCAAGGCCGCTTCTCTGTTGCTATCTGTGTGTGACATGCGCTGACATTTTCCCGCCGTTTCTCTTCTTCTAACAACTTGTCGCGCATAATCGAATGTAAGGTTTTCCTCGTCCTTACATTCGATACTGTTGATCAATGGGCGGTACGATGCCGGCAAACTGCCAAGTATTATTGCAGCTTTCTTTCAAGGTGTTTCTTTCGAACAGTGTAGTTATGCGGTCTACATGAGCTTCTAAATTGCCACCCTCCGAAAATTTCAAATTGAAGACATCTTTATAAAGATGAGCAACATTCGAGAACGAATTCGACTGATGGTGTTTTTGCAACTTGGACCATGAATCCTTTGCAGACTTTGAACCCCTTAGAATATTTAGCTGCTTGTCGTCGACGAACAAACCGATTGTCGCAGGAGCCTTTTGGTCCTTCTTTTCCCACGCGTCGCTTAGAGCTTCTGGAGTGTCTTCATCGACAACGTCCCACATGTCTTCCCTAATCAGAAGCATCTCAATTCTCCGACTCCAAACTTCGTAGTTCGCGCTATTTTGACGTCAAAATGTCTCTCTTCTCGTTGAGTATGTACATTGGTAGCCACTCTAATATTCTTGTGTTACAAAACACCGTCATTTTTCAATCGCTAATAATTACGAGACTAATAACGCGATAACAATGATAGAACATATTTGTACATATTTACTGCGCGAAGCCTGTTTTTCCTGTGACATCATCGAGCTTGCGCAAGCGCTCACCTGTGATTGTTGTTTTTTAGCATTGTGTGAGGATATTTATGAGTGCAGTGTGAGAACGCGTTAAGATTAGACGTTGATTGGGGCATCATTGTTATAAGCATAAAACGAGCTACCAGGACCTAAGGAGAAAGAATGAAAATATTTTTCAAAATATAAGCAAAGATCGGTATGAATTTGAAAATTGAAAAAATATGGAAGATATCGTCTCATATGAGGCGTAAATATGCACCGAATGGCAGAAAACTCAAATCGCAGAAAACTCGCATCAAACGGAATATTAAAAACCAAAACTGTTTTGTGCCGAGCAAGTGTGAGAGCTACGGCGGCATCGAAGAAGAAATGAAAAAACGGCGGTAAAAATATACTTGTGATTTATTTATTCTGTAACCTTACTACTCTCCATAACCATTGTAATTCAAAGTTTGATAATTAAAGTACATATTATTTCGAAAATTTTGTAGTTATCTTTTTGACGTTAAGACATCTTTTCGCTCGTTAAGAACACAGATAGCCAGTCAAACTTTCTTGCGATATAATACACCCTCAGATTTCAATCGCCAATAGCTACAAAGCTAAAAATGATATAACAGCTGTTGAGGTCACAGTGGATAGAGAACACATGTACGAGTTTATCGCGCAGCATTCGTGTTTTGCGCGTGACGTCATTGAGCTAGTTAACTAACGCATGATTGTTGTTAATGCGCGTTGCGTAAAATTATAGATCAGTGTAGCGTGAGAACGCGATAATCTAGTACGTTTGTTTGGCTGTCATTGTAAGGAATTTGAGGAGAACTACCAGGACCAAAAGTGAAACAGTAAAAATATTCGCTTAACTATAAGTAAAAATCGGTACTACATTGAAAATTGAAAAAAAATTTAAAATATCGGCTCATATGAGTCGTAAATATTGGCGAATTGAATAAAACGAATCGAAGTCAAAAAATCCTAAAGTGTCCAGTGCCGAGTAAACGTCAGAGCTACAGCAGCATTAAAGAAGAAATTAAAAAAGGCGCGAAAAAATTAACTTGTGGTCTATCTTTTCTGTCACCGTATTACTCTATATAACTATTGTATAAGAGACAGTGATTTAAGTACATACTAATAAGAAACACTTATTATAATTTTATCCCCAAGTTTTCACGGAAAATCTATCTTAGATTTTCGTAACTAATACGGAATATAAGTATATCTATTTATAGAAATGTTCGGTTTTCACTTAACAAATATTGTCCGTTATCGTTTTTCCCTCCTCCGTATAATATTTCGCGCTTGATCGATTCGAAAAAATTCTATTAAATGACACGCTAATTCTTAGTCTCTGTTTTATATCAATTTTTCACTTTTATTGTTCTCGTGGGTATTTACACCAGACATTAAACTTTATGTATATATTAAAGGTCTTTTGATTAAGTCTGAAACACTTTTTTTACTGGGTCTTAAAATTCTTCTTCACTTAATTCTTAAAATCTTTTCGTCTGGGCCCATTACCTGTTGTTATGATTTAATGACTTTTTTTATTCTTGAAATTAATTATGTAGTATAAAAACATAGAATGAGCATGCTACTACTTTGCGCTAAAACAAAAAACATTCCACGACCGTGGTCAGGATGGAACTGACAATACGGTGTACAAACTGACGCGACGCTAGCGTCTTAGCGATATTCAAATGTGCAACATGTGCAACCACTTGACATCGCATTCCAACATGTTAACTTTGTTAACTTGATTAATTTTTTGTTGCGCGATGGCGGACGGAGACGGCCCTGATAATATCCCACCTGATAAAAGCTGGATAAAATATAATTATTTCTTGTTGCAAAGAAAGGGTCATATAGTTTATTGCATAATTTGCTGAAAGACATTTCATGTAAGCTGTTGGAATAGAGATTTTAAAGGTACAGTCTTAAATAATACTACTGCTATCTGGGCAAAGACATTAACATAACCTCTATCGATCCATCCATTAACGTTGATTCAGGTATTAGGTACAATAATAAAAAAAATAAATACTCAAAACAGTGACTTAGTTGATAGAATAAAACAACTAGAAAATGCTCTGAAAAGCAAGTAAGCCTTGAAGAAAAATATCATATCTAATATATAACGACACGTTTTTTTGTTTTCGTTTGTACAGGAAACCAGGTGGACTTACCAGCATAAAAATTACACCTTTCGAAAGATTAGTTTTTCCTCTTGTCATGACCTTGAATCATCAATCCCATTGAATTACTTCTGAAGTTCTCTAAAGTTGATTCGATGAATACTATAAAGCAGCATATGTACTAATGGGCTTGTAACCAGGTACAGTCTTATACAAAATTATAGTGACCAATATTGAACGGTTCCTGTGGGAAGCTTAAAATGACTTTCAGAGAAATAAAATTTCAGATATTCTCCCCAAAAAATGTGTGAGAATTTACACACGTTAAATATCTATAAAAGGACCAAGAGGTCAATCACATTAAATTGGATTTTGAACAAGGTTCGATATGAAGGCCAACAAGTTCATCGTTTTCATTAGGATGTTGATAAATTCTCTCCCAGGAAAAGTCCTGTCATGACCTAAAAACTACAATTGCGATCAGATCAAAGTGTAAAACCAATCACGAACCGATCGATTACACTTATTGAAACCTGTAAAACGAAACCCTTCTTAAAATTAAAATTTCAAAACGAAATGAACTTCCGAACCAATCGAAAATCAATAATTGATCGATCACAATAGTCGACACCTAAAAACACGTTGTAATCTGAAAAACTTAAAATTGCTCCAAACCAAAAAAATCACCAAACAAGAACAAAATCAAGGAACCAATCGAAAATCAATAATTGATCGATCACAATAGTTGAAAACTACAAATACGTTGTAATCTGAAAAACTTCAAATTGTTCCAAACCAAAAAATCACCAAAAAAGAACAAAATCAAGGAACCAATCGAAAATCAATAATTGATCGATCACAATAGTTGAAAACTACAAATACGTTGCAACCTGAAAACTTAAAAATTGTTCCAAACCAAAAAAATCACCAAACAAGAACAAAATCAAGAAACCAATCGAAAATCGATAACTGATCGATTAAAATGGTTGAAACCTAAAAACACATTGTAATCTGAAAATTTAAAAACGTCCCAACCCAAAAAATCACCAAAAAAAGAACAAAAACAAAAACCAATCAGAAATCAATAACCTATCGATCAGATTATTTGAAACCTAAAAAACAAACACATTGTAACAGGAAAACCCAAAACTGTTTTAAACAAAAACCACAAAAAGGAACAAAAACAAAAACCAATCAAGAATCAATAACCGATCGACCAGATTACTTGAAACTTAAACACCCAAAACTGCTTTAGGATAAAGTTCACCAAAAAAGAACAAAATCGAGAAAATCAATCACCAATTAATCACCGATCGATCACGCAGGTTACAAAGCCAATACCACACAAAATTTCAAATCCACAAAAGAATCAAAAGGAAATCAATAAGGGACGCCAATATTAAAAACATCGATTCCGAAATTATAAATATTTATTAGACACCAAATCAAAACAAACTTAATAACTAATCGAATATGAAATCGAATACACACTTAAGACGTAAATCGAACACGTAAATCGAAGCTCGCATGCTCCGGAGTGTAAAATACCTTCGAAATTGGACATCAAAACAAACTTAATAACTAACTGAATATGAAAACGAATACAAACAACCGGAAACATTTGATTAAGAAAATCAATAACAAACAAAATCGATAACTAACAATAAGTTCAAAAGAGATCAGTATGGGACACCAACATTAAAAACATCGATTCAGAAATAATAAATAACTATTAGACACCAAATCAAAACAAACTTAATAACTAATCGAATATGAAATCGAATACACACTTAAGACGTAAATCGAACACGTAAATCGAAGCTCGCATGCTCCGGAGTGTAAAATACCTTCGAAATTGGAATGTCACACAGGACACAAAGTAGTCTCGCTAACGTCAACAGACAATGAAGAAGTACTGCAAGATCTAACGATCCTCTTTAATCCTGGACAACAAGAGGAAGAAGAAATTCTTACTATCCATTCCGACGAAAATGGACCAACTTGCAAACACCATACTCGCAAATATGGGGATCAATTTGGAACCACTGACTCGCAAGTCAAACAGGATGGAATTACCTCAGAAATAGGGATATCCACTAGTGATAAAGAGGACCAATCCCGAAACCATAACGAGCAATATGCCACAATATCAGAAAGAAAAACAATCCTAATACCACCAAGAACAGTGAAATTTGTGGAAATGTCGTCCCATGTCCAAGGGGAACAAATAATTAAGGGAGAAGAAATAACGTCGGGAACATACATCAGCAACGCGTTAGTGGTACCAATGAATGGGAGAATAAAATTTAGTATATTAAACGTAAATAATCATGAAATAATAATAGATGACTTAAGAATAAAAATTGAAAGGAATCATGAAACAGATCCAGAGATTGACAAGAGCATTGAGCAAACCCAAATGAATTATGGGATAGTAAAAAAGGATATAGAAGTTCACACATTAAATAAGGGAAATAGAATAGAAGAAATCATGAAGATAATAAACATAGATTCAAATTTGAATTCGGAGGAACAAAAATCAATAGATGAGGTTATAAATGAATTTCAAGATATCTTTCACTTACCAGGAGAAAAATTGGGACACACAACGAGCGTTCAGCATGAGATAAGAACAAAATAGGACCAGGTACCCATAAAATGCAAAATGTATAGACTCCCTGAAACCCAAAAGCAAATAGTTACTGAAGAAATAGACAGACTCTTGAGTGAAGACATAGTGGAGCCCAGTTGGAGCCAATGGAATGCACCATTGATAGTAGTCCCAAAGAAACCGGGACCTGATGGCCAGAAGCGATGGCGAATTGTAGTCGACTACAGAAAGCTCAATGAAGTAACCGAGGGAGATGCATACCCACTGCCAAGGATAGAAGATATCCTAGATCAGTTGGGAAATTCACGTTACTTCTCTGTACTAGACCTCGCCAGCGGCTACCACCAGATAGCGATGAAAGCAGAAGATCGAGACAAAACCGCATTCAGTACGCCATATGGGCACTATGCCTTCAAGAGAATGCCTTTTGGACTAAAAGGCGCACCTGCGACATTCCAACGACTTATGAACCATGTATTAACGGGGCTCCAAGGACTACATTGCTTTGTATACCTCGACGATATAGTCACTTACGGGAAGAACATAAGTGACCATCAAGGCAAACTAAAGGATATACTACAGAGACTGAGAGAGCACAGACTAAAACTAAATCCTGAAAAATGCAATTTTCTAATGAAAGAAATAGTCTACCTTGGTCATAAATGTAGTACGGATGGCGTAGCTCCAGATCCCGCCTTATTAGAATCCGTAAAAAACTTCCCAGCCCCCAAAACTGTAAGACAGGTGTAATCATTCCTGGGTTTAGCCAATTACTACCGGAAATTCATAGAAGGATTTTCCAAAATAGCGGCACCAATTAATAACTTGTTGAAAAAGGACGTAAAATTTAAATGGGATGAAAGATGTATAGAAGCTTTTAACACACTAAAGGAGAAACTAACAACACCCCCGGTACTAAGATATCCCAACTTCGATGAACCCCTTAAATTATACACAGACGCTAGTGGAGAAGCGTTAGGAGCGGTACTTGCACAAGGGCTAGAAAAGGAGGAAAAACCAATCGCATACGCCAGTCGCACCCTAAATCCGGCTGAAAGAAACTACTCCACTATTGAGAGAGAATTATTAGCCATAGTATGGGCAGTAAAAAATTATAAAAGTTATTTATATGGAAGACCATTTACAGTATATACTGACCATAAACCGCTAAAAGGCGCAATAAGGATTAAGGATCCTACTAGTCGAATATTAAGACTATGGCATAAATTGTCAGATTATACTTTCAACATCGAATACAAAGAAGGTAGAAAAAATAATAACGCGGATGCCCTAAGCAGAATACCATACGAAGTATTGGCCATAACACGCAGGCAAGCAAAAGAACTAGAGGCAAATGAAGCCACGACAGATCAAAATAAACCCAATGCACCAGAGGAAAATACCAACGAACCAAGGGAAAAAACGGAACAAAATGATGATACGGAAAGAATAATAAATGACAACATAAGAGTATTAACAAACCCTCAGGACATCAAAACAATTTTGGCAGACTGTCACGATGCACCATTAGGAGGACACCAAGGAGTATTTAAAACATACCGACGGTTAAGACGGGAATTTTACTGGAAAGGTATGAAAAAAGACATAGCGAAATACATAAAACAAGAGAGCACAAGGAGCCAATGATAATAGCAGACACAGCCAGTCTACCGTTTGACAAGGTATACATGGACATTGTTGGGCCGCTGCCAGAAACGGAAAAGGGTAATAAATATATCCTTAGCTTCGAGGATGATTTAACCAGGTTCATGGATGTAGTCCCCCTAACAAATATCGAAGCCACAACGGTAGCTCGAGCCTTTGTGGACGAAATCTTAAGTAGATATCGAATCCCTAAAAAAACTAATAACAGATCAGGGAACAAACTTCACGTCCGACATGTTCAAACAAGTGTGCAAACTATTTAAAATACGAAAACTGGAAACCACTGCGTACCACCCACAATCCAATGGAGCTCTAGAAAGATCACACCGGCCCCTAGTGGACTATTTAAGGAGTTTTGTCGACGAAAGCCAAAACGATTGGGACGAACATCTAAGAACAGCAATGTTTGTACGTAACAACAGTATACACTCCACGACTAAGTTAACACCAATGGATTGCCTTTTTGGATTCTCAGCCCCATTGCCAAACAATTTAAAAAAGGAGCCGCAACCAGTATATGACCATGAAAATTACTACCTGAAACTGCGAAATAAATTACAGAAAACATACCAAATTGCAAAGCAAAACTTAGAAGAAATTAAAGTCCACTCTAAGGAATATTATGATCGGAATACCAATCCCATAAGGATACACGTTGGGGACCAAGTTCTATTAAAGAATGCCGCGAGTAAAAATAAGCTAGCACAAATTTGGTCGGGACCATTCAAAGTGATCAAAATTAATAGCCCAGTTAACATAAAACGTCAATAATAGGCAACAAAAAACGTCGTGTCCATAACAACAGATTAAAACTGTTTAATTAATAAGCCCCATCCTCTCCTTTCTAGACTAATGCTCGCCCTAATTATCAACATAATAACCGTCTCAAATGCAGCAGAAGAACCGATTGAATCCTACTCACTCAAGCAGCAGGGAATAGTGTTCGAGCCCATTGGAATAGCCCAAATATACCATGATCATTGGACCATAATAACCAGGATAAAGAAACCAGACTGGGACCTACACCTATCATACATAGAAAAAAGTAAGCAAGCCATCAATAGAGTATGCGAAAAGACTATCGGAGCCTTGAAGAACGAAATATGCCCCCACTGGAACCACACGCTCCAAAAAGGGATAGCAAAAATACATGAGCTAATTGAGAAAATTGAACTGACCACTAACACCCACCGAAGAACCAAGAGAGGCCTAATTAACTTGGGTGGAAGAATAATGAAGACGTTATTTGGCACCATGGATGATGAAGACTCGGATAAAATCCACCAAAAGCTGGACGAATTGGAAGCCGACAATCAACAAAGTTTCGAACTAGCCAAACAACAAGTAACCATAATGCATAGTTCCATCAAAACTATGAATGAAACAAACATAGAAATGACCCGAAGGTATAACCAATTGGTACAAAAAATAAACGAAATCCAGGAAAGAAGACAGGAAGACTACCAGCGATATACAGAACTATTCCAACAAATACATTTTCGGGCAGATATTGAGGAAATTATGGTCATAATCCTAGAGGAATTGCAGCAAATATACTTGGAAATTACCGATACATTGATACTGATGGAAGCAATTAATCGAAGGGAATTAAGCCCACTCCTATTGCCAACACATCAACTACGAGAATTATACGCTAAGGTGACCAAAACGCACTATGGAAAAGAGACCAGGTTGGACTTCCCAATTCTACAAAAAATAGCTAAAGTGGATTGTGAAAATCACGAACAGGGATTATTAGTCCAAATACGATTACCATTAATGGATAACCAGCAGTATACCGTTAACCAATTGTACATGCTGCCAATACCCTTAAAACAAAAGGAGTTCTATATATATGAACTACAGGCCTCATACTTCCTCAATACCAGTCGGTCACAGCTAAATTTCCAGATGAAGGAATCCGACTATCGATCCCAATGCACCCCAACTAACGACACGTATGTTATCTGCAATAGGAACCAAACCATACCTCTAAGTCCCGCCAGAGCCACATGTCTCGAAGATTTATTCCAAGGACAAAAGAAAAAACTCCAAGATGCCCAGTTCGTATACTCAAGGAACCTAAAAACCTGATCGTACCAATGCACCAGGAAAATGTCTGGTTATATTGGTTACACCAGAACACAACGATTATAGCCCAGTGTGATACTAGCGAGCAAACTAAGACACTTCAGGGACTGGGGGTAATAAAACTCAAAATGAAATGTATGTACCACGTGGCAGGATATATACTACCTTACAAGGCCAATGAATTACACAGCCTACAAATACAACAACCAGGAGACCACATTGGACATCAAATTAACTTTGATCGATACAAACCCAGAAAACTTACAACAAATAGTACCAAAGCACTAGAGATTCTGCAACCAATCACTTACAACGATCAGTTAAAAAAGGATAGCGAGTCCTTAGAAGCATTAGAAGCAGAAGTGGCAAAAGAGGCATAAAGGAGACAAGTACATGCCCAAGTGCATACAACAACCGCACTAACAGGATGCTTGCTACTAGCACTCACAGTAACTATACTACTGAAGGTGTACCAGAAATACAAGGACCGTCACCATCAGGTGCGACACGAACCAATACCTGCTGAAAGAGCAACAAGGAGAAATATTGTACCCATCCCAGTAACAATTCCACGGAGACACGAAATAATAGGCAAAAGAAAGGGGTTCACCCGTAGTAAAAGTACGACCAATATAAACCAAAGAGCGATATAACCCCTAAAGAACCCTTCAGCTATTAGATGTAAGCGGAAAAAAAACGTACAATCCTAGTTATAAGTAATGTATAATAAGTCAAATGTAATAGGCTATAAGTAATACACAAAAAAATAGCCGGTAGAAAAAAAAAATTAAATAAAACAAAAAAAAAAAATAATAATAAAAAATCAATCAATAAATGGCAAAAGCCAATCAAACAAAATAAAAATAAATAAAATTATGAAAAAAAAAAAAAATCCATAAAGCATAATAAGTAAGGAGTAATAAACAATCGATAGTTAACAAAAAATAATCCATATCGATCGATTCAATGATCATCAATATTATCAATCAATCGATTTATCAATAAGCTATCCTATCCATAAAGCATAATAAGTAAAGAGTAATAAACAATCGATAGTTAACAAAAAATAATCAATATCGATCGACTCAATGATCATCAATATTATCAATCAATCGATTTATCAATAAGCTATCCTATCCATAAAGCATAATAAGTAAAGAGTAATAAACAATCGATAGTTAACAAAAAATAATCAATATCGATCGATTCAATGATCAACAATATTATCAACCCATCAATTTATCAATAAGTTATCCTATCAATAAGGAATAATAAGTATAGAGCAATAAGAAATTAATAATTATCGAAAATAATCAATCGATTCAATGATCAACAATGTTATCAATTAATACTAATGACCAATTAATTACCTTCATACTAAATAAACTGATGGAATGAGTTCATAGAAGTAATCAAACCAATATAGTCCAACAAATCAATTACCCCAAAAGAAATTCTCAACTGATTTAAGTTTTTACGTTATCGATATTGGTAATCTATGACCGACGTAATGATCATTATTGATACCCACCAACTCAGTCCATCGTAGACAATCAATCAATGTAATGCATCAATTACTCTCATAATAGAAGTATTCAAACTAATAGTATATCGATATATCTCAACAAAATCAATTGCCCAGATAGCAAGTTTTCAATTGATCAAGTTTTCCAATACGTTTGTTTTTAATAGCCAAGAGTATAAACAAACAGAATTCGTGTTAAGAGAAAAATTAAAACATCCAAATAGAGAAATTAAGAGTAATTTTAAGAATAAAAATTAGGAGAGAAAGATTAAGAGAAAAAAAATATGACATACCCGAAGGAATAGCTGACCTCAGCAATTAAAGTAAATAAAAACGGCAGCATCCCAGTCCAGTACTCACACCGGAAGCAACTTTCACGATGGACAAAGCGCGAAGATACAAGCCAACCCCGCCGTTCGAGCAGACCCGCTGGATGGAGATCGCGGAGAACTTGATGAGACGAACACCACTGCCCGGGGAAGAGCAGCTGCCCGTAGGAGTCGGAATCTTCCTAATGAATCGCTGGGCAGAAGTAATGGAGGCCAGAACAAGACTCCCGACTCCCAGAAGACTAGACCCGCCACCACCACCATCAGAAGAAGGAAGTGCAGCCAGCAATAATCCAAAGAAAATGTGAAAAAAAAAAAAACAAAATGTACACCAACACCTGTTTAAATAAAGTAAAAATATATAAAAATAAAAATATTTGGATTTAAAAACAATCAAAAAAAAAATATTTTAAATGAGAACTGTAAAACAAAACATATGACAAATATATACAAGGTATATTATGACAAAGTTGAAATAAATACAGAAAAAATAGAGGAAAATGTTAAAAATGTATAACATAAACAACTAAAATGTAAGATGCCTAAAGATCTAGGCCTATGAAAAAAAAAAATTTGGGGGAACCTCTCCAAAGGAGGGAGGAATGTCATGACCTTGAATCATCAATCCCATTGAAGTACTTCTGAAGTTCTCTAAAGTTGATTCGATGAATACTATAAAGCAGCATATGTACTAATGGGCTTGTAACCAGGTACAGTCTTATACAAAATTATAGTGACCAATATTGAACGGTTCCTGTGGGAAGCTTAAAATGACTTTCAGAGAAATAAAATTTCAGATATTCTCCCCAAAAAATGTGTGAGAATTTACACACGTTAAATATCAATAAAAGGACCAAGAGGTCAATCACATTAAATTGAATTTTGAACAAGGTTCGATATGAAGGCCAACAAGTTCATCGTTTTCATTAGGATGTTGATAAATTCTCTCCCAGGAATAGTCCTGTCATGACCTAAAAACAAAAATCCCGTCTAAAAACTACAATTGCGATCAGATCAAAGTGTAAAACCAATCACGAACCGATCGATTACACTTATTGAAACCTGTAAAACGAAACCCTTCTTAAAATTAAAATTTCAAAACGAAATGAACTTTCGAACCAATCGAAAATCAATAATTGATCGATCACAATAGTCGACACCTAAAAACACGTTGTAATCTGAAAAACTTAAAATTGTTCCAAACCAAAAAAATCACCAAAAAAGAACAAAATCAAGAAACCAATCGAAAATCAATAATTGATCGATCACAATAGTTGAAAACTACAAATACGTTGTAATCTGAAAAACTTAAAATTGTTCCAAACCAAAAAATCACCAAAAAAGAACAAAATCAAGGAACCAATCGAAAATCAATAATTGATCGATCACAATAGTTGAAAACTACAAATACGTTGCAACCTGAAAACTTAAAAATTGTTCCAAACCAAAAAAATCACCAAAAAAGAACAAAATCAAGAAACCAATCGAAAATCGATAACTGATCGATTAAAATGGTTGAAACCTAAAAACACATTGTAATCTGAAAATTTAAAAACGTCCCAAACCAAAAAATCACCAAAGAAAGATCAAAACCAAAAACCAATCAGGAATCAATAACCGATCGATCAGATTACTTAAAACTTAAACACCCAAAACTGCTTTAGGATAAAGTTCACAAAAAAAGAACAAAATCGAGAAAATCAATCACTAATTAATGACCGATCGGTCAAGCAGGTTACAAAACCAATACCACACAAAATTTCAAATCCACAAAAGAATCAAAAGGAAATCAATAAGGGACGCCAATATTAAAAACATCGATTCCGAAATTATAAATATTTATTAGACACCACATCAAAACAAACTTAATAACTAACTGAATATGAAATCGAATACAAACAACCGGAAACATTTGATTAAGAAAATCAATAACAAACAAAATCGATAACTAACAATAAGTTCAAAAGAGATCAGTATGGGACACCAACATTAAAAACATCGATTCAGAAATCATAAATAACTATTAGACACCAAATCAAAACAAACTTAATAACTAATCGAATATGAAATCGAATACAAACTTAAGAGAAATCAATAACAAACAAGCACTTAAATTGAAACAACGGTTCCATTGAACTAACGATCAATGACCACGATCGGAATCAATCACTTGACATTTAATTAATAAACTGCCGACCGCCTAACCGATACAACACTCGCGACGCGCGACAACAAACTGAAGGCATGACGCCACAAGATAACCCATTCCAGCGTGAGGAATGCCGCGTCAACAAAAAACTGGCGTAA
The DNA here is from genome assembly GCA_963971475.1 of Chrysops caecutiens. NCBI lineage: Eukaryota > Metazoa > Arthropoda > Insecta > Diptera > Tabanidae > Chrysops > Chrysops caecutiens. The sequence continues at coordinate 31,171,981 of OZ020568.1, read as the reverse complement.
TGACGCCACATCACGCCATCCAGGAATGCACCACGTCAGCTGAAACAGATAACATTACTTTGTTGCGGAACAAAAGCTTACCCACGAGAAATGCCCCTGTCTGCAAAATATTATCACAATGAATGTCGCATGCCACTTTCTTGGGAATCTACTTCGACCTCCGGCAGAGTCTTCCAATTTCATAAAAAAATGTCAAAAATGCATGGGAACATGCTAAATTTTAAAAAAGTCCGTTCCCACACTGTTAAGTGAAGGTTACATGCGCAACGAAAACTGACTGCACGCGTGTAGCCTTGAATACGACGCACCTGGGGACATTCTCACGCTAGAAATTGCTGCAAAAGCAGAAAAAAACATATAAAATAGGGAAACTCGGAATAGAGAGGCAGTTATTGATCAGTCACCGGGAATACGACGACTCTTCGCGTGCCAGAAGAGTCTTGAAGGAAGACATCGCCTCTACAGCCAGATTTGAAGGAAGACATCGCCTCTACAGCCAGATTTGAAGGAAGACCTCACCTCTACAGACAGATAGAAGGAAGACATTGCTTCTCCAGCCCATTCTGAGAGAAGACACCGCTTCTACAGCCAGTTAGAAGGAAGACCTCGCCTCTACCGACATTTTCCGAGAGAAGACATCGCTTCTACAGAGCTTTAGAAGGAAGACATCGTCTCCCTGCAGAATTCAACAGAAGAATTCCGTTCTCTTCGGGTGAATTGACCTAGTAGTCAACACCAAAACACTGAAAGGTCCTAGTAGACCTCAGTTCTCTCCGAGAAGGGGAGTTGGTGATGTCAAGCCGAGACAATTCCAGTCTCAAGGAAGCGTTGAAGAATCCGACAGCTGGCCCCAGACCGATTACCATCGAGGAGTATCGTCAGCGTCAACTTGAACGACGTCCTAAGGAAGTTAATCTACCCCCAGTAAAGAAACAGAAGTCCGGTTCGGAGGTTTACTTCAAGCGGAAGCTCCAGGAAGCACAAAAGGAACTCATCCTAGCGAGTACGAAGGAAGCCAAAAGAATAGCCAGTCAGAGGATCAACGAGCTGAAAATGGAGCGAAGGAACTACCGACAGCTGAAGAAGTCCCTCAAGCAAGAAATGATGTAAGATAGAGCTAGGCAGCATACTCACTCTCCGGGACTAACCCCGCCATTGTAAAGATTAGAAGAAAGACAATAAACGTTATGTACCATTATTTCCGAGTATCACTTTGAAACGTCCCAACCAAGTCTCGATTTTCGTGAATGATTTTATGTCCATTGATCAAAACCCCAGAAAACCCCAACACTCTATGTGCATCACTTAATTTTTTTTCTTAAATTTAATTATAAATTTGTTTAATTTTGAATTGAAATTAAAAAATTCAATAGGATAGTATGTGTGAATTGAGCACACGTATAGCGTAGATGATGCTTTTGGGAAGAATGTGTGCGTGTGAATGTTTTGCTTTTTGCCTGGATATATGCAACAATATGTGAATTTTTGGTTTGTGTCCCCGATAAATAACAAGTACTAAATTAGTCGAAAATCAAACCAAATGGATCAGTCTTCTATTGGTGACACAAACCAAAAGAATTAACATATTATGCATTTCTCTACGAAAAAATCAAAATATAGAACATACTTATTTAACTTTATCATTTGCATAGATCATACGTTCGACTGAATAACCAACCATTTATGCCAAATACATGCATTCTTTTCACTCAAACCCAATATCTATGCCAATGATAATGTGAGGGGCAAATTCAGCCATATCACAGACAATAGTCATTGTCATGTGGTATAAGTAAACGATGGCCTTAAATTTATCTGTGGTAATGCATCCATATTATTGTCTGTGGACATATGTTCATTCGTTTGCTTTTTGCCTGGAAGAAGGCAATTTTTGGCTAATAAAATTGCATTTTTCCAGACAAAACCCAAAACAATGAACATATGTCCACAGACAATAATATGGATGCATTACCACAGATAAATTTAAGGTCATCGTTTACTTATACCACAGAAAATAGCTATCCAGATGTCGCGATCCCATACATGACTGTGTACCAAATTTTTTCTGACGCAGTCATGAGACGACGGATGAAAATGACGCTGCAGGGTATGTGTTTTTGGTGACTGCAACGCTCATTCGGTCTCTAGAGACATTTTTAAATTTTTAGGGAGTAAAAACCGGTTTTGAGCGAAATGGGAACCAGTTTTGAGAGAAATGGGTCATAAAGGTACCTACATACACCACCAAACGGACTGTTGGCGGTGTAGTGGTACACAAATTCGATTTTCGAGAATTCGAATCGAATTTTGTTTGACTCCAGCAACAACAACAATCCCTTTGCTTTGGTAGAAACACTATTTTGTTTCATTGAACCCGTAGCAGGTGATTTTTAATTCAAAATTACATGTAAATTGATGAATTTCGTGTTAAAAAACGTCATTATTTCCCGGAATCAAAAATTTAACAACTTTGTTCCGGTTTTTATGGGGTTTTTCCTTTAAAAATTTTATTTTTTAACGGTTTTCCGCTCATAACTGCTAGACTAAGCTTCCTAGGGGCGGCAGAACCGCATTATTTTGCCATTTCCTATCCTTTTGCCATATATCAAATTTCTCTAAATTATGTTTTTTTAGGTATGTCCATAGAAAAGTTAGGAAATACGATAAAATTTAGATTTTTGAGGGTTTTCCGGAAGATGCAAATCTCGCTTTTTCTGTAAATGTCCATAAAATTTGTAATTTTTGATGGTGTTTGATATAAAATTTGCATATTTTCTTATCAAATTTACCAAAAACACTAATACACCCAAAAATTTCCGTTTTCTATACCAAAAACAGAAAGTTTTGAGGGTATTTTCGTGTACGTGAGTAAATTTCACTCACCGATTGTACACATACACATGATTTTTGTTTGGGTTTTTTTATTGAAAATTTGAGAAAATCCAAAAATCTATTTGCTCCGCGAAAAATTCTTTCAGCCCCCTATCCCCGTATTGCGGTGACCCTTTGCCATATTGACAATGAAACACCAGCTACAAGAAAAATTCGCTCTCAGAACGCATTGTCTGTCCTTCAGATGTTGCAGTCGTTCCAAAGCACACACGTTCCATGCGTCATTTGTCTGCTGTTACGTGTCTGCTGTTGGAAAAAATTGGGTACGAAGTCATGTATGGGATCGCGACATCTGGATAGTTATTGTCTGTGCTTATACCATTATTTTTTGCTAATTTGATAAAAATATATGCAAATTTTACATAAAAAAACACAGAAAGTCAAAATTTTAAAGTTATCTCTAGAAAACACGAACTTAACTTTCACGAATATTTATGGAAAGTGAGCGAAAGTCTAAATTTTATCATACTTCCTGACTTTTCTATGGATCCACATTGAAAAACATAGTTTAGAGAAATATGATATATGGCCAAAAGTTGGGAAATGACAAAATAATGGGGGTTGGTCATGTATATAAACCTCGTAGAATGCTTTATTTAGCTGCTACGAGCAAAAAACTATTAAAAATGCAAATTCTGAATTATATCATACATCCAAACTTTCGTATGCACACCTTTAACACCTCAATTTAGAGAAAAAAGAATAGGTAGGAAATAAAAGTTTGTTTGTTTGTACGGAAATTAAAGGTATATTTTATCTACAATATATATTTCCCAGAAGTTCATAATTTAGTTAAAAACCAAATGATCCACGGTGCATATGGTTCATTGAATCGTATCCCCATCTGTATGAGAGATGGAAATTCAGCAAAAGCTTTTCTAAGGGCTTTTACAATACAACTCAGGCCAATGTTAGATGCGTCGTGTTAAGGGTATAACAGTTGACTTTCGGAGTCACTCTGTTGACAACCGTTATGTTGTTCCTTAAAATACATATCTTTTAGCGTTTGATTGCCACTAAAATGTGGAAGTTCTTGGCACAGACAAGAGCCTAAAATATATGTACAAATATGTTCATAAGGGATACGACTATGCCAAAGTTCATATAGATGAAATCGAAAGCTTTTTGTCCGGTCACTATGTTGGATCTACGGAAGCAAATTGGCGCATAAATGAGTATCCAATGCATTACCAGTCACATAATATATTATAGTTCGACTTGACTGTCACTTGCCTCACCGGCAAAATGTAGTCTTTAAGAAGGAAATGTTCAGCAAGCTCTTCAAAATCACAGCAGAATAAAATTGACTCCATTCTTTGAAATGAATCAAATTGAAGTGATCCAAAGTGCCACTGCCGAGCAGCGTTCCGCTATTGATTTAGTTTTACAGGAAGTTTTAAATAGTAATACTAATTGTAATATTTTTTGTCTTACAGCACATGCTGGTTGTTGTAAGGCTTTTGTCCAAACCTCAATTTTTCACAAATGGAATTCTTTGAACCTCCAATGTATTGCGTGTGCTTTCAGTGGTATTGCATCCACTCTTAAATGCAAGATAGAATTCTACAAAAAGTAACAATTCTCTCTGTAAAAAGTGAACAAGCTCAGTTCATAAGATCTGCATCTATCATTATCACAGATGAAATTTCAATATGTGATCTTAACTTTACGGAGGTAAGACTATTTTACTCTGTGGAGATTTTTGGCGAACATTGCCAGTTGGTCCTACCTCATGGTACACGTGTACCACTTTTTGAGAATTGCCTTACTTCATGGTCCGTATTTTCGATATTCCACAAAATAACTTTGACCCAAACCATGAGAGCTTTACCTCATGAAATAGAATTCGTTTAATTTCTTAATTATTCAGGTAAACTTCTGCCATTTTCTTTGAAAGAACTCAATTTCCAGTCATTCTGGCTTTTGCCACGACAGTTAATAAATCCCAGGGGAAAATGTTTCAAGAAGTAAGAATATGACTAAGACAACCTGTATATCCTCACGGACAATATTATTTTGCAGCCAGTATAGTAGAGCTATATATCCGAAACACCAGCGCAAGGTTATAGCAGGAGATGATTGAATTTTTGCAAAAAGTATTGTTTATGAGGAACTTTAAGATCTTTTTGAATTCGCAACCGCATGCGCTAGGTTTTTGATAGTTGTAGGTGGGGCCTCATGCAATAAACGTTGTACGTTGACGTGCTGAATGAGCTTGAATGATTGCAACTGCAGTCTGAACTAAATCATCTGTTTACTGACAATGCTACTGTATATGGAAAGCCATGCGCGAGCTATTAGAGCGAGCGTAGCGAACGACGGGGGTTGGCGAGCGTAGCGGGCAGGGGGCGTCCCCTAGTATTAAATTATTCCACGAGTGTTCATGTTGATGAGGACGAAGAAGATAATATTTATGAAGATTTACAGTTTTGCAGACATTCAAATGAAGAATTTAGAAGAGATGAAATGATCCCGTGGAAAAATTGTATAAGAAAACATGTGATAAAAATGTCTTACTTCTTGAAAAAATTGAGATGTTGATTAAGGATACGAATAATCATAACAATTCTCCAATGACTTAATCTGAAATGGTATCAAACAAAAGCAGAAAAGAAAACACTCGTGACATTATTATAACACCAATTGATCAGAACAAAATGAACGATACAATGCTTGAAACTTAAAAAAATTCTAACCAAAATTACAACAAAGCTTATTAATGAAATTATCCCACTAAAAACAAAAAATACTTGTATGGTGCAAACTGCTTTTTACATTTGAAAATAAAATAAACTCTGCTCTTGATAATAACTTTAATGTTCCTCTTCCGGACGCACTGGAAAAAATAATAATAAAAATAATAACTCACAAAATTACATGTGTCAAAATTGAGGATGAACATACATGAAGTCGGTAATCTCTAATATATAAAGAGATATCTTTTTGAAAATGTTTGTCGCGGCTAAACTCGGAATCCGCCAGGTCGATTTCAATAAAATTCGGCATGAAGATTACTGTTTGGTAGGTGAGTGTTTATGTAAAGTTTAAAAAAAATTGGTTTTAAACTTTTGGAAATATTTAAGATTTAAATTTTTCACTTTTTACTTTTCAAGAGAAAGTCGACTTTAGCGCTTTAGCTTAAGATCAATAAATGAAGAGAGATCGTGCAATTATCGCATCGTTAGCGGTTACTCCCTCTCTCTTAAATATGAGACGTATTCGAGAGAACATTTCGGCATTTTGCTGATTGCAGGATCTCTCTTCATTTATTTTTCTTAAGAAGCAAAGTACACTTCCTCTTGATATGAAATCCATCCATGGATTCATACTAGAGATGGATGCGACTTCATGTCATGTGGTTTTCGATTAGGAAATGGGGGTTGATTTATTTTTGGATCTTCTTATGCCCATCTCGAATACGAAAACGTCAACCTTTACTTGCGTATTGGGGAACCGTTACTTTTCGCTTTTGCAAATCGGAACAAAAGCTCTCTCTCAAGAATTCTCTATGATTTGACACTCTGTATTTCCGTAGAGGTGGTTTTAACTGTTTTCTACAAATTTTACTCGGGTTATTCAATACAATTTTGGTTCATTAAACCCGTAGCAGATAGATTTCAAATTGGTGGAAAATGGTAAATATTTTTTTGAATTTCAGATCGTAGGACACCATAGTTCCCGGGAATCCCAAGTTGACTAATTTTCTTCCGGTTTGAAGGGTTCTTTTCCGGTAAAAATATAAATTTTTAACGGTTTTTTGCCCGTGGCGGCTAAACGAAGCGTCCTACGGGTTGCATATGTATGACCATCCTCCACTGTTTTGACATTTCCTACCTTCCTTTCATGCATCATTTTTCTCTAAATTGAGGTTTTAAAGGTGTGCATTCAAAAGATCGGAAAATTGATAAAATTCAGATTTTGAATTTTTAACGATTTTTTGTTCCTAGCTGCTAAACAAAGCGTCCTACGGGATTCATACGTATGACCGACCCCCATTTTTTTTAAATTTCCTAAATTTTTCAATACATCTTTTTTCTCTGAATTGAGTTTTTAAACGTGTGTCCAAACAAAAGTTATGATATATGATAAAATTCAGATTAAAATTCGTAAACGCAAAATCTCCCGTTTTTCGGAAAAATTTTGTAATTTTTTATATATTGGAAACTCAATTTGTATATTTTTTCTTTAAATCAATAGAAAATACTATAACACAGAAAACAGAAATTTTTGAGTAAATTTTACTCTCCAATGGTACACATTTTTGTTTGTGTTTGTTTTGTGCAAATTTCAGATCATCAAAATTGTGTGCATTGTGTGTACATGTACATTGTGTTCCATCCGCTAAATTTTGTTTCAGCCCCCTTTCCTATTATTGTGATCACTCATTCCCTATTTGACAATCAAACATCAACATCAATTCGCGCACTGTCTGTTCTGTAAACGTTAAAGACGGTCAAAAGCGCATACGGCCCATGGATTTTTTTTTCTGCTGTTACGTGTGTGATCTTGGAAAAAAATGGGTAGAGAGTCACATGGGATCGCGACATCTGGTAAATTATTTTGTCTGTGATTAAACCTTAACTTTTCTTGTAAGTAGAAGAAAGCAATATTTTTCAACAAATTCGCCGAAAATAAATTTACACGGCTAAAGTGGGCGTTTTGTTGATGTGGCCGATCGGATCGGATTAACCTCTCAAATATTATTGTGCCATAAAAAATTTACATTCGGTACTAATCGAAGTTTAAGTAAAAAGTTAACCAGTTGTGTTTGAGTTTCAACCGGCAATCTATAAATCCTTATTTGTTTCATTGTTGTCACCGAACATAGGATAAATTTCGATTTCTTATAACTACTATATTTCAATGTTTTTGTAACTTTAAAATTAATGGGTGCTGTAAAGTTTAGTAATAATTCCAAAATTGGCTCTTTATGTTACAATCAAAAGATAACTGCTAAGAATCAAAAATTTATAACTAAAGAAAAACAAAACATATAAAGTATCAACATATACAGTATACAAAAAATATGCAGCATTACGTAATGCCCAGCAAAGCGGGCGGGTACAGCTAGTACTTAATAAAAATGTTCTTTTCGATTCTAAAACGCTAATTCAAATCTAGTACTTCAACACTCCTCATCGTTTTAAGAAACAAAATTATCAAGAAACAAATTAAACTAAATTACATTTATCTCTAAGATTAATATAGTTTGAAAGCGGGAGCGGTTTTGTGAAAAGGTCTGCAATCATTTCTTCAGTAGGGCAATATGAACACCGAACAAGTTTCTTTTCAATGTAGTCCTTCACAAAATCCAGCTTCGTATCGATGTGTGCTGTTCTGTTCGACAACTCCTCTTCCTTTATTATTTTCATACAGCTTTGATTATCTTCATTGATGATAGTTGGTAAAACAATGCCTTAATGCATGTCTTCCAATAACCGTTGAAGCCAAACAGCGTCCTGTAAGGTGTAAGGAAAAATGAAAACGAAATGTGACTCAATTTGTCACTTGTTACTCGAGTTTTCACTAGCTTACCCGCTCTGTAAAATCTGCTTCTTCCAAGATATTGTCAGACTGACTACAGCGTTGGTACTGACCGCAGGCTACGGCTGTCTATCACTCTGTAAAATGGAACACGATGAGCATGCTTTATTTGTTTTTCCTTTTTTTCCCGTGCTGCACAATATGGTATTTTAGGGGTCTAAACTTGACGACGAAGCATCGGCAACCAGAGGAGCCAGAGGGTGAGAACCGACCCAATGACCCAAAATTCATACTCTACTTGGGTGAGAACCAACCCATTAACTAAGAACAGAAACAGGTGAAAACCAACCTCGTTTCCTTCAACACTATTATAAATTTTTCACAATGCGTGTAGGTGTAAACCGACCTGTCACACATTCACTTGGGTGCAGGTGAGAACCAACATAGCACCCGATCTTTACATCCACCGGTGCTCCACCGTCCGTAATGTCTTTTTCTAAGTTAGGTAATTTTGAATTCCGCGAACCATCTTCTGATGGTAAAGCACACTGTGCAGTACGGGAGTCTAACATATGACAAACACATCACACCGACTCACGCTCACTCCATCACACTCAGGTGCTACCCAACAATCAATCACGGACAAACAAAACTCGCTCAGTGATAACTCACCCTCTAGATGTATCTTTAATTCCAATTATTATTCGCCAAATAACTTCAACTAATATCAAAATTCACTATTCACTTCTTTTAAAACCAGACTGACTTTACTCATTGACGATCCCACAATAAATGATCCTAAAAACATCACATTGACCGATTGGCCAAATCAACTGCGTCTTAAATTCCCTAGTCTCCAGACAGCTCGTTAGTGCCTGCAGACGGGCTAAGTAATTTTTCCCATGAAGGGTCAAAATGCCTTATCGGCAAGACGCTGGTTCATGCCTGTTCCCATAATACACAACAAAGAACCGAAATGATTCCACTGAAACAAAGTATATCCCGCAAAAGTAAAGAGAAGGAAAAGGAAAACAAACGCATTTCAAGACAATGTTTATTTACATCCTACAGTCCTGACAAGCATATGACAATGCTATAAATTCTGCCTCCGTTGATGAAAGTGAAACACACGCTTGTCTGCGGCACGACCAATTGATCAAACCACCAATATGGAAAAACGTGTGGCCACTATTTGATTTTCTTGAAGTTCGATCTTCCGCCAGTTAGCATCAGCGTATCCAATTAAGTTCATTTCTCTTGCCCCCAAATTACTCACTTTTAGTTTCAAACCTTTTGTTCAAATACAGCTTCTTGTAGTCCCCATTGTCATAAAGTTGAACAGACGATACTGATGATGATTTGTAGTATACAACATCCATTGGTGTATTTACAACCTTTGCTTCTTCCAAACCAAACCGCATTGCAATTTGTTCAATATAATTTGATTGACACAATTCATAATTTCCACCACTATCCTGTGTGACTTCGATTCCAAGGTAATGTCTGATTTTACCGAGATTTTCCACCCCAAATTTTGATGGCAAAGTTGACTCGATAATTGTAACTTGTTCCCTGGTCCTACAAGCCACTGTGATGTCATGCACGTATATAAGCACATAGCAACAGTGCCCATTAATGAATTTTGAATACAACCATTTGTCAGTTTTGCTTTGAGTAAGACCAGAACTTATAAGTACCCCATTGGTTGCATCGTTCCATGCCTTCGCCGCTTGTTTGAGACCATTAATGTTTTTTTTTTAAGATAACAAACCTGTCCCACCTTACCGCTGCCAAAGCCAGCTGGTTGTTTCATAAAAATTGTTTCCTCGAGCGTACCATTTAGGAATGCCGTTTTTGCATCTCAATGCTAGACCAACAAATTTTTTTTTTGCTGCAACACTTAACAATGTTCTGAAAATTACCTGAACATTTTGAACATTGGGTATCGGTCGAATGTCTTCCGGTATTGCAAACTCCTGTTCCCCCTGAGCACCATCATTCTCTTGAGTCATTTGATTCTCCTCCTGAATTCGCTCATTTTCTTTGAGCTGAGCGAGCGAAGCGAGCGAAGCTCTTATGCGTCGACGAAATATGAAACCTTTGTAACCAAACTCCTCCTAGACCGTTTGATCAATCGATCTGAAATTTTACATACTAATAGTATTTTCGACGGTGAGTGCTAACATCTATTTTTTGTTACTAAATTCGCGAAAAAAAATCACTAGGGGTAGGCTTCTTAGTTAACAATTTTTCTGATGAACGAACGATTAGATTTTATGTTTTTTGAACGATCACAGCGTTTTTTACCAAGAATTCCAAAATATACGGCAAACAAAATACAATCCTGACAAAAAATCGCTGTCTTTGTAACAAAAAACGTTAGTTTTCTTGTATAAGTGAAGCTATGGTATTGATCTTAGGTAATTAGTTTTCGCGTGCTCGAACCAGAATAAGCTTTTTCATAAAGATCTTAGCACAGGCACCTGATTGTTTCCGGGGCTTTCGCCAATTCGCTGTGGGGAATCGGAAACTTTGAAGAAAAATTTATTTTGGTTTACTCAAACCGTAGGAAGTCGTTTTTTACAAGTTCTCGAAAAATTGTATTTTAATTTATGAATTTTAGATCATGGGACAAGAAAGATTCCGGGAATCAGAAATTGGAAAATTTTCTTGAGGTTTTTAGGGTACTTTTCCGTTAAAATTTTGAATTTTCAACGGTTTTTTGCCCGTAGCGGCTAAACGCAGAGTCCTAGGGTGTTCGTATGTATGACCGACCCCCATTATTTTGTCATTTTCTACCTTTTTGTTATACATGATTTTGCTCTAAATTCAGTTTTTAAAGATATACACACAAAAGATCGGAAAACTGATAAAACTCAAATTTTGAAATTTTAACAGTTTTTTGCCCGTAGCGGCTAAACGAGGCATCCTAGGGAGCTCATATGTAGAACCGACCACCCTTATTTTGACATTTTCTACCTCTTTTTCATACATCATTTTTCTCTAAATTGAGTTTAAAGATGTACAAACAAAAGATGGTGAAAGTGATAAAATTCAAATGTTGAATTTTCAACAATTTTTTGCCCGTAGCGGCCAAACGAAGTGTCCCACGGTGTTTATATGTATGACCGACCCCCATTATTTTGACATTTCCTGCATTTTTGTCAAACATTAATTTCTTCTACTGTGAGTTTTTATAAATGTGTCCATATCCAAAATTACGATTCTAGCTAATAGTTTTGTAAATCATTGAAATCTGATAGTAAAGATGAATGAATTATTGAAGAAATCTGATAGTAAACATGATTGAATGGACTACTGAAAATTGTTTCATATCTTCAATATATACACTCGTACTCATAATAAATATTCAAATCGTCGTTCAAAAGTTAGAGATGGGGGGACACACTTTTGACGTTTTTAGAAGCGTATATTTCGCGAACGATTAGCTTAAAGGAAAAAAGTTTCTAACAACATCATTGTCATTTTTAAAGACCTATCCAAAAATACCTCACACGAGTATGTGCAATGAAACAAAAAATCTTGTTCCCCAGACACATGTATGGAGTGCCACCCTTAATAAAACTTTTTTCTTTACTTTCACTACTGCATTTTCTAGTTCATAGGAGACACATTACTTCTAAATTTCATTTATATACATAGTTTCAATAGTTTCCGAATAAAATGGCTGTGACATACGGACAAACGGACATGACGAAACTATAAGGATTCCGTTTTTCTATGGAACCCTAAAAATGATAATTAGAGTAACAGGAATCAAGTAATTTAAAGTTTAGCATTTTTTCAGAACAATAAATAGCATAAATTACATCTTTTACAGAGCTAACAGAAAATTAGTCTTATGTTTGACGTTTACAAAATGGGACGCTTTACGCATGAACAAAGTTGGAAACTATTGAAAACTTACTTCAACACTGGTGAGTTTTCTACGGAAACCATAAGAAATTTGCGGAAAAAATTTGCCTTCCAATCAGTTGATCAATCAGTGAACCGAGTTCGTGAAACCGGTTCATTATTGGACAAAACAACCCGTTCCCGTTGTCCAGTGCGCACTCCCGAAAACATTGCTGCGGTTTCGCACAGTGTGCATGAACATCCATCAACACCAATTCGTCATCGTTCTCAGGAACTGAACATTTCTCGCACTTGTCTGAGGAGAATTTTGGCTACAAACAAGAGTCCAAGAATTGAAGCCTCATGGCCATCTGATGCGCTTTATGTTCGCCTGTCGCATCGGATGAGCTGAAGATCGTTTGGTCGAAGATGAACATTTTTACCGTAAAATTATCTTTTCCGATGAAGCTCATTTCTACCGTGGAGGCTATTTCAATAAGCGAAATTGCCACCCTCAGCGCCCCCCTCAGGATCAATGGCGAGCGTTACAGAGCCATGTTAAATGGATTTTTGTTTCCACAAATTGAAGAGTGTTACATGGACGGAATTTGCTTTCAACAGGACGGAGCTGCGACGCAGCCAACGATACAATCGATCTTTTGCGCACCGCTTTTGAACATCGAATAATAAAGCGGAATTCTGATCCAAATTGGGCGCCTCAGAGCTGTGATTTGAACCCATTAGACTATTTTTTGTGGGGATCTATTAAGGATATATGTTATGCTTATCATGCAGAGACGATTGAGTCCTTGAAACACGAAATTGAAGTTGCCATTCATGAGATTGAAGCCCAAACAATCGAAATGTACTGAATAATTGGATTGATCCGATGGGGTACTGTAAGGCCAGCCTTGGCAGTCGTTTGAATGATGTTGTGTTTCACTCGTAAATGGAAATGTTCAATCTTTCTAACAAAGTTATAGTGTTGGACAAATATTCATTAGTTTTTTTTATACCCGATTCAAATTCCAAATCGTATATGGCCCACCCTTTATCTCTTGAGTTTCTCTCACTGAAGGTAATGAAGACATAGAATAACAAACAAGAAATGGCCAATAAATCAGTGTTTAGGGCTAGAATTGTAATACACATATTTTTTACATTTAAACCAAGTCAACACACATGGCATCGACTTGAACCAATTGCTACCAATTATTACATTACCACAGATGACTATGAAGCAGAGTGTCTATATATCGACCGCTCAGCTCAATTTTGTGTGCGACTTCGCGAACGCCACCTAGTGTAGAATACCATCCGTTGAATCCTGACTTTCAATTGATGATTCCTACTTGATGCCAACTGAATTTCCTGAAGTTTCTTTAGCATTCAGTTTTTCCTTTACGGCCATACAATTTTCATTAACACCAAATTTAACACCGACTTATTGTTAGTTTCTTCGTTACTGGAGCATAACAACGATACGCCTTAGATGCGTTGTCATACCCCATAAAAATCAGTTCTGTTGCCGTTTCATCCGACTTTTCCCGCTTTTCTGTTAGAATGTGAACAAAACATTTTGTTCCGAAAACCTGTAAATGATTTAATGATGCTTTTGTTCCTTCGCATCGTTCAATTGTGTTCAATCACAGGCATAATCACCCTGTGATTGAATGAACAAAGATCACCCTAATCACCCGGTGGTTGACCAGACCACCAAATTTCACCGCTATAATTGCGGTACTTTCCAGCGAGCATCCACCAGAGTCACCATTTTTCAAGTTTTTGAGTTTAGTTCGTTTCCTTCTATGAAACACAGAGATTGAATACTGTTAAGTGTATAAAGCATCTTATATATAAAAATCATTACAAAATTGAACATTTGGTCCTTCGAGCCGGATTTTGAGTGCGTTTTAAGCAAAATCATCAAACATAAACAATTTATTTAACATTTTCATGAGATTAAAATACTAGTGGGACATTTAGTGTGGAGAGCTAATTTTCTGTCAATCGTGAAATTCCGCGTAATTAACTATTTTGAGTTAAAATACTAGTGGGACATTTAGTGTGGAGAGCTAATTTTCTGTCAATCGTGAAATTCCGCGTAATTAACTATTTTGAGAAATGGCTTCTAAATTAGAACACAAACTACAACTACAAATGCAAAGACTAAGTTATTTTGAGAAACTGAAGAGTGATTTAACCACCGAAAAACTATCTACCATGAGTTTACCATCTGTAACGAGTCGATTAGAGCTTGTCGAAAAAAAATGGGATCACGTGGAAGAACTTAACAACTCTCTCTATGATGGCAAGTGTGACATCCTTGAAACGGAATATCATCAGCAAGAGGTATATAACATAATACAAGCTTTATATGGAGATATCAGAACACTACTGTTCGAGAGAAAAGAAGCGTTAATGGAAGCCAAGACCCCGAGTGGCCATGAACTACTAAATAGCTCATTCCTTGGACCAACCGTCGCTTCATCAAGTCACAAGCTACCCGAGATAACCTTACCAAAATTCTCAGGAGATCCATTTGAGTGGGTGACATTCAGAGACCTATTTCTTGCAGTGGTCGGTAACGAACCGAGTCTTGATCCTGCTACAAAAATGTATTATCTGAAGACTCAACTAACTGGTGAGGCAAAAGATCTTCTTTCGAGTTTGCCACCCACGAGTAAAACCTTCCAACCAGCGTGGGATCTGCTTGTACGACGTTATGACAACCCGAGAATCTTTGTGAAGAAATACGCCGAGCAAGTTCTATTTGGACAAAGAGTCACAAGATGTTCTGCAGCCCAACTAAAGGAGTTAATCGCCACCAACACCCGAGCAATTGATCCCTTAAAGGCATTGGGATCTCCAGTACAGTACTCAGATGTGTTGTTAATAACTGCAACGCTCAATAAATTGGATGCGGATACTGTTGCCAAGTGGGAGACTAAACTTGGATTGAGTAAAGAATTCCCATCATACGCGAAGCTATTGGAATTTCTCGAGATCACCGCATTACTGTGGGATGGCACTGAGAGATTTGAATCGAGACCACCATCACCCAGCAAACCATCAACGAGCAAATCATCATCAAGCCAAAACATCTTCCACAAGGTGCCGAAAAAACCTGCAGTGAGTTATGCTACAACAGCTTTCAAAGAAGCTCCAGCTGAGAAGGCTGATGTACTCAACGAGTGTGCCATGTGCTCGCAGAAGCACTATATTCTTTGTTGTCCGAAATTCAGAGCTCTTACTGTGAACGAGAAGGTAACTCAAGTAAAGGAGTTAAGACTTTGCTTCAACTGTCTTGGACGTCACAAGGTCCAAGATTGCATAAGTTCCAAGAGGTGTCAAAAGTGTGGCGCTGCTCACCACACGGAGATACATTTTGAAGACCGATCCAAAGCCATCGAGCAGAGAAGACCTTCACCAACTGAGAAGCCATCGGAGCCGAGATCGTCATCGTTATCGAGCTGACTTCATAAATCTGAGATACCAATTAGAGCTGAGACAACATCTTCACAAAATGAGAAAGTACTATCTAAGGTGCATCAAAATGGTCAAGCAGCTGACCGAGACAGCCAACTACCGTCTAGACATCAAGACTCGAGAATTGAGAGCGAGAAGCCTGCTGCGCTGCTAGCAACAGGCAAAGTATTAGTAATTCATCATCAGAGAAAACCTGTGGAGGCACGAGCACTATTCGACCCTGGATCTGAGCTAACTTTCATTTCAGAGAAGTTCTTTAAAACATTGAGAATTCCTAAACAAGCTTCTACCATCCCTCTAAAGGGTATTGGAAATGCCTTTGGTGGAGTGACTAAAGGAGTATGTTCGCTGAAACTAAAATCGAGATACTCTGAGCTATCTATTGTCACTCAAGCCTTTATCGTGAGTGAGCTTACCTCGCATCTTCCTTCTGAGAACTGTGAAGCAGCCAGCTGGCCTCATCTAAACGGGTTGGATCTCGCTGATCCAGTTTATTATACCTCACAACCTGTTGATATATTGTTGGGTACTATTCCTGTGAGTGAAAGTATGCTATCTGGAGTTATTCGAGGTAAAAAAGGAACACCTATCGCCCAGTCAACAATCTTCGGATGGATTGTCTATGGTTCTGCGCAACATCATCATGCTATACACGAGTCTTACTGTCATCATACTACGACTGATGAAGAACTTCACTATTTAATCAGTAAATTCTGGACTCAGGAAGACATCACTGAGTCTACAACATCTAAACTGAGTCCTGAAGAACAACAATGTGAAGATCACTTCAAGCGTACACACTCTAGAGATATTAGTGGTCGATACATCGTGAGACTGCCTCTAAGGGCTCCACCTACACTACTGGGTGAGTCTTCTGTTAAGGCCAAAAGACACTTGTCAAGTATTTTAAGACGTCTGGACAATAACTCAGAGTATGAACGACTATACTCGGAATTTATGAGAGAATACGAGACTCTAGATCACATGAGAAAAGCTCCTACTTCATGCTCTGAGACACCTATCTACTACCTTCCTCATCATGGAGTTTTGAAAGAGCAGAGTACAACCACCAAGCTAAGAGTAGTGTTCAATGGGTCCAGTGGGACCACATCTGGAACCTCGTTAAACGATCTTCTACACATTGGTCCAAAAATTCAACCAGATATATCAGATGTGTTGTTGTGGGTCAGAAGGCATCGAGTCCTCTTTGCAACCGATATAACCAAGATGTTTCGGCAAATAAACGTTCACCCTGATGACTGGGATCTTCAACGAGTGTTTTGGATCGATAATGAGAAGAGAATGATTCCATACCAGCTCACTACCGTAACTTATGGCACGAGAAGCGCTTCATATCTTGCTGTCAGAGTTCTTCACCAACTAGCAGAGGATGAGGGCGGCAACTTCCCACTGGCAGTCGAACCTATTCTAAAGGGCCGTTACGTTGACGATATTTACGGTGGTGGAGAAACAGTTTCTGAAGCTATCTCATCAGCTAAGCAACTAATATCCTTGTGTGCAGCTGGAGGCTTTCCCTTAGCAAAGTGGGCAAGCAATTCACCTGAGATAATTTCTACTCTATCGCTAGAGAGCACAGTTTCTGAGATCAACATTCTAGAGAAAGAGAAGGAGAATGCAGTAAAGGTTCTCGGGCTTTCATGGAACCCTACTTCTGACCAATTCCAGTTTAAATGTTTTGAGTCAACATCACATCAACCTACGAAGAGAACAGTGTTATCTGAGATTGCTCGTCTCTTTGATCCGCTAGGTTTTTTGGTACCTGTGTTAGTGAAGGCTAAGATGCTCATGCAGGAGCTATGGTTAGAGAAAGTTGGTTGGGATGAGTCATTATCTACAGAACTGAATCTTAAGTGGAATAAATTTAGAGAAGATCTTAATAGAGTCAACGTTGGTAACATTCCTAGATGGTTACAGCTTACTTCATCATCATCTATTGAGGTTCATGGATTCTCTGACGCTTCGCGGCTCGCGATGGCTGCTGTAGTCTTCTTGAAAGTTACTAACAAATCTGGGATTTGTTCATCTACAATTGTCTGTGCTAAGTCGCAAGTAGCTCCTCTAAAACCGACAACCATACCAAGACTTGAGCTAAATGCTGCAGCGTTGTTGGCAAAACTAGTCAGCTATGTGAAGAAAACCCTCGAGATACCAGAAGCACCAACCTATCTATGGACTGATTCATCAGTCACCTTAACTTGGATCAAAAGTCCTCCTTCGAGGTGGAAGGACTATGTTAAAAACAGAGTCCATCGAATACAAAAGCTTCAGCCCAATGCTATCTGGCATTATGTCGCTGGAAAACAAAACCCAGCTGACTGTGCATCGAGAGGACTATCACCTGATAAATTGAGAGATCATTCCCTATGGTGGTATGGACCATCATGATTGTTGAAAACATCTGAGGAGTGGCCAACGTTCAAGTTACCATCTATTCGGAGTGTTAATCTTGAGGAGAGACCAGGTCAATGCTTTACTGTTAGAAAATCTGAGGAGAATCCATTCTGCGAGCTGCTAGAGAGGAGATCGAGATTACTGCCAATATTAAAAATCACTGCCATATGCCTTAGAGCAATTCGATGCTTCAAGGGAAAATCACATTCATCATTAACCACCCCATTATCTACGAGTGACCTGGACGCGGCTAAAAGAGTACTTATCAAGACAACTCAAGGGTTATTCTTTCCTGAGGAGTTGAGGTTGCTGAGAAGAGAAGTTTCTCTACCAACCTCCAATCCTCTGCGTAACCTAACACCATTCATTGATCATGAAGGCATCTTGAGGGTTGGAGGTCGACTGGAACATGCTGAGATATCGACTGAAGAGAAGCATCAAGCTATCCTGCCACGCAACTCACATTGACAACGTTAGTAATTGCTGATGCTCACGAGAAAACTCTACATGGAGGTACGCAGCTTACGCTAAGCTATCTGAGACGAGCCTACTGGATTGTTGGTGGTCGTATTCCAGTTCGCTCATACATTCTACGCTGTATCACGTGTACGAGAAACCGAGGAGTACGAGCTCAACAACTAATGGGTCAGTTACCATCTGCTCGTGTCAACCCATCTCGAGCCTTTCGCCACTGTGGTCTTGACTATGCTGGACCGTTTACAGTGAAAACTTGGAAGGGTAGAGGAGCTAAAACTCACAAGAGTTGGATAGCAGTGTTTGTCTGTTTATTTTCATCAGCAGTGCATCTCGAGGTTGTAACAGACTATTCTACTGAGACATTTATAGCAGCGTATAGACGATTTGTCAGTCGTCGAGGAGTCTGCAACAATCTTTACAGTGACTGTGGAACAAATTTCTTGGGTGCAGATAAACTTCTGAGAAACCTTTTCCAAGCTGGAACGTCAGAGAATCAACGTTTGAGAGAGGCATTATTAAAGGATGGGACGAATTGGCATTTTAACCCTCCTAGCGCTCCTCACTTTGGTGGCAAGTGGGAAGCAGCTGTTAAGTCACTGAAGTTTCATCTGAGGAGAGTTATAGGTGACACACTGTTAACCTATGAGGAGTTAACTACACTGCTAACACAGATTGAGTCGGTTTTAAACTCGAGACCACTAAGTCCACTATCTGAGGATCCATCGGACTTAAGGGCCCTGACACCAGGACATTTTCTTATTGGGGAGCCACTAAACGCACTACCTGAGCCTTCACTTCTTGAGTGTTCTGAGTCGAGACTTTCTACATGGCAGTTAATTCAACACAAACTACAATCCTTCTGGAAGAGATGGTCAGCAGAGTGTATGCAGAGATATCAAGCAATTTCTAAGTGGCACCACCCATCTAACGAGATCAAGGCTGGGTCCATGGTGCTACTAGCCGATGAGAGATTTCCTCCAAGCAAATGGCCACTTGCTAGAGTTGAAAAAATACATCCTGGGGGGGCTGATGGCCATACCAGAGTTGTCACCATCAGGACATCAGCTACCACTCTTACGAGACCCATATCCAAACTTTGTGTTTTACCAATTTCTAACGAGAGGGAGGAGAAAAAGGATGTTGCCAATAAGGTTGACAACGGGGGGGAGTATGTTCAATTACAGGCATAATCACCCTGTGATTGAATGAACAGAGATCACCCTAATCACCCGGTGGTTGACCAGACCACCAAATTTCACCGCTATAATTGCGGTACTTTCCAGCGAGCATCCACCAGAGTCATCATTTTTCAAGTTTTTGAGTTTAGTTCGTTTCCTTCTATGAAACACAGAGATTGAATACTGTTAAGTGTATAAAGCATCTTAAATATAAAAATCATTACAAAATTGAACAAATTGAAATCGAATTTTTCGCAGGTGTAATTATTCTCAACTTCTGATTTGTGTGGCAATAAATGAAATAATGTAAATCTTTAGAAATCGTCGATAAACCATATACCTCACTCCACTTGGTGTTTGCGTCGACATCGGTCCGCAAACATCACTGTGTATTGAATCAAGTGGTTCCTTTGTTTCAGTTCAGGATTCCTTTGGCAATGGAACCCGTGTCATTTTTCGAATTGCTTCTGGATCACGATGCGCCATACGTTGATGCCAACTATGTATGCATAATTTATTATGACCGCTAATTGAAATAATTACATCTTCTGGTGTGCTTAGTTCGTATAAACTGCTTGTGCGATCCGCTATTGCTATTCGCTTTCCGTCTTTATAAACTGCACACGTTTTCTTCTTGAAAACCACATTGAAACCATTGTCCATTAACTTTCCGATTGACAACAGATTGCTAACCATACCTGGCGCATACATTACCTCTTTTGCCATTGCATGGCTAACTGTACCGTATTCGTTCAGAAATCGCAACTTACCGCTACCCATACCAAACACTTTGACTTCGCTACTGCTGCCTACTTCGATGATGCCTTTGTATGATTCATCCAATGTTTGAAGAAAAATTTACTGTTGACCGCATAATGCACTGGAATCGAGCAACCATCCATCTTTTGTTTTTGCTCTTCCAAGTGAAAGCAAAAAATTAATTTGTTCAGCCACTTTTGCCTTATCTGAATTGCTATTTTTTATAATCAGAACAATACTTTTTCATATGATTTGATTTTTTGTATAAAAAACATATGACACTCTTCGCTTGGTGTAACGCCTTCATTGCACTTTCACTTGCTTTCTCCGCTCGTATTTGGCAGTCAACTTTTGTTGTACGAACGCAAAAAGTAATTCCTCCTCCTTTCGTGACTCAAGTGCCGTAATTAATGTGTCGTAGCCTCTTGGTAAACTACTTAGAAGCATAGCGACACTCCATGGTTCAGTTAATTTATCGTCATTTATGCTTTCCAACCTCACAAATAATTCACGTATTTGGTTAATATGGCAGGGAAGACTGCCACCTACGTCCATTTTTAGGACGCAAATTCTCCACATCAAATGTACCTTGTTGCTAAGTGTTGCTTTTTCATGGTATTCTTTCAGTTTTTCCCATGCGCCAACCGTTGTTTTTTCATTCCGAATGTGAATTATTTATTTCATCCTCAATTGAAAGGCCGATGATTGAAAATGCTTCTTCATCTTTTCGTAGCCATTCTTTCTTTTCTTTTTCATATGCAGCCAATGCTCCTGTGTCCGCTGCACCAGGATTCTCTGGTATTTTCGTCAAAATAGTCCACAAATTTTCCTTCTTCAAAAGCAGTTCCATTTTGAAACGCCACTTTGTAAAATTTTCGTTGTTTTATATCACGAATTTTGCTTTAAAGTCCTCCCTGGTGCAAGCTGCATAATTGTTGCCGATATTTTTATTTTATTTTCCCTATTTCGCATGACTGGCGACCATAACTTCTTGAAAACTGCTTTTTACTTTTGAAAATAAAATAAACTCTGCGCTTGATAATTACTTTAATGTTTTTCTTCCGGATGCAGTGGAATGACTAACAAAATTACATGTGTCAAAATTGAACGTGAACATACATGAAGTTGGTCGTACTTAATAAAAATTTTCTTCTCGTTTCTAAAAACGCTAATGCAAATATAGTACTTCAACATTGTAAAGTGTAATGCAGACGACATAAATGAAGATAATGATCTGATGAGAGAGGCAAAAGCACAAGAGATTAAAAACCCAAGAATAAAAATGTGGATGTTGATCCTGGATTAACACTAAGTAACTAGAATAAAACTGAAAATGACATAAAAAGTAGAAATACATTACCTGAAGGATCTGAAATTAAAATAGTACATTCTTATCGTGGGGAAAAAAGTTTGCCAATAATAATGGAAGTGAATAAAAAGCATATGCTCATATTATGATTCGAAATAAACTCCATATTGGTTGTGCTCCATATTACAATTCTCGCCCTAAACACTGATTTATTGGCCATTTCTTGTTTGTTATTCTATCTCTTCATTACCTTCAGTGAGAGAAACTCAAGAGATAATGGGTGGGCCATATACGATTTGTAATTTGAATCGGATATAAAGAAACTAATGAATATTTGTCCAAAACTATAACTTTGTTAGAAAGATTGAACATTTCCATTTACGAGTGAAACACAACATCATTCAAATGACTGCCAAGGCTGGCCTTACAGTACCCCATCGGATCAATCCAATTTTTCAGTACATTTCGATTGTTCGGGCTTCAATCTCATGAATGGCAACTTCAATTTCGTGTTTCAAGGACTCAATCGTCTCTGGATGATAAGCGCAACATATATCCTTAATAGATCCCCACAAAAAATAGACTAATGGGTACAAATCACAGCTCTGAGGCGACCAATTCGGATCAGAATTTCGCTTTATTATTCGATGTTCAAAAGCGGTGCGCGAAAGATCGATTGTATCGTTGGCTGTGTCGCAGCCCCGTCCTGTTGGAACCAAATTCCGTCCATGTAACACTTTTAAATTTGTGGAAACTAAAATCCATTTAACATGGCTCCGTAACGCTCGCCATTGACCCTGAGGCAGCTCTGAGGGCGGCAATTTCACTTATTGAAATAGCCTCCACGGTGGAAATGAGCTCCATCGGAAAAGATAATTTTTCGGTAAAAATGTTCATCGTCGACCAAACGATCTGCAGCCCATCCGATGCGATAGGCGAACATAAAATGCATCAGATGCTCATGAGGCTTCATTTCTTGTACTCTTGTTTGTAGCCAAAATTCTCATCAGACAAGTGCGAGAAATGTTCAGTTCCTGAGAACGGTGACGAATTGGTGTTGATGGATGTTCATGCACATTGTGCGAAACCGCAGCAATATTTTCGGGTGTGCGCACTGGACGAAAACGGGAACGGGTTGTTTTGTCCAATAACGAACCGGTTTCACAAACTCGCTTCACTGATTGGAAGGTTGAAGTAAGTTTTCAATAATTCCCAACTTTGTTCAAGCGTAAGGCGTCCCATTTTGTAAATGTCAAACACAAGACAAATTTTCTGTTAGCTCATGAAAGTCATTATGCCTATCAAACTCCAAATATACGGTAGTTCGTATTCCAAATGTTAGATGCCTCTCCCTGTATTTTCTATCTTAGTTCTAATCCTATTATAAGCCCTATTAAATTATAGTTTATAAATTATTATTTCCTCAACACTATTGAATTATGTTAAATAATTTAGAAAAGATGTAATTTATGTTATTTATTGTTCTGAAAAATGCTAAACCTGAAATTACTTGATCATATTACTCTAATTATCATTTTTATAGTTTCGTCATGTCCGTCTGTCCGCATGTCACAGCCATTTTATTCGGAAACTATTGAAACTATATAAATGAAATTGAGAAGTAAGGTGTGAACCACTAGAAAATGCAGTAGTGAAAGTAAAGAAAAAAGTTTTATTAAGGGTAGCACTCCATACATTTGTCTGAGGGACAAGACTTTTTTTTTCATTCCACATACCCGTGTGAGGTATTTTTGGATAGGTCTTTGAAAATGACAATGATGTTGTTAGAAATTTTTTTCCTTTAGGCTAATCGTTTGCGAAATATACGTTTCTAAAAACGTCAAAAGTGTGTCCCCCCTCTCTAACTTTTGAACGACGGGCCAGAAAAATCTGAAAAAATTAAAGGTAGTAGAACTATATAAAAACAGTAAACGATTTTTGGTTTGAACAATAAGAGTCTTAACGTTTATTATGTAGATATTCGATGTTTTAAGCTACCAACAAAGATTTCTTTAACTCAATATTTTATGCGGCTTTCTACGGAACCCTTAGCTTATGTGTGTCCGACACGCACTTGGTTTCTTTTTATCTTATTAATCATGACATTTTGTTTTTATGGGATTTCTAGTATTTTGTGTTTTATATTATTCATGAATCTATTTGTATACTTATTATGATTACGAGTGTATATATTGAAGATATGATACAATTTTCAGTAATCCATTCAATCATCTTTACTGTCAGATTTCTTCAATAATTCATTCATCTTTACTATCAGATTTCAATGATTTACAAAATTATTTGCTAGAATCGTTATTTTGGATATGGACACATTTATAAAAACTCACAGTAGAGGAAATTAATGTTTGACAAAAATGCAGGAAATGTAAAAATAATGGGGGTCGGTCATACATATAAACACCGTGGGACACTTCGTTTGGCCGCTATGGGCAAAAAACTGTTGAAATTTCACAATTTGAATTTTATCACTCAACATCTTTTGTATGCACATCTTTAAACTCAATTTAGAGAAGAATGATGTATGAAAAAGAGGTAGAAAATGTAAAAATAAGGGGGATTGAAGGTACATATGAGCTCCCTAGGATGCCTCGTTTAGCCGCTACGAGCAAAAAACCATTAAATGTCCAAAATCTGAATTTTATAAATTTTCCAATCTTTTGTATATATACGTTTAAAAACTCCATATAGAGAAAAATCATGTATGACAAAAAGGTAGAAAATGTCAAAATAATGGGGATCGCTCATATATGTGAAACCTTTTAAGTGCATAATTTAGCCATAACGGGCACAAAACTGTTAAAAATTCAAAATCTGAGTTTTATCAGTTTTCCGATCTTTTGTATTTATATCTTTAAAAACTGAACTTAGAGAAAAATAGTGTACGACGAAAAGGTAGAAAATGACAAAATAATGGGGGTCGGTCATACATACAAACAACCTAGGACGAAAAAGAGAGCGATTTTTTGTCAAAATGGTATTTCGTTTGTCGTATATATTGGAATTCTTGCAAAAAAACGCAGTGATCGTTCTAAATACATAAATTCTAAATTTAGGTTTCCATGACACAAGTGACTAGTGACTTTTTTTCGCGAATTTGGTAACAAAAAATAGATGTTAGCACTCACCGTCGTACTCAATACTCAATACTACTCAGTACTCAATACAATTAGTATGTAAAATTTCAGATCGATTGATCAAACGGTCTAGGAGGAGTTTGGTTACAAACGTTTCATATTTCGTCGACTCATAATGAAATAATGAACAAGGAAAAGTAAGTGATCCAAACCGAGCAAGGTTCTAGAAACCTGTCGGTTTTCTGGGAGCTAGAGTTTGAAAGTGGTCATAGTAACCCATTAAACTCAAGTTCGAATTTGCCAAACCGAACAAGGTTCTAGAAACCTATCGGTTCTCTGCGTTGGGAGCTCGAGCTCTAAAGTGGTCATAGTAACCCATCCAACTCGAGCTCGAAGCTGCAAAACCGAACAAGGTTCTTGAAACCTATCGGTGCAGTAAGGAACTTCTTGTTGAAAGAGGTTTAGTAACCCATCAACTAGAGTCCGAAATATCACATCGAACAAGGATCTAGAAACCTATCGATTTTGGGGGGAACTTCTAGTTGAAAGTGGTCGCCAGAACCCATCAACCTAGTTCCAAGTACGGCGTCGTCATTGAAGTGGCTACTTCGCAGTGTCGGGGACGTCGCAAATTACATTGGAGGAGGCGTTGCGCGATTCCAGGGCCGGACCGAAGCCGATTACCTTGGAAAAATACTGGGCCAGGAATCGGGGCAAGAAGGAGGTCGTCGTGCCACCGGCCGTGGAACAAGAGCGTCCCGTCAAGTACCGTACTTGGGTGGAGGCCAACTTCAGGCGGGCCATAGAAGAGGTTCGGCGTCGTCTGCTGCTGGGGTAGGTAAGGAGGAGCGACTTCGGATCAGCAAGGAGATCCAGCGGCTCCATAATGACCGTTTGAAGTATCACCGTATTAAGAGGAATAAAAATAAACATAAAAAGGAATTGTAAATTAGGTTAGGGTTCAGGAATGAAGTTAATAATGAATAAATTAGGATTAAAACATAAACTGGAAATTTGGAAATAGAAGAAAAATTAATTAGGTCAAGAAGTAAAGTAAATTTGAATCTGTCTGAGTAGTGGAATGATAAAATAATTAGTAGAATAATTTATATAAAGAATGAAATGGTCGCATGGTCGTTTGATTTGTATAAAGTATTAGGAGTATAACTAGTAGATTGGTAACATTGGCGTTTGATTTGTAAAAAATATTAGGAAGATAATTAGTAAATTGGTCGCAGGGACGTTTGGTTTGTATAAAATATTAGGAAGTGTCTAGTAGATTGGTAACATTGGCGTTTGATTTGTATAAAATATTAGGAAGATAATTAGTAGATTGGTCGCATGGACGTTTGATTTGTATAAAATATTAGGAAGATAACTAGTAGATTGGTCGCATGGACGTTTGATTTGTATAAAATATTAGGAAGGTAATTAGTAGATTGGCCGCATGGACGTTTGATTTGTATAAAGCTTTAGGAAAATGAATGAAAATGAAAATGAGAATTGTAATTAGTATATGCACAATAATAAATATTAAGCCAACCCAGAATTTGTGCAAAGCAACATTGAACTAACAACTGGTTAACACCGAAAATAAAAACTATAACAAAACGGAAAAATAATATATAACACTAGGTTACATAGAAAAAGCATAAAAGAATGTGACAAAATTAAAGTAATGTCAATAAGAAAAGGAAAATAAATTGGATTACATCAGGTATAATGAAATCTTGTCAAAAAAAGAAATAATGTAGAAGGAATGGAAAAGATCTGAAAAAAATTATGAATTAAAAGAAACCTGCATGAGTTATTCCAATAAGCTTACAAATTTAATTAAGTTAGAAAACCTATGCAAATATGTAAATAAAAAATTAGGAAAAAGAATTAAAAAGGAAAAAATAGAAAAACTGTTGGTTGAAAGTAAATTCATTGAAGATGAGGAAGAGATTGCATGTGCTCTTAATTCTTTTTTTGCTAACGTTGGGGAAAACCTAGCGAGTAAAATACAGATTAATCCAAATTTTGATGCCTCTGCATCTTGTAACAAATGTACTTTTTCCCTTTGGTTTGAACCAGTAAATGAATGGGAAGTTAAAAAGCAATTGACAAACTAAAAAGTAAGGCTGGTGGGGTTGACAATCTTCATGCTTTTACCATTAAAAAAATAAGTAATTTTAAAAAAAACCTATGACTGAAGCTATAAATCTATGTTTTGTTATGTTTTAAAAACTGCTCAAATAAGACCTATATTTAAAATTGGATCAAGACAAATAATGGATCAACACAAATAATTACAGACCTGTCTCGCTTATTTCAAGTTTTTCCAAGATAATAGAACGTTTAGTGTTAAATACACTATCTGGCCTTTTTATAAACATAAATTAATTGTTAAAAACCAATTCGGATTCTGTAAAGGTTTTCCCACTAAGAATGCTATATTCCAAGTTTATTTTGTTTTTGATAAACTGGACAACAGTCAACCCTCTATTGCTACATTTTTAGATTTGTCAAAAGCTTTTGATACTGTGAATCACAAAATATTATTAATGAAATAAGAAAAAAATATGAAATAAGACGTTTACCATTTGAACTATTAAAAAGTAATCTCAGTGAAAGAAAACCAGTTGCAAAAATAAATGAATCTAAAAGTACATAGAATGCTAGAATTAAAATGCGGAGTTCCACAAGATACAACTCTGAGTCCTGTATTGTTTCTAATATACATGAATGATTTGCTCAAAATCATACCCTCTAAAAATATAATAGCTTTTGCAGATGACACTACTATTGTTTGTTCTACTAGTACATGGGCTCAAACAGCTTTTTTGATGAATCTTGAAAAAAATTCAAAACTGGCTTAATCTAAATCAACTCACCCCAAATATAAAGAAATTAGAATACATAACTATTTCGAATTATAATGATTTATTACCTTCTGAACTTAAAATCAAAATAAGGAACCAATATTTAGAAAGAGTAGTGCATACTAAATACCCTGGAATTAAAATAGGTCAAAACCTCAACTGGCAATATCATATAAACAAAATTGTTAAAAACTCAGATATCTTATTTTTGTTTTCTTTTATAAGCAAATAAATAAATAAATAAACAAATTATTAAATAATGAGGATGATACATGTATAATCATATGGTATATATAAAGAAAAACATTTATAATCCTCATTCCTGACGTAACGGATCCTGTAGGCCGGTCGGGCAGCACATCTATGTCAATCAACCCCCAGAAGAAAACTAAAAAGAGAAACACCAGGTGAGCAATCTACTCCCCCCTAGTGGCTACTTAGAACTAATAAGATTCCAGTTTGCCTCATTCATGTCGTCACTGTTCACATGTAAACATTTTTTTAATCAACTCTACTATGATCATGAAATTAAACACTCACTGGCAGAAAAACCAAATCCAGTGAATGTAATACCACCTTTGTCAGCAGAAGAACCAAATCTGACAAAGGTATATACCGGCAGAGAAACCAAATCCGGTACTGGAATTACGGACAAGAGAGAAACACCAACTCTCGCCCAAAAGAGATTTCACTCTCAATGGAAAGGTCATGACGTACTACCGGCAAACTAGAATCCTCAAACTAAAATCCTCATAATAAATCATGCAGTTAAGAAAAGAAGAGACAAACTGCTCAGTGAAAACACTCACCTCAAACTCCTCAAACTCCAATTTTACACAATAATAAGTACTTTCTTAATAATTTTTACACTCAACTTTCAACCACTTCACTGATCGTTTTAAGACTGATCAACTCAACGCAAGCCATGTTCTCACGTCGCTCAGTCCACCACCACACGAGCAGAAAACGACAATCCAACACCAACAGAAACCCCATCAACCGTTGACCACGCCGTTCCTCCATACAACTTCCAGAGAACCTTCAACAAGGGCAAGCAACATACCATGCTAACAACAGCGCAATATTTGGCGATAACGAACAAAGTCACGACTCCTTATCAACCCATGACCAACAAAATCATTCTAGTCCACCATGATTCTGAAGGTCAAAACAACTTACCCTTACATTCGGCCATCCTGGGTGGAACTCGTCTCGAGTTGTTGGGTTGATCCGCCATCAGTAAGTTCATCCGGATCGGAAAGCACTACATTGTCTTCGCCGCTTTCACTTCCTGTATCATCGGAACAACCCCCAGGAGTTACGTTGCGAATTGAACCCACGTTGCGAATTGAACGTCTCTGACGTGCTGGTCCCATAATTCTTCCTCTAAAACACTAGTTATAAGTGAAGCAAGAATCGATCTATTTAGCCGCTCCACTTGTCCATTTGCCCGTTGTGTGGCGACAGCATTTTTTATATGCTTAATTGTATTCTGATCGCAGAAACTCTGAAATTTTTTTGAAGTAAATGCACTTCCCTGATCGGAAACTATTATTTCTGGAGCCCCAAATACCGTAAACAAATCCTTAAGTAACTGAATTACCAAGTCCGTTTTAGTTGATGTGACCGCTCGGATGAACGTGAATTTCGTAAATGCATCTACGACAACTATTAAATAACTGTTTTTGTTCCTACTTACGGGAAAAGGACCTAAATGGTCGATGCGGACAGTTTTCATCGGCTCGTGATTCTTAGGTATGGGATTGAGATAACCTTCTTTCTTTCCCGAAACTCGTTTATTAAACAAACAGACAATGCAACATGATATATGTTTCTGTACGTACTCTCGCATTCGAGTAGTGTTCGCATAACCTAAAGAGCGTTTTTTCTCATGCGAAATGACCCATCTCATCATGGGCCGCTCTCACTACTTGCTGACGCATACCCCGTGGAAACACCCATTGTACACCACGTGCAGTTATCCTATAAACACGCCCGTTTCTCAGTGCGTAATTCTTGTAAATGCCTTTTTCATGTTCTGTTTCTGGTGGCTTGAGCAATATGCGGCGGATGTCAGATATTTTTGCGTCCGTTAATTGACCAGCTAAGACCCAGTCTGCTTCATTTATGCGCATAACGGATGCTTCATTGGCTACTGGATTCCGGCTCAACGCGTCCACGTGCTGCATCCGGTTCCCTGGTCTATATTTTACATCAAAAGAAAATTCTTGGAGCTGCAACCACCAGCGAGCGATCTTTGGTATTAAGTCCTTTTCATTCCTTGCCATTTTTAGGGCATTACAATCTGTTATAACAGTGAATTGTATTCCTATGAGATAAGATCGAAATTATCGTAGTGATTCGACGACAGCCAAAGTTTCGAGTTCGTACGAATGAAGTTTACTTTCGGCATTGGTGGTCTGCCTACTAAAATAATCTACAGGATGTAATCTTTTGTCAGTTTGTAGTTGTAATAATATCCCAGCTAGTCTCAAGGCACTAGCATCTGTATGTACTTCTGTTGTGGCTTCTGGATTAAACAATGCAAGTACTGGACGTTCGGATAAAATTGTTTTCAATTCTCGGAAAGCCTTCTCTTCCTTAACCATCCATTGCCATTTTACCGATTTTCGCATAAGGTGAGTTAGTGGTCTCACTATAACTCCGTAGTTTCTAACAAAATGTCTAAAATAGCCTGTTAATCCTAAGAATTGGCGTACAGTTTTCGGCGCGTTAAAGTTTGCAACTGCGATAGTTTTTTGTTTCCCAGGTTGTATTTTACCTTCTTGAATTTCATAACCGAGGAATGTAATCGTTGACATCAAAAACGAACATTTTTTTAAATTTAAAGTCAGCCCTTCTTCGCGAAATATTTGAAGTGTTCTTCTAATCCCATCTATTGCTTCAGACAACTCCTTTGCGTGAAGTAGCACGTCGTCCAGATAAACTGCCGCCTTATCATGAATTGGTCTGAGTACTCTGTTCATAAAACGTTGAAATGTCCTTGGCGCATTGCATAGTCCAAACGGCATCCGGTTATATTCATATTGGCCGTTTGGTGTCACAAATGATGTTAGATGTTTTGATCCTTCTTCTAACGGTATCTGATGGTAACCCGACCGCAAATCGAAACTTGTAAAGAACTTACCCCCATGTAACCTATCAATTTGATCGTCGATACGGGGTAAGGGATAATTGTCCCTAGCAGTGATCGTGTTCAATTTGCGAAAGTTCACACACATCCGCGTCTCACCGTTTTTCCTTCGAACCAATACTATTGGCGATGCATAACTGGAATCTGATTCTCTAATAATGCCATACTTTAGCTGTTCATTCACGATGTCGTGCGTAACTTCTTGATCATATTTTGACATCCTGTATGGTCGACAAGAAAAAAGTTCGTCATCATTCAGTCTAATTTTCATTTCTACGGTTTTTGTGCATCCTAGTTCTTCTGCTGTTTGAGCGATACAGTCACGATATTCGGTTAGTATATCAAATAATTCTTTTTTCACCTTCCCATCAACATTCCCAATAACTATTTCGTCAAATTTTATTTCGGTAAATTTTTTTTCTTTGATCTTCAAAACACCTTCTGGATTAGCTGTTTCTTCGTTACATGACCAACCTTGAGCGACCACTTCACCTTTCTTAATTGTAATATCTTGGTGCGACAAGTTCATAATTGGCACAATTGTTTGTCCGTTCTTACGAGTTGTAACGACTGATTGAGGGACACAAGCCTCGCGACCCTCCTGCGGCCTAATGCTGGTCTCGATATAAATATCACCCATATATCCTTCCACGATCACCTCCACATACTTCATATGATTCGTGGGTATAATAGCACTTTCCTTTGATTTTAAGGCTAGTTTCTTCTTTTGCCGCTCAGGTTCGATAGCGTTCGGTTTGTTCCATAAAAATAACAATTTGCTATTATCTTTAATTGCAGTTTCATTCTGCAATTCTGTAAACGTTCTCCCAACGATTACAGGAATATCTTGTTCCTCATCGTTTACGACCAAAGCCTTAATTTCTGCCTCAACATCATCTACTCCTAACTTAAACGTCGTGGATCCTATAGTATAACTAATACCGCTTCCATACCCATGTAAAATAGTTTTGTCAGTGAAATCAAGTGTCAATTTTAATTTTTCAACTTCGCTAAGTATAATGAGTGTTCACGAGCTGCCAAAGTCTACATGTGCTTTGGATGCTATTCCATTAATTTTGATTTCTTTAAAGTATTTCTTATTATTGTAATCCGAAGCCGAAAGCTCTAGTCATGCAACAACTTTCTTTTTGTCCTTAATAAATTTTTTTGGACAATTTGTTTCCGCATGGTACCGATTGTTACACAAAGTGCATCGGTTTTCCATTGGTTTTCCTTCACACTTGTTGGCAAAATGACCGACTTTACCACACTTGTAACATACGATATCACTTGGAGGTGGTTTAATTATTTTATCGCGTTCGTGACGTTGGGTCTTTTGTTTCCAGCTTTTTGAAGTATGATGTCGGCTACCAGAAGGGACAGGAAAGGAATTTGAAATATTGCTGACGGTGCATAAAAATTTGAAGAGTGACTCTGGCGTAGAATGTCGTCCTGCTTTCGCCCCCGTTTTGACCACATAATCCGATATTCCCCTGATTAGGCAGGAAACGGCTCGTTCCCCATAGATTTCACAGGCATTCAGCAGTGCGACCTTATCATAGTAATAGCCTATCGATTGAATCATTAGTGTTAACCGTGGTGCTACGTTCTGAATCCCGAGTTATATAGGCATATCGCTCAGGTTCAGTTTTCTTGTTTGTTTGTACCGCTTTACGTTTGAAATGACGATGATGCCTACTTTCATCCTTGGATCTATGTTTGCTATTACTACTTTTCCCCATATCTCATCAACACTATCTAAGAAGTAATGTAAATAACTCAACAACATACAAAAAGGAAAAAAAAAATATTACTTCTTACAATGATTAATAATAATATCTAGGAATTGAACGGCTTTGACACAGATGCACCGCACGACTCGACACCCTCAACTCGAATCCCACTTCTGATATTAATAAGCAAATAAATAAATAAGTAAATAAACAAATAAACAAATGATTAAATAATGAGGATGATACATGTATAATCATATGGTATATATAAAGAAAAACATTTATAATACTCATACCTGACGTAACGGTTCCTGAAGGCCGGTCGGGCAGCACATCTATGTCAATCAACCCCCAGAAGAAAACTAAAAGGAGAAACACCAGGTGAGCAATCTACTCCCCCCTAGTGGCTACTTAGAACTAATAAGATTCCAGTTTGCCTCATTCATGTCGTCACTGTTCACATGTAAACATTTTTTTAATCAACTCTACTATGATCATGAAATTAAACACTCACTGGCAGAAAAACCAAATCCAGTGAATGTAATACCACCTTTGTCAGCAGAAGAACCAAATCTGACAAAGGTATATACCGGCAGAAAAACCAAATCCGGTACTGGAATTACGGACAAGAGAGAAACACCAACTCTCGCCCACTGATCATGCCGGTAAACACATATTTCGGACTAAGGTATTTTTAAGAAAAAAAAAAGAACACTCTCAATGGAAAGGTAATGACGTACTACCGGCAAACTAGAATCCTCAAACTAAAATCCTCATAATAAATCATGCAGTTAACAAAAGAAGAGACAAACTGCTCAGTGAAAACACTCACCTCAAACTCCTCAAACTCCAATTTTACACAATAATAAGTACTTTCTTAATAATTTTTACACTCAACTTTCAACCACTTCACTGATCGTTTTAAGACTGATCAACTCAACGCAAGCCATGTTCTCACGTCAGTCAGTCCGCCACCACACGAGCAGAAAACGACAATCCAACACCAACAGAAACCCCATCAACCGTTGACCACGCCGTTCCTCCATACAACTTCCAGAGAACCTTCAACAAGGGCAAGCAACATACCATGCTAACAACAGCGCAATAAATGGCGATAAGGAACAAAGTCACGACTCCTTATCAACCCATGAGCAACAAAATCATTCTAGTCCACCATGATTCTGAAGGTCAAAACAACTTACCCTTACACTTTAAGCTGAGAAGAATATTAGGCAAAAAAGCATTATCTGTACTCTACTATGCTTTATTCAATAAAATAGCAACCTATGGAATGGAGGTGTGGGGATCTGCATATGACAATGCTCTTGAGCCTTGAATCAATTTGCAAAAAAGAATGTTTAAATTCATAGTTGGACCAGAAAGTAAATTCTTAATTATTAAACAGAAGTATGCATATGAAGTAATGTTACATAATTTTGATCAATCAAAAAACATTTTTATCCATTCTTCAAGCATACAGAAGCCAAAATCAAAATTAGAAATAGGAATAACAAGACACTATTTTATTTCCATTGATTCCTTTAATAAATTGCCTGTGCCATTAAAAACTATCCAAATAAGCAAATTATCAAACAAAACAAAAATAAGAGAATGGATTTATATATGTATATGAATAAGATAAAAGAAACAATATATTCTATCAAGAAACAAAAAAAATGTATCTTAGGTTTTATGTTAGTCTTAAGAACTTAGATGTAAGTTGAGTTAAATATAGGTACATGAGATGCCATCTATTTACACAGATGTGATATATGACATCCAAATTGTTAGACAAAGAATGACGCATACTGCGCATGACTGATATATATTCAGTCCTTGATAGACAGTCGGTGAGCAAGCACGCATATATTTAGAAAACAATTAATGTCTTACAAAGAATATAATAAGTAAGAGATATTGTAGTATAACTAAATAAACCGAAATATTCTCAAATTATATAACATTAATTATTCTTCCAACCAATTCAAAAACTCCTCTAAATTCATCATTCTATTTCATGAAGTGTATTGGTAAGTATTTCCGATGTGTTTTCAATTTCCCTTTGTATTTGTTTGGCGCAGCATGTAAAATAAGGCATTTTTCTTAGTTTAGCGCAGCTAGTCAAATTGACCATTTTTCTTTGTATTTGTTTGGCGCAGAAACCGGTTTTATCAATGTTTATGAAATTTACGTTTCTTATTGGCTTAGGCGTTTAGTGTTTGTATAACAAATATATTGAAATTCGTGTTGTACGGGTTTTGAATAAAGTATAAAGTTTAGTCCTTATGCAATCGGAAACCGGTGTATTAGTTGTTCAAGGGGTAAGTGTAAATATGGATAAAAATTAAATTTCGCTTAACTATGCGATTAAGATTTTCAGATATAAAATATTAATTTCAGGAATAATAACTGGGCAACGAAAAATTGGACTTTTACTTCTTTTTCATTCATATCTATATATAAATAGGCGACACGTATTTTTGTTATCCCTTTCACAGGAAACCAGGTGGAATTACCAGCATAAAAATTATACCATTCGAAAGATTAGTTTTTCCTCTATGTGCATCACCTAATTTTTTTTCTTAAATTCAATTATAAATTAGTTTAATTTTAAATTGAAATTAAAAAATTCAATGGGATAGTATGTGTGAATTGAGCACACGTATAGCGTAGATGATGCTTTTGGGAAGAATGTATGCGTGTGATTGTTTTACTTTTTGCCTGGAAATATGCAATCATATGTTTTTTTTTGGTTTGTGTCCCCGATAAATGGCAAGTACTAAATTAGTCGAAAATCAAACCAAATGGATCAATCTTCTACTGGGGACACAAACCAAATGAATTAGCATATAATTGAATTCCTCTACGAAAAAATCAGAATATAGAACATACTTATTTAACATTATCATTGGCATAGATCATACGTTCGACTTAATAACCTACCATTTATGCCAAATACGTGCATTCTTTTCACTCAAACCTAATATCTATGCCAATGATAATGTGATGGGCAAACGCAGTCATATCACAGACAATATTCACATGTTCATTTTGTTTTTTGCCTGGAAGAAGGCAACCGTTGGCTAATAAAATTGCATTCTTCCAGACAAAAGCCAAAACAATGAACATATGGCCACAGACAATAATGTGGATGCATTACCACAGACAAATTTAAAGCCATCGTTTACTTATAACATTGTTTTTTGCTAATTTGATAAAAATATATGCAAATTTTATTTCAAAAAATATGGATAATATAATAAAATTGCATTCTTCCAGACAAAAGCCAAAACAATGAACATATGGCCACAGACAATAATATGGATGCATTACCACAGACAAATTTAAAGTCATCGTTTACTTATACCATTTTTTTTTGCTAATTTGATAAAAATATATGCAAATTTTATTTCAAAAAATATGGAAAATCACAATTTTACAGTTATTTCTAGAAAACGCGAAGTTATCTTTCACGAATATTTATGGAAAGCGAACGAAAGTCTGAATTTTATCATGTTTCCCAACTTTTGTATGGACCCACATTTAAAACATAATTTAGAGAAATATGATATATGGCCAAAAGTTGGGAAATGAAAAAATAAAAGGGGTTGGTCATACCCTCTAGAATGCTTGATTTAGCCGCTACGAGCAAAAAACTGTTTAAAATTGAAAATCTGAAATTACATATATCATATTTCCAAACTTTTGTCTGTTCGCCCCTAAGACCTCAATTTAGAGAAAAAAGAAAAGGTAGGAAATGAAGGTTGGTACGTTTGTACGGAAATTCCAGATATATTTTATTTACAATACACAATGTATTTCCCACAACTTCATAATTTAGTTAAAAACCACATGATCCAGGGTTCATGTGGTTTATTGAATCGTATCCCCGTCTGTATCAGAGATGGTAAATGCAGCAAAAGCTTTTCTAAGGACTTTTACAATACAACTCAGGGCAATGTTAGATGCGCCGTGTTAATGGTATAACAGTTTACTTTCGTGGCCACTCTGTTGACAGCCGTTATGCTGTTCCTTAAAATCCATATTTTTTAGCGAAATTTGATTGCTACTTAAATGTAGAAGTTCTTGGCACAGTTAAGAGCCTAAAATATATGCACAAATATGTTAATAAGGGATACGACTGTGCCTCATTACAGTTTGGAAGAGCTTGAGGTGGAGTTGAGGGCAAAGTTTATATAGATGAAATCAATAGCTTTTTGTCCGGTCACTATGTTGTATCTACGGAAGCTAATTGGCGCATGAACGAGTATCCAATGCATTACCAGTCACGTAATATATTATAGTTCGACTTGAATGTTACTTGCCTCACCGGCAAAATGTAGTCTTTAGGGAAGGAAATGTTCAGCAAGCTTTAAAAATCACAGAAGAACAAAATTGACTGCATTCTATGAAATCAATCGAATTAGTTCGTCCGAGTTTCTATATACAGAGACGCCGATACATTATATTTAGGTAGATAAAGAAAAGAAATCGAAAAACCTCAAAGAGGAAGTAGTAGAGCTATTGATACATTATTTTATGTTTTATGTTGAGATGTTCCATTTGAGACTATTTTGCTTCATGTTCGAGGTCCCATCAGGATTTGGGTACTGTTGGGAACATTATTTACTGCACATTTTCAGCACATGCACGACGTGTCGCATGAAATTATGGAGAGTGGCGTGAATATTTATTAGAAGTAAAAGAGTGTTAGTCCTCTCAGCAGTTAAGAGAGTTATTTGCCATATCCTATTTGTGGTATGAACGTTCCTACAAATGCATTAGATTTGTGGAATGAATTCACAATATTCATGTGTGAAGACGTTTTAAGAAATTCTTCAGAAAATGATTCATATAACCGTGCTTTATTAGCTATTTAGGAAATTTTTTTCAGTAAACGATTCATTCGGTACTCCAACTACACTTTTCGGATATAAGACTATTTTACTCTGTGGAGATTTTTGACGAATATTGCCAGCTATATCTCACGGTACATGTGTATCACTTATTGAGATACCACTTATTGCCTTACTTCATGGTCCAAATTTTCAAAATTCCACAAAATAGCTTTTACTCAAAACATGAGAGCTTTACCTCATGAGATTGAATTCGTTGAATTTCTTAAATCTCTTGGTAATGGAACTTTACCCACATTTCCAGATTACAGCCAAGATGTTATTGAAATTCCTACCCATTTAGTTAGCTGCAACTTCGTGTTTCCAGATACTTATGGCAATGTATCTGAAACCATAAAGTTTAACGATATTCTCAATTCGGTTATATTAGCACCGAAATATGAAGGCTGTGCTTTCATTGATGCAGAAATCTTTAACAGCCTGGCCGGAGAGAAACGAATATATTTGAGTTCCGATAAAATCTTGAGTGATAATTATAGAGAGCAAAATAATTTTCCAGTAGAATTTTTAAACTCAGTTGATGTAAGTTGGCTCCCGATCCCACAAATTTATTTTAAAAACCAAATTACATACTTTTACTTATTCGTAATTTGTGTACAGGACATGACTTGCTTGGTCAATGGTACACCTATCCGTTTAGTTCAAATGCAAAAAAAAAATTTTTGGATTGTGAGATTTTAGCAGGAGTTTTCCGAAACACACGTATTTTGACACGTTTGACGTATTTTTGCCTTTTTCTTTTCAAGAAACTCAACTTCCCGTCATTCTGGCTTTTGCGATGACAATTAATAAATCCCAGGGGCAAACGTTTCAAAAATCAGGAATCTTACTCAAACAACCTATATTTTCTCACCATTAATTGTATGTTGTAGCCAGTAGAGTTAAATTGTTTGACCGATTGCATGTCTACATGAAATTCTGAAACACAAGGCCAAGGTCATTAGGCAGAAGATGAAAGAATTCTTAAAAAAGTATTTTGTATGAGAAAATTTTAAGATCTTATAAGATCTGCAACCGCACCCGCAAGGTTTTCGATAATTATAGATAGGGCCTCATTCAATAAAGATGTACTTTGACGTGCAAAATGAGCTGAAGTGATTGCTACTACAGTCTGAACTAAATAACCTTTTGACTTACAATGCTACTGTATATATAGCGCCATGCGCGAGCTATTAGAGTGTGCGTACCGAACGGCGGGGGTTGGCGAGCGTAGCAAGCAGGGGGCGTCCCCCTAGTGCTAATAATTTTCATTAGTTATACCACAAATGTTCATTACTTTTCGTATGAAATTTAATATGTTTAAAAAACTTTGTGTAATAAATTTCGACAAAACTTCACTGTTAAATAAATTACATTCATTTCAGAGTTCAATTATGTTACTTACTCCGGATGGCATTCTTATCTTCCTAATCTAGACATTTTTATCCTCATCTTACATTTAAAATATGTTAACACTGTATTACAATATGACGTATACATGATAGCCCTCCCTCTTATTTGTTCTTTTTACAAATCAAACATTTTTTCGCAAAAATTCTTCGAAAGACTCAGCTGTGAAAGGTTACCATTCTAATGGAAATGCCCCATGTACATATATATTCTCGCAACGCATCAATAATTGACTCAGAATCTTTACGAGACATTTCTTTGATATCCACCCATTTAGAAGAAGCATCTGTTATAATTAAATACATAGTTTTGTCTATTGGATCACAAAAGTCTGCATGCAATCGTACATTTGGTTTATCTGGCCAAGCCCATACGTGAAGCAATGCCATAGTTGGGCTGGTTGCATATTCCAAACATAAAACACACTCCTTGACGTTTTCTATTGCTTTATCAATACAAGGCCACCAAATGTACGATGTAGCAAATAATTAGTCTGTTTATGAACTTTTCTAGTTTACTAGACTTTACTCGAGGAAAAATGAGAGGTTTGATACGATTTCACACTGTTACTCAATTAGTAAAAAAAGCCTTTGAGTAACATCTAGCAAAATCACTTGAAAATTTGAAAACTTTGACAGTTTTTAAGGAATTTTTCAAGCACCTCGACTCTACTCGACCAAATTTGTCTAGTAAAATTTTTCAATTTCCCCTCCATGACGTCACACGAAACTCTCTCAAAAATATTACTCAAGAAAGTACGTCAACGCCAATCTCGGGATAGAAACATATTGCAATATCGTACACAGGGCTTATTCAATTGTATAAGACCCATATGGGTATTCATGCAATTCATGCAAAAAAAAACTTCTTCAACTATTTGGGATTACTACGTCATACAATCATTTTCGATAGTCAATTCATGTTTTTTATCTGTAAACATTTGTTAATTATCATTAACCACTATAGGCCAACCATTTAAAATACAATTTTTAGCTGGATTAAACTGAAGATCTTTAACTGTTCCTGATTGAATTTTTTCCGAGCCGACTGTTTTTACATTTTCATCAAACATGTTTATATACGTACATTCCTCATCTAATTCGTCGTTATTTTGGTAATCAATACATAATCGTCATAAACAGTCAGCTTGTTTTCTGAACCCTTTATGTATTTTAATTCAAAGTTATGACCCATTAAAAATACTGCCCATAAGAGGATGACTGGCTGCCATTTGTGGTATTCCTTTGCCAGAATATACCTTAGTTCTAAGCATTTTAATCACAGGTTAAACATTTTTATCACTTTTACTAAATTTTACTGTCTTTGTTAAAAAATTCTACATTTCACATATTGAATGTAGAATTTCAATTGAATGTATATTTGTTTTATCTTCTTGTCTGATAGGTTTTTACGAACAAAGTTCTGGTCGCTGGAGTTATGGGGCATTTTGCCCGCTTTACCTCTTGATCGATGATTTTTGCCTGTCTGGCCTCGAGGCCAGGTCAGGACGCTGAAAGTATATGGGCACATGGCCAAGTTACTGTCGATAAAACACACTGTTGAGCTATAATTATTTTAGAATATGAAAATTTGTGATATAAAATATATTCATGTAGCCTTGCATCTTCTACATTTTTGACTTCAGCATTATCGCAGATCGAGATAGAACTGTCAGTCGGTAGTGAAATCTTGCGCAGCTGAGACTTCCACACCTCTAATTTTAGGGTTCCCTACCCGGAAGGAGATGACGGAACCCTATTAATATAACTTCGTCTGTTGTCCGTCTGTCACAGAGCTGTATCTCCTGATCTCCTGTGTATTAATATTGCCGGTATAACAACAAATCATAAGAAAAAAAATTTAAAACAATACAAAAAACAAATCTAAAAAAAACTGAATGAATAATAAAAAAAACAGAAAAATTCAAAAAAACCCTTCTACACGCGCTGACAAGAAAATAACAGATGCTGATAACAACAACCGTAACCAACAACAAAGAGGAACGTGCGCAATACGATCCAAAATGAGAGATTGTTTCTGATAGATTCCGACTGAAAAATAACGCTGTTTTATGCCGTTATTCTAATTTTTTCTCAAAAAGCAGAGTTTTTTTCTCTTCCTATGACGATTTTTGAATGAATCAATAATTGAGTTGGATGAATTTTTGATTTTGTTATTATTTTATCAGTGCGGAAGGTACTAACAGGCGATTTTGGTCTCTGTGTCTGTTCAAAAAGATCAACGTTCAAAAATCACGTTGATTTGTCACTGATATTTTTGAATTCACACTTTTCCCCATCTCTAGTTCGACATCCAAAATTTCGTTGATGTCTCAAAATGCAAGAGCACTAAAATGATTATTAAAATTGCTTCAAACAAAACATGTGAATGAAACAAAAAAAAATTGGATTCCTTAAGAATGTACTGCTTATATCACTGAAAAGTGGAAAGTTTCAATTTTCCAGATCCGCCAGACACAATTTACACTACTTCCAACTGAGACAATTACCATACATAAGAGTCAAGGAGAAACGATGGACAAAGTTGACATTCATAGATCACCTCGATTTAACTTAAACGCTTTTTTAAATGGTCTGACTAATCTCACAAAAAAGCGGTCTTTTGATGGTAACAGAAGCAGAACAATGCCATTCGTTCCAACTATTGCGTGTGGAGATTTTAATATAGATTTACCATAATTACATGTAATGATAGTGTACACTTTAAACAATATTTTTACCGTATTGGCATGAAGTGAAAACTACATCAAGTGGCAACCACAACGGGTTACACTCAAACAGACAACATATTCAGTAACATTGAAGGAAGTGCTTGGTACATACAGTACACTATTCAGTTACCACAAAGCGTAATGTAAGATCGCCAGTTTTGAAATTTCAAGTTGTGTGGAGTCAGCAAACTAATCATTGCATCATGTATACAGTGAAATCACAACTGTCAACTTTGTCAGTTGATTCGCAGAGGAATGTGAATTATATATCCTGGAAATTCAAGTTAAACTTAACTTTGAAAACAAAAAACTTATTTACAGTGGTGTCACGTGTAAATTCTGTGACAAGCCTCCGATCTCCGCGGAGGGTGATGACTCACCCAGCCTATTGCCCGCGAAGAAAGGTCGTGGGTGGGCGCCACTCGTTTTGGACGAGTCACCTACGCGATTCGCGGTCAAAAGGAGAAATACTGCGATTGCGTCAACCAAAAGGGCTCCCGACACTATTGGTAAAGAAAAGACGTGGCCAATATTACTTTCAAATCGATTTAATTTTCTGGTAGGTGCCAGTTTACAAATTTTCCAAATTTTACATGTATTTCCCGGGATATAAATAACGGCTAGTCTAA
Source organism: Chrysops caecutiens (assembly GCA_963971475.1). Lineage (NCBI taxonomy): Eukaryota > Metazoa > Arthropoda > Insecta > Diptera > Tabanidae > Chrysops > Chrysops caecutiens. The sequence continues at coordinate 31,129,615 of OZ020568.1, read as the reverse complement.
GCCTCTTTGAGGTTTTAGACGCCTCCCTAGACACCGGGCGCGTCCACGGGTTGCGGATAGTGGAAGTCCAGCGGAAATTTCTCTTGGATCGTCGAGGAATAGGCAGAAGAGTACAAGTTGAACTCGGGAAGCTCAATACTCGGCCGCGGACAATGGGAGGACCCCCCTTTTAAATATGGAGGGTTTGAGGAAAATACTAATTACCCCAGGTGGTGCTCAGTCGTCAAATCCATCCACCTCTTCGGAGGTTGCCGTGCCCCATTCGGATTCTGGGGGGGGCACACTCAAGCCTGTGGCAGCAACGACGGTGGAACACTTGGCCAGCGTTGCGGTGGATGCTACAAGTACGGGAGGCAACAAGGCACAGGTGGGTCGTTTAGCCTCTCTACAGGCCTGGAGTTAAAGCTCCTAACTGACGACGGCATGTCCGTTGACTCTGACCGAAAAAAGAGTTTGCTGGGCGAGACTACCGAAGCCAAGGCCTCTGAGAAGAAGAAGAGGAAGCCGACCAAGGCGCAACTGCCCCTTAAGAGGTACAAAAGCGCCAAGGCCAGCTTGCAGAAACTCTTGCTAAGGAAGCCCGAAGAGCTCTCTGATAAGGAGAAGGGCTACTTAGCAAGAAACAGGAGGATTGTCGCCGATTTCGAGAAGAATATCGCTTCGCAGAAATTGGGGACAATCGTTGAGGAGCTTTCAGGACCGGCAAGGTGCGAAACCGGAGCTAGTGGTAAAAGCGCCAAACTACAGGGGTCCAATGCTGTTGCCTACTCACCCTCAGGAAAACCCCCACAGCCGACTTCCCAGAAGAAAGCTAAAAGGGAGCGATCCAACGAGGAGGAGGAGAAAACCGCAAAAAAGGCCAAAACCTCGTCGGTAGACCAAGCGCCCACCGATTGTCAGATGGCTATCATAGATCGATCAGATCTAGATGGCAAAATATCTGGCGAAAGGTGGGAAATGGTCGAGACGAGGCTTCTGTATGCGATGGCGAGCGAGCAGAGTTGCTCGATGGAGGAGTTGTCCTTCGAAGGAGCAAGCTAGCACAAGGGAGTCAAGGTCATTGGCTGCTCGGGGAGAAAATCCGTTGATTTTCTGAGCCCTGTAGTCGAGGGCCTTGGCGAACTTTGGCCAGGAGCCAAATTGGAGGTGATTCCGAAATCGGAGCTACCACTGCGGAAATTGGCGCTATTGTGGATTCCTTCCCCACTAGTGGAGGACGAAGCCACAATGAAGTTGATTTCTAGGCAGAACGGTCTGGACACGAGCAAATGGAGAATTATCTCCTCCAGCAAGTGTCCAAATGGAGTTGGCAAGGACCTTGTCGTAACGGTAGACGACTTGTCCTTCGCCAAGTTAAAGGATTCAAAGGGAAGCATCAAATTCGGCTTTAGTGCAGCAAAAGTGAGGCTTCCCAATGAATCCAAGAGCGGCACCGAGGAGGCTGCAAGCAGTGCAAAGTAATTTGCACCACTGCGAAGCGGCCACCGAGGATTTGATGCTGTATATGGAGGCAAATGGAGTAGACGTGGCCTTAGTCCAGGAACCGTGGCTCTCAGGGGACAAAATCCGAGGACTTAGGTCAAAAAATTATAGTCTACTTCACTCAAGCACAACAGGTAAAAAAAGAGCGTGTATAGTAGCAAAGAGATCATTAAACTTCACTCTACTTTCACAGCGCAGCACAAATGACATGGTGGTGGCAGTACTAGAGGAGAGGGGCAAAACTAACCTGCTCCTGGCCTCGTACATGCCATACGAGGAAGGAGACCCCCCATCAGCAGCGGTCCGGGCCCTGGTACAAGAGGCCGAAGTGTGAGGATGGCACATGGTGATGGGATGTGACGCGAATGGTCATCACGTCCAATGGGGAAGCGGTGACATCAACAGAAGGGGTGAGTTAATTTTAGATTTATAATATCTCCCAACCTAACAATTTGTAATCGGGGTGACACACCCACCTTTACTCTCAAAATTAGGGAGGAGGTAATAGACCTTACATTGGCCACTAACACTAGTAATTTAAACGTAGAAAACTGGAGAGTTTCTCCCGAGCACTCTGTTAGGGACACAAAATGCACACACAAATACAATCGGAAACAATCAAATTAATACTCACTCGAAGTCACAACTCGAACGGTAACTCTCTTAAGGAGGGAGGAATGTTAAGGACACCAAAAAGCACTCACGACAATCGAAAACAATCAAATTAGTACGCACTCCAAGTCGCACCTTTACCGTTCGACGGACACGCGATGACTGATGATAATCGGCACTATCCCCACCAACCGCCCCCCCCTTTTTGACCCGCCTGAAAAACCAAAGCAACGAGTGCATCGTTTCCCACGATGAAAAAACGCTAACCCAGCATTTACCGGCATGAGGCGACAACAAGCACAAACGCTTGTAGTCCGACACCAATGGAATGCACAGGGAAAACGAAAATCCATGAATATGCAAACCAAATGAAATTTTCAGGGTCACAGATATTTATGCGCTGTCAAGGCCATCATCATAATGAAAGGAATGCAAAGTTAGGGAAAACAAAGGAAATAAGCAGTTATGCACATTCAGGGTCATCAGCACCGGATGATCATCATTGCCGGCACGTGGAGTGCAAATACATAGGATCGTACAAACGGTATAGGGTCAAAGACCAAGTGGGTTGGATCACCAGTGTGCCACTTGACTACGATTTCGCGGAGTCATCGATCGCGTTCGATTAACCAGGGTGCCAGAACAGCACAAATTATCAAATAAATAGCGGTTGAAAAGTTCAATGAGAGTAGTGTGATTCAGGAGACAATCAGAGATAGTCGCCACAGAAGACCGGCCAACCAGCAATAAGGGAACCCCGAAGACAATAAGGGAACTCCAGTGCAGACCCTACTGAGGACTCCAGCGAAGACTCCCAGAGAAGGAAGACCAATCAGCCACGAACCGTCTTGTCCAGGCTCACGCACTCCGTCCCTAAAGGTAACCTGACCTCGTAGTCAGCTACCTAATAAGACCTGAATTGCCCTCGTAGGCAACAGGCTCACACCTCTCACTCTCTCGCCGTAGATGCCTGGTCGACCCCTACCAACCCTACAAGAAGCACTCCAGGACCCCACCGCCGGACTTCAACCCATCTCCATTGAGGAGTATCGCCAGCGTCACCCTCGACTTGCGCTCACGGATTCTCCTGCGCCTCCACCACCTAAGAAGCGTTGCTCTGGTTCGGAGGCCTACTTCCAGAGAAAACTCCAGGAGGCTCAACGCGATCTGATCCTAACAACTACAAAGGAGGAGAAGAGAGCAGCCAGCCAACGAATCAACAATCTGAAAATGGAGAGGAAGAGCTATCGGCTAAAGAAGAGAGCAGCGAAACCAACTAAAAAGTAAGGGCACGACAGAGGGGGATGTCCCGCTAGTTAAGAAATAAGAAAGAAAATTTGTAATGAAAATAGAATTTTGAGACAGAATTAGTTGAAGAATAAAAGAGAGATTTTGTATTATTAATTGGGTCCTGAGAGAGAAATTGTTAAAGAAGGGTAACTTATTGAGAGTGGAGCCATTAAACAGAGACAAAATAAATTGTAAAAGGATATTCGGTATTATTGCTTGACATTCTAGAGAGGTTTTATTAAGGAGAATATGTATAGTTGAGAGAGAATTTGTTAAAAGTAAATATTCAATTGTAACAAGAAATTTTGTAAAAAGAATTAAACGATTGTAACAAGAAAATAAGCATTATTGATAGAAATTCTGGGAAAGGACTGATAGGGAAAGTTACGAACGCACTGGAAGATCACTGATGGAGATTCGGGGAAAGCTTCAAAAATAATTCATTAGCATCATAACCGAATTGTGGGATAAGAAAATTCCCATCGATCCAGGTTTCGATGTTCGATCACTAAAGAGAAGAAACCCTCACCAAAATCCCAACAACTCCTTTTCGGATCATGGGAGAATTCTCTTCGACATTAACCGGAGGGTTCAGGTAGGAAAACCCTACAGGAATCCAAGGAACACGGACTGGAATAGATTTTCCACCGAAGTGGAGAAGGCAATGAAATCAAAGAGCACACAGTGCCTCGGTACCTATCTCCACACGGTGGCGGCCCTGGAAAAGTCCGTAAAACAACTTTGCATGACTTTGCTAAAAGCCTTCCAGAAAACCTACCCAATAAGCAGAGCTCGAAGGGAAACCAATAAGTGGTGGAACAAAGAGCTCAAGCAACAGAGGGACGCTACTAGAAGGCTTTATAACAAAGCAAAGAAAAGTAAAGAAGAGTAGGACTGGGCTAATTACAAGCGCAGTTTTAATGAGTATAAGAATAAGATAAGAAAGGCAAAATAGGACTCCCTGGTCGACTTCCTTAACTCTATAGAGGACGTGAACGAGGCCTCAAGGTTCAGGAAAATTCTTTCCAAAGACGTTATAGTCACGGGAAACCTGAAGAGACCAAATGGTTCGTGGACGGAGTCGAGCAAGGAGACACTAGAACTGCTGATGGAGACTCACTTCCCGGGCTGCCTGACAACATGGGGCGAGGAAGAGAGCCCAACGATCAGGATTAGTCCAAAGGAGGTAACTATAAGAGACGCCATCACCAAGGAGAAGGTAATATGGTCGGTGAAAACATTCGAGCCATACAAATCTGCGGGGCCGGATGGAATCACACCAGCCATGCTGCAAAATTCGATAGGCAGCATAGCAGAGGTACTGACGAGCATCTTTCAGGGCTGTTTATCATAAGGATACATCCCTGAAACATGGAGAGAGGTAAGTGTTGCCTTCATACCCAAATCGGGGAAGTCAAGCAACACTACACCAAAGGACTTTAGGCCAATAAGCCTTTCCTCGTTCCTAGTAAAGACAATGGAGAGGCTTTTGGACCTTAACATTAAGCAGAAGACCAAAATAGAGGAGGAGTATATAGCACAGCACGCCTACCTCAAAGGTAAATCGGTGGAAAGTGCGCTGCATGAAGTGGTTGGAACGATTGAAAAATCCCTCCAGCAAAAGGAATATGCCCTAGGGGCGTTTCTGGACGTAGAGGGAGCGTTCAACAACGTCAAGACCAATGCAATAAAGGAGGCATTAATGGAGCTGAAAGTGGAGCCCACCATCACGTACTGGATAATAAACATGCTTAAAAGCAGAATTATCAGTACAGAGACGGCGGAACACAAGATCAGAAGACTGGCGACCAGGGGTACACCACAAGGAGGGGTGATATCCCCACTCTTGTGGTTGATCGTAATCAACTCGATCCTAAAAGATCTCAGGGGAAGGAGAGTTAGGCTCACCGCCTATGCAGATGACGTAGTTATATTGACAACAGGCAAAGACCTACAAACGATCTGCGACATCATGGGCGAAGCTTTAAGAGAAACGAGCAACTGGGCGGAGAGAAATGGCCTAGGGATAAACCCGGAAAAGACGAAGCTAGTTCTCTTCACCAGAAGGTATAAGATACCAAAGGTTAGACTACCAAAGGTGAAAGGGCGGGTACTAGACCTCTCTAGAGAGGCGAAGTACTTGGGAGTCATCCTGGACTCTAAACTCACTTGGAGGAGTAACGTGGAGGAAAGGATGAAAAAAGGAATAAACGCTTTCTACACATGTAGGAAAATGTTTGGTAGGAACTGGGGTCTGCAACCAAGGATCATACACTGGATCTACACAACGATTGTCAGACCCATTGTTACATATGGAGCCCTTGTGTGGTGGAAAGCCATGGACAAGGAGACGAACAAACAGATGCTGGGAAAGGTGCAGCGACTAGCAGTGATAGGTATAACGGGAGCGATCAAGAACAGACCTCAGGCGGCGCTGGAGGCAATCTTAAATTTGCAACCGTTAGACCTATTTGTAAAGGGCCTGGCACCCAAAACAGCCTTACGGTTGAGAGAAACGAAACTGTGGAGGCACACAGGCCAGGGGCATGCTAGTGTGCTGGAAAAGATTGTAAAAATGGGAGGCACCGTGGAAACCGGAGTGCTACGACAGCGCAAGGGCTATATGGTGGCAAAGCAATGGTTTGGGGAGGAGCTGGAGATCAGAATCCCAACCAGAGAGGAATGGGAAAATGGTTCCATTTTTGAAAAAGGCGAGAAAAGCGTCTTTACAGACGACTCAGTAACGGAAACGGGGACTGGAGTCGGATTATTCTCGGAGATACTATAGGTCAAGGAGTCACACAGACTCAACAAAGGCTGTAGTATATTGCAGGCGAAAATTTACGCGATAGAGAGAGCAGCAAGACTAAAGCAGCTGACCGACCAAGAAATTCAGAAGGTCACAATCTACTGCGACAGCCAGGCTGCTCTTTGAACACTGGAATCTAAGACAATCAAGTCAAAGGCGGTGATGAGTTGCCGAGAAGCACTATCCTGGATCCGAGACAAAGTCAGCCTCTGTTGGGTGCCCGCACACAGCGATGTGGAAGGGAATCTACAGGCGGATAAACTGGCAAGGATCGGAACCGAAATTCATAGTGCTGAAGAAGCCAACTCTACAAAGCCACCGATGAGGTTGTTGAAAGATACCATCGACAGGATGAACAACATGGCAAGAGATGAAGCAGCAGAGATGACTGCTTCAACTCAAGGCATTTGTGGCCCAAAATTGAGGAAACAAGAACGGCGGGCTTGTTAAGAGCAAAAAAGGCCTCAGTCCGGACCATCACAATGGTCATTACAGGACACTGCCCGGTCGGGAGAAACCTCCAGAGGCGGGGACTCGCAAGCGACAGTCTCTGTAAGGAGTGTGACGAGAAAGAGGAGACAGTGGAACATCTTTTGTGCTCCTGCCCAGCATTGGCCGATAGTCGGAGGCAAATACTGGGGAGCGAATCCTTCACAGGGTTGGAGGAAATAGGTGCCATGGATGTTCAACTATTGAGGAACTTGGCCAGGGGGTGGAAATGCCTCAGGACAGAGGAAAAAGGGATCAAGAAATAGGAGAGGGGGGATAGCGAAATATAAGGGGCATCACAATGGGCCACCTGGCCACCGAGTGGGAGTGGATCGCACAATCGGTGTGATCACTCCACCCTGCTAACCTAACCTAACCTAACCTACATGTATTTCGGCCACAAGTCTTACAAAAGTACAATTCGACCTGGCCTATCCTAAATTTACCAACCTAATCTAATAATTCAAGACTGCAAACCTTAACCTATGTTGAGCTATTCTACTCTTGTGCATGATACGCAACTTAATTCCCTCATTGTACCTGTGCGTCTTAAACCCTTTCACTTATCTTATCAAGAAGATCCTGTCGCCTGATCCTGCCGTCCACCGCCTGCTCCCGCCGCTCCTGTTGCTACTACTGTATGTCCACCGTCAACCAAGGTTATGCCGTCCCACGTGCTCTTCTTTTACACCACACTGTTTCAGTGTCCGTTTCTTGTAACTCTTCGCTTATTACGCACTTTTTAACCACTACTTAAATGTCTTTCTTCTTGTGATTCTGCCTTTAACACATGACTTCTACTTTAGCACTTCGTCACAATTCGAAGGTCTACTAACATTATTGCAAATTCATTATTCACCAATCGTCTTCTTGCAACTCTGACCTTACACTTAAATGTCCAATCTTATATGTCCTTATTCTTACAACTCTTCTTTTGTTACATTACTTCTACTTTAGCACTTCGTCACAATTCGGATGTCTATTAATATTATTACGAGTTCGTTATTCACAAATCTTCTCTAACTTTACACTTAAATGTCCCTATTCTTGCAACTCTTCTTTTGTCACATGCTTTCTACTTTCACCACATTTACACTCCTCTTATTAGCTAACTCTAGCTTAATTAACGCTCCACGGCACTTCCCACGAGATTCCTCTTATCTCATTCCTCGACTTCCACACGTTCCAAATTTTTATATTCATTTCACTATTTGACTTCACCACTTCTGAGCCCAAGCAACCACGATTTCTTTTTCAAACGTTTTCCCCGTGTCCCAACGCAAAATGAAAAGGGATCCTCAATCTCGCTGCACACACGCCAACTCTGAGACCAAAAACCAAGGGGAGCGTTTTCCATTCGGTAACCCCTTATATTGCTCACCATCTAACGGTAAATCGAATGCGCACGACCCCAATATTATGCGTCGCGCGTGTCTTCGGCGTACGCTTCCTGAGTCACGTACTCCATATGTCCATGACCCTCAGGCGTGTTCCCCGGTCATTCAACTGCTACTAGTCTGATCAATGATCGAAAATTTCAAGGCGATCATTGACCCGTGACGCGTGAGTTACGTTATGCAACATAACGCAACCACATAAATTACAAGAAGTTTCTGCAACAAATGAAGCTTCAAACATGAAAGTAAACTTGTTGCATAAACTTCCCATAAATGTTGCCAGCAACCTATCATCAAGTTGATTTCTATCAACGTGATCAGAAATCAATGACCCTAAAATCATGACCCTTAATAAACTTACCATTTCCGATGTCCGAGTTAATGTCCCCAACTTGCTTTGCTGTTTCCTGTTTTTCATTAAAAATAATCGAATCCAATATTTGCCTCAGCAAATTTACCTCATCGAACTCCGATGAACCTTAATTTTGATGATCAACAAATTTCAACTTACCTTATTGATTTCCGTTGAACCTTTATTTCGATCAATCAACAAATTCCAATTTTGATGACCAAATCAATAAAAAAATATATTTAAGTAAGAAATATCAGAGGAATAATCAGTCTTAAGACCATCGTCAATGTAACAACTCCGAAGAGTTGATTATTGTAGGAAAATACTTCTTAAGAACGTTTTTTCCCAGTGTTAAAAATAAAAACATAAGTTATTTAAACAGTGAAAAGTGTTTTTTTTTATCCGAAGATAGAAAAACAATCTTTAATTGGCGCAGTCGGTAGGATCCTCTTCTGAAGAATAAGGGTCCAGTGATCAAATCTACGTTATCCAGAAGCACCATAGAAGTATATCCAACAAAAGAAGTTTGTAGTGAAATTGTGAGTATAAAGAGCGAAAGACCTAAGATCAAGTACCAGAAAAACAGTTCCAGTGTTGGAGACCAAGTTGTACACCAATAATAACTAATAACAACCATTTTTTCTTAAAAGCTAGACACGGTTCTTCGAAACCTACTAGCAGAGAAAAAAGAAAAGCTAGACACTGTTCTTCGAAACCTACTAGCACCAAAGCAAAATAATAATAATAAAACATATTCTTACAATAAACACCAACAATATAACAATTAACAAAATTTGTCTTTAATAAAACAAGGAAGGAGAAATTAATAAACCAGTTTAACCAATTAACGATTCCAAGAATAGCAAATTTGTATGAAAAAACTCAGAGAATCCGTATTCGATCAAAACAGAAAGATCAAAGCCAACATGGAGGAACTAAACCTACAAAACTTACAACAAGTAGTTCAACAGATGCAGGAGCAACACCAAAGGGAAATACAAGCCTTGAGACAACAACTTCAAAATCCACAAAGAGTTTTCGAGCTAACCACCGACCAGATTTTGAAGAAGTTCCAGTATGTAAAGACGTTCACAGGCCAAGGGGACTACACCTTGCAAGAATTCCTCAGTGCAGTAGAAAATACATCATCTTTATGTGGAGAAAATGCAGCTTTGTTACAACATGGTCTACGAATCATCCTTACTGAGAAGATCCAAGGAGACGCCAAGAGATGCATCCAACGCCTCGGAGATGACATAACTTGGGAACAGATAAAAACTGAATTGAAATCCGAATTTAGACCCAGGAGGAGTTACAAGAAGCTGATGGATGAGAGTCGTAGTTTAAAGGTACATAGTTTAAGAGAATTGTTTAAAAATATTAGGAGAATTAATTTTCAGTTAAATGAATTATACGAATTCGATAACAATAAACCCACAAATTATAATCCAGACAATAATGATAAGAATTTAGTAGATGTCGTGAAAGATATGTTAAACGGTAGTTATCGAGTATATGTCAGGCAAGGTATGTCGCTTAAAGACGTTTTTAATATTTTTGATGAAATGTGTCTCTTAGATGAAAATGACACAATCCATTACAATTATAGAAAAGGCAATAAAGATTCGCGGTTCCATAATTCCACTCGTAATAATAATTTCAAACATAACGACAGCGAAAAACATAACAATAATCGCGGTGACAATTCCTACAAAAACCCCAATAACCAACACAATAACTACAAAACTAACTCGGGACAATACAGACAAAATTCTGGACAGCAACGACAATTTAACAATCGAAATTATTTCAATAACAATTCCGGACAGTTTAGGCAAAATAACAATCGAAATCATTTCAATAACAATTCAGGACAGTTTAGACACAGACAAAATCAGGAGTTTAACAACAATAATACTAACAATAGTCCAGAACCTATGGAAATTGACAATATACAACAGAATTGTGACGTAAATTTTTCAAAAGAGCCTCGGGAGGAAATCTACCCATAATTTCCTTGACTATTGATAACACCAAAATTCATTGTCTTGTAGATACCGGGTCTGAGACAAGCATTATAAAACCAAACATATTGAAAAATTATTTCGAACAGAAAACCGAAAAACCTCTTTACTATTCTACACTTAATGGAATCTGCAAAGTTACACATAAATTAATTACCCCAATTCCGGTTGAATTTAAAATATCAGGAAATTTATCATGGAAAATAATGGATCTAACAGGCCGCAAATATGACGGTATAATTGGCCAAAACTTTCTCACCCCTTTAAAAGCTAAACTCGACCTAGGGAACAAATTTCTAGAAGTTAACAACCAGAAAATCTATTTTGAAAGCAACGATCATTACTTTGTCATAAACGAAATTTGTAATATTGAAAGTAGCAACATCGATAAAATAAATCTTGACCATTTAAACCAAGAAGAAAGAATTCATATCCTCGAAATCTTAAAACAATACCAAGAACTATTTTACCCAGAAGGCGACAAATTAACTTTCGCTCATGAAGTACATCATGAAATAGTTACAACAACTAATAACCCTATACACGCAAAAATATACCGCTACCCTAGAGTTCACGAACAAGAAATAGAAAGGCAAATTAAAGAAATGTTAGACCAAAATATAATTGCTCATAGTAATTCACCATATAACAGTCCTTTGTGGATCGTTTCAAAGAAGTTGGACAACTCCGGGAAACAAAAATGGCGGATAGTAATAGATTATAGGAAACTAAATGAAGTCACAATAAGCGATAAATTTCCCATACCTAACATAGATAGTATTCTTGACAAACTAGGCAAAGCTCAATACTTTACAACTTTAGATCTAGCTAAGGGCTTTCACCAAATTCTCGTAAAACCCGAAGACAGAAAGAAAACAGCGTTTTCGACACCCTTTGGACACTACGAATTTGTTAGGATGCCTTTCGGTTTAAAGAATGCCCCAGCAACCTTTCAAAGATTGATCAATTCAGTACTTCGAGATCTTATTAATAAAATCTGTGTAGTATATCTTGACGACATACTAATCTTCAGTACATCTTTGGAAGAACATATCAACAATTTAAAAGGAGTCTTTAACAGATTAAAAGTGGCCGGACTAAAGATTCAAGTTGATAAATGCAATTTCTTAAAAAGGGAAACAGAATTTTTGGGACATATTCTAACTCCAAATGGAGTGAAGCCAAACCCAAATAAAATACGATGCATTCAAGATTTAAAACTACCAACAACCCCGACACAAATAAAGAAATTTCTCGGTATGACAGGGTATTATAGGAAATTCATAAAGGATTATGCGAAAGTAGCTTATCCAATAACTAAGTATCTTAAAAAGGGAGCAAAAGTTAACCAAAATGATCCAAATTATATTAGTGCTTTCGAAAAATTGAAGGAAATAATTACAGAACATCCAATCTTGAAATATCCAGACTTCAATAAAAAGTTTAAGTTAGTAACCGATGCTAGCAATTTTGCTCTTGGAGCAGTATTAACACAAGATGGACATCCAATTTGCTATGCATCTAGAACTCTAAATGACCATGAGAAAAACTACTCAACCATAGAGAAAGAACTGTTAGCCATAGTCTGGGGAACAAAGTACTTCAGACCATACCTTTACGGGAAGGAATTCGATCTAGAAACAGATCATCAACCAAAGATGGCTAATTTCCTTAGGAGAATATGACGTAAAAATTGAATATATTAAAGGCAAATATAACAAAATTGCCGACTTTTTAAGTAGAATAAACGTAGAAACGAATGAAATAAATCAAATAGAAGATAGAAACAATGGAGATATCTTAGAAACTGAAAATTTGAGTTTCAACTTAGATGAGATGTTATCCAAAAATCCTATTCAAGCCGACCATGTCACAGAAACGGAAAATTTGAGTTTCACCTTAAGTGACGAAGGCCAAATAAATAATTTAGATGATGAGTCAATGGATGTTGAAACCATCCACTCACAAGAGGAAAACTTTAATGACCACATCCCTATTTTAGAAACCATTGTAAATCGATTTAAAATACAAATAATTCTACAAGATACCAAAGAAAAAGAGTTTGAACACATTTTTAAAAACAGACGCATTTTTATTGACAGTCAAGATTTAGAAAATGGAAATAGTAATGATATTTTAAGAAGGTATATAACAAAAGGGAAGGTAGGAATATATTCAGAATTAAACGATCACGAATATAATAAACTTCAGCAAGTGATAATTAATCTTTTCCCAAGGAATAGCGACATCAAATTTGTTAAATGCACCCATATGGCTCTAGACGAAGAAAACGAAGAGCAACTTAACAAACAAATATCTCTTTTTCATAAAAACGAGTCAGTTCATTCAGGAATCTTGGCAACTTATGAGGGCATAAAATCTAAAATTTACAATCCACAATTGAAGCTTGCTGTTCATAGAATTATAAACAATTGCGATATTTGCGCAGCTGGAAAATACGACAGGAACCCAATCAAAAGAAAGTTCTATATTACGGAAACCCCGTCAACTATAAACGAAATTATTCATGTCGATACTTATGTTAACAGCAAACACTCATTTATTAATTTTATAGATAAATTTTCTAAACATGCAGTTAGTTTCTATCTAGAGGATCGTAATACACAAACCATTGTAGAAAAACTTAGACAATTCACGTCCATAAAAGGGAAAATAAAGAAATTTGTATTTGATAATGAGTTCAACACGAAAAACGTTAGGGAATTTTGCCAAGCAGAAAACATAGAATATCATGTAACAAAACCAAATAGTCATACTGGTAACTCAGATGTGGAACGCTTCAATAATACCATCACTGAACGAATTAGAATCCTTAACCTCGAAGAAAAACTTCCTATTAAAATTCAAATGCTAAAGGCAGTTAAATTTTATAATAACACCTACCATTCTACAATCAAGACAACTCCTATAGATGTACAGGAACACAAAATAGATCATACACTGATACATGAAAGGTTAGAAACTAGCAAAAACAGAACCATTAACAATAGGAATAAGGCAAGGGAGGATTATGTTGAAGAAAGACAAGAAGGGTATATTAAAAACTACAAATCTTTAAGACACAAAGAAGAACCCAAATTTAGAAAATACAAACTCAAAGGCGTTCATGAATCCAATATAAAAAGACCTTTTCAATTTTCAGACAATAATAATCATGGGAATCCTAATTGCATTGGCCCCTCTGACACAACAAACGTTGACGATCGAAAAAATTAATTCAGAGTTAGGATACGTAAAAATCAAAATAGATGAAGTAGAATTAGTTAAAAGTTTTGACATAGTCTTACATATAATAAACCCAAAAGAAATTATAGAAATTGTTAACAAAATAGAATCAGTTATCAATTCATACGACCTCGGTGTAAGAAAAGACATAGCAATCCACCAAATAGAGAGTATAAGAAACCAAGTAGGAACCTTGATCCCACATAGACATAAGAGGAGGACTACTAAGCCTAGGAGGGAAAATCCTAAACTGGGCTTTTGGAACAATGGACGATAACGACAGACAAAATATTGAAAAACATCTGAATTTAGTTGACCAAAACAACCACCAACTTATCCAGACAATGAACCAACAAATCAAAATAAACGACAACTTCAATAAGACGTTTACCTTAATTAAAAACGCCATAGAGGCAGATAGAATTAAAATAACCAACAAAATAAATTCAATAGAAAAAAGATCATTTACGGACCAAATGGTGAAAATAAATTTTATTAAACGGCAAGTAGAAAACATACAAGACAATTTTGCTTCTGCCAGGTTAGGCATCTTACATCCTAGTATCTTGACAAGCGAAGAAATCAAAGCCTATGACATCGACTCGATAAAACTCTCACAAATAAGGTTAGGATTAGCTAAACATTATAATGGATCAATTGTATTTGCCATTAAAATACCTAAAATCCTTGAAAAATTTGATAAGAAAATTTTAGTTCCCATAAGTAACGTAAATAATAAAAACATTGATCAAGATATCGAATACGTAATTGAAGATAATAATGTTACATTTACATACGAAGAAAATAAAATATTTAGGGAACTCAAACCAAGTAAGAATTGTATTTTCAAAAACAATTGTAAGTTTATATTTAGCAATGAAGAATACATAGAAGTTGGTGACGACATTCTAATATTAAACAATGTAAAAGACAAAATGTTAAAAAGTTCTTGTGACGAAAGAAAACTCAAACTTAATGGAAATTATTTTATACATTTTCAAAATTGTACTATTAAAATCGATAGCAAAAGTTATAGTAATAAAATAAATAAATTTGTAAGTAAATATATAATTCCGAATAACGGAACAATTAGATTTAACAGAACAGATTTAACGTTCGAAGATTTGGTCATCAAACAAGAAGAGAATATGAAAGAAATCAAAGAATTACATTACCAAAAATATGTTAACATTGGACTAGGTTCATTTTCAATATTCTTAATACTCAGTTTTATACCCCTGATCATAGGAAACAGAAATCTAAAAGTAAAACTAGTCAATAGGATTCAGGAGAATCCAAACTCTAGCGGGGGAAGAGTTACGTTATGCAACATAACGCAACCACATAAATTACAAGAAGTTTCTGCAACAAATGAAGCTTCAAACATGAAAGTAAACTTGTTGCATAAACTTCCCATAAATGTTGCCAGCAACCTATCATCAAGTTGATTTCTATCAACGTGATCAGAAATCAATGACCCTAAAATCATGACCCTTAATAAACTTACCATTTCCGATGTCCGAGTTAATGTCCCCAACTTGCTTTGCTGTTTCCTGTTTTTCATTAAAAATAATCGAATCCAATATTTGCCTCAGCAAATTTACCTCATCGAACTCCGATGAACCTTAATTTTGATGATCAACAAATTTCAACTTACCTTATTGATTTCCGTTGAACCTTTATTTCGATCAATCAACAAATTCCAATTTTGATGACCAAATCAATAAAAAAATATATTTAAGTAAGAAATATCAGAGGAATAATCAGTCTTAAGACCATCGTCAATGTAACAACTCCGAAGAGTTGATTATTGTAGGAAAATACTTCTTAAGAACGTTTTTTCCCAGTGTTAAAAATAAAAACATAAGTTATTTAAACAGTGAAAAGTGTTTTTTTTTATCCGAAGATAGAAAAACAATCTTTAATTCGTGCGAGTCGTGCGACTCTCAGCTGTGCTCACAGGGGGCGGAGTCTTACCATCCTTGAATGATGACTGGTGACACGGTCAGACGCTTGAGCGGTCTTGGTGAGGGTGGATGTCATTTGCCCCGCGCTCAAACCCCTCGAGGTAGGCAATCGTCCAATTTTTCGTAATTTATTTCAACTGACGATTGCCTAACTTTCGACGACTTCGCAAAGGTTCGCAAACAGA
Organism: Chrysops caecutiens; assembly: GCA_963971475.1. Taxonomy (NCBI): domain Eukaryota; kingdom Metazoa; phylum Arthropoda; class Insecta; order Diptera; family Tabanidae; genus Chrysops; species Chrysops caecutiens. The sequence continues at coordinate 31,113,762 of OZ020568.1, read as the reverse complement.
CGATGTCGTCAAACGAAACTTGGCATTTCGAGGACTCGCGTTGTTCGCGGATTATTCGATGAGAAACCCGACCATGATAGTGGCAACCATTATTGAGGTGAAACCAGTAGGAGCAGAAACAGATGATAACGTCAAAACATGGATCAAACAAGATCTAGAAGCACAAACATCAATTGGTCTAAACATATCCAGAAACATAGCACACAAAATAGCAAACTGCACCTCAGCTCAGTGGATGTTAGAAAAATTGGATTCCTTGTATTGTAAGTAGTCTGATGTTTCTGTCGAAGGACTATAAAGATTGTTTTTTACGTGAATACGTCTTTAAATTTGCTACCATAAGGGGGCAATCCAAAAAACCTAATGATAAAATCGGAGGATACAATTTGGCGTTGTAACTTCGAATCTATCCACTACATCCAAAACTAAATTATACCACTGGATAGCTAACGGATCAAAGAAATCACCAGGATGAACGAGAACATTGACGTATCGCGCGCGGCGGATGGGGAAGCACCGAAAAAAGGGGTTATTTTGTACCAAATTTTGCTGATTTTGAATTTCAAAATCGAATTCAAACAACCAGGCTGGCAGAATCGCCAGCAACACAAAAATTTCGCCAGTATATGTGATTTTGCAACCAAACGTCAACTATCGGTGTCACCCCACCGAAAGGGTATGTGTGGCGCCCGCATGCGTTTGTTTCTCATCGAAACAAACACATGCGAGCGGTCACACACGCTCCCTTTGTACAGGGTCACTGTATGCTCAATGTTTGTTGCACAATTTGGTGTCGTTGCGAAATTTTTGTATCGGTGGCGATTCTGATCGCCTAGTAGCCCTTATTCAAATTTTTAGTTTTCAGAAAGATTGTATTCTCATTCTCGTCTGACGTCATATTGTAATACTGGTAAGAACAGACAAATTGCAACTATATCATCGGTAGCGGTATCATCATCATCAAGTCGCAAAGCCGGTGGAGTCGCCATGTATTGCAACATCAATAGCTTCACTGATTGTAATAGGGTTGACATTGACATTTCGGAAATTCATTTGGAAATGAAAGACCCAAAAGCAGGTGATGTCTGTCTAGTAAACTTTAATCTGTCTTTAGTATATCCACCCGGGCTAAACGTACTAGAAATTCGTTAAACTAGTTATCCGTTGAGGGCAGCAGCAGGTCGAACGATCAACGTGACCGAATCAACGCGACCGAATGTCGAGTAGAACGACCGAATTGACCCACTTAAACTGAATGTGCGGAGATGCATTTTGCGGGAAAAACAAAATGGAATGTGCGATAATGTATTTTCGGGAAACGCAGTGTGAAATTGGAAAATTGGGACAAGAAGAATTTCAGGGAAAATTGACAGAGTGGGAATTGCGGTGTAAGGAAAAAATGAGAATAAATAGACAAGGAAAATTAAGGAAAAGACAGTCGATTGGAAGCAGACGAGTGGAGCCATTTAGCCGTCCAGACGATCAGCCAGAGAGACCAACTACCAGTACCAGAAAGTCTACCAGTACCAGTACCAGCCAAGTTCCAGAAAGCTGAAAGTAAGTATGCAGCACTCATCAATAATTGAGAACCAGCGGATGAGAGCTCTTAGCCTCTCCGCTTAAGCCCCAACCACGGTTCTTTGAGCCTATCGGGCATAATTACATTCTACTCACTGGGCAATTCTCCCCTAGTGAGTGACAAAAGGCAGCAGTTGCAAGAAGAGCTACGTAACCCCAAGGCGGGACCCCGACCTCTCACGGTAGAGGAATACCGAGAAAGGAGAAAGGGGCAGCAGGACCAGCGAACCACACCGGAGGTACCGGAAATACCTCCGAAGAAACGGACGGGCAAAGAGACGCGATTCCGGGCGGACATCGAGGAGACGCGACGTCGACTCCTTCTGGCTGTGGGTCGTGAGCAGCGAGCGAGGGTAGAGCAAGAGCTCCAACGACTGCATAACGAGCGAAGACGGTATCGCCAGGCTAAGAAGGTGGACAGGTACAACCCAGCGAACGAGTAATAATTAGAGTAGAATTGTAGAAGCTTTAAAAGAAAGAAAAATAGGAAAAATTTAATTAGTCGACGTTTAGGAAATAGCTCGGTTGATGTAAATTTGATAATGTTTGAGAGCAAAAAGAGAAAATAAAGTAAAAGACACTTCTGAGCACAAGTCGATAGCGATAAGTAAATGAGAAATGTACTAAGGCTAGGGATAGGAACTTAATGGGCTTTGTTTAACAAAATGAACAATATACATAAGTGAAAATATATGTATATGACATAAGACACTAATGCAATAAGACACTAATGCAAGTGATAATGTATATGACATAAGACACTAATGCATAGTACGTAAGAAACTAATGTACATTCGATGTTATAATCTGAAAAAAAAGGAAAGAGAAAAATTAAAAAGGATACATATATAAAGAAAAAAAAAGATATAGAAAAAAATTATATAGAAAGAAAAAAAAAAGAAGAAAAAAAAACAAAACTAGGAAAGAAAATATATATAAAAAAAAGAAATACTAATGAAACAATAATAATAATAATAGTAAAAGGCGAATAATAAGAGGACAATGATACAGTTTACAACGCAAAAACGGAGTAACGGAATATATGGCAACGTCTACACCCAAAATTGCGGTGAATAAAGGATTAAGGAAACTTTTAGAAACGATAAACTCCTTCACATTGGAAACAGAAATCGAGGAAATTCCGGAAGCACTAGCTTTTAGTGCGGCATCCACAGTAGGAGGTAACACAAATAAAGACGTTGGCACACTTAGCGCGGAAGACCGCACAAACCCAGAAAACACAAACGAAAACAACACAAACACGGGCGCTTCACCTAATAAGCAAGAAGTAGAAGTTACAGTCAGCACGGAAGAAAATAACGCGGACCGGGAACCTCAGGCAGAAGAACAGGAGGACGAATGGGTGCAAGCAGTGGATAATGGAGTACCAGAAGAAAACGACGAAGAGATCCAAAGGCCCCTGTTACGAGAAGTAGTATCACTCAGGAACGGGAGGCGATATATCCGGACACACTCAGTTAATTCCGACCCCGGAGGAGTAACAAGCAACGAAAACTCCGGAAGAATACAGATAGTGAGACTGTAGGCGAATCGAGTACAACAGAACGAAAAGCTGGTTGTAGCAGTAGCAGACAACAAAGACCACGACGGCATACAGATAGTGAGGTAGTAGGAGAAGAGAGTACAATAGAGGAAGAAACTAAAAAGATCGCCAACATAACCCTGGTGAATAGTATATTTCACAACAATGTGCCAATTCTGGCTGGAGAGGATGGGCCACGCAAGCAATGCGAGGTGAATGAATTTATAAATTGCGCGCGTCTAGGATATGAAATCCTCACAGAGGTGCCAGACAAAGTAGTATTCACTCAATTGCTACCAACACGATTAAGAGGCAGGGCACTCGAAGTGATACAAGCAGGTATAACCGATACGTTGAACGAGATATTTTCAACATTGAGGGCAAACCTACTCTAGGGAGCATCCTACATCACGTTGAACACTCAGCTTCGAAATGTTCACCAGCTACTAACGGAGACGTTATTGGGGTATTTTAATAGGGTGAAAGACCTCATTGCTGCCTGTAAGAACGCTGCAGATGTGCAGTACCCTAATGGAGGAGATGGATTAAAAGCCGAAATAGAGGAAGTAGGCCTACACTGTTTCAAGATGGGAGTGCTAGATTCAAACTACCAGTTCTATCTCTTACAAGACGTTGAGAACACACTGGAGGCGATAGGGACTAAGGTCAGAAGACTTGAACAGACGGAGCAGTGTATGCAGCAGCCGCAATAGGACGTCGCCAGCCCGATGCAACAACCTACCCAGGGGTTGGGACCCAACTTTTACATGGCCGCACAACGGCCGCATCAACCGTTTGTTATCAAGCAGGAGTACCATCAGAGAGGTCTCCAGAACTACAGGAATGGGGGTCAACAGTACCAGCAAACACGGAGGAATAGTTTCCAACCGCCTGGGAATAACTATCCAAATGGGAATCAGGGTAGTCCACGAGGCAGGCCGGATCGCCGACAGATAAGATGCCATTTCTGCAACCGCGAGGGACATGTAATGGCAGAGTGTCGCACAAAACAAATGACACCATTCTGCACAAGTTGCAAGGCGTATGGTCACACAGTACAAAACTGCAACTCGCACGGTAGGAACCAAACAAATCCAGGTCCAAATGGATATAGGGGTCGCCAGGTGAATCACACCACGGCAAATGGTACAGAAGAAAAGTGTAACTTTTGTCTGGCGCTTGGACATACGGAAGGCGGATGTTATTTGAAAGAGAGATGGGAACGATTACAGCTGGAAAAACAATCCATAAACAGGTCCTCGGAAAACTGCGAGGGGACGACTGAAAAATAAAGTCGCCACTTAAAGATAAAGAAAGGCGGTTTGGATCGTGTCCAGAAATCCCTATAGTGAGTCTACCACTAAATGTGGTCCAAAGAAGTAAAAACTTGTTCATAATAGACGCAGGAGCTGAACTATGCCTTATGAAAGAAGACGAAATTAACGAAGAAAGGAAAAGAGATATAAATAGAGAAAAAACGATCAGACTCAACACTATTTCAGGGGAAATTTCTCCAAAGGGAACCATCAAAGGACACATAAATTTAGCCAAGATTTACCCATGCAAGTTTCATATTATCGAAACTGTCAATCATGGGAACATAACGGGATTATTGGGTAACGATTTCTTGTCTAAGCATTGTAATATTGAGGGCCCCGCACAGCAGCTCGTGTTCCCACCCACAAGCAATGGCAGAGGAACAATTATAAAATTTGAGGAAAACCGCAACCACCGCGGGAATGACGTACACTTCGTGGACGTAATAGCTGCTGGTGGAACAAGCCTTGAGCGTAGTCACACCAGGGAGGAAAACACTCAAGATGACCAAAGTAGCGCTACTATGGGGAGTGGAGAGAAACCTGAAACACTGAGTAAAGACGACGCTGACCAGTCAGAAGAAATGCGACAGACGAAGGCGTCGGGAAGCAGCACCACCGCCAGGCAAAGCTGTCCGAAAATATGTGGAAGCACAGGGGAAGTAATGCCTCCACCGGAAATACTGAGTGACTTGGAACAACTCTTCGAGATAGGTACGAAGCATGAAAACTACGAGAGTAGGATGCGTACCTGGAAGAGTAGTGTTAAATGTATTCCAGCCCATACTCGCACGTACAAGGAAAACAAAGAGAGTTGTGAGGAAAGCTGTTGAAAAGAGGAACCCGTAACAACAGAGCCGAGAAGCATCGTAATGCCAGCCAGGAGAGTGAAATGCGTGGAAATGACCACGGATAGAGAATGACAATTCCTAACCGAGGGGGAGGAGATAACGCAGGGGGTGTATCTCAGCAATGCACTCGTGCAGACCAAGAACGGGAGAGTGAAACTGAGCGTGTTAAACGTAAACAGTGACGAGGTAGAAATTAAAAACGTGACAGTAAAACTACGAAAGTACGAGGAAACAGCGGCGAGGGGGAAAGACACCGAAGAGCCCGAGCAGAAAGTCGTCTTTTGCACGGGTACTGAAAAAGGGAAGCCAGGCAACAGGGAGGGCCAAATCAAAAAACTAATAAGTCTGGAGAATAACTTAAACACCGAGGAAAAAAGAGAGATAAGGAAAATAATCGAAGAGTTTCAAGATGTTTTCCATTTGCCGGGGGAAAAATTGGGGCACACAACGACCGTACAGCACGAAGTACGGATACAACCAGGAAAACAGCCAATCAAGGGCAAGATGTACTGCCTGCGAGAAACACAGAGAGACATAATAACCGAGGAAATCCAAAGATTGCTCGATGAGGATATAGTAGAGCCGAGCTGGAGTGAATGGAACGCACCATTGCTAGAAGTCCCCAAAAAGCCGGGACCGGATGGAAAGAAGCGATGGCGGATAGTGGTCAACTACAGGAAGTTGAATGAAGTGACCGAGGGGGATGCATATCCACTACCCAGGATCGAAGATATCCTGGTCCAGTTGGGGAATTCCCGATATTTCTCGGTGCTCGACCTCGCCAGCGGCTATCATCAGATAGCAAAGAAACCAGAAGACCGGGATAAAACCGCGTTCAGTACTCCTTACGGGCATTACGCCTTTAAACGAATGCCGTTCGGACTGAAAGGAGCACCAGCAACGTTCCAGCGACTCATGAACCATGTGTTAACTGGTTTACATGGATTGCAGTGTTTCGTGTACCTAGACGACATAGTTGTATACGGCAGGAATTTAACTGACCATCTAGTAAAATCACGAGCAATACTACAACGGTTAAGAACCCATAATCTCAAGTTCAACGTAGAAAAGTGCAATTTCTTGAAAAAAGAGATTATATATCTCGGGCACAAATGTACAACAGAAGGGGTAGAGCCTGATCCGAGTCTGGTCAACAGTGTCAAAAACTTTCCGACGCCTAAAACCGTGCGCCAAGTGCAATCGTTCCTAGGGTTAGCCAACTGCTATAGGAGATTCATATCGGAATTTTCTAAAATAGCGGCACCCATCAACAAACTCCTAAGGAACGACGTGAAATTCGTTTGGGACGAAGGTTGCATAAAAGCCTTTGACAACCTCAAGGAGAATTTAATAAGCCCACCGGTCCAATACCCAAGTAATAAGTCCAATACCCAAACTTCAAAGAACCGTTCAAACTATACACGGACGCGAGCGGAGGGGCGCTCGGCGCCGTCCTAGCGCAGGGTCAAACCAGCGAGGAGAAGCCAATAGCTTATGCGAGTAGAACATTGAACGCGGCAGAGAGGAATAACTCTACCATAGAACGGGAACTCTAAGCCATAGTATGGGCAGTGAAAAATTTCAGATGTTACCTGTACGGACGACCCTTCAAAGTATTTACTGACCACAAACCATTGAAGGGAGCAATAAGAATAAAAGACACCACAAGTAGAATATTGCGATTATGGCACAAACTGTCCGATTACACGTTCGAGATAGAATACAAGGAGGGTCGCAAAAACAATAACGCAGACACCTTGAGTAGGATCCCTTACGACGTGTTGGTAACCACACGAATGCAAGCGAGGGAATAAAGAGAAACACCAGAAGAAGTAGTAGAAGCGGAGGAACCACCCACGGGCGAACAGCCCGAGTCTACGCCAGTAAACAGTATACAGGAACGAGGAAGATCATCCATACAAATTTTAAGAGACCCGCAGGAGTAAACAAATTAAGCAGAGAACATAAGGAGCCGATGGTCATAACGGACACAGCCCAGCAACCGTTCGACAAGGTCTACATGGATCTAGTGGGGCCACTACCAGAAACGCCTCGCGGAAACAAGTACATTCTAAGCTTTGAGGATGATCTCACCCGATTCATGGATGTCGTACCGTTACCAAATATGGAGGCAAAAACTGAAGTCCAAGCGTTTGTAGAAGAAATCATAAGTCGGTATAGGATACCGAAAAAACTAGTCACAGATCAAGGGGCAAATTTCACTTCCGAAATGTTCAAGGAAGTGTGTAAGTTATTCCGGATATGCAAACTCGAAATAACGCCGTATCATCCACAAGCCAACGGTGCATTAGAAAGATCCCACAGGCCTTTGACAGAATATCTGAGGAATTTCGTTGATGATAACCAAACGGATTGGGATGAGCATTTACGGGCAGCCATGTTCGTCCGAAATAACAGCATGCACTCCACCAGAAAACTAACACCCATGGACTGTTTATACAACAACTTAAAGAAAGAACCACAACCTGTGTATGACCATGAGAACTACTTCTTACACCTAAGAAATAAGCTCCAAAGAGCCTACCAAACAGCCCGAAAGAATTTGGAAGAGGGTAAAATTCATTCGCAGGATTACTACGACCAAGAGACCAACCCGCTGAAAATTCACCTAGGAGATCAAGTACTACTGAGAAACGCGGTTCGAAAGAATAAGTTGATACAACACTGGGTAGGGCCATACAAAGTGGTAGCCATAAACAGCCCGGTCAATAGTACTATAATGATAGGGAAACGAAAACGACGCGTTCATAACAACAGGTTAAAACTGTTTCACTATAACCAGCTCTGTCTTTCCAGAAATGCTCCTTCTAATCACGCTTCTGACATTGGGGGCCACAACTCAACCAGCACCGGTCGAGATACATCCGATAACTCGTAAAGGAGTAGTGTTCGAGCCTCTCAGAAAAGTGCAGATTTATCGCGACCATTGGACCATCGTAACCCGTTGACCAAAACCAACGTGGGAACTACACCTGAAATACCTCGCAGAATGTGAAACCGCGATCCATCACCTCTGCGACAACACGGGCATCTTAGTCGGGGAAGAGTATTGCTATCACTGGCAAAGTGAAATCAGGAAACGAGTGAAAGAAATACGCGAGATTATGGACAAGGCAGATTATACGCTAACACCGCACGGTGGAACCAAGCGAGGACTAATAAATTTAGGGGGAAAAATAATAAAAAGCATCTTCGGAACCATGGACAGCGAAGACTCGGAACACATTCATCAGAAGTTAGCAGAGTTGGAAGATAACAAGAAAGCCACTTTGGATTCAGCAAAACAGCAAGTCACAGTGATGAAAACCACCCTAAAGGCTATGAGTAAAGCCAACGAAGAGATGACGATAAAACAAAACAAGTTGACACAAAAGGTCGAGCTTTTCAACTCCAAGATAGGGGAAATAGACAAGTATTCCGACCAACTCCACGTAATACACGTACGCCTAGACCTCAACGAAGTAATACTATTCATGATGGCGGAACTACAGCAGATGTATTTAGAGATAACGGACTTACTTATAGTCATGGAAGCACTAAACCGACGGAAACTTAGCCCACTGCTAAGACCAACCAGACAAATTCTGGAAGTTTATGCCAAGGCACTTGAAAGCCAACAGGGAAGAAAAACATTCATGGACCAGATCACGCTACAAAAGATTGCCAGAGTAGATTATGAACAAAGCCCGGGAGGCACCCTCATACAGGTCCAACTACCATTACTGGAAGGTCAATTATATACCTTGAACAGGATATACACGACACCGATAGATTCAGGGCACAACTCATACTACGTGTATGACATCGGGACCACATATTTCTTAAACACCAGTAGGTCCCAACAGAACTTCGGACTAACTGAGTTAGACTATCAAAGTCAATGCATCCAAGTGAACACTACCTACAGCGTTTGTCACCATGGCGATCCAGTTCTAGCGAAACCAACACGCACCGATTGCACATCAGCATTGTTCGGAGCCACTGACCAAATACCGACTGGTTGTCAGATACGCGTATTGATAAACGCGGGACCCGTGCTAATCCCTATGCATCAGGATAACGCTTGGCTTTATTGGGTACAACTACCGACCCCAATCATAAGCCAATGTGAGAGCCAAGAACAAACCTATCAACTAATTGGTTTGGGCATAGTGGAGTTGAAGCATACATGTGTGTACCATCCAGCTGAATACACGCTACCATACCGAATTACGGAAATACAGCCACTAAATATGCATCAACCCGGAGAAATTCTACCGTCGACCGTAGACTTTTCCAGATATCGAGTACCGATTAAACCTCGAAAAACGGAAACGCGGATGGAAATCTTGCATCCAGTAGCGGTAAATGACCATTTCAAAGGCATTAGTGAGACACTAGACGACTTGGACACTAAAATCACGGAAAGCCAGCAAAATCGGTACCGGAAAATCCAACTACACATCACAACCAGAGTAACGGGAGGGTTCATAGTAGTCATAGCCCTAATCGCGGTGATACGCAACTACAAAAATTGCAGAAATAGGAGTTGTCAACCGCCACCTCAACCCTCACGACCTAGCCCACGACGAGTGCAAATCGTATCTATGCCGGTAACGATCCTCAGAAGAGATCAGATTCTCACGGGAAATGAGAATAATACAACGACCCCTGGACCCGCACCAACCGGCATGGGGTCCACCCCCAGCTAACCATAACCAACCGCGATCGAAAGGAGAAACTAATAATAATAATACCAATAATAATAATAACAATAATAATAATAACAATAACAATAAAAATAATAATGAAAAAAAAGAGAATAGATTACTTAAGCTGAACCTATCACTAATTACCAGGTTCCCACGATGTCCGGGAACCACAGAAGATCAGGAGATGACGCAGCCAAACTCGCGGTGACCATCCAGGCTGAACCGAATGGCGCTGATATCATCATCAAAGTTCAACCCGGCAAGATTTCCATACGCACGTCGGATAAAACTGCTACAACCATCGCCGCTGAACCAAATGTCACTGACATTTCCATCAAAATTAATTCGAAGTCCCCACCTACAAAGAATCAAGGAATCCAGACGACTACGGCTAAAAACTACGAAAACCTGTCAGACAAAGGAAGTCGCAAGGACCTCAATACTGAAATTAATGATCTGGGACTGACCCAAGCTAGTTGGAAAGAAGCGCTCCAAGAGGCCGATCAATTATATCGCCAACTAAAACTGGACGAACCCTAGCAGGAAGAACAACCTAGTCCAGAGGTTGATCAAATGTTTAAGGCCTCTTGTGAAATTGCTAAAATGAGAAGGAAATTAGAGAAAGCAACGTTAAGGGGGGAACCACTAACTGTACCTGAACGGAAAAGAGCAGACTTACTTGACAGGCGGACCTACGAATATCCAGCAGAAAAGCCGAGAAGAAGGACATGGGAGGATTTGAAACACTATTTGGTCACCCCACCCATGAAGAAATATAGCATCCTTAATACTAAAAGAAACAACAAAGTAGATTTAAGTAAATATTTAAAGAACTATAAACCCTAGGATAAAACACTTGTAATTGAGAGATCAAAATTAATATAGGACATAAGTAACGTAAAGGAAGTAGAGGTAAGGAGAATAAATGTAATGGAAAATATGTAAAGGAAACATGTAAAAGAGAATAAATGTAATGGAAAATATGTAAAGGAAACATGTAAAAGAAATAAATGTAATATGTAACAGAAACATGTAAAAGAGAATAAATGTAATGGAAAATATGTAAAGGAAACATGTAAAAGAAATATATGTAACATGTAACAGAAATATGTGAAGAAAATAAATATAATGGTAGATAAATTTCGCATAACAAAAAGGTTGTTAAGAGAAATGTAACATTAACTAACAATGTCATTAACATTAATAATGTCAGCCAAGCATAGGAATAGATAAGATCATTGTTGTAACACACTTTCGATAGGTTAAATTAGATTAGTTTAGGGAATTGGGGAATTTAAGCGAGATAGGAATTAGTTAGGGAATGAAGAAATTTAGATAACACTTTTCTAAAACCCAAGATAGAAATAAGTGATACCGAACTTCGTTCACGCCTGAAACAACCCTCAAAGTCCTGCACCAGAAGTTCCAACCAACAAAAATCCAGAGTAGTTCAACAACAGTCATCCAAACATCAAGGCCATCCAGGGTATTCTTTACGAGTAATTTCCCAAACAAGGGAGCCTCCATCAACTATTTCCTAACCTACAACAACACCATGCACCAACTCCAATCAAAACGGATAATCAAAACACCCACCACAACACTTTTGTCCCTGGGGGAGTTCTCCAGAGAGAAGAGGAATGTGATGAACATCCTGTCACAGTAAAAGATAAAAAGAAAGGATATTACTAATAATAAGACCAAAGACTTACCCATCATCCGCATGGCAGCTACACGTCACGTCACTGAAACGTCACATGTCACGATCGAGACTAGTACATAAATACGAATAGGCGACTAGTACAAATCAGTACTAAACGTACTAGAAATTCGTTAAACTAGTTATCGTTAGAGGGCAGCAGCAGGTCGAACGATCAACGTGACCGAATGTCGAGAGGAACGACCGAATTGACCCACTTAAATGGACTGTGCGGAAATGCATTTTGTGGGAAAAACAAAATGGAATGTGCGAAAATGCATTTTCGGGAAACGCAGTGTGAAATAGGAAAATTGGGACAACAAGAATTTCAGGGAAAATTGACAGAGTGGGAATTGCGGTGTAAGGAAAAAATGAGAATAAATAGACAAGGAAAATTAGGGAAAAGACAGTCGATTGGAAGCAGACGAGAGGAGCCATTTAGCCGTCCAGACGATCAGCCAGAGAGACCAACTACCAGTACCAGAAAGTCTACCAGTACCAGAAAGTCTACCAGTACCAGTACCAGCCAAGTACCAGAAAGCCGAAAGTAAGTATGCAGCACTCATCAATAATTGAGAACTAGCGGATGAGAGCGCTTAGCCTCTCCGCTTAAGCCCCGACCATGGTTCTTTGAGCCTATCGGGCATATTTACATTCTACTCACTGGGCAATTCTCCCCTAGTGAGTGACAAAAGGCAGCAGTTGCAAGAAGAGCTACGTAACCCCAAGGCGGGACCCCGATCTCTCACGATAGAGGAATACCTAGAGAGGAGAAAGGGGCAGCAGAACCAGCGAACCACTCTGGAAGTACCGGAAATACCTCCGAAGAAACGGACGGGCAAAGAGGCGCGATTCCGGGCGGACATCGAGGAGACGCTACGTCGACTCCTTCTGGCTGTGGGTCGTGAGCAGCGAGCGAGGGTAGAGCAAGAGCTCCAACGACTGCATAACGAGCGAAGACGGTATCGCCAGGCTAAGAAGCTGGCCAGGTACAACCCAGCGAACGAGTAATAATAGTCAAATTTAGATTAAGAGGAAGTTGTATTTTGTCATAAATAAGATGAATAAATATATAAAAATCTTAGAGTTGTCTGACGATCGAATAATTAATTGTGTTCAGAAGTGTACTCCACTGAAATAGAGCAATTGTGAGGTTTTCTCCTACAACGGTACAAAGAGTCGAGGGAAAATCTTCACAATTGGCGAGGTTGAGGATATCTCGATAGCTGAAGCTCTGGAAGATTCAAGATGGCAAAGAGCTATATCTGAAGAAATCAACTCGCTGAATAAACTGCAAACGTGGACCTTGGTTGAACACCCAAAAGATGTCAAGCCACTCACATGTCGTTGGTTACTTCGAGAAAAAGAAAATGGAAAACATAAAGCGCGTCTGGTAGTTCGAGGTTACTAACAGAAGGAAGGTATTGATTATCGAGAAACATTTAGTCTTGTAGCTCGTCGTGTCTCGGTAAGATTGATTTTAAGCATTGCAGCATCGAACAAAATCAAACATATGACCTTCGACGTCAAGACTGCATTCTTGTATGGAGATTTGGAAGAAAAATCTTCATGTATCAGGATTCGACGATGGAACGAATCATGTCTGCAAGTTGAAAAAAAGTCTTACAGCCTGAAGCAAGCGCCAAAAAATTGGAACGAACGATTTTCAAAATTACTCAAATCAATTGGTTTTGAAGGTACAGACGCTGACCTATGCATTTACTACAACTGCGATAGGAGCATCATTCTTGCACTTTTTGTCGACGATGGACTTGCCGCTGGTTCAAATGAAAAGTACTTAATGGAAACATTAGAAAAATTAAAGAAAGAATTTTAAATAACCTAGGATACAGCTCCATAAAATCGTTTGAGTTATTGACGCATACAGATTGAATTAATTCCAGATAAAGTTTTGGTGAATCAATCAAATTACACAAGAAAAATTTTGGAAAGGTTTTACTTCGAACACTCTAACTCGGTACATACTTCATTGGAAGTCGGTATGTATACAAGTGAAGAAAATTTTATTAATGAGAAACCTTTGGATAAATTAAAACTATATCGTGAAGCAGTTGGCAGTCTGTTATATTTGGCGACAATTTCCAGACCAGATATTAGCTTTTCAGTAAACTATGTAAGCAGATTTACAATTAAACCTATGAAGAGTCACTGGATGATAATAAAACATATTTTCCAATATCTAAGAGGAACTATTGATTATGGAACCGCCTTCGATGGAAGTGAAGATGTTATTGCGTACACTGGTTCAGATTCTTGAGGCGACCTATTGCCTCGACACTCGACTAGTGGTATACTCGTGCTTAGAGGAGGTCCTATTGTATGGTTCACCAAGGAGCAACGACTTGTGGCAAGATCTTCTAGTGAGGCGGAGTATCGCGCAGCCGTCACTTCCATTGATGAAATCTGTTGGATACGACGGATGAGCAGCGAACTAAATGTAATCAACCCAAATCAAACAACGATGCTCCTGCAGGATAATCAGTCTGCAATCCTTATGCTGCTGCACACACGAAGGAAAAATAACTAAAGGAAAAAAGCACTTAGAGATTCCTTGTAGGTTCACCCAGCAGCACTTTGGCAAAACCATCTCATTGCAACGCGTCAAAAGTTCAGAGCAATTTGCTGATATATACACGAAACCTCTAACACTTCACAAATTTATCGAACTACGAGATAAAATAATTATAGAGGCGTGTTGAGTTTTAATTATCTTACATTATGAAATTTGGCGTGTTATATAATATATATTCATGGTAGCCCTGCATCTTCTACATTACCGACTTCTGCATAATCGCTCTTTAAATATCGCAGATAGAGATTGAACGATAAAACAATTGATACTTCTGTCCTGTCAGTTGGCCAGCGAATTCTTGTACAGCTGAGTCATCTACACCTCTATTTTAAGATCGATTTTTGTATTTAAATTGATTTGGAATTAGAGAATTTACATATTATATTAACATGTAACGAAGCATTTTCAGGTACAGCTGAATCGAGCGACTGAAGAAAAATTACCTGAGAAAGTATTATCTATTTATTTATTTAATACTTAATACAAGTAGAATATTTTATAGATAGAGTATTTTTACAAGAAGAATATATACAGATAAATGAAAAAAAAACTTTAAATTAAAATATGTAACAAGTTACAAGTTACAAGTTATTTATTACTAAGGAGAAATGCAAAAACGAAACGGTAAAAAGAAGTTATGGCAGCGGAATCAGGTACATGAGAACAGCTACTTTGGTAGGGATATATCGCCAAAATTCCAAATAGGGGAACGGATACAACTCCCTCTCTGTGCGGGTTCAACGAGCTGAACGACTCGTTTATAGACGAGAAGCATGCGACCAACAGGCTCCATCATACCATAGCAAGTGCAGTGGTAAGCGACCTCAAAAATGTTGTTTGATCTGAGATTCCACCCAGAATCTCGCAGTCATGCAATTCTTTACACAGGGAGCTTGAATGGTCCCCTGCACGATGCCATGCACAAAGCAGATGTCAGCTATAGTCCGACGGGTGGAGAGTGTCTGAAGGCCAATAAGACCCAGCCGGTCAACATACCGTGGGAGGTGAGATGGGGCGGACCATGGCAGGTCCTTCAATCTTTTCCGAATGAACCCTATGGTAAGGGGACCAAACCCCGTACCCCGTACCGAGGGCATTGATAGTGAAGGATGTAAGGTGAAGGAGGTTCGTTATAGTAGACTTTCCCTTGAGGGGACACCGAAGAAGCAAAAAACGGGTATAATTTAGAGACAATGATACTTTCAAAGAGTTGAGGAGTCACCGAGACCATAGCTATTGGTCTGTAGTTACAAATGAGGGACTTCTAACCTTTTTTGTAGACTGGGATTAAGAGACCCTCTTCCCAAACATCGGGGAAAACACCTGAGTTAAGAGAGAGGTTAAAAAGCTGGGATAGTGGTCTAGCAGGATTGTCCGCGCACCTTTTCAGAAGAATGGGAAGATACCATCCGGTCCAGGGGAGAAGTCATCCTTAAGTTTCAAGAGATGCGAGTGAACTTCCTCTACACTGACGAGGAGTCTGAGAGGTTGAGATCAGAAAGGGATGAGACTGAGTTAAGCTGTGAGAAGTAGTCCACGTCGGGCACGAAAGAGTCGGCTGGGAAGGTTGAGGAGAAAAAGTTTGCGAAGTGGTTTGCAATGTCCTCTGGGTGGTCAAACACCTGTCCAAGGTGAGTCAGGGACTCAGGATAGCTGTCCTTACTCCGTTTCCTTTTCGAGTTTACAAAGGAGAAGAATGTGCGGCGGTCCAATCGGATCTTATATTTGAAAGATGACAAATATTCACTTTACAGTGAGTGTACCACAGACATAGACTCACTGTAAGAAGAGTAGAATTCATCAAAGACATCACGACAGCCTGAGTTTAAGTACTTGTTCCATTCCGCGTTTCGTTTGTTTCTCAGGGACTTAAGTTCCTTCGTGTACCAGCAGGGAGACGAATCAGCCGATGTGGAACACTATTATATTCGCACCCTTATTACACTTGAATTTTTGATAACCACGGGTCGAGGTTCTTACACTTACAAGGTTGATATATGAAACTTGAGAGTTGTCCTGTTCATTTAGTTAAAAAACAATACGTAGCTTAAATTAGTATGATCAAAAATCATCATTACTTTTATATCATATCTAACGTAAACCTTCAATAAAGAAACTTAAAGTAATGGCATGATATGTCTCTTTCGATATGTACAACTTCACATAATTCCCAATTCAGTTCATTCGATCAAAGTTTTTATATTTTGTTTTTGATACTTTATATGGTATATCGCCTCTCATATAATTTGGGTATGATTGTAAGAACGTCTAGTAAAATAATAATAATGTCTAATTTACCAAATGCTTTGTAAAATTTATGTAAGTGATTATAAATTAAGTAGAAATTTAACAGTTTTAACCAAGACCTTCTGCACCGAGAAATGGTCTTATAAAAACAAAATCAAATTCACATTTGGTAACCAAACATCAAAAGTGGATAAAACAGATGATCGTGTTTATTGATATTTATATTATATATATTTGTTTTTAATTTATATTCGAAAAGGGAAAATTAAAAACAAATTTTAAAACTCTTATTCATTTAGAGGGATAGTTCCAGTTTCTAGTTATCTGAGTGATATGCTAATGATATACAATTGTTTTCGTAATTTGATCAGTTGATCAGTGATTGATTAGACTTTTGTTAATAGTTATTGCTTGAACTCATCTTAAATTTGTACACTATTTTATGTTAACGGTAAAGTTATCAGTACTTATTCGTAGTACTTATTCGCAGTACTAAAAATCAGTAATAAAAGAACCTCACGCTCCATCGACAACCTTGCCAAAAACTTTGGTGACTTTCGAGATGATTAAAACGAATGTAGGCTCCATCTCTGTTCCCTTAAATGAGGCATCTCTGACAGAAAACACCGAGAAAATTAAGCCTTTTGATGTCCACTCTGCACAATTGGCCACTATCGAGGAAAAGTTAGCCATTCTCGAACCTCATAATACATCTCTCCAGCCCAACATACAACTGGCTTCCTCGGAAGTGCAAAACCGTATTGACAGGTCATGTAATGTAGTCCTCTATGACTTACAAGAACAAAAGGATCCAGCTGAAAATACATCCATTGTTGCCAGTATTATCTCTAAAGCCGCTGATTAAACTCTAAAGCCTTACTTGAGAGGCTTCGGAACCGGAATGATGTTTTCAATGTTATCCGGAACCGCAGCAAACTTCCTGTAGAGATTCGCGTCTCCTTCGACAAAACATCAATGGAAAAAGAACATCTCCCTAACGTACTTAAAGTTATGGATGAACACAAAAAGAGACGCACAACGTCTCCACAACGTATGCGCCACGTGAACGGGATCCCTAATCTATTTGCCACATTCCTGCAGCTGCCACCACGTCCAATCGGCTCAACTCTAACCAAAAGCCATCCGCGTCTAACTACTTTCTAAATTAACAGTCACGCGCCCTCACTATCAAAACACGCGCTGTATAAACTATAAAATCTCTTTCCTGTCATCAAACCTGCATCAGCTTTCTAGATTACCTGATTTAATCGTGTTCACGGAAACCTGGTTTCACCCCTCAACGTCGACGGCTGAACTCAATTTACAGGTGTTCTCTCAATTTACAGGACAATAGGAGATCAGGCGGTCCACTAGTAGTCATATCATCCGTATTGACCTCTAACCTGGTCAACAGTCTTGTATCTGTTGAGGCGTTAATCCTTAAAATTAACTGTTACTGTATTAAGATTCTTTTATGCGCTGCTTATGTGCCACCCACGCGAGATATAAATTACGGCTATTCCTAGCCTCTTTGAGACCTTAGATGCCTCCCTAGCCACCGAGCACGTCCACAGGCTGCGGGTAGTGGGAGTCCAGGGGAAATCTCTTGGATCGTCAAGGA
This sequence comes from Chrysops caecutiens, assembly GCA_963971475.1. Lineage (NCBI taxonomy): Eukaryota > Metazoa > Arthropoda > Insecta > Diptera > Tabanidae > Chrysops > Chrysops caecutiens. The sequence goes on along the minus strand of OZ020568.1, from coordinate 31,095,602 downwards.
ATAGGCCGAAGAGTAAAGTTATCTGAACTCGGAAAGCTAAATACTTGGCCGCGGACAATGGGAGGACCCCTTTTAAACATGGAGGGTTTGAGCTTCACATAATTACCCCAGGTGGTGTGGGTCAAATCCACCCACGTCTGCTGAGGTTGCCGTGCCCGTATCGGATTCTGGGGCGGGGGGGGGGGGCACACTCCAACCTACGACAGCAACGTAGGTCTGACACTTCGCCAACGTTGTGTTGAATGCTACAAGTTTGAGACAAGGCACAGGTGGATCAGTCAAAAGTTCTACAGGCCTGAAGTTAAACTCCCAAACTGAAGACGGCATGTCCGTCAACACCGCTGGAACCATTGACTCTGACGTCGAAAAGAGACTGTTAGACGAGACCGCCGAAGCCAAAGTCTCTGATAAAAGAAAGAGGAAGCCAACCAAGGCGCAATTGTCCCTCAAAAGATACAAAATTCCCAAGACCAGATCAAAGAAGCTCCTACTAGGGAAGCCCGGATACCTATCCGATAAGGAGAAGGGCTGCTTGGTGAGGAACTAGGAGGATTGTTTCTGATTTCGAAAATAGTGGCACTGCTGCGCAGAAATTGGTGACAATCAATTAGGAGCTCCCAGGACAGTCAAGGTCCGAAGGTGGAGGGAAGGGTAAGAGCGCCAAGCTACAAACATGTTACCCTGCTTCCTACATTTCCTCAAGAAAAGACCCACAGCTGGCTTCCCAGAAGAAAGCTTAAAGGGCCCAACGAGGACGAGAAAATGGCGAAAAAGCCAAAAGCCTCGTCGACAGACCACACACCCGCTGATTGTCAGATGGTCATCATAGATCGATCAGATCAAAATGGCATAATATCTGGCGAAAAGTGGGAAAACGTCGAGACGAGGTTGCTGTTTGTGATGGCAAGCGAGCAAAAAGGCTCGATAGACAAGATGTCCTTTGAAGGGGCAAGTTGGCACAAGGGAGTCAAGGTCATCCGCTGCTCGGGGCGGAAATCCGTTAATTTCCTAAGCCGGGTTATCGAGAGCCTTGGTGAATTTTGGCCAGCCGCCAAATTAGAGCAAACTGGGTTTATTGTGGATTCCTTGTCCACTAGTCGAGAATGAAGCCAGGATGATGTTAGTTTCCAAGCAGAATGGCTTGGACACAAGTAAGTGGAGAACTATCTCCACGAAAATGTGTATAAATGGAGTTGGCAAAGACCTGGTCGTGACGGTTGATGACGACTTGTTTGCCAAACTTAAAGACTCAAATTTACTTACTTAAAGGAAGCACTAAATTCGGATTTAGCGCAGCGAAGGTGAGGCTTCCAAATGAGTCAAAGAGTGGAACAGAGGAAGCTGCAAGTGGTGCAAAGAAATTTGCCGTATTCACGGACGGCTCAGTCATTGAAATGGGGAATGGAGTCGGCCTATACTCGGAGATACTACAAGTCGAAAAGTCACACAGACTCAATAAAGACTGTAGTATACTGCAAGCGGGAAACAACGCAATAGAGAGAGCAGTAAGACTAACACAGCTGACCAGCGAAGAAATTCGGAAAGTCACAATCTACTGCGACAGTCAAGCGGCTCTTATATCACTGGAATCTAAGACAATCAAGTCAAAGGCAGTGATGAGTTGCCGGGAAGCACTGTCTTGGATCCGAGACAAAGTCACCCTCTCTTGGGTACCCGCACACAGTGATAAATTTTCAAGGATCGGAACCGAAATTCACAGTGCTGAAGAAGCTAACTCCACAAAGCTACAGATGAGATTGTTGAAAGAGACCATCAACATGATAATTCGGGAACAACACAGCAAGAGCAGACCTCGGTGCGGACCATCACAATGGTCATTACAGGACACTGTCCGGTCGGAAAAACCTCCAATGGTGTGGACTCGCAAGCGACTGTCTCTGTAAGGAGTGCGGCGAGGAAAAGGAGAAAGTGGAACACCTTTTGTGGTCCTGCCCAGCATAAGCCGAAAGTCGGCGGCTCATACTGGGAAGAGAATCCTTCAGATGGTTTGGGGATGTAGGAGTCATGGATGTCCAACAAGTAAGGAACTTTGCTCAAACGTGGAAATGCTTCAGAGCAGAGGATAAAAGGGAAAAGCGATAGGAGAGAAAGGGGTTTTTCAACACATAAAGGGCATCACCCCCACCACCTCCCTTCCTATGCGGATCGCCTAAAGCTGACTAATCTGCAATGTCTCTCTGGACGCCGTGTAACGGCTGACTTGTCATTCATGCATGGCATCGTAAAGTTGCTCCACATATTCAGGAACAAGTTGTTCTTCGCACTAGCGGCAGAAACCTCAGATCTGAAAGTTCATTCTTCATAAGCTTTCATCAAACGGACTTTTGTAACTTGGAGCTGGTCACCCGCATGCTAATGTTATATAATCGGGTCACCCCCCTCCTGCAGGCCGTGGATGCTAATAGCAATGTGAGGTTCACCTTTCGGATTTGTGCAGACGCTCTTTCGACTCGTTAAACCTCAATATACGTGCTCTTATTTTTCCCTTACCAAACGGTACAATGTACCTCTGGTTAAATTTGCTTTTCATGCCTATATTAATATATATTTCTTTATATACATTATTATTTTTCTTACTTTCTTCTTTCTTCTTTAATTTTATATAGAGATTTTCTAATTATCTGTTTTTATTTTCTTTTTCATATTATTTTTTCTATTCTTTTCCCCCCTCATATTAGTAATTTTAAGTACACTCTACGCGTTAAGCAAACGGACATAATAATTGTGTATTATTCATATTTTAAATTTCTTGTTTTTGTGTAATTAAGCCTTACTTGTACTGGAACTTGCACTAAGTTCTTAAATAAATAAATCAATAAATATTTCATTATAAACTTTCAAATATAAAGTTATAAAGAAGAACGTAGCCAAACATTTGTGAATGGCGTCTCGGCCACACACGTTAATATTTTCACATGTAGATGGCCAACATCGTTCGCGACACTTACATGACGCAACCACCACATGTATGCAAATTTTGAGTTTTATTCGAATTATATTAAAAATGCAAAAATATAGAATTATGAGTTTTTGCATGTTCGATATTTTCGAGTATTAATTTGTAATTTCATTACTTTGTTGTGGTAGGATGCGTGAATTTTATGGAAACCGTATAAAACACGTTCATACAAAATTATAAAAATACCGAAAACAAAGCAAAATCGAGGATTTTTCCTTCTAATATTTACTTTTTATCTTTAAACATAGATTTTATTTTGGCAGAATTCATGTCGATTGCATGCGTGCCTTCCAAGACCTAATTAACTGTACCGTTGCCCAACTACGGACTTTTAGTTGGCCTCAAATACCAACAACTCATCGACCAGACAACGTGACTCACTTCACGTGGCCGAGTTTTCGGAAGAAGTATTCCTAGCGTGAAGGTTATATATATCAACTCCACATACAAAGACGTATTAGCCGAATTTCCTGAGATTACGCGACCAGGAGGACGAGAACCGGAATTAAAGCACAACACGGTGTTGCATTTCTTTGTCCTAAGCATTCTTTGTGATCAGGCTAGAGCTTTGTTATTCATCATGGCTTCGCATGCCTTCGTGCGTGAAGGTACGTCTGCCACATGGTTGTTCTCGCCGGAGATGTGTTGTACGTCCGCGGTAAATTCGCTGACAAAGCTTAGATGGCGTGAATCGCGACGAATGTGCTGAATCCTCCTCTAGCTTTCGTTTGAAAGCAAATATCAACGGTTTATGATCTGTGAGGATCAAGAAGTCTCTTGCATGCGTTTGAAGAATTTTACGGCTCGGTAGAGTGCCAACAATTCTTGGTCGAAAGTGCTGTATTTTGAATTTGGACTCAATTTCTTTGAATAGAAATAGAAATAGAATAGAATTTGTTCCCATTGACCGTTGATATTTTATCCGATGCATCGCACACAAAGGATAGTTGTGCGTTCGTGTCCGGGTATGTGATTAAAGCTGCTTGTGCTAAGCTGGCTTTCAATTGTTCAAAGAATTCCCTGGCTTCAGTACTCCAGCAGATTTTATCTTTCTCCTTGAGTTTGCCTTGTAACACGATTTTTAATAGTACTTGTAGCCCTGAGGTTTTTGGCAAACAAATTCGATAAAAGTCGAACATGCAAGTGTGCTGTGCTTCATCCTGCGAAGCGATCAGTCCATTATAGTTATCACTTTATTTATTTAACATTTATTTATTATTCAAATCAAATTTATTTATTATTTAAATTTTTATAATTTTATTATTTTTTATTTTATTTTATTTAATTTTATATAAATCTCTATTCACATTTATTTAACAAACTTCTAGCTCCTGTAATACAAATTATTCGACTGACAAACATATATAAAAATTTTTAATACATACAGTACAAACGCGATAACGTGAACATGCGCTAGCAGATTTAATGAACATTCTGTCTTATACGAAATGGATCCGTGATAAAACAAGTAAGCATTTCTCGTTTGTGCATATGTTTTCCTTGTTCCCTTAAGCCTGTTATTGTCTCGCTTTGCCTAATATTCATTGGTTTTATTTCCTTAACTGTAAATTGGGTGGTTTCTATGTTCTATGCGGCTTGACCCTTTGTACCACCGTGTAACAATTCTGTTACAAACCGTAAAATCTTGCAAGGCGTCAAATTTTTGATTTGATTGGACGCAATAGCTGCGTTTATCAATGATTATGTCTGATTTTAAGTGAATATGCTTATATGCTTATGCTTATGCTTGTAATATGCTTCAATCGGTTGTTGTTCTTTGCATTATCTTTGATTGCGAAATTTTCCTCCAAACAAATTCAGTCGAAAATTACTCACTTTTCCCAACGCACATTTGTACATGCCTTTATACTTTATAAATATAAAAAAATAAATTTGTACAAAACGTAATAAATATGTACAAGGACGTAATTTTTGTATTATTTTTTGGTAATTTAAATGATAAAGAAGGCATTTTGGTTGATTCTGTTACCACCACCACTCATATGAACAATTTCAATAATTTGAACAACTCAAAATTTTTCGTGTTCATGTTACCGCGATTGCACTGTACTAAATTATCCTACTTAGATCTAAACTAAAAATTGTTGAATCAAACCGAACTACGAAAAGACCAAACAGCCTGGAGTTCTATCAGCGAGTGAGATTTATTCGTGAGACAATTCCTATCCTACCATACAGACTGATTTTACAATACAGTTATAGTTGGAAGATTTTACACTGGACTACAATATTATGTAAACCATGTGTATTTTCAACACTCCCACTTTTACATAATATTGTAGTTCCATAACTCTTCAAATTTGTTATAAATATTTCTTTACAATTCTTTAACATCCATCATCGATCTAAAACTTATATATTTTTGTTTTGGTAATGATTTGGTTAAGATATCCACGATTTGGTTCTCCGTTGGCACATAGAGAAGTTCGAACTGGTCTTCAGCCAATTTTTCCCTTATGAAGTGATACCGCACATCAATATGTTTAGTTCGTCTGTGGAATTCTGAGTTCTTGATAAGTCGAATTGCTCCTTGATTATCCATCAGAAGCGTTGGCTTTAGTTCGCAGCTACCCATAAGTGTTGAGAGTAAATCCTTATCCCATAGAAGTTCTTTCAACGCTTCAGATAACGCAATGTATTCGGTTTCGGTTGTTGAGAGTGCTAGCGATCTTTGTTTCTGTGATGACCAGGATGTAGGCGCCGAACCAGCCATGAATACAAAACCGCTAGTTGAACGCCTCGTGAGCATATCGACAGCATAATCAGCATCGCTATAACATGACAAAGAAAGATTACTATTGTGTTCTTTCAACGCTTCAGATAACGCAATGTATTCGGTTTCGGTTGTTGAGAGTGCTAGCGATCTTTGTTTCTGTGATGACCAGGATGTAGGCGCCGAACCAGCCATGAATACAAAACTGCTAGTTGAACGCCTCGTGAACATATCGCCAGCATAATCAGCATCGCTATAACATGACAAAGAAGGATTACTATTGTGTTGAAAGTATATACCAAAGTTTTGAATAACCAGTAGATATTTGAAGATTCTTTTGACCATTCTAACATGTTGTTAAAAGGGATTCTCCAAATGCTGACTAACTTTGCTGACCGCGAAGCAAATATCTGTTCGCGTTCCTGTAGCTAGGTGCAACTAGCTACCCACAGCTTGTCGGTAAGGGAAGATACATCCAGAATTCGCTGATTTCTCATCCAAATCACTAGTCGAACAATCCATCGGGGTAGAAACAGGTTTTGCATCTAACATATAGTTTCGTTCCAACACCTTCCAAGCATACTGTGATTGATTCAGGTGAATAGATCCATCTTTTAAGCGTTTTATTTCCAGTCCTAGGAAACAGTCTGCTTTACACGCCTTAACTTCGAATTTTTTTTTGTAGATAATCCAACAACTTTGTTATTTTCTCATCACTGGGGGCCGCAACTAGACCATCATCAATGTAAATTGCAACAACAATTGCAATCTTGTAAAGGTTCTATTCCAACATCTTGAACCTTGTTTTAGTCCGTATAGTCCCTTTTGAAGACTGCATACCCTTCTAGTTCCATCTTCGAAAACTTTTGGCTGCAACATGAAGATTTCCTCATTTATTTCGCCATGAAGGAAAGCTGTCTTAATGTCGAACTGTTTACGTGCTAAATTTGCTTTTACTGCTATTGCTAAGATTGATCTGAATTTCGCTACCGAGCTAACCGTTTCAAAGTAGTCTATCTTGTAGAGTTGACTAAAACATCGAATTACCAGTCGCGCTTTATATCGTTCAACTTCACCGCCAGGTAAGCTTTTGATTTTGAATACCCATTTGTTGTCGATAATTTTTCGATACTCGGGTGGATCAACTACTTTCCATATTGAAACACACGTGGAGGATGTACTCTGACTAACTTACGCTTTATTATATTGTAAAGAAAAGACATAGGCAAGTACACACTTTCACGTCATTAGTAATGAATGGCGCTAGTAGCACTAAGTACTGATTATTTTTATATTAATTCTAACACCTCCACTTATAAAAACAATCTAAACTTTAGTTACCTAGGAATAGAGTATAGTCGTCAAACGATACTTAGAATACCTAGCCTTTTTACGAAATGGTTATGTTTTATGCGACTTAACCCTTTGGTCAGTAGGTCTGCAGGCATTTCAGACGTTGGCAGATAGACTATCTTCACCAGATTGTTAGCAACCGCTTCTCTAACAAAATGGTGACGCACGTCGATGTGCTTCGTCCATTTATGGAATAAAGGATTTTCCGTCAACCTCTGAGCGCCTTGATTATCATTATACAAAATTATTACATTATTATAAACATCTATAGTTTCAGATAACAAGTTTTTTAAGTATATGGCCTCTCTTTGTAACCTTTCTAATCTTTGTGTTGCTGGCGATTCTGCCAGCCTGGTTGATTGAATTCGGTTTTGAAATTCAAAATCGGCAAAATTTGGTGAAAAATCCCCATTTTTCGGTGCCTGGCTTTGATTTGACTTCATATTGTAAAACCGCTAAGAACAGACAAATTGCTACTACTTTATCGGTAGCGGTATCACCATCATCAAGTCAAAGCCGGTGGAGTCGCCATATATCGCAACATCAATAGCTTCACTGATTGTAATAGAGTTGACATTGACATTTCGGAAATTTATTTGGAAATTAAATACCCAAAAGCAGGTGATGTCTGTCTAGTAAACGCCAATGGCATCTTCAAATTCATACTCGGGTGTGTGTATATCCACCCGTGCACAGCGTTAGCAGATATTAAACTCTTAATGATACGATCGTTGTTAAAATATTCCAAAAACATCGCTAAAATTATACCCGTTTACGAGCCTGATCTTACTACACCAGTTATGATAGTTGGAGACTTTAATGTTGATGTCTCACAAAACCGTTCATTGCCTGACTTCATGCTCAGCGAGTTCAATTTGTTTTATATTGAAACTTCTCCAACAACGTTAGGTAATACCTGTCTTGATTTAACGTTTGCCATTTGTGTCGTCCTTTCCAATCACATACCTATAATTAATAAAGTTATATTGTAACAAAATAATGATTTGTTTCCTTGCTTTTGTCCTAAATACATAAATAAAAATATTTTATTCAAGAAATATTATCCGTTACATAAACGTATTCATGTACAACACACGGCCGTGTCCATGACACAGCCACACCCCAGCTTTTTATATACAAACATGTTCTAATTTTGACTTAACAAAGTTGGATTTTAATAAACATTCATTTACTCTTTCATTCCAGGCTCGCGCCGATTGTTTCAAACCGTAAATTGCACTATTTAATTTAAGTACACAATTTTCTTCACACTCTAAATTCGGAGGTACTTGCATGTATACAGTTTCCTTTAGATATCCATTTAGGAAAGCTGTCGTTACGTCTAAATGAGTAATCTGGAAGTCAAGTTTAACGCTCAACGCAAACAGCAGTCTCAAAGTAGAATAGCGGAGCACTGGAGAGTATGTTTCGGTGTAGTCCACACCTTCTTTCTGGGTGAAGCCTTTTGCCACCAGTCTTGCCCTATACCGCACTTTTTTGTCGCTTTCAAATTTTTTCTTGAAGACCCACTTGCACTGCACAATCCTGTCAGCTTCTTTCCTGTCTACGATTTTCCATGCTTGATTTTCTTCGAAAGCCTTCAGCTGATCTGTCATCGCCTGTTTCCATTGTTCTTTCTCCGGTCCGTTGATTGCTGCTTCATAATTGAGTTCTTCATCACATGATTCTAGCTCGTCCGAAATACAGAGATTGGTTATGCCATATCTTTCCACTGGCTTCCTCTTGCGCTTACTAACCTCCTCCATTTGAACTTCTTCCTTTATGATAGGTTCATTTTTTTCTCCAGATACTGATTGAAATGAATCATTTTGGGAACTCGATGAATCACAAATATATGTAGGATCGTTAGGATCTGTAACTGTATTTTCTGATGAACTTTCTTCTTTTTCTGAGTTTTCATTTTTCTCTGACATTTCTTCTTTATTTTCTCCCTTACTCTTTAATATTATGTGAGTTCATTCTCTGACATTTTCCCCTGTATTATTTACTACTATCTGAGCTCTGTCTGAATTTTCTTTCTCCATGATTATGACATCTCTACTCGTAGTAATTTTTTTAGTTTTTGGATTATACAATCTGTATCCTTTCACGTTATCTGGATACCCAACTAGTATCAATTTGTCAGCCTTCTTATCCCATTTTCCATTTTCTTTGAGCTTTGGGTATATGCGTCATTACTTTATTTCCGAATATTCTGACATGACTTAAGTCTGGTATTTTACCTGTCCATCTCTCGTACGGGGTCATCATGCCTAATCTGCCGGCTGGTGTTCTATTTTTCAAGTATACCGCAGTGTTTACTGCTTCAGCCCAAAAGAATTTTTGTAGATTTGCTTCAAACAGTAAACATCATGCTCGTTCAACTATGGTTCTGTTGAACCTTTCTGAGACTCCGTTCTGCTCGGGGGAATGAGGGTTGGTCTTCTGATGGATAATACCCTCCTCTTTTAGGAAGGTTCCCATCTCCCGTAGCCTCAACCATAGCCTGAAATCCTTTAAAATGATTAAATACCTGATTCTTTTCCTTTAAGAAGTAGACGAAAGTCATTCTGCTGGCATCATCCACGAATAGGAGAAAATACTTCGATTGGCCTATTGACTTGGTCTCCATCGGCCCGCATAAATCCGAGTGTACTACTTCCAGTAGTTTTTTACTTCTATGGTTAGCTGATGTGTTCCCTCACAGCACACTTCACAATTCTGGATCTGTATGTCAGCTTTCTTGTCAAAAGAAACTCCTTTTACAGCACCATCATTCATTTTTTTTAACGACTTACTGTTTACATATCCAAGCCTTCTATGCCATATCGACATTGCCGACAACAAATTTTCAGGTTTTATTGTGTTTAATTTGTACACACCGTTAATCATATTCGCTAAACCAATAAGTTCGTTCTCTTGATTATATATCAAACAGACATCCTTCTTGAACGTGATTCTGTTGCCAGTAGCTATCAGTTGGCTTACGGATAGTAAATTTGTTGTGAGCTTTGGTATGTACAAAACATTCTTCACAATCACATCGTACTGAGAGCCGTTTACACTTGTCGTAATCTGTGTTTCTCCAACACTTACTACAATCACAGTCGTTCGATTTGCAACTACTATATTTTTATTTTCAGGCACACGTCTAATTCGCTGTAAACATTTTTGATCTGACGTCATGTGTGCGCTTGCACCCGAGTCCACGTACCTGTCTTCTGTGCTAAAATTCCCGTTGAAAAATGCGGCACTAAAAGCATTTGTATGTTTGTTTGCTTTTAATTCGGGACACTTATTTTTATAATGGCCAATTTTTCTACAATTATAACACTTTATTTGTTTACTGCCGGTTGACATGTCATTTGATGTTGATTTCCTTAATGATCTGGCAACGCGGTGAGTGTTTCCAACTTTCGACCGTTCTTTAGACCAAAATGCAGAGTCTGTTCCAGTATTGCCTAGCTCTTCACACATGTCAAGTAACTTTGTCTTTATGACGTCAGCACTGATGGCGATTCCTGAATGTTCTATCGCCATTATCATCGGTGAAAACTTATCTGGAAGTCCAGCCAAAAGTAACGATCCTATCCACTCGTCTGTGATTTCAAAACCTGTCCCCTTCAATTTTTGCGCCGCCTCTACCACTTGACTTCACTTCTACGTATGTTGTCATGGAATCACAGCTTTCAAGACGTATTGAGATCAGCGTTCGAAGTAGACTTATTTTTCGTTGATACCCCGTGTCATCAAACAACTGTTTCAATTTGTTCCATACACCATTTACTGTAGTCTCACTTTTGATATGCGCGTACAATGAGGAGTCAATAGTCATCACGAGTTTAGCCTTGGCTTTCTTCATCTCAACTTCACTGATTCCCGCTGGTAGGTTTTCAACGTCGATACCCTCGAGCAGCATAAAATTACTTGTTGCAAATGCCCAATCGTCATAATTCTCGCGGCCTTTGAGTTTCGGTACATAAGGTAGATAGCCCGATGTCGACATATTTTCTTTCGTAAAAAAAATTGACACAATTGTATCGATAATTTTAGAAAATTTGGGACTGGGCCCATAACCTATTGAAACACACGTGGAGGCTGTACTCAGACTAACTTACGCTTTATTATATTGTAAAGAAAAGAAAGAGGCAAGTACACACTTTCACGTCATTAGTTATGAATGGCGCTAGTAGCACTAAGTACTGATTATTTTTATATTAATTCTAACATTCCACGTGTGTTTTTTCAGGAGTGCATCCATCTCTTCTCGCATTGCTTCTTTCCATCTTTGTGATTCATGGCATTCTATAGCCTGCTCGTATGAAGATGGTTCGAACCTCTGGCTTACAAATGCATGACCTTCTTCCATGATCGTATGATTAGCCAACCCGTTCTTCCTTAACGCGCTTCGCAAACGATCCCGTATGGTGTCACTTCTTGGTTCGGGAAGATCAATGGGATCCTCCACATCACGAGCGTCCGAGTAAATTTCGTCTTTTTCGTTTGGTTGATTTTTCTGTTCAACTTCCTCAGAGTCTTCGAAAACATCTGGACTTGTAGTTTCTTCAACATCTTTTGCCATAAGGGGAAGCTGAACATCCGCGGTATTTGCTTTTCTTATGGTGGCAGCCGATTCGTTGAAAACCACATCTCGAGATTTCTAATTTCTTGGTTTCTGGAAACCAAATCCGAAAGCCTTTGATGTCGTCACAACATCCTAAAAATATACCCTTTTTTGCTTAAGGATCCAATTTGCGTCTCCTTTGTTGTGGCACATGTATAAATGCCTCGCAGTCAAATGTTCTAAGTGTTCCAAGGTGCCAATTTAGCGGCTGTTTAGGCCATAATTCGTTAGGTGTCTTGCCATCCTTTGGGCTCCTGCACGGTCTAGAATGTACACAGCCGTGATCAAAGCTTCACCCCAAAAACGAAGGCTGAGATTTTTCGAATGTATAATTTTCCCGTGCTGCACGAACATTTTGTTCCAGACAATAGGGAACTGTAATTTGATGACGAACACCGTGACGGGTTAACAATTCCGAGACATCTTTATTTATGTAATCCAACCCGATGTCCGTTCTGAGAACTTTTACCTTTGAACCCGTTTGATTTTCGGTCAGCCGCAGAAAACGATCAATGCATTCGCGTACTTCGCTTTTTCTTTAATGAGAAAAATTTTCCGAAATTTAGTAAATCGTCTTCGAAAAGAATAAAATACCGAGCGCCACCAAATCGGAGTGGATTGATTTACTAGTACTTTGGTGAAATGTAGGGCAATGATGCTCACCAGCCACGCAGGATTCGCAAAAAAAATCTTTGTTGTCGATGAATTTAATGTTTCTACTCTTCAGGAAATTCCTCACTTGAGTAATGTTTTGATGTCCCAGTCTTTCATGCCAAACCTCGAGCTTTAAGTTTGCAAAATTTACCACCCCTTCTTCCCTTAACACGGGTTTTATTACATTAATTTGAAAAGTTTACTTTCGTGCACTCCCAACGCTCTTGTATGGTTGCCTTTGATTAACTCGCACTTGTCCTTGTCTGATTTTAACTGGTAACCTTTGTCTAAGGCACTGCGTCCGATAGATGGTTATCCGTCCATTTATTCCCATCAAAAATTTTTTCATTAATATCCCCTTTGCCTAATGCAAAAATTTTTTCACCGTTTCCAATCCTCACAACACCAGGATTAGCGAATTCGTTAAAATTCACAAACCACTCCTTTCGGCTAGTCATGTGATTGCTTGCACCAGAATCTGAAAGCCACTCATCACCGCCGGGGATGCCAGCGTCACAAACAAAAGCACTCCCAAGTTTTTCACTATTTTAACTTGTGGATGACCACGTGTTGATGCGTCGATCAGGGCATTCTCTTTTCCAGTGTCCACGTTTTTTGCAGATGAAGCATTTTTTCCCGTCAGGCACATTTTTCTTATTTTTAAAACTGTGTTTGGCGATCAATGCGCTGTCCGGTGCAGATGCCATTTTGACGTGAAAACGTTTTTCTTCTCGTTGAGTATTTACATTGGTAGCCAGTCTAACATTCTTGTGTTACAAAACACCGTAATTTTTCAATCGCTAATAACTACGAGACTAATAACGCGATAACAACGGTTGAGGTCACAGTGGATAGAACATATTTCTACGTATTACTTCTGAGGTGCTCGTTTTTCCGGTGACGTCATCGGACTAGTACAAGCGCCCAGGTGGGATTGTTGTTTTTTAGCATTGTGTGAGCATATTTACGAGTGTAGCGTGAGAATGCGTTAAGCTAGGACGTTGACTGGGGTATCATTGTAAAACGCATGAAAAGTGCTACCAGGAGCTAAAGCAAAATAATAAAAATATTTTCCGAAATATAAGTAAAAATCGATATGAATTTGAAAATCGAAAAAAAATGGAAGATATCGTCTCATATGAGGCGTTAATATGCATCGAATTGTCAAAACCTTAAACCGGAGAAAACCCGCATAAAAACGGATACTAAAAACCAAAAACGTTCAGTGCCACGCAAGTGTGAGACCTACGGAGGCATCGAAGAAGAAATAAAAAAACGCCGGAAAAAAGCAAACTTGTGATTTATCTATTCCCTAAACGTACTACTTTCCATAACCATTTTAATTAATAGTTCGATAAGTAAGGTACATATTAGTACGAAAATTTTGTTGTAATTTATTTGACATTAAAACGTTTTTTCCCTCGTTATGTGAACTCCCAGCCAGTCAAACTTTCTTGTGGTACAATATACAGTCAGTTTTCAATCGCCAATACCTACGAGGCTAATAATGCGATAACAACTGTTGACGTCACAATGGATAGAGAATTCCTGTACGTGTTTATCTTGCGGCATTGGTTTTCCGCTTGACTTCACCGGGATACTGCACTTACGCATATTTGTTGTTAATAAGCGTTGCGTCAAATTATAAATCAGATAAGCGTGAGAACGCAATTATGTAGGACATTCGTTCGGGTTTCATTGTAAAGAGTTTGAGAAGAGGTACCAGGACGTAAACTGAAACAACAAAAATATTCGCTGAAGTATAACAGAGAATTGAAAAAATATTTAAACTATCGGCTCATATGAGTCGTAAATATGGGCCGAATATAATAAAACGCAAATCAAAGAGAGCTTGCATCAAATCGAAATCAAAAAAACCTAAAGTGTCCAGTGCCGAGTAAATGTCAGAACTACGGCAGCATTAAGGAAGAAATGAAAAAAGGCGCGAAAAAATAAAATTGTGATTTATATATTCTGTCACCGTGTTACTCTATATAACAATTGTATAAGAGACACTGTTTTAAGTACATACTAATAAGAAACGCTTATTATAATTTTATCCCCAAGTTTTCACGGAAAATCTGCGGCGCGGACCTAGACTGGGCCTTTCGGTTTTTTTTTGTGTTAACGCCATTCTCGACCCATCCATAATGCCTTCCTGTCAAATTTTCCAAGGTTTGTTCTGTTGACGCCGTCGATTACCATGCTGAGTAGAAATGGCTAAAATTTGATGGAAGAGTCATCAAAATTTTTGTGACGACCATCGATTCTGAAATAATTTCCCCTGCTTCCTTTAATTGTTGCACGAGCATTCCAATTTTTGAAATGTGCGTTGCCACATCATCCGTAGAATCTCTTTGGAAGCTGTAGAACCGCTGTTGCAGCAAAAGAATGTTGGAATGTTGGAATTTTTGTTCATACACATTTTCTCGTTTTTGCTATATTTCACGCGCGGTGTGGCAATTCATGATATGAGTCAAGGGCTGCTGCCCGATTGAAGTGGCGATAAATTTTTGTGCCATGCTGTCGTTGCGTCGCCATTTTTGCAAATCAGCTTTCAACTTTTCTGCCGCCTCCCCGACACCGCGGACCGGTGAAGGAGACTCATCGTTAACTATCTCGAAAAGGTCACTTGTTTTTAGCACAATTCGAGCTTGGAATTTCCAACTGCACCAGTTTTCCGCGTTTTCCAGTCTTTCGATCTAATTGTCTCAGTTTCCATTCTCACCACATTCACACAAAAATATGTCCCTATGCTTTTCCAATAATACAAATGTTCCGGAAGGCACTTTTTTTTTTTTTTTTAGTGAAATAGCACAGTCCTAAATTCCCTCTCTCGTTGATCTGGGCCCATAACCTCTTGAATCAAACCGAACTACGAAAAGACCAAACAGCCTGGTGTTCTAACAGCGAGTGAGTTTTATTCGTGAGTAATTCTAATTCTACCATACAGACTAATTCTATCTTACAGTTATGTTGAAAATTTTACACTGGACTACAATATTATGTAAACCATGTGTAATTTTTAACAAAAATAATATTAACATACTTAGTTTTCATATATTACAAGTATTTATACTTAACAAGTACCTACAATACTCCCCTTTTCGAAAACGGTGTTAAGGTAAAGCAATTGAAACGGTTTTCGTTTGTTTTTGGGCAAAAATATTTCATCTGACCTGTCAATGTATGCTGGTTTAACTCGATCTACGGAAACGGTCTTAATTTTATTATTAATCTGAATCTTAAAAACCTTTTCCGTCCGATCGAGTGCCCTCTATGGTCCCTCATAAGGAGGTGTTCGTGAGTGGATTTTACCATACACTCTTAAGAAAACATGAGTGCAGTGTTTTAAATCCTTAAAAACGAAAGGAGTATCTATTGATTTATGTGAAAGTGAAGTTGGTTTCAACAAAGAAGTGGAATTCCTCAAATTGTCAAAAGCTACCGTCAGAAGTATTTCAGCTGCAGAACATTTCGAGTCAGCTTTAAGAGCTGTACGAAAACCACCTAATATTGAAGGCAGTCTTTCTGCCCAATTATTAACAAAATAAGTTGATTAAAGTACAGATTTCAATTGGCGATGGAAACGTTCCACCATGCCATTACTTTTAGGATGATATGCAGTTGTACGGATTCTATGTGTTACCAATAATGAAACTAATGTATTAAAAAATTTTGACTCAAATGGAGTTCCTCTGACAGTAGTTATGGTAAGTGGAATTCCAAATCTTGCAACATGATGTGTTACAAAAATTTTTACTATTGCTTCGGCTGAAACCTCTTTCGTGGGAATAGCTTCTGGCCATCGTGAGTAACGATCGACCAATGTGAAGGTATAAGAGTAACCACTCGAAACTGGTAAAGGACCAACGATATCCAAATGTATGTGTTGGAAACGGGTCATAGGAAGTGGGAAGGAAACTATTTCTGATTTTGAATGTCTCGTAATTTTGTTTCGCTGACAGGTCTGACATGTTTATTCCATTGACCAATATCCCTATTCACATGCGGCCAGAAAAATTTATCAGCTATAAATATCCTAGTTGCTCGAACGCCTGGATGAGAAAGCGAATGTAGTTTCTCATAAACAGATTTTCTGCAAGCTTCGGAAACTAGAGGGCGCATGGTATTATTAAAATTGTTGCTCCAGACTTTGATTTTTGAAAAAGGATATGTAATAAATTGGAATTTTTGTTCTATATCATTTTTAATTAAATTTTGAATTTGTTGATCTTCTTTCTGATGTTTAGTGAAATTTTGAATATTTAGTGAAAAAGTTTCCATGTATCAAAAGACTCCAGCTTCAGATCGTCCACTCTAGATAATGTATCAGCAATTACATTTGATTTACCACTTATATGTAAAATATCGTTTGTGAATTTTGATATAAGACTTAACTTCTGCTTGTCGAGCGCAGCGATCAGCTTTTGTCCATAATACTGTCGTTAAAGGCTTGTGGCCCGTGAGAACAATGAATTTTCAACCTTCTAACCAATGTCTAAAATGTTTAATTGATTCATAGAAAGCTAAGAGTTCTCTGTCGAAAGCCGAATATTTATGTTGGCCTTCATATAATTTTTTTGAAAAGAGGGCTAGTTGTTGATAATTTCCATCAACGGATTGCTGGAGGACTGCTCCAATTGCTGTTTTCGATGCATCTGTTGTGAGACTATAATTACCTTCAGGTATGGGATGCATCAAATAAACAGCTGCGACCAACATTTGTTTCAATTTATTAAATGCATTTGTATGACTATCGTTCCATATAAAATGTTTAACCTTTTAAACTAAATTAAAAACAAGGCTATGTAGGGGAATTAAAAATTGAGCTAGATTTGGGATAAAACGATGATAAAAATTTATCATACCGATGAAACGTTGAAGACTTTTCAAATTCGTGGGTTCTGGAAAATTAGTAATAACATCAATCTTTTCTTTGGAAGGGAGAATTCCTTTTTCTGAAATATTATGTCCCAAAAAATTTAGTTCAGTAACTCCAAATACGCATTTCTCGATTTTAATATTTAAACCAAAATCTTTAATCAGGTAAGAACTTGTTCCAAATGTGATAAATGTTCGTCTCCATTTGTACTACCTACAAGGATGTCATAGATGTAAACGAAAACAAAATCAAAGTCACCAAAACTTCGTTCATAAATCTTTGAAATGTTTGAGCTGCGTTTCGTAATCCAAAAGGCATTCGAAGAAACTCAATCATTCCAAAGGGTGTCGTTATGGCTGCCTTGTAAATATCGAATATCCTCCTCAGCTACAGTAATCTGATTGTATGCTCGACAAAGGTCTATTTTTGAAAAAATTTTGAAACCATTTAAATTCAAATTGAAATTTTGTATATGTGGGTATGGGTATCTGTCCACGATAGTAGTATTATTAAGGCGACGGAAATCTCCACAAGGTCTCTAATCTCCATTTCGTTTAGGAACCAAATGAAGAGGCGAGGACACTGGAGATCTTGATTGTCTACAAATACCAAGTTTACATTAAGTGGCAAATTCATCTTTTCCAATTTTTTTTTCGGTCACATCGAGGACGTCGAGGAGAAGAAAAAGGAAGAAGTTCAGAAGTAAGAATACGATGTTGTATTGAATGCTTTATTTCAGCAGTAAAATTTGAATTTGAAGTTATTTCTGGAAATTTTTTTGAAAGTTGTGAAAATTAATTGGTTAGCATCGAAATTTTTTTTGAAGGAGAAATTGCTGAAGAGCATATCCCAGAAACCTTCAACCTTGTTTTCGTATCAATAAGTCGTTTATTACGAAGATCTACAAGTATCCAAAATTTCGCATGGAAATCTGACCCAATAATTGAGCTGAGCGAGCGAAGCGAGCGAAGCTCTTATGCGTCGACGAAATATGAAACCTTTGTAACCACACTCCTCCTAGACCGTTTGATCTATCGATCTGAAATTTTACATACTAATAGTATTTTCGACGGTGAGTGCTAACATTCTATTTTTGTTACTAAATTCGCGAAAAAAAATCACTAGGATATCACTAGGAAACAAAATTAGTACGAAGGTTTGTGTCATGGAAACCTAAATTTAGTTTTTATGTATTAAGAATGATCACTGCGTTATTTTGCAAGAATTCCAATATATACGACAAACGAAATACCATTTTGACAAAAAATCGCTGTCTTTTTGAAAGCAGACGTTAGTTTACTTGCATTAATAAAGTTATGGTATTGATCTTAGGTAATTAGTTTTCGCGTGCTCGAACCAGAATTAGCTTTTACATAAAGATCTTAGCACAGGCACCTGATTATTTCCGGGGCTTTCGCCAATTCGCTGTGGGGAATCGGAAACTTTGAAGAGAAATTTTATTTTGGTTTACTCAAACCGTAGCAAGTGGATTTTTACAGGTCTTGAAAAATAGTATTTTAATTTATGAATTTTGAATCATGGGACAAGACAGATTCTGGGAATCAGAAATTGCACAATTTTCTTCAGGTTTTTAGGGTACTTTTCCGTTAAAATTTTAGATTTTCAACGGTTTTTGGCCCGTAGCGGCTAAACACAGCGTCCTAGGGTATTCGTATGTATGACTGACCCCCATTATTTTGTCATTTTCTACCTTTTTGTCACACATGATTTTTCTCTAAATTCAGTTTTTAAAGATATACATACAATAGATCGGAGAAATGATAAAACTCAGATTTTGAATTTTTAACAGTTTTTTGCCCGTAGCGGCTAAATTATGCGCTTAAGGGGTTTCATATGTATGAACTACCCCCATTATTTCGACATTTTCTAACTTTTTATCACACATGATTTTTCTCTAAATTGAGTTCTTAAACGTATACATACAAAAGAGGGGAAAATTAATAAAATTCAGATTTTGGACATTTAATGGTTTTTTGCTCTTAGCGGCTAAACGAAGCATCCTAGGAAGCTCATATGAATGAACGACCCCCCTTATTTTGACATTTTCTACCTCTTTTTCATACATCATTTTTCTCTAAATTGAGTTTAAAGATGTGCATACAAAAGATGGTGAAAGTGATAAAATTCAAATTTTGAATTTTCAACAGGTTTTTGCGCGTAGAGGCCAAACGAAGTGTCCCACGGTATTTATATGTATGACCGACCCACATTATTTTGCCATTTCCTGCATTTTTGTCAAACATTAATTTCCTCTGCTGTGAGTTTTTATAAATGTGTCCATATCCAAAATTACGATTCTAGCTAATAATTTTGTAAACCATTGAAACCTGATAGTAAAGATGAATGAATTATTGAAGAAATCTGATAGTAAAGATGATTGAATGGATTACTGAAAATTGTTTCATATCTTCAATATATACACTCGTAATCTATATATAAATAGGCGACACGTATTTTTGTTATCCCTTTTACAGGAAACCAGGTGGAATTACCAGCATAAAAATTATACCATTCGAAAGATTAGTTTTTCCTCTATGTGCATCACCTAATTCTTTTTCTTAAATTTAATTATAAATTAGCTTAATTTTAAATTGAAATTAAAAAATTCAATGGGATAGTATGTGTGAATTGAGCACACGTATAGCGTAGATGATGCTTTTGGGAAGAATGTGTGCGTGTGAATGTTTTACTTTTTGCCTGGAAATATGCAACCATATGTGAATTTTTGGTTTGTGTACCCGATACATAACAAGTACTAAATTAGTCGAACATCAAACCAAATGGATCAATCTTCTACTGGTGACACAAACCAAAAGAAGTAACATATAATTGCATTCCTCTACGAAAAAACTAAAATATAGAACATACTTATTTAACATTATCATTTGCATAGATCATACGTTCGACTGAATAAACAACCATTTTTGCCAAATACGTGCATTCTTTTCACTCAAACCTAATATCTATGCCAATGATTATGTGAGGGGCAAATGCAGCCATATCACAGACAATATTCACATGTTCATTCTTTTGTTTTTTGCCTGGAAGAAGGCAACCGTTGGCTAATAAAATTGCATTCTTCCAGACAAAAGCCAAAACAATGAACATATGGCCACAGACAATAATATGGATGCATTACCACAGACAAATTTAAAGCCATCGTTTACTTATACCATTGTTTTTTGCTAATTTGATAAAAATATATGCAAATTTTATTTCAAAAAATATGGAAAATCACAATTTTAAAGTTATTTCTAGAAAACGTGAAGTTATCTTTCACGAATATTTATGGAAAGCGAACGAAAGTCTGAATTTCATCATGTTTCCCAACTTTTGTATGGACCCACATTTAAAACATAATTTAGAGAAATATGATATATGGCCAAAAGTTGGGAAATGAAAAAATAATGGGGGTTGGACATACCCCCTAAAATGCTTGATTGAGCCGCTGCGAGCCAAAAAACTGTTAATAATTCAAAATCTGAAATTATATCATATTTCCAATCTTTTGTCTGCACACCTTTAAAACCTCAATTTAGAGAAAAAGGAAAAGGTAGGAAATGAAAGTTGGTACATTTGTACGGAAATTCCAAATATATTTTATTTACAATATACAATGTATTTCCCACAACTTCATAATTTAGTTAAAAACCATATGATCCACGGTCCATGTGGTTTATTGAATCGTATCCCCGTCTGTATCAGAGATGGTAAATGCAGCAAAAGCTTTTCTAAGGACTTTTACAATACAACTCAAGCCAATGTTAGATGCGTCGTGTAAATGCTATAAAAGTTGACTTTCGTGGCCACTCTGTTGACAACCGTTATGCTGTTCCTTAAAATCCATATCTTTTAGCGAAATTTGATTGCTACTTAAATGTGGAAGTTCTTGGCACAGTTAAGAGCCTAAAATATGTGTACAAATATGTTTGTAAGGGATGCGACTGTGCCTCATTACAGTTTGGAAGAGTTTGACGTGGAGTTGATGGCAAAGTTTATATAGATGAAATCGACAGCTTTTTGTCCGTTCACTATGTTGGATGTACGGAAGATAGTTGGCGCATAAATGAGTATCCAATGCATTACCAGTCACGTAATATATTATAGTTCGACTTGAATGTTACTTGCCTCACCGGCAAAATGTAGTCTTTAGGGAAGGAAATGTTCAGCAAGCTCTTACAAAACACAGAAGAACAAAATTGACTGCATTCTATGAAATCAATCGAATTAGTTCGTCCGACTTTCTACATATATACAGAGACGCCGATGCATTATATTTAGGTAGAAATGGAAAAAACCTCAAAGAGGAAGTAGTAGAGCTATTGCTAGATTATTTTATGTTTTATGTTCAGTTGTTCCATTTGAGACTATTTTGCTTCATGTTCGAGGTCCCACCAGGATTTGAGTACTGTTGGGAACATTATTTACTACACATTTTCAGCACATGCACGACGTATCGCATGAAATGATGGACAGTGGCGTGAATAGTTATTAGAAGTAAAAGAGTGTAAGTCCTCTCAGAAGTTAAGGGAGTTATTTGCCACCTCTTATTTGTGGTATGAACTTTCCTACAAATGCTTTAGATTTGTGGAATGAATTCAAAATTTTCATGTGTGAAGAATTTTCAAAAAAATTCTTCAGAAAATGATTCATATAAGCATGCTTCATTAGCTATTGAGGAAATTTTGTTCAGTAAACGATTCATTCGGTACTTCAACTAAACTTTTCGGAGCCAAAACTATTTTATTCTGTGGCGATTTTTGACGAATATTGCCAGTTATATCTCACGGTATACGTGTATCACTTATTGTGAATTGCCTTAATTCATGGACCAAATTTTCAAAATTCCACAAAATAACTTTTACCCAAAACATAAGAGCTTTACCTCATGAGATTGAATTGGTTGAATTTCTTAAATCTCTCGGTAATGGAACTTTACCCACATTTCCAGATTACAGCCAAGATGTTATTGAAATTCCTTCCCATTTAGTTAGCAGTAACTACGTGATTGCAGATACTTATGGCAATGTATCTGAAACCATAAAGTCTAACGATATTCTCAATTGGGTTATATTAGCACCCAAATATGAAAACTGCACTTTCATCGATGCAGAAATCTTTAACAGTCTGTCCAGAGAGGAACGAATATATCTGAGTTCCGATTACATCTTGAGTGAAGATTATAGAGAGCAAAATTATTTTCCAGTAGAATTTTTAAACTCAGTTGATGTAAGTGGGCTCCCGATTCCACAAAATTATTTTCAAAACCAAATTGCATACTTTTTCGAATTCTGAGTACAGGACATGACTTGCTCGGTAGATGGTACAACTATTCGTTTAGTTCAAATGCAAAAGAAAATTGTTTGGATTGTGAGATTTTAGCAGGAGTTTTCCGAAACACACGTATTTTGACGCCACAAACCTTAATTATACAAGTACACTTCTGTCTTTTTCCTTTCAGGAAACTCAATTTCCCGTTATTCTGGCTTCTGCGATGACAATCAATTAATCCCATAAGCCCCAAACGTTTCAAAAAGAAGGAATCTTACTCAAACTACCTATATTTTCTCACCGTTAATTATATGTTGTAGCCAGTAGAGTTAGATCGTTTGATCGATTGCGTGTCTATATGTATTTCTGAAACACAAAGCCAAGGTCATTTGGCAGAAGATGAAAGAATTCTTACAAAAAGTATTTTGTATGAGAAAATTTTCAGATCTATTAAGATCCGCAAACGCACCCGCAAGGTTTTCGATAATTATAGATAAGGCCTCATTCAATATAGATGTACTTTGACGTGCAAAATGAGCCGAAATGATTGCTACTACAGTCTGAACTCAATAACCTTTTTACTTTCAATGCTACTGTATATATAGCTCCATGCGCGAGCTATTAGAGTGAGCGGAGCGAACGGCGGGGGTTGGCGAGCGTAGCGAGCAGGGGGCGCCCCCCTAGTCATAATAAATATACAAATAGATTCATAAATAATATAAAACACAAAATACTAGAAATCCCATTATAACAAAAAGTCATGATAAATAAGATAAAAAGAAACCAAGTGCTATTCGGACACACATAAGCTGAGCGTTCCGTAGAATGCCACATAAAGTTTTGAGTTAAAGAAATATTTGTTGGTAGCTTAAAACATGGAATATCTACATAATAAACGGTAAGACTCTTATTGTTCAAACCAAAAATTGTTTACTGTTTTTATATAGTCCTACTACCTTTAATTTTTTCAGATTCTTCTGGCCCGTCGTTCAAATGTGAAAAGGGGGGATACACTTTTGACGAGTTTAGAAGCATATATTTCGCGAACGATCAGCTTAAAGGAAAAAACTGTCTGACAACATCATTGTCATTTTTAAGGACCTATCCAAAAATACCTCACACGGGTATGTGCAATGAAAAAAAAATCTTGTCCCTCAGACACATGTATGGAGTGCCACCCTTAATAAAACTTTTTTCTTTACTTTCACAACTGCATTTTCCAGTGGTGCATTTTCTAGTGATTTTTCAGAACAATAAATAGCAAAAATTACATCTTTTCTAAATTATTTAACATAAATTAGAGAAGCTGAGTAATTCAACAGTGTAGAGGAAATAACAATTTATAAACTATAACTAAATAGGGCTCACAATAGGATTAGAACTAAGATAGAAAATAAAGGGAGAGGCATCTAACATTTGGAATACGAACTACCGTATATTTGGGGTTTGATAGGCATAATGACTTTCATGAGCTAACAGAAAATTAGTCTAATGTGTGACGTTCACAAAATGGGACGCTTTACGCTTGAACAAAGTTGGGAACTATTGAAAACTTACTTCAACGCTGGTGAGTTTTCTACGGAAACCATAATAAATTTACGGGAAAAATTTGCCTTCCAATCAGTTGAACAATCAGAGGAGCGAGTTTGTGAAACCGGTTCATTATTAGACAAAACAACCCGTTCCCGTTTTCGTCCAGTGCGCACACCCGAAAACATTGCGGCGGTTTCGCACAGTGTGCATGAACATCCATCAACACCAATTCGTCATCGTTCTCAGGAACTGAACATTTCTCGCACTTGTCTGATGAGAATTTTGGCTACAAACAAGAGTGCAAGAAATGCCTATCGCATCGGATGGGCTGAAGATCGTTTGGTCGAAGACGAACATTTTTACCGTAAAATTATATTTTCCGATGAAGCTCATTTCCACCGTGGAGGCTATTTCAATAAGCGAAATTGCCGCCCTCAGGGTCAATGGCGAGCCTTACAGAGCCATGTAAAATGGATTTTAGTTTCCACAAATTGAAGAGTGTTACATGGACGGAATTTGGTTCCAACCGGACGGGGCTGCGACACAGCCAACGATACAATCGATCTTTTGCGCACCGCTTTTGAACATCGAATAATAAAGCGAAATTCTGATCAAATTGGGCGCCTGAGAGCTGTGATTTGAAACCATTAGACTATTTTTTGTGTTGAATACTGTTTCACAACGTGATTCTTATATAAAGTTTGTATTATGGGTTTTATGATGCTTTCAATAATTGTGGAGTTATTATCATTTATCGAATTAACCATGGAAACACAAGTTCACATTTCCTTGACTGACACTACAACGTTTAAACAACATATTTCGGTTTTTCGATGGAAGCACGTGGTCACCTTCCCCTAATACCATAACGTCAATGATGTGACTGGGTCGAGTATTAGGTTATTGCTTGTTTGCTTTTGTTAAGTTTGGCGTTAATTGTCCCTTTCGTTTTTGGAAATGCTCTACGTATATGTTATTTAAAGTTCTAAAGTTTATATTAAGAATATTTGCTATCTATGGTACTTAGAGTATTTTCATTTCTCGATTTTCCGATGGAAAAGCATGTTCACAATTCACTACATAGCACAACCTCGTTTTTGCAACTAGATCGACTAGATCATAGTTTGTTAGCTATTTGTTTAATTTGGTTTAATTTTCTCACTATAGTTTATATGGAATGCTATCATTTTCTTATTTCAGATCTTATTATGAATTACTGCTATAGATGGTTAAGAAATTATTTTCACTTCTCCATTTTTAGATAGAGTCGCATGTTCGCATCACCCTAGTAACACACCACATACCACGTTTTTCCAACAAGATCAAGTAAGGTTGATGATAGTTTTTTTAGGTTTAGTTTAGTTTCGTTTACCGCTTTAGGTTATGTAACTCTTCTGAAAACAAACACGTCACAATTGGTTTTCCAAGTTGCCGAAACCGAGTAACGGTTTGATATTTTGTCCCCGTGGAATTGCATATTCATTCAATCACAGTGAAATTAACATTAAAATTGGGAAAATACAGTGATATTGAAAATTATACCCAAAAAGTTCCGCGAAAAATTAATTCCAAACAAATCGTGGGTTGAATCAACTTGTTCAATTGTTAAAATTTTTAAATTCTGCAAAATTAATGAAGGCTAAAACCACCTTA
The DNA here is from genome assembly GCA_963971475.1 of Chrysops caecutiens. Taxonomy (NCBI): domain Eukaryota; kingdom Metazoa; phylum Arthropoda; class Insecta; order Diptera; family Tabanidae; genus Chrysops; species Chrysops caecutiens. The sequence continues at coordinate 31,069,894 of OZ020568.1, read as the reverse complement.
AGTTGTTAAACTACTCCTGTGACTTTTCGCCAAAGTGCGTATGTGCCGTTCAATTATTGGTTACATCATAAACAAGAAATTGTGAATTAAATTGTGAATTTGTGCACTGTTTGAAATCGGAGTGCCTAATCGAAATAGCCGTACAATCAGTGGACTAACCAGTTACAGCTTCAGTTATTCTGTCCTGGGTTATACAACAGCATCTAGTCGCAGTTACCGCCCTCCTCTGTACGTTCATTTGGGATTGCCAGCTGATCATTCACGTACTATTCAGACTGCTGTGGGATTACCAGGCTTGCTTTCCTTTTTATCTACTCTTATAATTTCAATTTTCTCATTTGCTTAACGTACTATTATAAACTATTACACTCTAACTAATAATTTTACCAACATTAAGATTAAGATTATACTAACCTATTAAGATCTTTATTAAGATTTTACTAACCTATTTGCTCTTTACTTGTTCTCGTAATTTCTTTACTTATTCATTCTGGTTAGGTTTCAGTCCGTCGAATTAGGGACACATAAATATGAATCAGGACTGTGCTGCTAAGTCCTGGAAGGATAAGAACTCCGACAGGCTACTGTCCTGCCATGGTCTCTGTGGTGAATTATTCCACCCTAAATGTGTCGGGTAGACAGGAAGTGTCGCCGATAAAATTTAGTTTAAGGACACCGGGTTACACTGGTACTGCCTACGGTGTCGCAAATTCTCACTCTTTGCCTTATCCTCGCGTCTTATGGACATTGATTCCGATCTGCGCAAGCTTGGTGGTAAACTGGCTGAGTCGGCCTCAATTCATACGGCGCTACTGGAAAACTCCTTGAAAGAGCTCAACTCCCCACTGAGCGCACGATGCGAGCCCCCTCTTGCTTCATACAACCCCCCCCCCAGTGTTGTCACCCCCTTTCCACTCCTCTAGAACTACTCGTTGAACTAAACATGCAATCGCCCAGCCTTAAGCATCAAACATGATGGTATTCTCTCCTCTTCCCTCTCCCCCCTTACCTAATAATCCAATCGAATCATTTTCCCTTGATTCCATCCCGAATCCAAATAATCCATGCAATCCCATTGAAACTGGTACTCGGGGCAATAATCTGAGTGACTGCCAGACTATCGGTGGCAATCGCGGTCAGCATGGCAACCGCGGTGTCACTGCTAGTTCCCTTAACCTCACTGTTAGTTCCCTTAAACCAACTCTTCCGCCCTCTAACAGCGAGGCACTGGTGATGAATTTCTCCGAGAAGACTCCCTGCACCTTGTTGACTGTGCCAAAAGTCCGAACCATCTTTGTGACCGAATTAATACCACCTACAACAGTTGAGGATATTGTTGGTCACATTTGTGATATCATTGGCGTTGACATAATTGAAAATAACATCAAAGTCTTTAAGATCTCTGAGAGGAGGTGTTCATCCTTCAAGATTATTGTTCCTCTTGCACTATTTGGTCTACTCACTGATAAGTCTAATTGGCCAAAGGATGTGTTAGTGAAGGAGTTCCGCCCAAGGGCACGAACACAATCTGCCGTACAAATTCTCCCGGTTGGTATGGCTTTGGCGAATTGTTCCGAACATCCCCTTGACGCTCAGCAAGTACCCTCCTTACAAATAAAAAACCGCCAGTCCTCTCAATCTTTTACTAAAACGGGAGAGGAGTAAGGACAAAAACCTATACCTTTTACATCTCCTCACTATCCTTTCCTCACGACATCATATCTCTCACCGAAACTTGGCTCTGCTCTAGCATCAACGACCTCAAGGTCCTCGACCATTAGTTCACGATTTTCCGCAATGATCGCTCCCAAGGTGACCCTAGGCGACGTGGAGGTGGTGTCTTAATCGCTGTGCGTTCCTCACTTGACGCATCCCTTTTTCCAATCTCTCCTCCAGAAGCCGTTGAACTCCTTGCTATCAGAATTCGCCTCTCGACGGTGAATCTCATAGTCCTAACCTGCTACATCCCACCCCGAACCATCGAAACCAGTGGAGGGTGGAGATCACTTTCGAATTCTCGGAGATTTTAACCTCCCATCCCTTACTTGGTCTGCTGGTGAGGAGATGGACTGCTTTAAAGCAGATAATCCCTCCACGACAGCCGAGATATCGCTTGTTGACTGTATCGCCTCCAACAACTTATTCCAGATCAGCTCCCTCAAAAATCACAACCTTCGTCAATTAGACCTGGTCTTTTCAAATGACCCTCTGAAGGCACAAGTCTCCGCCAGTGAAGTTGCTCTCTGCAACGTGAACCCTCACCACCCTCCACTAAGCGTTAGCGTGTTTTTCCCTGCTGCCTCCCTCCGCCGATCCGACTCCCCCTCTCCGCGGGTCAACTTTCGACGTACAAACTATCTCAAACTTAACTCCCGCCTGATGGATGCTTGTCGTCTTCTAGACGTTGACACAGAAGCGAATAACATTAACAGCCTCATTTCTAAATTGTACAACATTCTTTTTGACTGCATCTCCACCTCTACACCCTTACTTACACCTCCCCCAATTGATTCCTCCCCTTGCTGGTACACGAAGGAACTCAAGACTCTGAGGTATAAACGTGACTCCAATTGGAACAAATTCCTACTCTCTGGCCGACCGGACGAATACAATAAGTTCTGTGACTCTTATAGTGAGTTTTCGTCTAAGGTTCACTTACTTTATAGTGAGTACCTTCCGTCGGTCAAATCCAAAGTTAGGTCTAACTCTCGTGAAATTTTTACCTTTGTAAATTCGAAAAGGAAGCGTAACAAGGATAACTATCCGCCAACTCTTTTGCACCTTGGAGAGGAGTTTGACCACCCTGTTTATATTGTTAACCCGTTTGCCAATTTCTTCTCTTCCACTCTCCAAGACGACCCCTTTTGTCCCGACGAAGAGTATTTCTCTTCACTTACCCCATCCTCACCTCCTTCTGAACTGAACTTTTCTGATCTCGTCCTGAGTGAAGATGAAGTTCTCGCGCATCTTCTTAATCTCAAGGATGACTTCTCCTCTGGACCGGACGGCATACCTCCTATTCTACTTAAACTTTGCGCGAACAACTTAGCCGGTCCATTATGCGAACTCTTCAACGCCTCCCTCAATTCAAGTACATTCCCCGATGCGTGGAAGTTTGGATTCCTTATCCCGGTCTATAAAAAGGGCTCCAAATCCTTAATTTCCAATTATAGACCAATAGCGAAACTCTCAGCAATCCCCAAGATCCTTGAAATTTACGTCGTAATTCACGTCGCTAACTATCAATGCCCTTGAACGCGGGGAGGTTGTTGATGCAATCTTTACCGATATGAGCAAGGCATTCGATAGCATCCCTCACAGCCTCATTATCCTTAAACTCAAGCTTGCAGGTTGTCCAACACCCCTCGTCTGCTGGATTGACTCCTCCTAAACCTCCTCCGAAACCGCTCCTACCGTGTCCAGTTCCGTTCCCAACTCTCTGATGCCTTTACTGCAAACTCTGGTGTTCCTCAAGGCAGTCACATCGGTCCTCTCCTTTTCATCCTCACAACTAATGTTGCCTCCAATGTAGTACACGACTCTACTATTCTGAGCTATGCTGACGATACAAAAATCTTAAAAGATATACGCTACCCTTCCGACGCCCATCTGTTACAAAATGATTTAAATCGCTTCGCCGAATGGTGCCACAAAAGCAACCTTCTGCTTAACACCTCCAAGTGCGAGCATGTATGCTTCTGTAGGAAGCGCCACCTTGTGCCGCACTCCTTAAATATCAATGACTCAGTCATATGCTCTGTGGGACAAGTCAAGGGCCTCGGGGTCCTCCTAGACTCTAAGCTCTCCTTCACCGACCACATCGACCTTGTGGTTCGCAAAGCCAATGGTATGGTCGTGTTTGTACTTAGGTGGTCCAGGGAGTTTGCGGATCCGTACATAAGCAAGTCTCTGTTTTCCTCCCTTAAACGACCAATCCTTGACTACGCTTCACAAGTTTGGTCCCCCCACCATAAAATGCACTCGGGAAGGATTGAAGCGGTACAGAAACGTTTCATGGGGGGCAACCTTAGACACCTTCCATGGTCTGATTCATCCCACCTCCACTCGTACGTAGACCGACTGAGACTTATTGGGCTGCAAATGCTCTCCTGTCGCCGGGCGATTGCTACCGTATCCTTTGTACATTCCGTCGCTTGTTGTTATGAACCAGGTCGCAACGCGTCATGGCAGGTACAACCTCAGACACGTCGACAAATTCGAAATTAGCTTCCACCACACCGACTTTGGCAGGATGGAGCCGGTTAAGCGTATGCTGCGTGCTTATAATCGTGTTGCTCCATACTTGCAATCTGCACAGGAAGTTAGCAGCTTACGTACCCTTTTACGTAACTGGGTGGAGAAAGTTCCCCCTGTGTAGTTGGCTGGGTGCACCGTCATTCGACAAAAATTCTCTTCTAGTTATTAACTCTGTTTACTTTTAAGCTAGTAAGAATAGTTGAAATGAAAATAATGTTAATGCCTTATCATGTTTACTATTTTTGCTTTTTGTCTTGATCTGGAGTATTAGTCATTTTTCAATATGTTTAGTGTAGTGTGAACGCACGATGCGTATACACGTATTAACATAAAATAAGCAACGTTGACTCTGCCACGAGTTCAACGTACCAACTTACAATTCGATGAATTAAGTCATCAGCGAATTATGAATTGGTAAGTATGAAAGTAGAGATAGTGACATTATTTTTACGTAATTTGTAAGCACATTTAATATTTAATTAATTATTTATTTTTGTAACTTAAGTAATGTACTCACCCAGTAATCGATGACTAACATAATTATATGTCATGACACTTACCTAGGTTAAGCAATTAGCGTTAAGCAAAATAAATTTTAAGTAAGCATAATTTATTATTATAAATAGGCTAAGATTTTAATTGTGAATCAGAAAGAAAATAGACGGCTAGAGAGCAAGAACTACTTGCACCTGGCACTATTACCTAAAAGGACTTTCTCTTTGCAGAAATTGCGGCTCACGCTTCGGCGAAAGCCATTATTTCGTGCCGTCCAAATTGGCGCACGACTTTAGGTATATTTTCAGTTTTAATAACTAATAGATAAACATTACATTAGTTAAGCTTTTTACGCATAATATGTACAAAAAATTTAATTTCTCGTCTAACACAACTTGTATCGAAGTTTATATATATAACGCCTAATATAAAATATGTATATAGAAATAGGTGTAGCTAAGAAATAGAAATAGATCTAAGAACTTTTCTCTACCTTTACTTGTATCCGTACTTGTATTATTATCTTTACTTGTATTTTGTATCTTTACTTGTATTAAGTATCTAACAAATAAGCAAATTCACTCCGTATTTCTATTTAAAGATTTTATTATGGATTTAACCTACGATGGTTCTGGATTCACTTTCGCTTATAGATCTTCAAACAGAATCATACGTTCAATTTTCACTAAATTACAGCCACGATTTACCGCTGGATCAAACAATAGATCACCGTCAGCCTGCTTTTAGAATTGTAGTCGGCACAGCCGCTCTCTATGACAGCTCAGACAACACCCCAACATCATTGCCTTATTTATTTCATGCTCATTTATGGATCTACTAGCGTAAGCTATGAGGTTGTCACTACCAGTTTCCCCTTGCGATAAAGTCGCCCCTAGAGCAAAATTTGATGCACCAGTAGTTAGAATGAAGGGTGTGGAGAAATCTGGATAGCTCAATTTAAGCGGTGACATGAGTTTTTGCTTAAGCACACAGAAGGCTGTTTCACATTCTTGATCCCAACTGAAAATTTGTTTCTTTTTCAATAAGTTATTCAAGAGTCTTTAATTTAATTTTAATTTTTAATTTATTCGCAAGAAAATACAGTTTAAGGGAATCACATTCTCCGTAAAAATTTCTTGTCAATCATTGAGGATAAGTTCTTGGCAAATTAATTGAAATCCAAAATTTCTGACATCTATATCAGAAATCCTTTTGACCAACCAATCATCGGAAACCCACGCTAAATTCCATTATGCAGGAATACTAGGCCTTAACCAGGTTTGCGAAAAATAGAATCTGACAAAGCTTTATTTTTCTTCTTACTGGGGGCGATTGATTTGTATCATCTGCCAGGTCGGCTTAATCCAAAATACACCACCCACGAAAGGAGATATTCTTGGCTGATTTACTGGAATTGGAAGCTGAAACATGACGTCTTCCCGAGACTGTTATAGCAGAGCACCAGCAAAACTTTCACGTTATTCGAAAAATTATTCAGCAAAATTTTGAATGAACTTTCTATAGTAATAACAAAAAGCCACATATCTCCTGACCTCATCTGCGTCCTTCGGCACAGAATAATCCTGTATTACATTGCATTTACTAGGTTCTGTACATTGGTCCTAGGTATAATACCTCTGATTTTAGGAAAACGCACTTGGCAGGATTATGTTTCAAACTACAGCCCTTAAGTCTATCCAAAACTTTTTTCAATTTGTCATTGTGGTCTTTTGAGCTTGATCCGAAAACTATTATGTCATCTTCATAAAGAAAACCTGAATTCTGCAAACCACTTAAGGCTTATGATAACCAAATCGGCGACAATCCTCTTGATTCTTACAAAGTAGCCCTTCTCCTGAAGCTTCCCTTGGTGCGTTTGTACCTCTTCAGGGACAGTTGCTCCTTGGTCCGCTTCCTCTTCTTCTTCTCAGAGGCCTTGGCATCGGTAGTCGCACCCAGCAATCTCTTTTCGGCCTCAGAGTCAATGGTTCCTGTACTGTTGACGGACATGCCGTCGTTAGATTGGGACTTTAACTCCAGGCCTGTAGGGAGACTGAACGACCCATCTGTGCCTTGTTGCCTCCTACTTGTAACATCCACCGCAACGCTGGCCAAGTGTACCACTGTCATTGCTGTCAGAGGCTTGAGTGTGCTACTTACCCCCCCCCCCCCTCATCACAGAATCCGAATGGGACACGGCCACCGCCACCGCCGAAGAGGTCGCCGCACCAGCTGGGGTAATATGTGTGTTGCTCAAACCCTCCATATTTATAAAGGGTGTCCTCCCATAGTCCGCGGCCGTGTATTGAGCCACCCGAATGCAAGATGTACTCTTCTGCCTATCCCTCGACGATCCAGGGGAAATTTCCTCTGGACTTTCACTATCCGCAAACTGTGGACGCGCCCGGTGTCTAGGGAGGTATCTAAGACCTCAAAGAGGCTTAGAACAGCCGTTATTTATATCCCGGGAAAGTCGATTGTCAATTCAATAACCTAGGAATACTAGTTCAAATACGGATAACCCTAATAAACACTTTACGGTTCACTATAAACCGAGTATACACCACGCCCGTACCAACTCATCATTAGAGATGTAGGAAACGAGTAGTATTCGTTAGCGAGCACCGAATACTCACTATGATTCCGAGTATCCAATGAGTACTAGCGAATACTACTCGTTACGGACTACTCACTCTTTGACAAGAAAGAGAGCTATCAGTGTGTGTTGATAGCAAATCGCTCTCTCAAACACGTCTAGAAATGATTAGAAATGAATGTAAATTCATGAACGAGGATTTCGTGTGCGACAGAATGTGTGAATGTGAATTTGAGAATTCGAGAAGTACATTGCCTGTGTGAGAGAATTATTCGGTTTCAGGAACGGGTCGAAATGAAACAAGTACTCGCGAATACTTTTATATGGGAATTTCCATATGAAGATTCGACTGCTCAAGTAACGAATATTGATCCCGATACTCATTGGGTGGTATTCGTTTCATTTTTTCCAGTACTTTTGTATGGAAATTTTCATAAAAAGATTCGACTGCTCTGGTAACGAATAGTGATCCGGATACTCATTGGGTAGTATTCGTTGCTTCGGGTATTTTCGGATTTTTGCATGGAAGTTATATAAAAAACAAGCGGGAATTTGTAAATCAGGAATTTTGTAATGAAATTATGACAATGAATTTATATTTCTCTTGTTCGTAAGATACAAAATTTGTTTAAATTGAAATTTATGTAGAAATGAAAAGGTTTCATATTGGAAAATGAAATTCATAATGGAAAATTAGTGTTTTTTTGTGTTTGCTCGCTTTGTATAGGCCAAGAAATTAGTAACGATGATGCGGATACAACGAATACTCGGTCATCAAGTAACGAATACATTCGATTACTCATTTTTGAGTAGTTCTTACACCTCTACGCATCACCTTCTTCATATACGACCTGGATGAAGAATACTATATGAACAGGAGAATCTCTCAACTAAGTTTCGGAATAATAAAGATATAGCTATATAAAAAATATAGTAAGTAAAATAACTTACTATATTACTACTTAACTCATCCCTCTAGAACGAAAAGACTTACAGAATTAGTAAGAGAGACAAATGGGAAAACCGAAGTTTGCACTTTTCGTATAATGGAGGAAGCTAAAAACATGGTTGTATCAGGAGAATGCGTGACTGTACTCGCTACAAGGAACCACATCCCTAGTTGCTCAATGTGATACCACGGAGTACACGGAATTACTATAAAGCATCAGAAGAGTCATGCTGGAATCAAAATACGTTATGAGCTGGGTATACACTACCCTAAACGACTGAAATAGTGCACAGTATGAAAATACACCAACCAGTAGAAGATCCAGTACGACAAATCGATTTTTCTCGCTACCAACCGCTTAAACGGGAAAGTACCGAAAAGACCGGGATAGAAACACTATACTCAGTTACTTTTAACAATAACTTACCGATTGAAAACAAAGCCGTGGACCAATTAGAACAGGAGATAGTGGAAAAATCACATGAAAAGTGTATATCTATACAAAGATCAGGCCACAGATTTATGGAGGAAAGCAGATAGGCCAACTCCGAGGCAGTTATAAAAATCGAAGAGAACCCAGCGTGAATATAATACCGATACCTATAACAATACCTTGGAGGGATCAAAGCGTACAAACATAGAAAATAAACACTAAAGCAGGCATTACACGAAGCAAATATTTGGAGCAAATATATTTGCTATGTCATTTCACTATAGCAAATATTTGCTCCAAAACCTGTTTGCTAAACGGGTAGCAAAGTCTGTCCCATTACATTATAGCAAATAATTTCAGAAAAATATTATTTGCTGCGAGTACTTCATATGTCAGGCCATAGCTAAGTTTTTTGTGCAGCAAATATGCTAGCAAATAATTAAAGCAAATATTTGATCATTACATGGACGCGCGAATATTTGCCTTAATTTTGAGCAAATATTTGCTTCGTGTAATGCCTGCTTAAGGAAACCCCGACAAGCAGTGATGCAGCAAACTAACTAAGATTGAAGATAAGAGCAAATAGAGTAAGTAGAGCATAAGATAAATTAAGACACCGTACATCTAAGAAGAAAAGCTAATAAAAGCAAAACAATTACTAATATCGCAATATCACATTAGCAGTGAACCAATACCAGAGAGAATAAAAAGAAGAGACAGTCTCGGACTCGATGAAAAAGCCGAATGGATAGAAAAACTCGGGACTTTTAGCTATAAAGGAGATGCAGAAAGTGAAACGGACCTTGCACCGGACCCTCATGTTTAGGGAATGCAATCTCGTAGGAAGTTCTCAATCCCAGTATTTGCGGGACTGGTCATTTTCGATCCCGCAGGAGCCAGGTATTTGCTGGATCCCGCGTGATTAATAAGATTTTGCAAATAATTTATAACTTCTGACGGCACTTAAATGAAACAAATCTAATTTTTATAATCAAAATTTTTCATAATTTACTTACTTATTTGAAATTGAAAGAAAAAGGTAGAAAACGAAACATGATTTTGGAAATAGCTTCTCAAAAACGTTAAAGTGTTAATTGTTTCATCCGCTTAACAGCTCCTGACCTTACAAACTATATGACCAGCAGCAGAAAACGCTTGTTCTGCTTCCACGCTTATAGGAACAATCGTCATTAAGGTATTATAAACAAACTGAAGATATGTCGCTTTCAGTCCACCTGATTCAAAATAACTAATTCTTTTCCTAAGATATATCAAAATATCAAGATTGTTATGGCCAGATGTAGGGTGGGGTATTCCATTGGAATTCAAATTGGTCAAAATCAGCTCGAGTTAATCTTGAAATGACAATATTGCTGCAGGTGCTAGTGAATTTGACTCCAGATTGGCGAGAGGTAAGTCGTCTTCAGAGTCATCAACAGAAGGAGCGATATGTGTTACTTCTTTTTTCTTGAACTGTAATTTATCTACGATAGTTTTAATCACCTGCTGTATGACCCTTTTCGAAGGTAAATGAAATGTCTTGTCATGCATAAGTTCAGCCCTGTCTTCTTCGTACTTAAACGAATCATGCAAGTTTATTATCACCGCAGTCAAGTTAGTTCGCCGGTCTGCATTTCGGTTCCTCAACGAGGTAACAATTTTATGTCTAATGGTTTGTCAAGGCCTTCTAATTTACGAACAACAAACTTCAAAGCAGTTTCGGCAATCATCAAATTAGAATCTCGCCTGCACAAGACCTGGACAGCGAGTTTTACATGTATTAATATTTGCTCTAGATCGATAAGCACATCATATTCTATTAAATACATATGCCACAGTCCGCTTCAATTTTCTCAAGGAGCTGTATCTACTTAAGATGTCCATATTCCTGACCTCTAATTTGAGACAAATTTGATCCTTTTGCTTTATTCGGTATTCGGGTATTTCCTTCAACTGTTGGGGGTTCTTGGGCCAAACTGATTCATTACGACGCAGCCATTCCGGTCCCTGTGTCCATATATCATATGTGATGAAGTCTTGTGGCTTTTGACCACGGGATATTAAATCAGCTGGGTTGTCTCCCGTGGGCACGTTACGCCAATGACAGGATTGCGTGCGATCTTGTTTTTCCCCTACCCTATTTGAAACAAACGTCTTTAGAAGATGCGCTTCTGTGTGTATCCAATGCCACGTGATTGTAGAGTCTGACCATAGATACACGGAATGGAACTCCATTTGTATGGATTCCCTTACAGCAGGGTATAGACGCGAAAGTAAAAGTGCTGCGCTCAATTCTAGTCGCGGTCATGTTAATGGATTCACCTGTGCCACGCGAGATTTTGAGCATATCAAGCTTATATTGACGTTTCCCATCGTATCAATTGATCGAGCATAGAAACACGCTCCATATGCCTTTTCGGAGGCATCACAGAACCCATGCAATTGAACCTTGACAAAGTTTTTTATTAAAATTGCACGGTTGAAGAAGGTTTGCTCCACTTGTGGCAATTGATCTGGAAACTCCACCCAATCGGTATGAATATTGAACGGAACGGATTCATCCCATGTAATGCCAGCCTTCCACAATGACTGGATTATTATTTTTGCGTATACGATCACAGGACCCAATAGTCCCAAAGGGTCAAATAATTTTGCAATATGCGATAATATAGAACGCTTAGTAATGCCTTCCGTATTGGACATAGGTTTCACTGAATAATATATATAATCTTTGCGAGAATTCCAATGAATTCCTGATGTTTTAATGGAAGCATCTGCACTTAGTGACATGTGCATATTTTGCTGATTTTGTTGAAATTCCTCTACTATGGCAGGCTCATTTGAAGCGCAGCGTAAATCCACCCCTTTTTAAAAGCCTTATCAAGCCATTTCGCAGATTCATAGCCTCGTCCCGGTTGCCTGCTCCAGTCAACAAATCATCCACGTAGAAATCCCGTCTTAATATTTTGGAAGCAAGTGGAAAATCTTCGCTCTCCTCCGACGCTAATTGTAGTAATGTACGCGTGGCTATAAAGGATGCTGAGGACGTACCGTACGTTACCGTTTTGAGGCGGAACTCTTGCATCGGCAAATTTGGATTGCGACGAAAAAGAATTTTTTGATATTTTGTATCATCGGGATGCACCAGGATTTGCCGATACATTTTCTCAATATCAGCAGCCAAAGCAATATAGTGGGAACGAAATCGCGTCAATATTTGAAAGAGATCATCCTGCAGCTTAGAGCCAACCATCAATGCATCATTTAGCGAAATGCCCGTGGTGGTTTTGGCTGATGCATCAAATACAACGCGAAGTTTTGTTGTGACACTATCCGCTTTTATTACGGCATGATGTGGTAAATAGAAACCTTTATCGCTGTCGAGGTCCTGACTGCTGGACATATGTCCTAATTGCTCATATTCGTCCAAAAATTTAGTGTACTCCACCTATAGATTTTGATCCCTGGAAAATTTATATTCTAGCGACTTAAGTCGTTTCAGTGCAATATTCTGCGAATCACCGAGTTTACCTATTTTTTCATTAAAGGGTACCCGTACTCTATATCGCCCCCGGGGAGTGCGTTTCGTATTTTTGACAAAATGATCTTCGCAAGCCTTTTGCTCTGGCGAAGGAATCTTGGCAGAGGGTATTTCCTCTAGCTCCCAAAAGTTGGTCAGTGTTTTATCTAAAGGGTCTGTATCTATCGCGAGGTGACATTGAGCTTCACCATTTGCAGTGGCTTGATGGTATTCGCCAGCTAGAATCCAACCAAGCTGGGTCTTTTGAAGAACAATGCCAGGTTGCTGTTTGAGAATGATTTGGCCTACGCTCAAAAGCTTAAAGAATATTTTAACACCTATAAGAAGATCTATTTTCGCTGGTCTATCAAAGTGAGGATCAACTAATTCTAAATTCTTAGGGAGCTTAAACCCATTTCGATCAATGCCCTTGGATGGAGTTACCCTTGATATGCGAGGAATAATTAAAAAATCTAATTTTTTCCTATACTCACTCGTTCGTGATTTTAACGTTGCCGTAACTGAAAGCTTGACGTCGACCAATATACTGGCAACGCCGCTTACTGAATAGTGAACCGGATGCCTTGCTAATTTGAAAAAGGATGCAACTTCTTCGGTCATGAAATGTGGCTGGGAGCCAGGGTCCCAAAGAGCGCGACAAGTTTTGATCTTTCCCTGATTATTTACGACATCCACCAATGCTGTAGCTAAAATCGCTTCGGAAGAAGAGCAAACATTAAGAGCAAGGCCGGCAGAATTATTTTCGTCTGAGGATGCGGCGACTGTATCCTGATCCCCTTTATTGGTTGGGAAGTGAAGAAGTGAATGGTGTTTGCCCGAACAAGTACTGCAGCCAGTCGAACGGCATTGGGCTACCTTATGCCCTTCCTTAAAACAATTGATACAGCTTTTTTGACCTTTAATTAGCTCGTATCGTTTTGATGGGATCAACGAGAGGAACCGTGCACAATTTTTTACGTCGTGGCCCTTATTGCACGCCAAACAACCACGTTTTGTTGCCACAGGGGCCAAGCTATGTTGTGAAGGATACTTATTTCTCAAGTTATGTTTTTTGGCTATAGTAACCTTTGCTGAGTCCTGCGAAGTCTTCGCGTCCTCCAGTTCGGCACGGCGCTGTAGAAAAGTGCAGACATTTTGAATTGTAGGTCGAAACAACTCGCTCGAAAACTCCTGCCATTTTTCCCTCAAGAAATTATTGAATTTGTCCAGAATTATTGCTAGTAGGATCGTATCCCATTGCTGGACGGGTTCGCCTAATGTTTCAAAGGAGCGAAGGTTGGTTTGTATCTGATCAAGCATTAACTTGGGAGATACCTCTCTAGACAAAATTGGTAGTTTTACCTAGACATTGGCATAATTTTGACGAATAAGTTTAACGTTGTTGTAACGTTCTTTCAACATCGACCAAGCAACTTCATAGTTACTTTCAGATGAGCGTATGGAGGCGATCGGAATTTCAGCCTCTCCTTTTAAACAACCATTGAGGTAAAACAATTTTTGAATTGGCGGTATTCGGTCATTGTCGTGAACAAGTGATTTAAATAAATCGTGAAATCCTAGTCAAGGGTCGAAAGTTCCATTAAATTCAGGAAGGCTGATTTTGGGTAAGTTACAGGGGATTTGTGGCTGACCATTATGCGAACAAGCGGCTGTTTCAGTCTTATGCGAACAAGGAGGTGTTTCAATATTATGCCAACTAGCGCTTGTTCCGGGCATTTGTTTATTCAGCAACTCAGTTGCTATCGCATAAGCAGCGTAGTACCTTTCATCGAACTCATCTCTGCACGCTTCTCCATTCTCCTCTTCTTCAAATGCCTCTATTTGCACCTGAGCGTTTTCGAATGTCTCTCTAAATCTGTCGATATCTTTGTAACGTTTTTGGAGAAGCGCAAGGTATATTTTTTGAGGAAATTCTCATATACAGTAAGTGCGCGTTTTGCACTGGCGCGCTGAATTTTTAGAAGTGCGATGCTTGCTTCACTGCTAGCCATTTTATTTAAACCTTTAATATTTCTTTTTCGAAGGAGAACAAGAATGTTAACGAACTACTATAGAAAAAAGCTGGGGTGTGGCTGTGTCATGGACACGGCCGCGTGTTATACGTGAATACGTTTATGTAACGGGTAATATTTCTTGAATAAAATATTTTTATTTATGTATTTAGGACAAAAGCAAGGAAACAAATCATTATTTTGTTACAATATAACTTTATTAATTATAGCTATGTGATACGAAAAGGACGACACAAATGGCATACAAGATACATCCAGATTTCTGGTAAACGTTAAATCAATACAGGTATTACCTAACGTTGTTGGAGAAGTTTCAATATAAAACAAATTGAACTCGCTGAGCATGAAGTCAGGCAATGAACAGATTTGTGAGACATCAACATTAAAGTCTCCAACTATCATAACTGGTGTAGTAAGATCAGGCTCGTAATAGGGTATAAATTTAGCGATGTTTTTGGAATATTTTAACAACGATCGTATCATTAAGAGTTTAATATCTGCTAACGCTGTGCACACACACACCCGAGTATGAATTTGAAGATGCCATTGGCCTTTATGTTTACTAGACAGACATCACCTGCTTTTGGGTCTTTAATTTCCAAATAAATTTCCGAAATGTCAATTCTATTACAATCAGTGAAGCTATTGATGTTGCGATATATAGCGACTCCACCGGCTTTGACTTGATGATGATGATACCGCTACGGATAAAGTAGTAGCAATTTGTTTGTTCTTAACAGTTTTACAGTATGAACTCAAATCAAAGCCAGGCACCCAAAAATTGGGATTTTTCACCAAATTTTGCCGATTTGGAATTTCAAAATCGAATTGAATCAACCAGGCTGGCAGAATCGCCAGCAACACAATAATTTCGCCACGGCATAAAATTGTGCAAAAAACATCGACCATACGGTGACACCCTACAAAGGGAGCGTGTGTGACGCTCGCATGTGTTTGTTTCGATGAGAAACAAAGGCATGCGGGCGCCACTCACACTCTCTCGGTGGGGTGACACCAATCGTTGACGTTCAGTTGTACAATCACATGTACTGGCGAAATTTTTGTGTTGCTGGCGATTCTGCCAGCCTGGCTGTTTGAATTCGATTTTGAAATTCAAAATCGGCAAAATTTAGTACAAAATAACCCCATTTTTCGGCGCTTCCCCCTCCGCCGCGCGCGATGCGCCACTGATCTCGCTTATCCTAGTGATTTTTTTGATCTTTTATCTATCCAGTGGTATAATTTGATTTCGGATGTAGTGCAGAGATTCGAAGCTACAACGCCATACTGTATCCCCCGATTTTATCATTAGTTTTTTTGGATTGCCCCCGTGTGGTAGCAAATTTAAAGACGTATTCACGTCAAAACACTAATTAGCCTCAACAATTATGAAGAAAACCAGTCCTAATTGCAACCAAAATGCTGGAGCACGATTTTCAATAGGCAACTAGGCCCTTATTTTAACGTTAGTTTATGATTGATAGATGCTACACTCTTGTAAGGGAATAATAAAGGTGCGAAATGCTTTGGTGGCCAACAAATTAGCTTTCTTACCTTATTGATCCTTTGAAGATGATTACTCCAATGTTTCGTTGGTGTAAGCTAAAGATGTTAAGGATGTCTCTTTCCTTCAAATAATCACTAATCAGAGTTCATGTACTACCTTTATTATGTTTAGTCTCATTTATTTCCACTATTTTGTTTTCAATGGAATTGCCCTTACTCGCGTTAGTGTCTTGATTCAAATATCACAATTCCTTGTCACTTTGTTTTTTTTTTTTTTGTTTTTTAATATAGTTAAAACCTGACACCTGTTTTTATTTTAATGACATCACTTAAGGAATTTTTAACTTTTCTTTTCTCTTGTAAGAAAATGCACCTTTCAAGCTCTATTTCTTGTTGTTCTGTTCAACTGCGGGCACTTCTTAAATTACTGCTTTTGTACGACACTATTTATGCTTATTATTAAATGCGTTTTATGAAATGCAATGAAATTAAAACTCAAGTCAAAAATTCACTCGTTTCGTTTATTTCAAATCGGAATATTGTTGTTCCAATCAAAGATTGTCTAACTTCCACGTTAATCGGGAACTTATTTTCCTGTGCCAATCATGAATACAATTCAAATGTTTTATGGCTAAACTTTCACTTATTCGGTGGCGTATACAAAAACTTCCATTAATTTGAAAATTTAATTATTATCCGGTATCACAAAATGCTCAATGAATCCGGCTCGAAGGACCATGTTAAAACTACCAAGAAGAGTTTTCCTTGGACTTGTCACCTTAAGTAAAACGATTTAGTAGATTATATTATTATTGTCGTTTATTATATTAGCAAACAAGTAATGTCTTTATACAAAGCTCTGAACTCTACTGTCTAATTTCCGACAAATCCTTCCTTTTTAAGGATTTGTCCGGGGGTGGGAGTATTTCGTCCGCACACAGATGGCGACGAAATTCCCATGAATTTCCGCCTTGGCCATCACATGTCTGGCCATCACATGTGCGAACGTTACAAAAAGTTGGCTTTGGAACCTGTAAATATTGAGACATTTCTAACAATATTCAAGGGTTCCTAGATCACCGAACAATTGAAGAGGTATGTACTACAGGAAATAATACATTATATATTATTATTTATATTCATATATTTATACATTGATAGATATATTATTTTATTGATGTTACTATTGTTCATTTTTCTATAACACTTGATTAAAAATGATTGATTTAAAATATAAAAATTTGGGAAAATGAGTCTATGCGAAACAATTCATAGATTTTTATGAAAAAAAGCTAAACTTTGAAATGACTTGACCCCTATTTCTTTAATTAACATTTGCTAATTAATAATAACTTTTTGTTATCATGGGATTTTATGTTTTTTATACTATTAACAACTGTAAATTTTTATTGATGATAATAACGAGTATACAACTTAAAGTCATAAGACAATTTTAAATAATCATTCAATTGATTCATCATTAGTACGAAATTTTATCAATTTATAAGAAAATTATCGAAAATCTGAATTTTGTTATATTTCGTAACTTTTGTAGAAATACTTTTCACAATTGAGAAAGGTGTATGGAAAAAAGTTAGGAAATAACTAAATAATGGGGGTTGGTCAAATATATGAAACCTCCGGGACGCTTATTTTATCCGCTAATAGCAAAAAACTGCTAAAAATTCAAAAATTTTAATTTACCAAAACTTTTGTCTGCACACCTTAAAAAACTCATTTAGAGAAAATTTGCTTTAAAAGAAAAGATAGAAAAAAAATAATGGGGTTCGGTCATAGATATGAACCCTCTAGGACAGTGAGTTTAGCCGCTAGGAGCAAATAATTGTAATAAATTAAAAAACTTAAATTTGACATATTTCTCAACTTTTGTAAGCTCACCTTAAGAAAATCGATTGAGGGAAATGTGATTCATCAAAAAAAGTTAGAAAATGTAGAAATAATGGTGGTCGATTATACATATGAACCCCCTAGGATCGTTAGTTTAGCCGCTACGAGCAAAATCTGAATTTTATTATATTTCCCAACTTTGGTCTCCACACCTTTAAGAACTCAATTTACAGAAAAATTGTGAAGAAAAAAAACTTTGCAAATAGAAAAATAAGGGGGTCTGTTATACATATGAACCTCACACGAAGCCTGGTTTAGACGCTACGGGCAAAAAAACGCTGAAAATTCAATTTTTTCTCGGAAAAATTAATAAATTTTCCCGGAAACTATAATGTCCTGTAATCTGTAATTCATAAATAAATCCACCTGCTACGGGTTGAATGAACTAAAAGTCCTTTAACCTGAGCAGAGGGATTGTTGTTGTTGTTGGGAAACAAAATTCCATTCGAATTTTTGAAAAATTCGCTACTGAGTTTATGTACCAACACACTGCCAACAATCCTTTTGGTAGTGTGTGTAGCTACGTACATATATAACCGCTTTTGAATTTATTTCATAGAACATTGCGATCTATGAAATACATTCAAAACCGGTTTTCACCCTAAGAAAAAATTAAACTTTGAAACTTCAAATTTTCACATTCCCAACAACGAGTTGCCAAACGCTCCTGAAAAGACTATCCAGATGTCGCGATCCCATACATGACTGTGTACCCAATTTTTTCTGACGCAATGATGAAATGACGGATAAAAATGACGCTGCAGGGTATGTGTTTTTGGTGACTGCAACGCTCATTCGTTCTCTAAAGACATTTTTTAATTTTTAGGGAGTAAAAACCGGTTTTGAGAGAAATGGGGCATAAGTGTACCTACGTACACCACCAAACGGACTGTTGGCTGTGTAGTGGTACATAATTTCGATTTTCGAGAATTCGAATCGAATTATGTTTCATTCCAGCAACAACAACAATTTCTTTGCTTTGGTAGAAGCACTATTTAGGTTTATTGAACCCGTAGCAGGTGATTTTTAATTCAAAATTACATATCAATTTTTTGAATTTTATGTTAAAAACCGTTATTATTTCCCGGAATCAAAAATTAAACAACTTTCTTCCGGTTTTTAGGGGTTTTTTCCGGTAAAAGTTTGATTTTTTAACGGTTTTCCGCTCATAGCGGCTAAACTAATCGTCCTAGAGGGTTCATATGTATGACCGACCCCCATTATTTTTCTATTTTCTACCTTTTATTCATAAATTATGTTTCTCTAAACTGAGGTTTTCAATGTGCGCAGATAAAAGTTGAGAAATATAATACGATTCAAATTTTGAATTTTTAGCAGTTTTTTGCTCATAATGGCTAAACTAAGCTTCTTATAGGGCTACTGAGTACCACCGGCCCCCACTATTTTGATATTCCCTAAATTTCTTCCATACATCTCTTTCCTCTACCGTGAGTTTTAAAAGGTGTGTTCCTACAAAATTCAAATTTTGAATTTTTAACGGTTTTTTGCTCGTAGCGGTTAAACGAAGCATCCTTGGAGGTCCATATGTATGACCGAACCCCCTTATTTTTCAATTCTATAACCTTTTTTAAAACATCATTTTGCTCTAAATTAAGTTTTTGAAAATATGCAAACAAAAGTTTGGAAATATGATAAAGTTTAGATTTTGAATTTCTAACAGTTTTTTGGTTGCAGTGGCTAAACTAAGCTTCCTAGAGGTCTTATATGTATAGTCTCCCACTATTTTGACATATCCTAACTTTCTTTCATACATCATATTCCTCTATCGTGAGTTGTTAGAGGTGTCTCCACACAAAATTCAAATTTTGAATCTTCTACTGTTTTTTCTCGTAGCGGCTAAACTAAGCTTCCTATGGGGTTACTAGGTACGGCTGAACTCCATTATTTTGTCATTTCCTATCTTTTTGCATGTATCAAAATTCTCTAAATCACGTTAAAAACGTTATTGACGTTAAAAAGTTTTTTCGCTGGTTAAGTACACTGACAGCCAGTCAAACTTTCTAGCGCTACAATACACCGTCAGATTTCAATCGCCAATAGCTACGAGCCTAATGATGCGATAACAACTATTAAGGTCACAATGGATAGAGAATATTTGTACGTGTTTATCGTGCAGCATTCGTTTTGCGCGTGTCGTCATCGAGCTAGTTCACTTACGCATGAATGTTGTTAATAAGCGATGCGTAAAATTATAAATTAGTGTAGCGTGAGAACGCGATCATGTAGGACGCTCATTCGGGAGTCGTTGTTGGGAGTTGGAGAGGAACTACTAGGACCTAAAGTGAAACAATAAAAATAATCGCCGAAGTATAAGTGAAAATCGATATAAAATTGAAAGTTGTAAAAAAAATTAAAGATATCGTCTCATATGAGTCGCAAATATGGGCCGAATTGAAGAAAACCCAAATCACCGAGAGCTTGCTTCAAAACGAATTCAAAAAACCTAAAGTTTCCATTGGCGAGTAAATGTCAGACCTACGGCAGCATTAAGGAAAAAATGAAAAACGGCGCGAAAAAATAAACTTGTGATTTATCTCTCCTATCATCGTACTATTCTATATGACCATTGTATAAGAGACATTGACTTAAGAACATACTAGTTAGAAACACTTATTATAATTTTATCCCGAAGTTTTCACGGAAAATCTACGGCGCGGACCTCGACTGGGCCTTTCGTTTTTTTTCTATACTCGGATAAGTTCCCAAGTATGTAATCATTCCCCCCTTTAGGTCAAAATTCTCCTGAATTTTTTCCGGTTTGGTTTCTTTATCCATGATTGTAATTTTAACTTTAGCGTGTTTTTGCCAAAATTTAAGTAAAATTCCGACAATTATGGCGATTATCATGATTGTTGAGCCCGCAATATATTGTACATTTTTATGGTATTTTATATTTTTTATGTGTCTCAGATTTGTATTACTTTTTAACAATATTTCCTTAAAGTCTACAGGTTTTGTAAAGTTATAGCTCACACCTTCGTTATAATGGAATCTTTCGATAAATTGCAAATTTTTATTTTCATAAGTTTCGTTTCAAATTTTTATGCTACAATTGTTTATATTTATTAGACAATGTTCGTACAATTTTATTTTTCTGTCATCACAATAGTTAACAATTTCCATATCTTTAACATTTTTACAAATGATTGTACTCTCATCGATCGTTTTGCAGTTACATTGTTTTCTTTAAGATCACAATTCCTATTTTCGATGCAATTCTTTACAATTTTCAAATCTCTCTCATATTGTGTTAATTTATTATATTCGTATTTTGTTTTGTTAATATCAAGGATAAGTTGGTCGTCAATGACTAGCTCTAATTTATTCTTGTTTGGGGTGGCTGTTATAATTTGTACTCTACTAATTTATATTGATTGGTCATTTTTATTTCAAGAATTAGTGTGTGGTTGTCGTATTTTAACAGTCCAGTTTTTATATTGTTTAGTCTGTAAAAGTCCAAATTTGTTTCTTCAATTTCCGCCGCGATTAGCATGCTTGGATGGACCAGTCCGTGTTTAGCTAAGGCTACACAATCGATGATATGGTTTCGCTTTTCCTCTAAGATCCTAATCTTCACTAATTGGTCAGTTTTTAATTGTTGGATTATAAGACGTTTTTTCGTTTCCTACTATTTCTTTAATTCTGCAATTTTTTTATTAAAATTGCCTACTGATTTATCAATGTTTTCCTCTACAGTTTTTAGGTGGTTTGTTATGTCCTGTCGGTCTTCTTCATCGAAGGTTCTAAATAACCATTTATGAGCTGTTCCTATGAAATTAGCTAAGCCTCCCTTAAATCTAGACTGTGCTTTTGGTTCTTTAGCAGATACTTTGGCTTTGATTGTTCGTATTTGTTCTCTTATTGTCAGGTCAAGATGTATTTGTAAATTTTTCGGATTGTCGTCCATTGTTCTATTAGTCTCGCGGATTTCATTTGTATTTATGACGTATAATATTATTTTAGCGTCCTGTATTATTTCTGTTTGTCCCATTATTTGTCATCAGAGGTGTTATTGTTAGTGTTGCTTCCGCTTGGTGTGGGGTTCCCAGTGTTAAGGTTAGAAATATTATTGGTATCATCTGTAAATTTTCGAGGTCTTTTAGTATTTTTCGGGTGTTCGTTACCATATTTCTTTATTCTATATCTATGTAGGTTCGTTTTATTGAATCAGAGTAAGGTCTAATTTTTTCATAGCTACTAGTTTTTCCTGAAGTGTGGAGTGAAATCTGTCTATGTCGCTATTACCCGTATGAGTATTAGGTTTTGTTAGATGTAACTCGACTTTTTGTTCCCTAAAGAATTCTTTAAGATATTCGGCACTGAATTCATTATCTGTTATTATTTCTGTAATTTATTGTCGTTGACGATATTCCTCCAAGGATATCGGTCTCGGTCTTGCTGTAGGGTCCTTTAGCGCTTCTCGAAGCTGGTTTTCCTCTGCTACCTTCATTTGTCGTCGGATTAATGCCTGCTACCTTCGAGGGCTGTTCAGGTCTTTGGGTATCCGATAACTTGATCGGGTTAACCTTCTTGCCTTCTTATTAACGGGGCTGGTTGTTGACTCCTTGTTGACTCTTGTTGGAGGTGGCTGGATGACTCTAATCTTCGGATTAACGGGGCTGGTTGTTGACTCTCGTTGACTCTCGCTGGAGGTGGCTGGATGTTTCTAATCTTCGTGGTACTGCTTCAGGCTTCAAGACTCAGGAACTGGTGTTCAGATCGAGTTGACTACAATCTTCCTTCAGGAACGGGTTGAGTGTATCACTGACTTCCCGTTGATTGTGTCTCATTTTTTATAGTATGATTGCCCCACCTGTTAGTTTGATTTTATCAATCAATCAATACCATATTGATTGATTTGGCATATTAGTATCTTTATGGGCATATTGTTCTCTATAGGTGCAGAAGTAGCAAAACTCCCTTTTGCCATTTCGTCAGGTGATCGACCCGAAACGGACCTGGGTCAGCTATTTCCGAGGTAAGTGACCGAGAGTGTTTGGCCATTTTCAGCGAAAATGCTTAATTTTCTTCACCCGAGGTAAGTGACCGAAAGTGCTTTCGTACTTATGGAATTAGGTCACTCGGTGACTCGCTTCCATTCTCATTTTCATTTGTTTTCATGTGAAGGTGGGATCATAAGGTAAGGTAAGTGTCTGAGGTTAGTGTGGTGTGGAAGTATGCTGGGATGGGTCTCGGGTTAATGTGGTGTGTTTGATCAAAGGTTAGGAGCTCGGGTGGGGTCGTCGATTTGGATGTGGCTTTGGCTTAAATTGGTGAGATTTGGTTAGAGTGAGTATTTTCTTATGTAGGCCACAGATAGCATTATAGATGTTTATCGGCCGTAGTATTTTTGAGTCACCACAGGTTTCTTTTTCTACTTCTACTTTATTCTGTTTGATAGGTTAGAATTAGTTGAGTTTTGTACCGATTTACAATGATTTCCTTAATGGGAATATGGTCAAGAAGTTGTTCTTCTTGCGAATGGACTGTTGCTTCGTCAGAATAAGGCGATTCGTATTGTGATTGTTCGGGTCTAGGTTGGTCTGATCCATCATTTGTTATATGATCGACAGATTGATGCCTATTTTCATCGGGAATTCTACTGACAAAGTCAGCCAATTTGTTTTCTTTGCCCTTGAGGTATTCAATATCGAATTGATACGCCTGCAGTTTGAGGCGCCAACGTTGGTTCCTTTGGCTGAATTGTTTGCCAGTGTATTTTTATTGGGATATTTTATTGGTAAGTGGTCTGTTATGATTTTGAATCTATTTCATAAAATGGCCTAAAATAGCCGACTGCCAAAACAATGGCAAGAAATTCCTTATCGGTTACAGAATAGTTTCTTTCGTAATCATTTAATGATCTTGAAGCGTAGCATATTGGTTGACCTTCTTGTGTTAAGACTGCTCCTACTGCATAGTTACTTGCATCCGTAAATAGAGTGAAAGGTTTATTGAAATTCGGGAATTTGAGGATAGGATGCTTCATTATGTTTAGTTTTAATGTTTCAAAACCTTGAATGTATTCTGGATCATTTAGATTGATTTTTTTATCTTTTTTCAAGTATTTTATCATAGGGTTCGCAATTTTTGCGTAATACTTGACAAATTTTCTATAAAATCCAGTAGCACCTAAAAAGTCTTTTAATTGTTTTTCTGTTTTGGGTAGCGAATACTCTTGGTTACATTTTATTTTGTTAGGATTAGGTTTCATACCTTCAGAAGTTAGGACATGACCTAGATATTCTGTATTTCTTTTTAGAAAGGAACATTTATCAAACTGTAGTTTTAAATTATGTTCTGAAAGTTTCCGAAAGATTAGAGTTAGAGACTGAATATGTTCTCGGAGAATCGTCGGGAATATTAGGATATCGTCGAGGTAAACCATGCATATTTTGTTGACATAATCTCTCAGGATTTCATTCACCAGCCTTTGAAATGTGGCTGGGGCGTTTTTTAAGTCGAATGGCATTCTTAAGTATTCATACAGCCCAAAGGGTGTAACAAAAGCTGTTTTGGGTATGTCATTTGGATGAACCTTTATCTGGTGATACCCTTTCGCGAGGTCTAGGGATGAGAAATACTGAGCTCTTCCGAACTTATCTAGGATGCTCTCTATGTTTGGGTGTGGGTATCTATCATCTATTGTTATCTCATTTAATTTCCTATAGTCAACACATAAACGAAATTTTTGTTTTCCGGAATTATCGAGTTTCTTTGCTACAACTACAATATGAGAGGCATATCTACTGTTCGATTTACGGATAATACCTTGTTTCTGCATTCCTAATACCTGCCTTTTAACCTCCTCCTCATGTTTTGGAGGTAACCTATACAGTTTCGCGTATATTGGTTGTTCGACTGATGTTCTGATTTCATGAGTTATTGAATTGGTATTTGTTAATTGGTCTCCATCTTTATAAATAAGATTTTTAAATTTGTTCAGTAGGGATTTTATTTCCCATTTTTCTTCGCCGTTTAGGTGGTCTAAATCGACATCTGTCTCATTTGTACTGAGTTCGAAACAATCAAGATTTGTTTCGTTATCAGAGTACATAAGCTATTTGGATCATAAAATATGCACTCACCAAAAGCTCTTTGTCTGCTAATTTGTGTCTGCTAGTTTGGAATTTTTGGTTGGGAATGTGTCCAAACTGAAAAATAAATTAATGATCGCAGTCACAGACAACTATTCAGATTTCATGTCTTCATACAACGAGTTGGCACACGATTTTTGTTGTGCGATTTTTTTTGTTGTTGTTCGGAACATGAAACTCTGAAGAGCTTGCTCTCTTCAAATTTTTATTTGTTGTTAGGTTGAAAACCGGTTTTGAATTTATTTCATGGATCGCAATGTTCTATGAAATAAATTCGAAACCGGTTATATATGTACGTAGCTACACACCAAAGGGATTGCTGGCATTCTGTTAGTACATAAATTTCAGGTTACAGGACATTATAGTTTCCGGGAACCAGAAATTAATCAATTTTCTTCCAATTTTTAGGTACCTTCTCCGGTAAACAATTGAACTTTCAACGGTTTTTTGCGTGTAGCGGTTAAACTAAGCGCCCTAGAGAGTTCATATGTATGACCGACCAACATTATTTTTCTCTTTTCTAACTTTTTTTATGCGTCATTTTTGTCTAAATTGAGTTTCTAAAAATTTGCAAACCAAAGTTGGGAAATATGATAAAATTCATATTTTGAATTTTTAACAGTTTTTTCCCCCATAGCGGCTGAACTTAGTTTCCTCGTTAGTTTACTTGTATAGCAGACCCCCATTATTTTGTCGTTTCCTATCTTTTTCCCATATATCATTTTTTTAGAGATTGCAATTTTAAAATTAAGATATATAAAAAAATTCAGATTTGAATTTGTAACACTTTTTTCTCCATAGAGGCTAAACTAAGGATCTTTGGAGGCTCACAAGTAATACAGAGACCTCTAATTTTTACAATTTCTAACCTTTTTCCATATACCACTTTTCTCTACATTTGCCCGCATTATGCTCTTTGTTCATTCACCTCTTTGGCACTTATTGATTGGAATTCACCAATTGATAATTTAAAATCAATTATTTATACAAAGTTAAAATGGTATAAAGTGTGTATGAAAGAGAGCAGAGTCCCTGACACCGAACCTACATCAAGCATAGTTTTGAAGATAACATCCAAGAAGACAAAACCCAGAGGCCTGAAGACAACATCCGACACGATACCATTCATGAAGACGAAAAGCATAGTTCTGAAAACAAAATTCAAGAAGGCGAAAAGCTGAGTTTTTCTCTTACAAGCACCAATAAAATAACACACTTATGGGTAAACCGATAACTGAATCGAATAACTTGAAGACTTGAGTGGTCCTAGTTGACAGCAGGCATTAATACAAATCATGCAGGAAGCAGAGAAACCCAATCTAAAGGAAGCTCTCAAAGATCCCACTGTTGGACAAAGGCCGATAACACTAGACGAGTACCATCGACGGCAAGCTTCGAGGACATCCATCCAATTTAATAGCGCTGTCAAAGACATGAAGAAGAAGGAGAGGCCAGAACTCGGGGCGTACTTCCAGAGGCAATTGAAGCAGGCTCAATGGGAGCTGGTTCTTGCAACCAGCAAAGATGAGAGACGCCTCGCCAGCCAGAAAATTAATCAGCTTAAGATGAACTGGAACAATTATCGGCACCAGAAGAGGGTCAACAGGATAGCAGTGCAAAAGTAAGAGTCTAGAAGTTAAGTTGGGTTCAAGTCAATTTGTATGTTGATAATAAACTAAGAGACTATAACTATACGTTGAGTTTAGGACAAATTGTACGAAATCAGAAGTCGGCCAGACAACAGGAGTGAGTCGCCCATCGACCACCGCAGCAGTCATTCGACATCGACCACTGGACTAAGGTTTATCTCCATCGGATCGATGGAATGACTGGAGTGAGTCGCACATCCATCAGCCGAGCCAGGCCTCACCAGCCGGAATGCAGTCAACCACCCTCAGACGAACAACAAATATCAAAGCACAATTGGAATAAGAAAGTACTTAGTATACCAAGTGGAATCTATATATATAAAAATGGATGTTGGTATATTTTTTGTTTGTTTGTCCCTTAAAGACTTCGAGGCCGTTTTACCGGTCCCCATGAAAATTGGCCGTCTTATATTACCATGTCATTTCTTACTTTTTTCAGTGCATCACATTTGTCTACGGCTCGTCCTTAAGGTGCCTCCCATACAAAACCCCTACAAACGCTCGAGGTTTGAAGGTTTTTTGATAGACTTCGACATGCTTTGACCGATTACCTTAAAAATTGATACATATATACCGTTTTTCATCGAGAGATTTTATACTTTCCACTTGTTGTAAACTTTTTTTAACTTGTACTGCCTGTTTAAGCAAAACAACGTTTTTTTTTTGTTGAGTTCTTAACCCATTTGCTATTAACCCTGATTTGTATTTCTTAAATCTTAAAGAAAACTGGTTTCGGTAATGTTAGATAATGACAATATGACAACTCTATTTAAAAATAGTCGAAAGAGTCATGATCACCTGACACGTCTAAGTTAACATTCATCACCTCTTCCGAAATGCGTAGCACGCAAGCTTTGATGCATTATCTCATTTTGGAACAAATCGTTTGCTTCAAGCCTTCGGTCATCACTCAGCCCGCCCTCGGCGTGTAATATGAGAGGGGTTTTTCATTCTTGAGGAAAACTACGTTTTGAATTTGTTAATTTTTATAGTGCATAAATTATTGGAGTTATACAATACAGCCAAGGTTCGTATTTGTGTTGTTTTTTTCATCCCTTGAATCCTGCTCCAAAGGTTTAGCTTTATCTTGACTCTTCTCCGTAAGAACTTAGTGTTTTCACCGAACTCTACCCGGAAATACCTTGAGGCCAACCAAAAAATTAAACATTGCAAAATCAACCAGAAATACGCGCCAAAAGTCAGGCAGAAGAGCTACTGAAACATCGGCGGAGAGGGACGCATGCCGGCAAACTAAGCGGATCAGAGCCTCTACTTCCAGGCCTGCTGAAACATCTGCGGAGCGAGACGCACACCGGGAAACTGAGCCGATCTGAGCCTCTACTTCAAGAGCTGTTGAAACGTCTGCAGAGCGAGGCGCACGCTCCCATATACGAAGAACCAATGACCGACAAAAATGGTAAATAGCGAGTAGGATCAGTAGGATCAGTAGGAGCGACCCAAAAGCTTTATAGTTGATTTCGCACGCTATTCTAGGCCTGTTCAATTATATAGCGAATGGAAGATTCAAAAATATTGTCAATTAACATAAATTATTTAAAAAAAAAATTTAAATCAACGAAAATAATGGAATTTTATTGATATTGGCCATGTTTCATTGTTTAGAATTTTTCTACAATACAACGAATTATATTGTACAGATCATCCGTTTTTATAGTAGTAGTAGTTGAAGTATTTATTTATTTGTACAATTCAACGAATTATGCAAATGTCATCATGTTATCTTTTAGGGTTTATACATAATCAATTTTGAGATTTCTTAGTAGTAAAGTCTTACATGTTCAATTAATTGCTTTCATGGCTTGCTCTATATTTAGTTATTGTTATTACTTTTTAAGTGTTTAAATTTTAAATTCAGTGATTGTTTTAATTATTATGTTCACATGTTTCACTTAAGCTGAATTATATGTTTTCAAGCAAATGAACTATTTTATTAACTTCATAGCAGCCTAGAGCAGCAAGCACTTTGACGAGGCCTTCAAGATCTTCGAGCTCGGGTACAATATTTCTTCTTTTGATTTCATGTCTACAGCATTCACTGATTATGTGAATCAGGGAGTTGTTTTTGTAGCAGCAATAACAGAAACCGTCTTAAAGGTTGCGCAAATCGAGTTCCTTTCATTATTAGTCTGTTGTTGTAAACGTTGCTCAGCCGTAGCTTAGCTATAAGTTTATATTGAAGTTAATCGTTTTTTTTTGACACTTTCTGTCCTCTGCTGGAAAAGTAAGATTAAAAATTGGTTGGCAACACTGATCAGCATTCCCAATCACTAGAAAGTAAAAGTGACGCGTTATCAAAAGGGAAAAGTCAAGGAAAGGAAAAACCAGTGTTACCTTGTATTCCAAAATTCTATCGACACGCATCTTTGTTAAAACTCAATTTTTTCATGCAAAACAATTCTGGTTCTCAAGACAGACGTCAAGTGAATTGTCTAGACACAAAAGCTCTGTCAAATTGTTAATGTTCATATTAAAATTCCTCCTCAATTATCAGTACATGTTTATAGGTTAAGTTCATTATTTTTCCTATCGTTCTTCAACAAACAATGTAAAGAATGATTATTCGCCTGCAAACTGATATTGGTTATTTTTCAAAACACTAATTAAATTTGATGTTTGACAGGCGCTTTTTTTGTTATTCTTGTTTGCTCAAACTCTCAACGAATTTTGTGAAATAAAGAGCTTTGTCTTGAGAAACAAACAAGTTTATTCACTCGGCCTTCATCCCAAGTCATCCTCACTGGACCTCAAAAGTTTATTTTTAGATAAGTTGAGGTTTAATTGCAGGTAATAATTATCCATGTTTTTAGGGGTCAAGGAGGGAAAAAGAACTAGAGAAGTCGAGCTTTTACTTTTGATGACGTCGTTGTTGACTAAATATTGTCGATATTTGTGTAAGAGGTTTCTTTTTTCCCGCAAATGTACCATTAGTGTCAATCCATCCCAAATGTCTACTGGATGCTTTTTTTTCCAAAAAAAAAAAGTTTTTCGTTCTTGCAAGGCCCAGTTGTGTGTTTTGGGGGAGATTCGCTTGATTTCTTGCTAGTTGAAGTATTCTGTTGAGGCTGTATTTAGTGTATCTTTCGTTTGGTAGCTTTAAAGTTTTTTCAACAAAGTTTAATAGTGATTTGAAGATATTGTAGCGTATACTTGGAATACCAGTCTCGAGCCGTAATTCATAGCTTGGAGTATTGAATGGTAAGTGTAGCAAGTTACAAGTATAATTATTGTAGATCTTCTCGACCAGGTCCATGTGTTGTAGACTCCACACTCCAAACCAATATATTTTCTTGTAAGTCTGCCAATTTACTACTTTAATTTTCTTGAATATTGCAATCGTTTCAGGTATATCACATATCTCCATTGGTGCAAATTGGAATGTTACGGTTTCAAATCCTGGTGTGACGTTTCTTCGAGTCAGATGGAAAAAATTCATATACTTGATAGAAGGATTTTCAGAGCCAGCATTTGTACTTTGAATGAGGCCAACTCTGTCAACAAACGCATACGGCATCGTGAAAATAAATAGAATTTTGGGATCTTTGGGACTCTCGTATGACTCCGTTTTATATTTTGGTAAGTTGTCTCCCGAAAGGTGACTACAAACGCATGATAGAGTTCCGTAGTTCAAGTTTACATTTATTATATGATTAATTACATGTTTCTAACTCCTCTTGTACGCTACTCATAAAATACATTCTACTTCACATTTGTTTTTATTGTAAGTTAAATGTGGTAATTTGTTCCTTATCATTTAGATTTACGTCACATTGTTTTAAGGTTCACTTTACTTTATATTTGATGACCAATTCACCTTACTTGAGTTATGTTTCATATTTAGAACCCGGCGCGTGTTGCTCTGCCTGTGTATATTGATTTACCTCTGGACATATAAAAATGGATGATCTGTGCTCTTCACAAATGCCTTACGTTACTGTACCTGATGACCAAATAATTACTCACCACAGTGTACTTCTCACCTGCAAATGACATTTTCCCGACTCGTCAGCAAATTCCGTTCGCAACCAAACTTACCTTCGACTGCGGGATCATCTTACCAGACGGTCTTATCTTTAAGTTATGCACATGTTTCTAATATTTGTTAGTCTTACCTGTAACAATTTATCCTTCGTCAGCACCTTTTTGGTATAAATTCGCGTAATTTGGAACAAATAAATCAGTTGTTAATTAGAACCAAAGGTTTTCACTCCTTCCTCATAATCGATCTTGTATCGGTCTAAGACCTCTGCACACTTCAACACAAGTCTTGGTGTAACACCTTGATTTGCTTTGTCAAACCTTCCCTCTTTTGAAAAGGAGTCACAAAGGGTTAGTTAAAAGTGCAACACCTTAACTAATTGCATTAAAGCACAGGCAAAAGAGTCTGCGCTCAACATTTGGTGACCCCGACGTGATTCACGTCACGCGAACTCCAAACCAGTCAAGTTTACGCGAATTTTAAACCGTTCGCCGTCGCGACAAATCGTCAAACCGCGAATACCGTCAAGATCGTTTCATCCCGAGCATCCTGAAGAAGAAGCAGCTGAAGTTTCCATCCTATCGACGTCCCTCCCAACATTCCGAGACAACATTACCTCATTTGTGGCAGTCAATTTACTCAAGCCACTGTTTGCTCTTGTCGTTCCACTTCGTTAAACTTCAGTAATAACGAGAATGTCCTCTTTGGAAGAACTTGCAAAACAACAGAACGAAACAGGAGGAGAAATCGAGAGGCATATAAGGAACTACAAGAAGGATTCTCCGACACGCAAAGACGACGAATACCTCGTCAACAAGTCCAAGGCCATAAAGGAACTCTGGGATACGTTCCAATCTGTGGACTACGGTATTCGGGCTAAATATGACCTCGAAACCAGTCATCCATATTTCCAGAAACAATACTTTCCCAACATAGAGGAGCTGTACAAGTGGTTTATCGAGGACGTCAAACTACGCTTAAGCAGTCAAACAAGCACTCAATCTACGGAGAATGCATCAAGCAGTCACAAGCCTGAAGATGCCAAGCCATCTAACGCCGGAAGTTCTCCACTTCAGGTCACGCTACGGAGATTGAACGCTGCAATCGTCTCATTAAGGCGCGCCCTGGACTTAGTCCAAAACCTTCCCCCTCAACAAAACACTGTCGTGCACGACGTAAAGTGCCGTTCCATTGAACGCCTGTGGGCATACCTGGAGACCCTGCATGATGCCATCTGGGGAATGACAGACGACCCCATTGCTGCTGGATTTGATCAAGAAGCGTATCTTTTGCTATCCGACGAAGTAGAGTCTACAATAATAGACTTACAACAACATTCTACACCATCCACACATCCAGTCACAAGTTATGTTTCGCCCAAGGTTAAGCTGCCAACCATCACATTGCCAAAATTTGAAGGCAATTATCTTTGCTGGAAGCAGTTCCACGACCTGTTCTTGCAAGTGGTTCACGAACAAAATCTGGGCAATGCGCAGAAAATGTGGTACCTCAAGACGAGTTTAACTGGTGAAGCAGAGCGATGTATTAGCCACCTAACAATCTCCGACGCGAACTATCTGTCTGCTTGGAACCTTCTCAAAGACAGATATGACAATGACAGATTGTTGGTAGCAGCCCTCATTAACAAATTATTGAACCAATCTGTCATTCACACCGAATCAGCCACAGCCATCAAGTCACTCCATGACACAACTCGAGAGTGCCTGCTCAGTTTAACGAATCTCAAAATTGACATCAAAAACTGGGATCCTCTGTTGCTCCACATCCTCATCAAAAAACTAGACGGAGTTTCGCACACGCTTAACGAGCAAGGCCTGGAACATCCTAGCAAATTGCAATCTATGGAGCACTTCCTTGCGTTCCTTGAAAGGCGATTCCAGTCACTAGAATCCCTTCCTAACAAAAACTCAAGAAACGCCGCTAACGACATTAATTTCGGCAAAGGACGACACCCAAGGGCATGAGCTGTCGTATCCTCAAGGACGCCGTGCTTCGTGTGTAAAGGAGATCATCCAATCTTTTCCTGCCCCAGTTTCCTCAATCACAGTCCTGACAAGGGCCTTAAGCTCATACAATGCGCTGGTCGCTGCGTTAATTGCCTCAAGAAAGGACATCGCTCCAATCAATGTCCAAGAAACACAATAAATTGCTTCATTTGGAAAACAACAGCCCAAGATCTCAAGCTTCGGGCAACCAGTCACCTCCTGCAGTCAACAACCAACAAATACAAGCACACCCAGATTCAAGCACTAAGGAAGCTGCGTCGCTCAGTTCCAGCACTCCCTCAACTGTCGGCGCTTATACTCTGTTAAGTACGGTCCTCATCAAGGTCACGGATAGCTGGGCAAACCAAATTCAGGCAAAAGCCTTGTTAGACTCCGGTTCCTAGCTAAACTTCATTTCAGAAAGACTTTTAAAAAGATTGGGCCTCCAAGAAACGCAACATTCAGTTACCATTGGTGGGATCGGTTCGATAGCACAGAACACACGCTCAAGAGCCATCATCGAAATACATTCCAACATAACTGACTTCAGCGCAAGCCTAGACGTTCATGTCTTACCAAGGATAATAGCACCGCAACCCTCGCAACATATCGAGAAGACATCCTGGCCTATTCCTGACAACATAAGGTTGGCCGATCCACAATTTCATCGTCCCGGTCCCATTTACATTCTTATCGGAGCCGAGCTGTTCTATTCAGTTCTCTCTGTTGGCCAAATAAAATTGGGAGAGCAACTTCCTATACTCCAGAACACGGTTTTCGGTTGGACCGT
This sequence comes from Chrysops caecutiens, assembly GCA_963971475.1. Taxonomy (NCBI): domain Eukaryota; kingdom Metazoa; phylum Arthropoda; class Insecta; order Diptera; family Tabanidae; genus Chrysops; species Chrysops caecutiens. The sequence continues at coordinate 31,036,637 of OZ020568.1, read as the reverse complement.
GTCAGGCCGAATCGCCACGCCCAGCTCAGTAACTAACCTCGCACACTGCGGAATATGCAGCGAAGATGAAACTTTGGACTCCCACATCCAAAAATTCTGGCAGCTTGAGGAAACTGAACATGGCTCAAATAATTATACCGCTGCTGAAAACAAATGTGAGGAATTCTTCATCCAGACTACGAAAAGGGACAACCACGACCGGTTCGTTGTCCGACTTCCGTTCCAATGCGTTCCACATGTATTGGGTGAGTCCAGTGACACGGCACTTCGACGCTTCCACTCCGTGAAAAGGAGACTAGCTAAGGATCAAACCTTAAGGCAGCAGTACAACGCGTTCATGAGGAAATACATAGAGTTGGAGAAGGAAGGAAGTCTGCTTCACTATGGTAGAAGAGCCCTACTATTTCCTTCCACATCATTGCGTCCTCAGACCTGAAAGCACAACGACTAAATTACGAGTGGTCTTCGATGGATCAGCGAAAACAACAAGCAATCTGTCACTGAATAATGTCTTGGCAGTCGGGCCAGCTATTCAGGGCGACGTCTTCACAATATTACTACGCTTCCGCCTTCCTCGATACGTCTTCACCGCGGACATTGAAAAAATGTACCGGCAAATCCAAGTTGACCCAGCTGACCAAAAATATCAGTTGATATGGTGGAGGGACGATGTTTATAAACCATTGAAGTGCTTTCAGCTTTGCACTGTCACGTATGGTACTGCTCCAGCTTCTTATCTCGCCACGCGCACCTTACATATGCTAGCCGACAATGTGAAGGACCAGTACCCCCTTGCCGCTCAATCGCTCAAAAACGACTTTTATGTGGATGACGTTTTGTCTTGGTCGGACCACTTACACACATGCCTGCTAAAGCAAACCGAATTGTTATCATCTCTGAAAACCGCGGGCATAAGGCTTCGTAAGTGGTGGGCAAACCATCCTCACCTACTCAAAGAAATACCAGCTGAGGATCAAGCAATTGAACTAGACTTCAGTAACCATTCCGACGACAGCGTCAAAACGATGGGGTTAACCTGGCAACCCAAATCTGATTCTTTCGCCATTCGAAGCACTTCAATCCCTACGCAAAGGGTCACGAAGCGAACCGCTTCTTCTGACATCGCACACATCTTCGACCCATTGGGCATATTGGCTCCAGTGGTCATAACGGCGAAGCTGTTTTTGCAGAAACTGTGGGAGTTAAAACTCGATTGGGACGCTTCACTTCCACAAGAACTACATACCAAATGGATCAGCTTCAGAGATGGCTTGAGCGCATTAAACCACATAACGTTCCCCAGACATGTATTGGCTCACAAAATAAGCTCCCAAATACAACTACATATTTTCGCTGATGCCTCAGAAAAAGCATATGGTGCTGCCGCGTACATCAGGTCCGTAGGGCGAGACAACGTTGTCATTGTACGATTACTATGTGCAAAGTCTAAGGTTGCACCAATCAAGCAAATAACACTACCTCGCCTCGAGCTATGCGCCGCCAAATTGGCCACACAGCTCAAACAGCGCATTAAAAAGGATCTGCATTTGAACACCAATCAAATCTTCCTTTGGACCGATTCATCAATAGTTCTCGGTTGGATCAAGGCTGAGTCATCGAACTTCCACACCTTCGTCGCCAACCGCATTTCGGCCATACAGAGAGCCAGCATCCCCGAGCAATGGCGACAGGTACCATCATTAGATAATCCAGCCGACCTATTATCAGGAGGCGTTCCTCCTGGAAAATTAGTCAACAACACTTTATGGTTTTTCGGTTCAATTTTCCTTCATGGTAGAGAAGACGCATGGCCTAATCTTAATCCAAACCCAGACGAATGCACTCTGGAGCAACGGACTAAGATTCAATCCACATGTCTCGGATTCACAAGGGACGACGACTTCCTACTCAACATTAATCATCAAAATTCCTTCAGACGTCTTCAGCGCATAATCGCCTATATTCTACGCTTCACCAAGCCCACGAAACGGTGCTCCAGAGAGAACAGTTCACCCGCTGCATCAGTGATAGAGCTAGACGACGCACAAACTCTAATAATCAAACATGTCCAGCAACAAGGATTCAAGAACGATCTCCAGCATATAATCAAATATGGCGAAGTTTCAAAGGGTAGCTCAATCAGCTCCTTGACCCCTCTTTTGGACCAAGATGGAATCCTTCGTGTAGGCGGACGCCTCGAGTCATCAAATCTCGAGTATCGAGCCAAGCATCATGCGCTTTTTCCGAACTGTCATCCAATCACCAAGATGCTATTCAATGCGCTACACACAGAAAATATGCATGCGGGTCCTCAGGCTCTACTCGCCATCGCACGACAACAGTTCTGGCAACTCGGCGGCAAGAACCTAGCCCGCGCCGTCGTACAACACTGCGTTCGTTGTGCCAAGGCCAAGTCTAAACTATTGACACAACTGATGGGGAATTTGCCACCGGACCGCGTTCAGCCTGCACGACCGTTCATAAATTCCGGAGTCGACTTTTGCGGCCCGATATACGTTCATTTCAAGATCCGGAGTAAACAGCCACAAAAGGCTTACATCGCTGTTTTTTGTTGCTTCGCTACGAAGGCCGTTCATTTGGAATTGGTGAGCGATTTATCAACGGATGGCTTTCTTGGTGCCTTGCGTCGATTCATACCACGGCGAGGACATTGCCGGAAAATTTATTGCGACAACGCCACCAACTTTGTCTGTGCCCGAAATCAATTACAGGAGCTTAATGATGTCTTCAGCAAGAATGCTTCCAAGGAGAAACTACTCAAGGAATGCAGTTCTCGAGGTATTGACTTTCACTTTATCCCTCCTCGAGCTCCTCATTACGGTGGGCTGTGGGAAGCCGCCATCAAATCTGCAAAGAATCTAATGCAGCATAGTCTTGCCTCGGCTTCATTGACGTATGAAGAAATGGAGACAGTCATCGTGGGAGTAGAAGCTATTTTGAATTCTCGCCCCATTACGCCAATGTCTGATGACGCCAATGATCTCGCAGCCCTCACGCCAGCACACTTCTTAATTTGTGAGCCACTAACAGTGCTCGTCAACCCTCAGGCTCATTCAAACAAGGTCAGTTTACTAACTCGGTGGAAGCTTGTCACGTACGTCAAGAACGAGTTCTGGAAACGATGGTCGACTGAATATTTGAATCAACTTCAACATCGAGTCAAATGGAAACATACGACCCAAAACGTCTCACCCGGCACAATGGTCATCATGAAGGAAGATAACCTTCCACCGTTGAAGTGGCCATTGGGGCGCGTCACCAACGTCGTTAAGGGAGAGGACGGACTCGTTCGAGTTGTCGACGTAAAAACAGCAAATAACATCTTGCGCCGACCAATACACCGATTGGCACCATTCCCCATCGAAAATGAAGACGTGAACGACATGGAACCAACCGAGCAACCAAAAAAGAGAACGATGCCTCAACCATCAGTGGACCAAGGCCCCACGCCAGTTAAACACGCTCGCTCCGCTCTTTTCACCGTGTTACTAGTATGTCTCTTCCTGTCCCCGGTCACGGCATCTCGGGCAACTATAACTCCGTTCACTACAAACCCAGGCGTCTATTTTGAAAACTTAGGCAGAGCAAGCATTATTACCAGTGATTGGAATGTTATAACATATTATGACATGCAATCATCTGGAGGGAGTTCGAACTTCTACAAACGTTTAGTGCATCTTTATGTAACTTATCATCTACCATGCCCAACCCGGAGTCTCATCACAAAATAGCCAAGCAAGTTAACCGTGTAGTGGATGAGCTTAGCCAGACCAATCAACTTTTAAGAAGTCCTCCATCAGGTCGAGCAAGACGAGGACTGCTCAACATCGTTGGCAACGCAGCAAACTTTATGTCGATTCGATTCTTAATACGCTGAAGAAGTGTCCATGACCATTGACTCTATAAAGAACAACGAAGGACATTTAGCAAATCTGTTGCGTAACCAAACCTCCATTCTAGACGCTACGGGCAATATTATGAAAAAGGATCACAAGGCTATTGACATGGAGTTTCAGAGAGTTGAGTCTGATTTAAATGATTTATCCACACATATAAACGCAATACACAACGACGCACAACAAGAAGCTCGATCTCGGTCTTTCATCCTATTGTCGTTACAAGCTACATTGCTCGCTACCAACTTCCAAAGGACTCAAGCCCTGATTTTGGACGCCTTAGTCAATATACATCGAGGAAGAGTCAGCAGACATCTTTTATCGCCAGAGCAGCTAAGAACCGTTCTACACACCATTCGGGCTAATCTTCCTTCAAGTTTAAGACTACCACTCAATCAGGATGATATACTCCATTTTTACAACCTAATTACACTTGAAGGTAGAATGACGGACAAGCATTTCATTTTCAAGCTCAGAGTGCCGTTAATCTCGGTTGAAGACTTCGACTTCTTTCGAGTGGTTCCAGTTCCAATCAAGATCAACGATAGCTTCGTGGCTATTAGACCATCCTTTCCCGAATTAATGGTTAACTTACATCGGGACCACTATTATCCGCTAACGGAATCTCAACTCCGCATCTGCACTTCGATGAACGGAAGACATTTATGCAGTCAACATTACCCGTTGTACAAAATTGGATCATCCATCTCTGCCTGTGAAATCAGCCTCCTGAATCAGTTAACTCCAGACCATTGCCAGTTGATGAGAGTAGACGCCCATTCCAGTTGGACTCAACTTCACACACCAAACCAGTGGATCTTCTCCTTGCCAGAAAAAACCACAATCAACATTGTTTGTGGAGATGACATGTCACAGCTGACTCTCCAATGGACGGGTATCTTAACGCTTGATAGCAATTGCGTCATTAAGCAGCCTCTCATCACAATTCGAGGGCACAAGAGCTACTCCACAGTGAGGCACGCTTCCTAAGTTCCGGCCTTTAACTTGACTGACCTCATTGACCGGCTCAACATGACATCAGCATTACACTATCAACACCACTTCGCCCCACACATTCAGGAATTAGAATCAGTCAAGCGCAAGCTTTCAGAAATGGACAGCCAAATCCCGGCCTTGATACAAGGTCACTCCAATCATCATCATGCTTGGTCCTACGGAACCCTATGAATCATAATCGTAATCATCATTGGGGTAATTTTGATGGCAACGAGGATGTATCGCGCATACCGGACACCACTACCGCCCTCAGTCGCAACTTCTGAGGACAGTCCAGACAGTCAAGATGCTGAAGTAACCACCGAGCCCTTCACCGTAAACGTTCATTGAATGTTTCTCATTCAACGCCGGGGAGGATATTCACAAATGCCTTACGTTACTGTACCTGATGACCAAATAATTACTCACCACAGTGTACTTCTCACCTGCAAATGACATTTTCCCGACTCGTCAGCAAATTCCGTTCGCAACCAAACTTACCTTCGACTGCGGGATCATCTTTCCAGACGGTCTTAGCTTTAAGTTATGCACATGTTTCTAAAATTTGTTAGTCTTACCTGTAACAATTTATCCTTCGTCACCACCTTTTTGGTATAAATTCGCGTAATTTGGAACAAATAAATCAGTTGTTAATTAGAACCAAAGCCTTTCACTCCTTCCTCATAATTGATCGTGTATCGGTCTAAGCCCTCTGCACAATTCAACACTAGTCTTGGTGTAACACCTTGATTTGCTTTGTAAAACCTTCCCCCTTTTGAAAAGGAGTCACAAAGGGTTAGTTAAAGGTGCAACACCTTAACTAATTGCATTCAAGCACAGGCAAAAAAGAGTCTGCGCTCAATAGTGCAATATAATTCGTTGTAGAAAAATCGTAAACAATGAAAGATGGCCGATATCAATACAATTCCATTATTTTCAGTGATTTAAATTTTTTTTATAATTCATGTTAATTGACAATAGTTTTGAATATTCCATTCGCTACGTAACTGAACAGACCTAGCATTGCCTGTTCCTAGTCGCAGCCCTCGCTCCTACCGATCCTGGTTTATATATTTCCACTCCCTATAAATATATTCTCTGTCGGTCATTGGTTCTTCGTATATGTAGGCGTCATAATGTATATGTAGGCGTCACAGACGATAATGATTTAGGCAGCAAGTGTATAAGCCTACTCAATGTGTGTATAGAACGAGAAAGTCACGATAAGATCTCGAATAAGAGGAGAAGGAGTCTTTTAAATTTTGCTCGAAGCAATGACTTAATATTCCTAAATGGGAGAACAATAGGCGACATACCGTCTCACTTTACCTACAGTTGTTCAACAGGCTCTTCTGTGATCGATATAGTACTCTGTAACTTTTCGGCGCTTCGTTTAATCTCAGAATTTAAATTTCATGACATTGATACCAAATCTGGTAATCTGCCCGTATCAGTTGAGACAATCTTCTTAGTAGCACACACCGGTCAAGCTAATATTAAATGGCGTAGCGACAAAGCGGTGTTTTACAATAATCCTATGGCTTTTTGAACGAACGTTTCCAAAATTGATGGTACAATAGAAGAGATAAACGCGAACCTAGACAGCATAATTTCTCAAGTAGCCTTAGCATGTAGGATGATTAAATTGAATCTTGTTGGGGTCACAAAATCGGTCAGTACACAAAAAACACGGAGTCGATATCGATGGAAATCAATATCAATCAAGCGATCATTGGAAATACAGTCGAAAGGAATACTCACCGAAATTAATTCACGCTGGTAGAATTAAGTCAAAACAAGTGTAAAAATCGATCAATTGAAATCAAATTGAAACAGTACGTCCACACCGCACAACAATCGGAATACAACTGCGGAATGCCCTTGTAGGCAGCAGGCAAAACTCATCACGGAAGTTCTCTTTCGTTAGATGCCAGAAACCACTACTGTCCGGCTGAAAGTAACACTCCAGGACCCAACAGCTGGACCACGACCAATAACGATCGAAGAATACCGGCAAAGACACCTTCGCTCAGAAAGAAGGAAACCCACGATACCCTAAGAGCTCAACGTTCCGGTTCAGAGGCGTACTTCCAAAGGAAACTACAAATGGCACAGCGTAGACTCGTCCTAGCTGGTAAAATGGACGGGAAGAGGGCCACCAGTCTCCTTATAAATACATTGAAAATGGAGAGGAAGAACTACCGGCTACTCAAAATGGCGAAAAAACCATCAAAGAAGTAAGGGTCAATTTTTGCGCATCAACAATAGAATGTTGAGAGAGAATTAGTTAAGGAATAAAAGAGAAATTTTGTAATGAAAATAGAATTTTGAGAGAGAATTAGTTAAAGAATAAAAGAGAGATTTTGTATTGACTATAGAATTTTGAGAGAGATTCAGTTAAGGAATAAAAGAGAAATTTTGTTATGAAAATAGAATTTTGAGAGAGAATTAGTCAAAGAATAAAAGAGAGATTTTGTATTGAAAATAGAATTTCGAGAGAAGATTAGTTAAGGAATGGAAGAGAGTATTTGTATTAAAAATAGAATTTTGGGAGAGAATTTGTAAAGGAACTGTGAGAAGTTTTTGTATTATTAGTTGGGTTCTGAGAGAGAAATTGTTAAAGAAGGGTAACTTATTGAGAGTGGATCCATTAAACAGACACAAAATAAATTGTAAAGGGATATTCTGTATTATTGCTTGACATTTGAGAGAGGTTTTGCTAAGGAGAATATGTATAGTTGAGAGAGGATTTGTTAAAAGTAAATATTCAATTGTAACAAGAAATTTTGTAAACAGAATTAAACGATTGTAACAGGAAAGTAAGCATTATTGATAGAATTTTTGGGAAAGGACTGTTAGGGAAAGTTACGAACGCACTGGAAGATCACTGATGGAGATTTGAGGAAAGCTTCAAAAATAAATTCATTAGCAACATAAACTAATTGTGGAATAAGAAAATTCCCAAACGAATGGTACATCAACACTGAAACTCCCGCTCAGGATAAAACTACAAAAGTTTGTGGAAAGAATTGACACATTCTCCTTACATAATAAACCAGAAGCTGAAGGAGAACAACAGAAGTGTTTAGACGAGGACCTCACAACATTAGCGAAATAACACCAAATCACGAAGAAACTAACGCAGACGAAGGTGTACAACCTGAACAAGCATTGGAGGCACTACTGGAAGAACAAACACCCAGCCCAAGTTTCTATGATAATATCCAACAGGTATTGATGCCAAGTAACAATCAGACACAAGACATAGTACAACAACCACCAATAGAAGGAAGTAACCCATCACAAGAACATTGAAGAGGAGAAATTCTCAAACTAAGACACGGTAGACGGTACATAAGAATAAACTCGGATCCGGGGATATACACCAACATTGACAACAAACAAATCGAAACGGGGGAAACCGAAAAAACAACAGATTCGCAAGAGCGAGAAATAACAGAGAAAAACAAAAAGATGGCAGACATCAACCTAGTAAATAATATCCTTTACAACAACGTTTCAATATTAACGAGCGAGGATAACCCAAGGAAACAAAGCGAAATAAACGAATTTATAAATTGTGCGAGACTTGGGTATGACACACTCACAGAAATACAGGATAAGGCAGCATTCACTAGCCTACTACCAACAAGACTGAGAGGTCGAGCACTGGAAGTGGTACAAACAGGATCAAGCGAAACAATAGAAAATGTCTTCACTACCCTCAGGACGTGTTTAACACAGAATACCCCGTACTTAACACTAAACACGCACTTGAGAAACCTACAACAGCTGCCCACAAAAACTTTATTATGATATTTTACTCGGGTATGGGAACTAATTAACACCTGCAAAAACGCGGCAGTTATGCAGTACGCAAATGGCGGAGACGGATTAAAAACAGAAATAGAAAAGGTGGGGTTACACTGCTTTAAAATAGGAATTATCAACCCCAAATATAAATTCCACCTGCTACAAGATGGAGAGAACCCCTTAGAAGGAATAAAAGCCAAGATAATAAGGTTCGAACGGACAGAACAGTGCATGAGGCAAGGATGATCAACACGATTTGGTCAAGAGGACATAACCGGGCAATTGAGACAAATTAACGAAAGACAAACATATAGCCAGCCTAGAAATTTTGTAGGAGTGCCCCACCAAACCGCACAACAGGGCTACAACCAGTACCCACCACGACGATCATTCAACACACCACAAGGCGACCAATCAAACAGACTCAGTTTTAATACTCCACAAGGTAGGCCAGACAGGCGACAGGTGCGTTTTCACTTCTGTAACAAAATGGGACACATAATGGCAGAATGCCAAACAAAACAGATGACCCCTTTTTGTCTGTTTTATCCCATGTATGGGAAGGAACAGGGAGTGCTTTCCCGAATGGAGAAGTTCACCTGTACCCAAGGACTAATCCCGCCTTTGGAGAGAGGATTCTTTAATATTTGCTTTTACGTGTCCAAATTCACAACAAGTAAAAAAAAATCAAACATAAGTTTATTTGAGTCGATCATTCACATTATTAGTTTTTTTTTGAATTGATTATTCATATTTTATTAAAAGTGTCCAAATTCACAAAAAGTATTTATAAAAAAACATACATTAGTCTATTTAAATCGATTTTTCACATTATTAGTTTTTTTTTTTTGAATTGATTATTCATATTTTATTAAAAGTGTCCAAATTCACAAAAAGTATTTATAAAAAACATACATTAGTCTATTTAAATCGATTTTTCACATTATTAGTTTCTTTTCGAGTTGATTATTCATATTTTATTAAAAGTGTCCAAATTCACAAATAGTATTTATAAAAAACATACATTAGTCTATTTAAATCGATTTTTCACATTATTAGTTTCTTTTTGAATTGATTATTCATATTTTATTAAAAGTGTCCAAATTCACAAAAAGTATTTATAAAAAACATACATTAATCTATTTAAATCGATTTTTCACATTATTAGTTTTTTTTTTTTGAATTGATTATTCATATTTTATTAGAAGTGTCCAAATTCACAAAAAGTATTTATAAAAAACATACATTAGTCTATTTAAATCGATTTTTCACATTATTAGTTTCTTTTTTGAATTGATTATTCATATTTTATTAAAAGTGTCCAAATTCACAAAAAGTATTTATAAAAAACATACATTAGTCTATTTAAATCGATTTTTCACATTATTAGTTTCTTTTTGAATTGATTATTCATATTTTATTAGAAGTGTCCAAATTCACAAAAAGTATTTATAAAAAACATACATTAGTCTATTTAAATCGATTTTTCACATTATTAGTTTCTTTTTGAATTGATTATTCATATTTTATTAAAAGTGTCCAAATTCACAAAAAGTATTTATAAAAAACATACATTAGTCTATTTAAATCGATTTTTCACATTATTAGTTTCTTTTTGAATTGATTATTCATATTTTATTAAAAGTGTCCAAATTCACAAAAAGTATTTATAAAAAAAACATACATTAGTCTATTTAACACGTATTAAAAAAAAAAATCATACATTTTTCTATATAAATCGACTATTCACTTTTTATTTAAAATGCCCAAATTCGAAAACACGTAAATATTACTTTTTTCTTCTTGCGAGCCGGGGTTTGCCCAGTGACTCCGTAAATAATAAATACTGAAGCGACCACTTAAGTCACCGGCCAAAGCGCGACTGAAAATGCGCGTCAGCTTGGAGCCCTTAAATCTGGACCCAAAATGCTGATGCGCACTTTCAATAGGTCGCGCATGGCGACCGAGAATGTGCTCAATTAGCACTTCATTTGGATTTAAAGAACTTACGCGATCGGATTTCATCACGACGGTGATGAAATCCGATCGCGACAGTTCGTCGCGATCCCATGATTGGGTTGCGATCAAGTTCTATCAAAGTGATAAAACTTGATCGCAACAGGAAATTTGTCGCGCATGGGTTTTATTCTGTCGCGATCAGGTTACATCTTAGTGATAAGACTTGATCGCGACAGAATTTCGCGCATGGGAACCCAAAATGCAACGTCAGCATTTTGGGTTGGGAATGGACGTGTTCCCATGGTGGCTGTTCTTACGGCAGGGGGTAAAAAGGGGGGGGGGGGGAGAACATGTGTGGCTGAGCCTAGGCTCAGTCACAACATTCCACCCCCCTTGGAAAAACAAAAATTTCGGGGAAATTTTTGTTGTTGAGGTGGCTAAATGTTGCGCATTAGAGAGAGAAATGAAAGTTCTGAACTTGTGCGAAACCGGGACTGTTCTATGGTATGATTTTTTTTTTTTCCTTCTTTTTTTTTTCTTGTTAAATAATAATTTTTTTGTGTGAAATTGTTTACTATGTGTGTAACTTATCATGTTAAGTTATTTATTCTTAATGCTAGGTAAATACATGTGTCTTTTTTCTATAATTTATGGTAGATTTAGGCATATACATATTTTCCATATATGTCTATATCTGCCTTACATCAGTATTACATTTTTTTTTTTTCTTCGCCATTAGGGCTTACAATTCCTTTTCGCTTATATACTCTTATACATTTTTTCTTAAAGTTATACCTCTTGAGAGCCTTATAGGATTTTTATTGGATCCTGGGGATATTTTTCATCCTTTTCCTTCATCGGCCCTTGCATTAGCCATAATATTTATAGTCGTATTAATTCTTATATTCGGTCAGGAAATTCGCAGGCCTGGTCAGCGGAGGAAGGTAGATACAAGAGGGGGAGAGGGATTATAATCCTAGTGTGGGGGTGTAGTTGGCTTGGACTAGAGGAAGGGTACCTGTCCAGTCGAAAGCAAAACAACCGAGACGAAATGGAAAAACAACTGTAGGACCCAATTCGTAGGTTTAGCAGGGGCCTGTGGTTGTGAGAAGGCTAGCTAGCAGCCCAGTTAGGGAACCATTATAAAATAACGCATGAAAAGAACGAGACGACTTATTTACTTGAGCAAATGGTTATTATCTCAAACAAACGGTGGGTAATAAAAATTTTGTTAAAAAAAATGGAATTAGAATAACGCGTTAGTGGAATTATTAAAATGACAGCAGAATAATAGAAGTGAGTTGGAGATTGACGGTACTGTGGTACCAAGTTCGAAGGGGTAAACCAAACTATGTGCAGTTTGATCGAAAGCAAAAGGAGTAAAGTCACAAAGGGGGAGGAAAAGACAAAAGGGGTGTTGGTTGTCGAGCGAGCAGTTTGGCGGCATGCCTGGGACGAATGAATGGGGCGCGAGATTCCAGAGAGAAAGAAGAAGAAGGGAAGGAGAGAAAAAGAGAGATAAAAAGGGCAAAAAAAAAATTTCTATAATGCAGTTTAATGTCATGCTTAGGACGAATGGGGTGTGTTGAACTATGTTCAGTTTGATCGAAAGCAAAAAACGCAAAGTCACAAAGGGAGAGGAAAGACAACAGATATTAGGAGAGCAGTTTAACGTCATGCTTGGGACTACGGGTGTGTTGAACTATGTTCAGTTTGATCGAAAGCAAAGACGCAAAGCCACAAAGGGGGAGGAAAAGCAAGAGATATTAGGAGAGCAGTTTAACGTCATGCTTGGGACGATGGGTGTGTTGAACTATGTTCAGTTTGATCGGAAACAAAAAACGCAAAGCCACAAAGGGGGAGGAAAAGCAAGAGATATTAGGAGAGCAGTTTAACGTCATGCTTGGGACGATGGGTGTGTTGAACTATGTTCAGTTTGATCGCAAAGTCACAAAGGGGGGGGGAAGGACAACAGATATTAGGAGAGCAGTTTAACGTCATGCTTGGGACTATTGAAACGTGGATTTGAAACAAAGTATCTTATTAGCAGACAGCCAAGTACAATCAAGTAATTCCTCATCTAAACGGAGCTCAAATTCTAAAATTTTATCCAAGGTAAAAATGTTTAGCAGGGCAAGAATGTATCCAGGTTGAAACGAAAATATTCTAAATCACGACGTAAACACCACAAAAAAAAAATATGAAGGAAAAGGAGAGGGCTTTCAAACAAAAAATATATATATTCAGTTGAAATCCATAGGGTATTCCAAGTAACAAGGGAAGAGAAAAAGAAAGAGAGAGCAGTTTAACGTCATGCCTGGGACGATGAAGATCGTTGGACTGAAATCGTTGGGCTGCTCACGTTATGTTTGAGAAGAGGGGCAGGGCAATTTAACGTCGTGCTCGTGAGGAGCAAATGGGGCTGGAGAACAGAGTCCGAAAAGAGGAAAAAAAAAAGAGTTAAGGATGCAGGGGATGCAGTTTAATGTCATGCTTAGGACGATGGGTGTGTTGAGTAAGACAAAAACGTATTTAACGTATTCGAAAGTAAACCGGAGAGAAAGGGAGAGAGAACAAAAGGTAATTATACGGAGAGAAAAGGGCTTTTATTTTGTGAGAGAGAGAATATTTCAACATCACGGCTGGGATGAGTCCTTACTGAGAGGTGGAAGGACCTGAAGGGGCAGTTTAACGTCGTGCTTAGGACGTTAAACTGTTTGGTGAATCCTCTTCTTGGGGCGGAGATGGTATGTGAAACAACGAGAGTCTTGGGTTTGGGGTGGGAGGAATGTGGCTTCTATGTTCTGCCACCGCTTGAAGGGGAAGGTTTCGCTGGCGTCCTCTTTTAAATAATTGCATAATTCCGATTACGAGAATAAGGGAGAGGACTACGTATAACATAGTGTAGTGGTGAATGTGGTGGTTGTTCAGGTTCAGGAGGGGTACCTGTTCGTCTCTCTTCTGCTGTGAAATTTTTGCTGCCAATTCGTCCAAGTCGTCCTCTGGTTTTCTTGGGGGTTCTTTGATGTAAGGGCCCTCGGGAGGGGGTAGAGTCGTGTATTTAGGATCTGGCTTGGTTGCCAAAAGAGCTGTGACATTTATGTGGCGTATGGTATGGGGGAAACTAGAGCTTTGCCTCTCGTTTTGGCCATGTATGATGAAGTTACTGGTTCTGAGGTAGCAAGTGGGTTCAATGTGGAGTAACGCTGTCTGGTTTAGTTCGAAGGACTGAACAGTGTTGTTACACACGACGTCGGCATTGCGGAGTGTCTTGGTGGCGTAGATCCAAGTGTTAGGGCGAGAAAGGGAAATCCAGTAAGAAGTACGCTCGGTACAAGTAAGTTCGCACTGGGATGTATCCACGCCACTCCTTATGAGGGCAATTTCACATTTGAACGGGCTTGACTGAGCATTAAAGATGGGGAATTTCGCTCGACAGAAGAATTTAGAGGCGTCTGAGGATAGACAGTCGTGAAAATCGCTAATGCTCATTTCATAAAAATGCTCTCGGTTAAGATCGACCAAGAGGATTTCGGAAGAGGGTTGAATATAACAAAGGGAGTTGTTGTAGACTGTTGGTAGTGGAAGAATCCTGAAGGTTTGATATACATCTCTGAAAGGTAGGGGTAATTTTAATTCGATGATTAATTTAGAATTAATTATTGTGGCGGACATAGTGGAGAGCTTGTAAATTTGCCATATCATGTTGGGAAGAGGGTCGAATGGAAGGGTTTTTTGAGGGTCCATTTCCTGCCGAATGGTGGAGAGAAGGTTTTCTATCTGAGAAGGAGTTATGAGCGTAGGGTGAAATTGGCCGTGTTTTACATCTGCTAGGAGATCTATCAGGTCGGATTGAGTAGATTGGTATTGATTTATAATAATAAGGACTAACGAGAAAAGAGAGTTTATTTCGGTTGCCCATTCGTTTACATGTACTTGATTTTCAACGTTGGAGATCTTGGATTCGAGGGCGGTTATTTTGGTGAAAATTACGGCACGATCCTTCCTAATGCTTTCCCGAGTTTTATTGGTTAGATTAATGGTCGCGTCCAAGATAGAGGTCTGATTTTTCAATAGGGAATGTAAGTGATGGTTATTTCGTTGAAGGGTTCGTATTTGCTCGTCGTATCTTTGAGCATCGTCCTCATTAAGGATTCCAAAAAGGGGTTTGGTAATCTTCCCGACAAAATTAAAAAGGGACCTAGTTTTTCTAAGCGGGGGAAATATAATCCTATTTTTGTTTTCTATTGCTTCCTCCAAGTTATCTAATTGCGTGATAGAAGAGAGGCAGATCGTTTTTAAAGGCGTTTCAGAGGCCAACTGGCTACACATTTGCTGAAGCTTACCCGTGATTCTTAGTATTGAGAGGTATTCTTCCTGGAAGGCCGCTAGGTCGTAGTAAGTTATTATCTTCCATTCGCTTGTGAACAGCCTCGTCCTTCCTATTTCTTCGAAGTATAAGCCGACCGTGGAAGTGAGAGGAGTAATTTGGATTCCCAGCTCCTCGCGAGAGAAAGCTGAGGCGGTAAGGCACAGGACCGCGAACATATAAACCCTTGCCCTGGGAACGAAAGGAAGAGGTTTTAGTTTGAGAGAGAACTTAGTTAAGAAATTATGGATGTATGAATTTTTTTAAGTCGTTGTTATGTACGCGTTTTTCCTTGTTTTTTATTTTTATTGTTGAATTTTCAGGGGTATTCACCTGAGTTAAAGTGTAAGGACCTTGCCATAAGGGTGAGAATTTGTTGTCTCTTGTTCTCGCTCTTAGAAGGACCAGATCTCCGATTTCAAAGGATTTTTGTTGTGTTCCCCTATCGTAGTATTGTTTGGATCGCTGTTTGTTTTCTAACGCGATCTGTCTAGCGATTTGATGACAGTGCCGGAGTCGTGCCTTGAGTTCGTGAGCATAATTATCGTAATTGTACCCAATTTCGGGGGAGGATTTCAGATGGTTCGGAACTTCGGCGGGAAAACCATAAAGGAGTTCGTGCGGAGAATAATTGGTACTTGAGTGGGGAGTAGTGTTGTACACGAACATGGCGTAAGGAACCCAGGTGTCCCATGACAGTGGATCCTTTTCTATGTAAGAACGGAGGTATTCCGCTAGAGTTCGATGACTTCTCTCTAGGGCTCCGTTAGACTGAGGGTGGTAAGGAGTTGTTTTCAACCTCTTGATTCTTAGGAGTTTGGAGACTTCCTGAAACACTCCTGCGATCAGGTTAGCACCTTGATCAGTCAATATACTTTCGGGTATTCCGTGTCTACATATGATTGTAGTAGTAAACGCTTCCGCGAGGGTGGTTGATTCGGCATTGGGAACAGGGATTGCCTCCGAAAATTTTGTTAAATCATCCTGGAAAGTTAGGAGGTATTTATTTCCTAGGTACGAAACGGGTAGTGGCCCCACAACATCTAAATAAATTCTTTCGAAAGGCTTAGAACTCACTGAGGTTATTTTCATAGGGATTTTAGGATTTCGTGATACTTTGTTTATTTGGCACTGTGCGCAGTTTCTAATAAATGTTACAACAGCTTGGGCCATTGTTTCCCAATAAAACTGTTTCTTGATCCTCTTCAAGGTCCGAGATACACCTTGGTGACCTCCCGTGGGTAGCAAATGGAAATCTTTTATTATTTGCTCCCTTTCCTTGGGGTCATCTAAGTACCTAATTGTTTCGACATGGAGTATTGCGTCGATTTTAAACGCCTTACGGATTTTATCCTTAAGAGTCATTAGGGTCTGTAGTTCCAGTTTCGGAATACTTATGTGTATGGTCTTCAGGTTTCTTTCTACGGCCAGGGATGCGAAGTTGGAGAGGGTAGTGTTGAGGTTGTCCTCATCCTGAGGGGTACGAAGGGGAAGTATTAATCTTTTGACAATGAAATCGGATTCTTTGAACGGGAATATTTTAGGTTCGAGGGAGAAATTGATTTCACTCAAATCGACACTTAGTATGGCGGCTAAACGCCGTTCAAGATTTGTGTCCCTTGTGGGCAAAATAAAGAATTTGGCGCGGGCAGATTTAGACAGTAATAAAGAGTCGTCAGTTTCAATGAGGGATGATGATAAGTAGTTGTCATTATTGGTTCTGTCCTTCTTTTGTGCATCCTGGTCCGGGTTATCAGTGACCTTTGCTTGGCTTCTTGTTATCGCGTATAGAGAGGTGGTGTTTTTAGGGTCGTTTCGATTTTCCGATTTATCAGTCTCAGGAGAGTTCTCTTGTGCTTCCGCGGTTACTCTACTTAAGGCATCGGCGTTTGTATTAAGTTTCCCGGCCTTGTGAGTTATCGTGTAGTCGTACTCTTCCAAACGGATTCTCCATCTCATCAATCGAGACGAGTGGTCCTTTAGATTCATGAGCCAAACTAGAGGCTTGTGGTCAGTGATAATGGAGAACTTCCTTCCATATACATATGGACGAAATTGTTCCACGGCGTACACGATGGCAAGTAATTCTTTCTCTATCGTCGAGTATCTTGTTTCGGCACCGTTCAGAGCTCGGCTCGCGTATGCAATGGGGTGATCTCCATCTTCGTCTTGCTGCGAGAGAACAGCTCCTAGAGCTATGTCACTGGCATCGGCCGTGACGTAGAATTGCCGCGAAAAATCGGGGTATGCCAAGATGGGAGAGGTTATTAACCGTTGCTTTAAGTTCGTAAAAGCTTCGTCACAAAGGGCATCAAATTTAAAGGGTACGTCCTTTTTTAAAAGGTTGGTCAAGGGTTTGGCGATCTTAGAGAAATTTGGGATAAATCGGCGGTAATACCCGATAAATCCGAGAAAAGCTCTGATATCTTTTACCTTTTTAGGTCTTGGATATGTTTTGACTGCTGTTATCTTCCCTGGATCTGGTTTGACACCGTTTTCCGTAATTAAGTGTCCCAGATACATGATTTCTTTCCGAAGAAAATGGCATTTTTCTGCCTGCAACTTTAGTTTGAAGTCGCGTAAACGTTGGAATACAGCAATGAGCCTATTGTTGTGTTGAGATAGATTGTAGCCATGGATGACTATGTCGTCCATATAAATGAAGCAGTGAATTCCTTGTAATCCAGACAAGATATTATTCATAGTTCTTTGGAATGTAGCGGGAGCTCCTTTCAGACCGAATGGCATTCGATTGTATTCGTAGTGGCCATAAGGCGTACTGAAGGCTGTTTTTTCCCGATCCCTGTCGTCCATTCTTATCTGGTGGAATCCGCTGGCCAAGTCGAGCGTCGTAAAATACTTAGATTTCCCAAGTTGGTCCAATATGTCCGTTATATTTGGTAGAGGGAACGCGTCTCCTACCGTAATTTCATTAAGACGCCGGAAATCTACCACTACTCGCCATCTCTTATTTCCTTGTTCATCGGGTTTCTTCGGAACGAGGAGTAGGGGAGAGTTCCAGGGACTATAGGATGGTCTGACAATGCCTGATTTTAGCATCTCTTGGACTTGGTTATCCACTTCCTTACGATTTGCCTCCGGTAATCTGTACGGTTTTGTGTATATAGGGGGATGATTGGCTTCTACCTCAATTTTATGGGTAGTCGCGTCCGTGTAGGACAATATATCTCCTTCTAGATAAAATATATCATTGAAGGTTCTACAGATATCTCGAATTGATGTCTCTTCTTCTTCATTACAATGATCCAATTTTACAAGGTTCTGCAGTTTTTTTATTCTGCCCTCAATCGGATCTTGGTCGAAGTTTGGGGTTATCATGTCGAAATTCTTTGCATCTAGATACTCTAGGTCCAGATCATGGAGGGGTAAACTAACGTCTTCCTCTGTAGTATTGAGGATTAAGACTTTTACCATTCCATTTTCAGGAGTACCAATAGAATTGCCTATATACACTCCGGGAATTATTTCTTTATTCGATATTACCGTTTCTGTGGAAGCCGTAGTGGGTATTAAGTGGATTGTTTCTGCTCGAGCTGGAATGATCGCACGGCTTAAGGTACTCGGGTTGAAATGTGTTTGCAGTTTACCGTCGTGCCCAGGACGAATGCCCTTTCGAGAAGATGTTGCTGGTTGCAGTTTGATGTCTTGCCCAGGACGGTTAATTAACAAGGAAGGAGATATATACTTAACTAACGAGGGAGGAGATATATCTGACTTAACTAACGAGGAAGGAGATACTATTGTTGACTTTATAAACGAGGAAGGAGATATTTCTGACTTCACTAACGAGGAAGGAGATATTTCTGACTTAACTAACGAGGAAGGAGATACTATTGTTGACTTTATAAACGAGGAAGGAGATATTTCTGACTTCACTAACGAGGAAGGAGATACTTCTGGCTTTATTAACGAGGAAGGAGATATTTCTGACTTAACTAACGAGGAAGGAGATACTATTGTTGACTTTATAAACGAGGAAGGAGATATTTCTGACTTCACTAACGTGGAAGGAGATACTTCTGGCTTTATTAACGAGGAAGGAGATATTTCTGTCTTCACTAACGAGGAAGGAGATACTTCTGGCTTTATTAACGAGGAAGGAGATATTTCTGGCTCTATTAACGAGGAAGAAGATATGATCGAAGGCGACGAAGAAGATATTATTGGGTGCAGTTTAACGTCTTGCCCAGGACGGGTATTAGACGAGAATACTGAAGAAGGATTGGACGTTGGATGCAGTTTAACGTCTTGCCCAGGACGGGTATTAGACGAGAGCGGAGGTGCTGACGGGGAGACAGATAAAGACGAGGAGGGAGATATGATCGAAGGCGACGAAGAAGATATTATTGGGTGCAGTTTAACGTCTTGCCCAGGACGGGTATTCGTGGAGTTTATAGTCCTACGATAAAACTGAGGGAAATCATTGAGATATTGCTCCAAGGTGTAAGGAATCGCGTTGTGACCGACCTCGAGTGTTAGTGTCTGAGCCCCATAATCAATTTGTGCCTTATATCTGGTCAAGAAGTCGTGACCTAATAAACCTTCATATGCCATTGCCGAAGCATCCCTCAGGATGTGGAAAGGATGTTCGATTTGGAAATCTGTACCTTCGTGGTGTAGTTCGCTTATTATGAGACCCTCTGTGGAAGTAGATTGGAAAAGACTGTATTGATATGACAAATAATATCGCTGTAATACCTGCTACCAGGTTTCAGTGACTGACTTCGAACTAAGCTGATCTCCGCTCCGGTATCTATTAAGAATTCGGTGTATGGACTAACGGACACTGTAGAGGCTAGGGTGAGGGTTATGGATGAAGGTCGTACGGTTATGGGGAGTTTTATCCTTGAGTGTTGGGAGGTTGGGTCCGATTTCCATGTACATCGGCCTGAATGACGATCTGCGGGGGGTTGCCGATGAATTTCCCCCGCACCTGGGAGTTTTCCGGGTCGTTGGAATGCGAAGTTGACGGGTAAGGAGGATTCGGTGGCGACAGAGGAGACAGGGGTTGTGAGTAACGCGATTGTGGGTTATGTGGTGGCCTTCTTCTTCGGTTGTTGGCCTCCCTTTTCCGACATTCG
Organism: Chrysops caecutiens; assembly: GCA_963971475.1. Classification (NCBI taxonomy): domain Eukaryota; kingdom Metazoa; phylum Arthropoda; class Insecta; order Diptera; family Tabanidae; genus Chrysops; species Chrysops caecutiens. The sequence continues at coordinate 31,016,481 of OZ020568.1, read as the reverse complement.
TCAATTGTATGGCCTTTGTTATGGCAATAATTACAGATTTTTGGAATTTGTTTTAGAATGGAGTTTTCAGGGGTTCTGTTCCCGGACGAGAGGTGGTGTATTGTAGATGGGTTAGACCTTTCCTGGCGTTGTACGGAGCGGGGCGGTAAATGGCACTGTGGGGCGATGTGGCCTGGCTGGCCACATCTGAAGCAGGTAGTATTCCTTAAAGGGTTCTGCTGCGGTGGATCTACCCGGGGCTTCGTTGGATCCTGTCTCGGGGTATTGATTTGATTAAGTCGCGTCGCGTGCTCTAATATATAGTCGGACATTGAGGCGAGTTTCTTTTCAGAAAATACCTTGGCAAGCATTTGCAGCTGGCCATTTAGCAGCCCGTCTTCGAGGGTTCTGACGGCCTGCGCCTCGTTATCTTTAAGAAGGGATCTCAACAGGACGTTGTCGCTTGTATATTTTCGCGGGGCTTCGTTTAACAGAGTAAAGGTGGTGGTCAGACGATTTAAGAATTCTTTAACACCCTCGCCAGTTTTCTGCTTTAACTGTCCTAATTGGGTTTGTAGGGTAAATCTGGATAGTCGGGTTTCGAACTTGGATGATAGAGCGGAACGTAGAACAGTCCAGTCGTCAGTGGGGTTATATTTGTACACGTCGTACGCTGGACCACTCAATTTACTTTTGACAAGACCCATGAAACTTTGATGGTCTGTCCCCGTTGACACAGTGGAAAAAATGTCATCTGCACAGGTAAGGAATCGGTGTAGATCCCTGGTATTTCCAGAAAATTCTGGCAACAGCCGTTGTGAATTTGCAAGGGAGAACCCGGACGTTGGAGAAGCATGGTGTAGAATTGAACCCAATGTAGCATTTAATTGGTCCTGAATATTAGGTTCTTGGAAAGGGTATCTGTCCTGCAACCCGTCTTGCAGGAGGTCAAAGGTGTTATCGTATTGTCCTTGGATCTCCTCGAATGTGTTACTGGTAAAATATGAATCTTCTTCCTCGTCGTCGTACAAATCCGCTAGAATTTGGAAATGGGTTTGCTCAAAAGGTTCCCAGTATTTTTTCAGGGTGGTGATTTTATTCTGTAAGGCAACCTTGCTAGCGTCTCGGAGGAAGTCAGGGGTAATTTGAGAAACAATCCGCCGGATTACCTGGCTCCTTTCCTTTTGGAGCCTGAGCCTTCCAGGATTAGGTGATTCGTTGACTTCGGATTCGGCTTCGGGGGCGTTAGCCTTTTTTTGAGTTTCGGGGGCTGGAGGTATGAAAAATTGACTGGTGGCCTTAGCTAGTGAGGGGCTAACGAGCCAATCACTAAGAGCCGCTTTCGTGGTCTTGTACCAATCGTGGGCCTTCCCATGGCAGTCGAGAGTGAAATATTCATGCTTATCATCCCGTTCGGGGTGATCTTTGAGAGAAACATGGCCCTTTTGGAAATTTCCCCAAGCTTCCTCTAGGAGGCTGAGTTTCCTTTTTGTATAATCGGCGGTCCTTGAAGATTTGGGCGCCTTACTGAAGTTGTTATATAACTTGACGATCTCTGAATTGATTTGCATTTGCGCGAGGCAAAGATCGTGAAACGTGGGAGGAGACATTATTAGGATGTTTGAAGGGTACTGTTGAGCAAGAGTTAATCGAAGATCAAAGCTGATCAAAGGAAGATGGAGTTTGCGTCGAGATCAAGAAATTAATTCGAGCGTTAGATGGATTTAATAAAGGATTAAAGCAAATTCCCCAAAAAAAATAGGAAGCAAGGAAGGGGTGTTGAACAGTACTTTTGACGAGTGTCAAAAAAAAAAAATCACTCACGAACTAGATAAGTTTTGGGTTTAGGCGGTTACATTCATTGTTAACCAACTATCTCCTTGTTTAAAATTGATTATAGCTATTTCTTAATATCGGTCCGCAGAATCTTTGCGATTTATAAGATTTAAAAATTCGGAGTCTCCCAAAAAAAACGGGGTTCAAATTTGTGAGGGTTTTTTTTTTTTTGTTGTTTTTTTTTTTTTTTTTTTTTTAACAGGGAGGAGGCACGACGATAAGATACTGGTAGGTTGATCGGAGCTAGTACGAGCTTGCTTTCATGAAGTGGTTCATGGAGATACGTCAACCCAAATAAAGCATAACCAATGAGGAAACGAGCATCAACCAATGAAAACGGAAGAATTTGGGATACATTCCCACGGTGGTTGAACCAAAATTTAAGATACAATCTGGAGGAAGGATGTTTGGAGAGTCCTCTCAATATGACGCTCCAAGCTCAGGTATTTCCCGACAGCAAGAGAGATACAAGGATGCGACTCGGAATGCGGGTTAGAACTCTTCTGACACAAAAAAAAAGGAAACAAGAGCCGGTGAAGGAGGATGTGGGGACAGTGAAATTTTCTTTTTATTATATTTTTATATTATCGGGTACGTAGAAGCCGGAATGTCAGCGTGACAATTCCCTTGCCTAGCAGACTGTCCAAGACTCTTACCTTGGGTAGGGGAAATCTTGGATTTCTTCTAGGCGCGCGGACTATTATTCGTTTTTAGTTATAAATGTTATTTTTCATTATATATTGTTTTTGAAAATTATAAAAAAGTAAAATATTTGGCTCTCAAAAAGGTTTACAAAAAAGGTTTATAAAAATATGGGGATCTGGGTATTAAAATATCGTTTTTTTTTTTTTTCCTTTTTTTTTTACTAAAACTCACGGTTTCATGTTTTAATTCTTCCTTCGTGGGTCGGGGTGGTGCTTCCTGGCTGGCAGTTGGTTTGATTGTTGTTTTTTTTTTATTCTATCTGTTGAGGACTCCCTGGTCAATAAAGATGCGGGCAGGGTTGGAGCCCCTAAAAGAAATTTCGTTGGGGTTTAATTTTGTGCTCGCCTGGAGCCCAAAACCCTTTTCACTTCACTTTATTATTTTATTATGTTTCCTTTTTGTTGATTATATATTTTTTTTTTTTTATTATATATATTTTTTTCTGATTTATTAATTTTTATTATTTTATTAAAGTTTTTTTTTTTTTTTTTTTTTAATTTGTTGGGATCTGACAGAAATTATCCCACCGCTGCCACCAAATGTTTTATCCCATGTATGGGAAGGAACAGGGAGTGCTTTCCCGAATGGAGAAGTTCACCTGTACCCAAGGACTAATCCCGCCTTTGGAGAGAGGATTCTTTAATATTTGCTTTTACGTGTCCAAATTCACAACAAGTAAAAAAAAATCAAACATAAGTTTATTTGAGTCGATCATTCACATTATTAGTTTTTTTTTGAATTGATTATTCATATTTTATTAAAAGTGTCCAAATTCACAAAAAGTATTTATAAAAAAACATACATTAGTCTATTTAAATCGATTTTTCACATTATTAGTTTTTTTTTTTTGAATTGATTATTCATATTTTATTAAAAGTGTCCAAATTCACAAAAAGTATTTATAAAAAACATACATTAGTCTATTTAAATCGATTTTTCACATTATTAGTTTCTTTTCGAGTTGATTATTCATATTTTATTAAAAGTGTCCAAATTCACAAATAGTATTTATAAAAAACATACATTAGTCTATTTAAATCGATTTTTCACATTATTAGTTTCTTTTTGAATTGATTATTCATATTTTATTAAAAGTGTCCAAATTCACAAAAAGTATTTATAAAAAACATACATTAATCTATTTAAATCGATTTTTCACATTATTAGTTTTTTTTTTTTTTGAATTGATTATTCATATTTTATTAGAAGTGTCCAAATTCACAAAAAGTATTTATAAAAAACATACATTAGTCTATTTAAATCGATTTTTCACATTATTAGTTTCTTTTTGAATTGATTATTCATATTTTATTAAAAGTGTCCAAATTCACAAAAAGTATTTATAAAAAACATACATTAGTCTATTTAAATCGATTTTTCACATTATTAGTTTCTTTTTGAATTGATTATTCATATTTTATTAGAAGTGTCCAAATTCACAAAAAGTATTTATAAAAAACATACATTAGTCTATTTAAATCGATTTTTCACATTATTAGTTTCTTTTTGAATTGATTATTCATATTTTATTAAAAGTGTCCAAATTCACAAAAAGTATTTATAAAAAACATACATTAGTCTATTTAAATCGATTTTTCACATTATTAGTTTCTTTTTGAATTGATTATTCATATTTTATTAAAAGTGTCCAAATTCACAAAAAGTATTTATAAAAAAAACATACATTAGTCTATTTAACACGTATTAAAAAAAAAAATCATACATTTTTCTATATAAATCGACTATTCACTTTTTATTTAAAATGCCCAAATTCGAAAACACGTAAATATTACTTTTTTCTTCTTGCGAGCCGGGGTTTGCCCAGTGACTCCGTAAATAATAAATACTGAAGCGACCACTTAAGTCACCGGCCAAAGCGCGACTGAAAATGCGCGTCAGCTTGGAGCCCTTAAATCTGGACCCAAAATGCTGATGCGCACTTTCAATAGGTCGCGCATGGCGACCGAGAATGTGCTCAATTAGCACTTCATTTGGATTTAAAGAACTTACGCGATCGGATTTCATCACGACGGTGATGAAATCCGATCGCGACAGTTCGTCGCGATCCCATGATTGGGTTGCGATCAAGTTCTATCAAAGTGATAAAACTTGATCGCAACAGGAAATTTGTCGCGCATGGGTTTTATTCTGTCGCGATCAGGTTACATCTTAGTGATAAGACTTGATCGCGACAGAATTTCGCGCATGGGAACCCAAAATGCAACGTCAGCATTTTGGGTTGGGAATGGACGTGTTCCCATGGTGGCTGTTCTTACGGCAGGGGGTAAAAAGGGGGGGGGGGAGAACATGTGTGGCTGAGCCTAGGCTCAGTCACAACATGTCCCAACTGCAGAGCGTATCGGTACACCAACCAAAATTGCAAAGCCCAAAGACCAAACAACCAAGTAAGCCAAAGAAATGGACCCAACACAAAGAGTAGACTGGTAAACCACCAGATAACGGGGAGTACGAATGCAACACAATGCAACTTCTATTTGAAGGAAGACCACACCGAAGATAGGTGCTTCCTACGGGAAAGGTGACAACGACTACAGATGGAGGAACATATGAGGCAGGCGGAAAACTTCGCAGAGGCGACCGATCGCACCGCGAGTCGCCAGGAACGGATCACATGGATAGGTGCGACAAAACACTGGCAATCCCCATAGTCACCATATCCTCAGATCTCACCGAAATACATAACCCACGATTTATAAGAGACACAGGCTCGGAAGTCAGCCTAATAAATGAAAACGAAATCAAGAGGAATAAACACAAAGAAATAAACAGAGGAGAGAAGATAACACTCAATACAAATTCTGGAGAACTAATGTCAAAAGGAACAATAAAAGGTGAATTGCAAACACCACGACCATATACATGCGAGTTCCATGTGGTAGACCATATAAACTCCACAAACATCGTGGGAATATTAGGCAACGATGTCATAACGAAATACTGTAACGTTGAGGGACCAACCCAACAACTGGTATTCTCAACACATGAAGCGGAAACTATTAAGATCCGGAGCGTAATATGCCTTCACAAGGAAAACTACACAAAGAACATAAAGCTGGACGATTGGTTGATAAAATAGCTCCCAACGGAGGACACTCAAGTAACGGTAGCTCGCACGGTCCGGAGTGTAATTGAACTTCACTTGAGGAGCAACAAGATGCACAAGAGGCGATATCGTTGTCACCTAGTGGAGGACACTCAGAAAACGGTAGCTCGCACGCACCGGAGTGTATTTCGTCCCCACAGAACGAGCCACCCATTTCACAAGAAGCTGGACAACTAGCTAACAAAAAGGCCACCACCGGAGGACACTCAGAAAACGGTAGCTCGCATGCTTCGGAGTGTAACCTGCCTCCACATGGTGAGCCTCGAGACACACGAGGAGTGATGGAATTATCAAAAAATAAAGAAGCACTACAAGGTGTAGCAACTTTTTCGACAGTGAACAACAGAATGGGAACAAGGAGACACTGTTTGTAGAAACTGAAAAGAGCGACCACAGCCTAACAAGCCACACTCGCAAATATGACAGTCCTCTAGATGCCCAAGACTCGCATGTCTGGGAAGGTGAAGGTGCACTTCAACAACAGACCATCACAATGGACAACCAAATCAATCCAGTGAAGAACAATATCTAACGTTGTGGGGGCAAAGGACCATTCGCATATCACCATGATCAGTACAAGTTGTGAAAACACCCTCACGAATCCAGGGAGAACAAATAGTAAGGGGAAAGGAGATAGCACCAGGCATCTATATAGGTAACGCACTGGTAAAGCCAATACAAGGCAAGCTGAAGTTCACAGTCATGAACACGAACAATGATTTAGAGAAAAACAAAGAAAGAAGAGCAAGACAAAATGACGGAATACAAAAAGTAGGGCAGGTAGCAGATCGAGGGAGCGAAGAACACAGAATAGCAGAAATAATGAAGATAATAAATATAGGGGATAACTTAAACCTCGAGGAAAAACAGTCCATAGAAGGTATCATACATGAATTCCAGGACATATTTCACCTGCCAGGGGAGAAAATAAAGTACACCACCACGGTACAACACAAGATAAGGACGAAGAAGAAACAACCTCCTATAAAATGCAAGATGTTCCGACTTCCCACAACGCAGAGTCAAATATTAGACGAGGAAATAGACAGACTCCTAAAGGAAGACATAAAGGAACCCAGTTGGATTCAGTGGAACACCCCGCTGCTAGATGGGCAGAAACGCTGGCGAGTAGAAGTTGACTATAGAAAGCGAACGACGCATACCCACTCCCTAGGATAGAGGATATCCTAAATCAGTTGGGTAATTCACGTTACTTCTCTCTATTGGATCTCGCGAGTGGCTACCATCAGATAGCGATGATAGCTGAGGACCGCGACAAAACTGCGTTTAGCACACCCGACGGACATTATGCATTTAAACGAATGCCCTTTGGCCTCAAAGGTACAACAGAAATATTCCAACAGCTGATGAACCATGTATTAACCGGATTACAGCGACTGCGTTGCTTCGTCTATCTTGATGACATTGTCGTCTATGTAAAAAATCTAACTGACCACCAAAATAAGCTGAGCGAAATACTACAACGCCTCAGAGAACATAGACTTCAAGTAAACCCAGAAAAATGCAATTTCCTCAAGCGAGAAATAATCTACCTAGATCACAAGTGTGGCACCAATGGGGTGGCGCCAGACGCATCCCTCCTGGAGAGCGTAAAAAACTTCCCAACACCGAAGACGGTAAGACAAGTCCAATCATATTTGGGATTGGCTAATTACTACAGAAAATTCATAGCGGGATTCTCAAAAATCGCAGCACCCATAAACAACCTGCTAAGAAAGGATGTTAAATTCGATTGGGACAAGAAATGTGTAAAAGCGTTCGAAACACTAAAAGAAAAATTCATCACACTCCCACTATTACGCTACCCGAATTTCAAGGAACCTTTTAAACTTTACAAAGACGCAAGAGGAGAGGCTCTGGGAGCCGTCCTAGCTCAATGCCCAAATAAGAAGCAACAACCGATAGCATACGCTAGCAGAACACTTAATGCAGCAAAGAAAAATTACTCCACGATTGAAAGAGAACAACTCGCAATTGTATGGGCCGTAAAGGACTATAGGAACTACCTGTACGGGAGAAAGTTCACGGTATACACTGACTAAAAACCACTACGAGGTGCGATACGAATAAAGGACCCCACTAGTAGGATAATAAGACTTTGGCACAAGCTCTCGGACTACTCGTTTGACATAGAGTACAAAGAAGGGCGTGCTGACGCGCGTGAAGAACGCGTGCTGACGCGTTAAGCCGCCAATTCACTACTTTAATGTTATTGAATATTGCAATCGTTTCAGGTATATCACATATCTTCATTGTGCGATCCACTCCCTTTCGGTGGCCAAATGGCCCATTGTGATGCCCTTTATATTTTCGCAATCCCCCTCCTCTCCTATTTCTGATCCTTTTTTCCTCTGTCGTGAGGCATTTCCACCCCTTGGCAAAGTTCCTCAATAGTTGAACATCCATGACCCCTATTTCCTCCAACCCTGTGAAGGATCCGCTCCCCAGTATTTGCCTCCGACTATCGGCCAATGATGGGCAGGAGCACAACAGAAGTTCCACTGTCTCCTCTTCCTCGTCACACTCCTTACAGAGACTGTCGCTTGCGAGCCTCCACCTCTGGAGGTTTCTCCCGACCGGACAGTGTCCTGTAATAACCATTATGATGGTCCGGACTGAGGTCTTTTTTGCTCTTAACAAGCCCGCCGTTCTTGTTTCCTCAATTCTGGGCCACAAATTCCTTGAGTTGAAGCAGTCGTCTCTGTTGCTCCATCTCTTGCCATGTTGTTCCCGAATTACTCTGTCGATGGTATCTTTCAACAACCTCATCTGTGGCTTTGTAGATTTGGCTTCTTCAGTACTATGAATTTCGGTTCCGATCAATGCCAGTTTATCCGCCTGTAGATTCCCTTCCACATTGCTGTGTGCGGGCACCCAACAGAGGCTGACTTTGTCTCGGATCCAAGATAGTGCTTCTCGGCAACTCATCACCGCCTTTGACTTGATTGTCTCAGATTCCAGTGTTCTAAGAGCCGCCTGGCTGTCGCTATAGATTGTGACCTTCAGAATTTCTTCGTCGGTCAGCTGCTTTAGTCTTGCTGCTCTCTCTATCGCGTTAATTTCCGCCAGCAATATACTACAGCCTTTGTTGAGTCTGTGTGACTCCTTGACCTCTAGTATCTCCGAGAATATACCGACTCCAGTCCCCGTTTCAGTGACTGAGCCGTCCATAAAGACGCTTATTTCGTCTTTTTCAAAAATGGAACCATTTTCCCATTCCTCTCTGGTTGGGAGAGTCTGGTCTCTCCCCAAACCATTGCTTTGCCACCATATAGTCCGTGCGCTGACGTAGCACTCCGGTTTCCACGGCGCCTCCCTTTTTACTATCTCTTCCAGTACACTAGCATGCCCTTGGCCTGTATGCCTCCACAGATTTGTTTTCCTCCGTAGGGCTGAGGAGGCTGCCAGACCCTTTATAAAAAGGTCTAACGGTTGCAAATTTAAGATCGCCTCCAGCACCGCCCGAGGTGTGCTTTTGATCGCTCCCGTTATACCTTTCACTGCTAGTTGCTGCACCTTTCCCAGCATCTGTCTGTTCGTCTCCTTGTCCATGGCTTTCCACCACACAAGGGCTCCAAATGTGATAATAGTTCTGACAATCGTTGTGTAGATCCAGTGTATGATCTTTGGTTGCAGACTCCAGTTCCTACCGAACATTTTCCTACATATGTAGAAAGTGTTTATCCCTTTTTTCATCCTTTCCTCCACGTTACTCCTCCAAATGAGTTTAGAGTCCAGGTTGACTCCTAAGTACTTCGCCTGTATAGAGGGGTCTAGTACCCGTCCTTTCACCTTTGGTAGTCTGACCTTCGGTATCTTATACCTTCTGATGAAGAGAACTAGCTTCGTCTTTTCCGGGTTTATCCCTAGGCCATTTCTCTCCGCCCAGTTGCTCGTTTCTCTTAAAGCTTCACCCATGGTGTCGCAGATCGTTTGTAGATCTTTGCCTGTTGTCAGTATAACTACGTCATCTGCGTAGGCGGTGACACTAACTCTCCTACCCCTGAGTTCTTTTAAGATCGTGTTGATTACGATCAACCACAAAAGTGGGGATATTACCCCTCCCTGTGGTGTACCAATGGCCGCCAGTCTTCTGATTTTGTGTTCCCCCGTCTCTGCACTGATAATTATGCTTTTTAGCATATTTATTATCCAGTATGTGATGGTGGGCTCCACTTTCTGCTCCATTAATGCCTCCTTTATTGCATTGGTCTTGACGTTGTTGAACGCTCCTTCTACGTCCAGAAACACCCCTAGGGCATATTCCTTTTGCTGGAGGGATTTTTCAATCATTCCGACCACTTCATGCAGCGCACTTTCCACCGATTTATCTGTAAGGTAGGCGTGCTGTGCTATACACTCCTCCTCTCTTTTGGTGTTCTGCTTAATGTTAAGGTCCAAAATTCTCTCCATTGTCTTTAACAGGAACGAGGAGAGGCTTATTGGCCTAAAGTGCTTTGGTGTAGTGTTGCTCGACCTCCCCGATTTGGGTATGAAGGCAACCCTTACCTCTCTCCATGTTTCAGGGATGTATCCTAATGATAAACAGCCCTGAAAGATGCTCGTCAGTACCTCTGCTATGCTGCCTATCGAATTTTGCAGCATGGCTGGTGTGATTTCATCCGGCCCCGCCGATTTGTATGGCTCGAATGTTTTCGCCGCCTATATTACCTTCTCCTTGGTGATGGCGTCCCTTGTAGTTACCTCCTTTGGACTAATCCTGATCGTTGGGCTCTCTTCCTCACCCCATGTTGTCAGGCAGCCCGGGAAGTGAGTCTCCATCAGCAGCTCCAGTGTCCTCTTGCTCGTCTCCGTCCACGAACCATTTGGTCTCTTCAGGTTTCTTGTGACTTTGACGTCTTTGGAAAGAATCTTGAATCTTTCCTGAATCTTGAGGCCTCGTTCACGTCCTCTATAGAGTTGAGGAAGTCAACCAAAGAGTCCCATTTCGTCTTTCTTATCTTATTCTTATACTCTTCAAAATTGCGCGTGTAGTTAGCCCAGTCCTCCTCTTCTTTACTTTTCTTCGCTTTGTTATAAAGCCTTCTAGTAGCGTCCCTCTGTTGCTTGAGCTCTTTGTTCCACCACTTGTTAGTTTTTCTTCGAGCTCTGCTTATGGGGCAAGTTTTCTGGAAGGCTTTTAGCAAAATCTCGCAAAGTTGTTTTACGGACTCTTCCAGATCCACCACCGTGTGGAGATAGGTACCGAAGCACTGCGTGCTCTTCGTGTTCATTGCCTTCTCCACTTCGGTGGAAAATCTGTTCCAGCCCGTGTTCCTTGGATTCCTGTAGGGTTTTCCTACCTGAACCTTCCGATTAATGTCGAAAAGTATTCTCCCATGATCCGAAAAGGAGTGCTCGGGAGAAACTCTCCAGTTTTCTACGTTTAAATTAATAGTGTTAGTGGCCAATGTAAGGTCTATTACCTCCTCCCTAATTTTGTTAGTAAAAGTGGGTGTGTCACCCCGATTACAAATTGTTAGGTTGGTAGCAATTATAAACTCTAAAATTGACTCACACCTTCTGTTGATGTCACTGCTCCGCCATTGGACGTAATGACCGTTCGCATCGCATCCCATCACCATGTGCCATCCTCTATCTTCGGCCTCTTGTACAAGGGCCCGGACCGCTACTGATAGGGGGTCTCCTTCCTCGTATGGCATATATGTTAAGGCCAGGAGCAGGTTAGTTTTGCCCCTTTCCTCTAGTACTGGCACCACCATGTCGTTTGTGCTGTGCTGTGAAAGTAGAGTGAGGTTTAATGATCTCTTTGCTTTCACACTCTTTTTTTACCTGTTGTGCTTGATTGAAGTAGACTATAATTTTTTGACCTAAGTCCTCGGATTTTGTCCTCTGAGAGCCACGGTTTCTGGACTAAGGCCACGTCTACTCCATTTGCCTCCATATACAGCATCAAATCCTCGGTGGTCGCTTCGCAGTGGTGCAAATTACTTTGCACTGCTTGCAGCCTCCTCGGTGCCGCTCTTGGATTCATTTGGAAGCCTCACTTTTGCTGCACTCAAGCCGAACTTTATGCTTCCCCTTGAATCCTTTAACTTGACGAAGGACAAGTCGTCTACCGTCACGACAAGGTCCTTGCCAACCCCGTTTGGACACTTGCTGGAGGAGATAATTCTCCATTTGCTCTTGTCAAGACCGTTCTGCCTGGAAGTCAACTTCATTGTGGCTTCGTCCTCCACTAGTGGAATCCTAGAGGAATCCACAAAAGCGCCAATTTCCGCAGTGATAGCTCCGATTTCGGAGTCACCTCCAATTTGGCTCCTGGCCAAAGTTCACCAAGGCCCTCGACTACACGGCTCAGAAAATCAACGGATTTTCTCCACAGACAGCCAATGACCTTGACTCCCTTGTGCCAGCTTGCTCCTTCGAAGGCCAACTCCTCCATCGAGCAACTCTGCTCACTCGCCATCGCATTGTTGTGTAATGTAAATAATTTCTTCCGAGTAACCCACATTACCGGCGGATATTGTTCACATTCACAAGTGGGTTTCGCTGATACAACAATTGACGTGCGCGCAGCGAAAACACCTCAATTGTTAAGTCAGCGGCCAAAGTCAGTAGCTTAAATTTTACTTAATTAGGCTTACATCATTTTAATATTAAGTAGGTTAAGTTATTGTTAAGTTGTTCAATTTGTTTAGTTGTTCATCACGGAAGTAAAGTAGGTGGAAATCGACAGCTTTACTTCCGTGATCAATGAATAAAAATTCATGTGATTGAATTTAGAAGACAGTTGGAAATTAGGCAGCAGTTAGTCCGTTAAGAAGTTTTGTACATAGATCATAAGAATTAGAATAAAGTGCCTAAGACCGAAGAAGAAAAGAGTTTTCATTTTCATTTGGGAGTTTCACATGACATAAAAGTGGCGCGGCCGGTTTAAGAACAGTAATACGCTAAGTAGTGAAAAATCGTTTTGTGACATAAACTAAAATAAAAATCTGGAAAGTGAAGTGAAAAAGTAACATAAAAGTGACATGAAAGTAACAATATGCAAGTTTAAACCTGCTTAGCATAATTTAGGAGGAAAAATTTGAAAATTGAAACAATCAAAGTGGGTAATAACTGTTATGAGTAGCTAAGTGACTCGCATTAGTGTAAGAAAGGTAAGAAGTATGTGCATCAAAGTGAAAATTTGAGAAAGGAAAAAGAACAAAGAAATTACAACGAAATTGAAAAAAAAGAACAGTGAAAAAAAATAACAAAACAGCCGCATAAAGAATAAACGAAAAAAAAAGGAAAAAGTGACAGTGTCAAGCAAGTCATTCGCAAATGTACTAGAGAGGTCGCTTGAGATCCAACCCAGCACAATCCCCAGCAGCAGAAGCATCATCAGCAGCGGTAGTACCATCAAACCAACCAACAACGTCAGCAGCAGCAGCGTCAACATCATCACCAGCAGCACAAACAACAGAACAGCAACAAATCCCCTCACCGGTCAACCAGAAAATAGAAGAACCATCGATTCCAGAAGCACCATCAGGACAAGAACAACCATCAGCCACATCAACATCAAGAAGAACGGTAAGCTTTAGTAATAGCCTACATAGGACTTTAGACGATTTTGAGCAATTCCTCCAAAACTATTACACGGAGGATACAATTAGGGATAGTATATAAGATTTAAAAAGTAGGATTATTAAGACTGACGTAGCGATGGATTTTACAAAATTAATAAATTTGGTGGCAAGCCTAATTCCGACTTCTTCGGGTACATCAGGTGGAAATGTGACCCAGGAGGTTCAAAATTTCTTGGGTTGTTGTGAACGGGTACTTGATTGTTTATCGGAAGATGAACAGAGCGTTTCTAATAGATTATTTATGACGCGTTTCCGAGGGGACGCAAACGCTTTAGTCAGCTCACATAATATTTCGAATTTTGAAGAGCTTAAAACAATTTTGAAATATAATTACCTGCCGCGAAAAACATAAATTCAACAAACCAACGAGTTGCTTCAAGCCAAGCAACGGCTCGGCGAAACTCTAGGGGAATTCGGGGTAAGAATCCAGCAACTTCTTAACCCATGTAAGGTTTTTGCTAAAAACGAATATCCAACGGGGTGTACGGAAATCGTAAAAGATTTAGAAAATGCAGCCTTATTTTCATTTAGAACAGGGGTTGCTAATCCACATATTCGTCAAGTATTACCCAGTAGTGATGAAAAATCACTAAATGAAATGACAAAAAGTGCGGTAAAATACGAGGTTATGGAAACATATGCCAATTGTCAGTCCCCCACACCATCAGCATCGGTGATTGAATCGATTAGTTCTTTGAAACCTGCTACACACACACACATCCTCCCAATTCCCTATCCACATCTACAAGATACTATGACACTGCCATCACAAAATCCATGGCCGACCCGACCCGTTCATATAGGCGAACTAGGCGATAAAATTTGAAAATATTCCCGACTCTTATCTAACTTTCTACCAAAATGTTTTTGGTTTCGCAACACTGCTGGAGAGCGCGCCAACCACCCCACCCGCCCAAATCAAATCTACTCAATCCTAGGTAAATTGAAAGTCAATATCGTAATACCTAAAACTTAAAGTAAAGACGGTACACAAACTCGGCAACAAAGTGATTTTTCGTGCCATTAATAACATACGAGTATGATCGTGCCATTGACTATTGATAACCAACGCAGCTGCACCAAGCCCAAATTAATTTGCTGCGTTGGTTATCAATGGGTCAATGGTCATGGATTTCGGCGGGTCCTTCGAGGCCAAATCAATTAGGGAACTGCATTTTGATTAGAACCAGTAGAAATATTAATAGAAATCAAGAGTCAGTACAAGTTCGAACGCGGAAGAAATAACATATGGATGTGTATTCTGGTAGTTTCGTAAAAAATAAATATCTTATAAATATCCAAATTCTGTGGTTTCTTCTTATAATTTCAAAATTAAAAATTGTGACAAAGTTCAAGTGTAAATTGAATAATAAAAGTAAAACTTCTTTGCTATATCAAACTGGATAACTTTCCGCAAGGAAACATGGGTCGTAAATAATGTTGTAAGTACAAATATTCAATTTTTTTTCAACCCATGTTCCCTTTAAGAAAGTTGTCCAGTTTGATGGTCCGAATCACATGATATATTTCTGTAATAAAAATTTTCTAGATTTCGTTAATACGTAAGACATGGCTGATAACAGAAAAAAATTGTCTGGAGCAAAATTTCGTAAGAGAAGATTAGAGAAGCAAGCAGAGTCATTTAAGTAGTACCTTCGTCCAAATCTACAAGAACCACAACCAGGCAAAAGTACAGATGGTAATTTGAGAGATGAAACAAATAATCCTCTGACAGAAACTAGTAATACAGAAAATCATGCGTTATTTTCAGAAATAGGAAATATCCCACAACATTATGCAATTAAGGACTAGGAAATTGAAAAACAGATCGTAGAAAGCTTTTCTGGTTCTGTTTTAAATTTCAGTGACCCTAAAACTTGGGATTCACCTCCGTATAATCTGCGGCAAATTCTCGTCGAACACGGGCCAAATCAAGTGCAAAATATCGACTTCCCATTAGATAGCAATCGAAGAAAGTTTTCTACGGTGCACTACAAGAGAAAATTAGTCAACGGTGAATGTGTGTCTCGTTCATGGCTGCAATATTCAGTTTCAACGGATGCAGTATTCTGCTTCTGTTGTAAGCTATTTTCTTCAGACGGAAAATCTGCTCTCAGTAACAAAGGGGTAAATGACTGGAGGAGTATATCTGTGATATTTTCAAACCACGAGAAAAGCAGTAACCATTTAGGACACTACCAAGAGTGGAAAGAGTTAGAACTTAGGTAGAAGCATAATAAAACCATTGATGAGGAAAATGTACGCCTAATAAGAAACGAGGAAAAATACTGGCAATAGATTCTTGAAAGGTTAATTGCATTAGTAAGAGTCCTAGTGAGTCAAAACTTAGCTTTTCGTGGAACTAATGACAAAATATTTACTCCTGACAATGGAAACTTTTTAAAAATTGTTGAATATCTGGCATTGTTCGATCCTATCATTCATGAAAATCTTAGAAAAGCTAGCAACAAAGACATTCATGTTCATCACCTCGGAAAATATATCCAAAATGAATTGATATGTATATTGGCTAAAGCTGTCCAGGAGAAGATGCTAGCTTTTATTTGTTCAGATAAATATTATTCAATAATTCTAGATTGCACACCCGACGTAAGTCATGTTGAAAAAATGACGATTATAGTTAAAAGTGACTAATGATGATAATACAGAACAAACATGTAAGAATGAAATCAAAGAATATTTTTTAGGATTTATTCCTCTGTCAGACACCACTGGCGCTGGCTTAACTGACAAAATTATGGCCCAGTTAAATGAGATCTTCTCCCTTTAAAAAACTTACGTGGACAAGGGTATGACTATGGAAGTAACATGAAAGGAAAGCACAGTGGTGTTCAGAAATGGATTTTGGATATAAATCCCCACGCATTTTATGTGCCCTGCAGTTCACGCACATTAAATCTAGTCGTTAATAATGCTGCTTAATGTTGTCTGGCAGCTACATCCTTTTTTAACTTGGTCCAAAATATATATGTATATTTTTCTGCATCAACCCACCGTTGGGAAGTCTTATTGCAGCATGTGCCTACCTTGACATTGAAACCACTGAGCGATACAAGATGGGAAAGTCGGATTGATGCCTTGCGTCCATTACGTTACCAATTAGCTGACGTGCATGACGCGCTTATGGACATTTATGAAAACCATACTCTGATGGGTTCGTCAGGAAATCAAACTCGAATTGAGGCTCAGTTTATTGCAAAAAAAAATCGCGGATTTCAAATTCATTGCTTCTCTTGTTGTATGGTACAATTTTTTGTTTGAAATTAACTTGACCAGCAAACTACTTCAATCAAAGGAATTTGATCTCTGCTTCAAATGCTCTTCCTAAATCAAAAACCTTTCTCCAAAATTGTAGAAGTGATTTGGGGTACGGAAAAATGCTGGTAGAAGCAAGAGAAATTTCAGAAGAAGCTCACATTCCCGCATCATTCGTATCAGAATTGAATCCAGTCCGCTTAAGAAAGAAAAAGGCAATTCAATTATGAAGCTGAAGACGAGCCCTTTTACGATGAAAACGACAAGTTCAAAATAAATTTTTATTTTGCTGTGTTGGATACCACAATAAATTCAATAGATGAGAGGTTCACTCAGACAAAGAATATTTACAATATGTTTGGATGCCTTTTTAACGTTCATGAGGTGCAAAATAAAACTTCCAAAGCTGTTCTTGAAGACTGTATAAAATTTAAAGTATCTCTTAGTAATGCAGGAGTTATGTGGTGAATTGCAAGCCATTTCAAGAAGAATAGGAAACAACACTTCACCACAAGAAGTTCTGAACTATATTTGTGAAAATGGCCTAGTAGACAGCGTGCCTAATTTAGTAACTGCAATATGGGTGTTGGTTACACTTCCTGTGTCTGTTGCCAGTGGTGAGCGCAGCTTCTCTAAATTGAAACTCATCAAAACGTACCTGCGCTCAACTATGACTCTAGAGAAAGAAATAGCTGAAACAATTGATTTAAATGAGATCGTTTCCACTTTTTCCAAAATTAAGGCAAGAAAAATTAGCACATATATAAAATAATGTTGCTGCGGAATCTAGAAGCTGTAACATAAATTAAGCAAAATCAAAAGTAACATACATAGGTACATCATCAATTGTCGAAGACAGAGGTTTCATGTTATAAAACGATACCAGTTTTACATTTTTGTTTTATTTCGTCACGAATTCTCTTCAAAGGGCGCTCTTTCATTTTTTTGCTTAGGGCACCAGGAATGCTCGAGCCGGCCCTGACAAAATCATATCGGCCAACCAATGTTTTCGGCCCCAGTACCTTTCAGAAGAAAAATTGTCTGCAGTTTCTGCAACAAACCAAGTCACACCTACGATATCTTTCTAACGAGGAAAAACACCCATTTCTGCACCAAATGTAAAATCTATGGCCACGAGTATAACACTTGCAGACAAAATAATGATTACACTAACAGAACTCCAGTACACAACGTACGATACATAAACCATAAAACTGAAAGGAATAACGAAAGCAATCACCCACCGTTTCGAAATAAAAAGAATCAAGTAAAATGTGATTTCTGTCTACGAGTAGGACATGACATAAGGGATTGCTATACGAAACGAAGATGGGAAAGTAAGAACCAACAGACCCAATCGGAAAACTAGCTTCGGGCTCTATAAAACACCGTCTAAGAGACCAGATGTAGTCTGTTTCTCGCAAGAAATAAGCCCTGGAGTATACCTCGCTAACTCACTATGCTCAGTAGAAAATAAGTATATCAAAACAAGTATAATTAACTCAACGACAAGAGATGTGACACTTAAACATTTTACGCCAAGGGTCGCCCCCTTCGAAGAATTCTACCGCATAAAAAACAGTTCAATTTCTGGAAAAAGTTTTAACACAACCACAAATAAAATCTTTTCAATACGTTCAATTAATAATCGTTTAGAGCTACTAGACAAAGAAATTATACTAGATCCCTCACTTAATAATGAAGAAAGGCAAATCATAACCAACCTCTATCGAGATTATAATGACATTTTTTATTTGGACGGGGATGCACTGACTTTCCCAAACGTCATAAAACATGAAATTCCTGTAAAGCCGGAAATCGCCCACATACGCCAAAGAATGTACAGGCTCCCGCATGCCCATAAGGAGAAAATAAAAGATCAAGTAAACGACATGCTTACAAAAGACATAGTGGTTCCAAGTAAAAGCCCCTGGAACGAAGAAGGATTGCTAGTACCAAAAAAATCAGCACCAAATGGCTCCAAGAAATGGAGATTAGTAATAGATTACCGAAAATTTAACAAAATTACGACAGGCGACGCTTTTCCACTGCCACGAATAGAAGACATCCTGGATCAACTAGGCCATGCACGATACTTCTCAACATTAGATCTAGCAAGTGGCTACCATCAATTGCTCGTCGATCCCAAAGATCAAGCTAAAACGGCTTTCAGCACTCCGAATGGACATTTTGAGTTTAAAAGAATGCCATTTGGATTAACAGGAGCCCCAGCAACATTCCAGAGAGCCATGAATCACATTCTTACGGGATTAAATGGGATGGATTGCTTTGTCTATCTGGATGAAATAGTAGACCACGGAAAAAAATTGTTAGACCACAATTTAAAGTTGAAAAAGGCTTTTGATAGACTAAGAGAATATCGACTTAAACTCCAACCAGCGAAATGTCAATTCCTCAGGCGAGAGATAATTTATTTAGGACACAAATGTACTCAGGACGGAGCTCTACCAGACCCACAGAAAACCAGCTGTGTTCAAGAGATTCAAGTTCCGGAGAATGAAAAACAGCTGCAATCATTTCTTGGTCTACTCAACTATTATAGGAAATTTATTCCCAACTTCTCTCGAATCGCAGCCCCAATGACAAGGTTACTACGGAATTCAAAGAATCGCTAGTATCACCTCCGCTATTGGTTTATCCCGATTTTTCCAAACCTTTCCTTCTCACTACAGACGCGAGCATGGATGCCGTAGGAGCCGTCCTATCGCAAGGGGAAAAGGAAAGGATAGACCAATAGCCTACGCAAGTCGCACGTTAAACAAAGCGGAGAGGAATTACTCTACTATTGAGAGAGAATTTTTGGCCATAGTGTGGGCGGTGAAGACTTTTGGATGTTACCTCTACGGGAGACATTTCACCGTCTACACAGACCACAAACCTTTTGAGGGTATGTTTAATATGCAAGATATCTCCTCAAGACTTGCGCGATTCCATCAAAAGTTATCGGAATACGACTATACTATTGAATATGTACCAGGTAAGGGCAATACAAACGCCGACGCACTTAGTCGTATACCCACTAACAAGGTATTCGCCATGACAAGAGCTCAAGCGAAAAAGAATGATGAGCAACAAGCGGTAACCCATGGCGACACAGACAACAAAAACCAAGAAACAGACAACGCAGAGGAAGAAGACCTCGACCTGCCCGAGGAGGTCCAAGCCCAGCTTGAGGTAACAAAACAAAATGTCAGGTGAACAAAAGGAGAAAAGCAACGCTTATGCCAATGGCCATAACTGATACGGCCTCCAGCCTTTTGAAAAGGTTTATCTGGACATTGTGGGTATATACTAACTTTGGAAGATGACTTTGGAGATCAATTCATGGACTATTACCCACTACCAAATTGGGAGGCATCCACAGTTGCTAGAGTCTTTTTCAATGAGATCATTAGTCGATATAGAATTCCGAAGCGACTCATAACGGACAGTAGTGCGAACTTCACAAGCGAACTTTTCAAGCAGGTTTGTAAATTACTTAGAGTTAGCGATTGTTTGTCCGGTTTCACGGCACAGTTACCATCTCCGTTAAAACAGAAAGCTATGCCAATCTACAACCATGAAAACTACTTTTACGAGCTAAGAAACAAATTACAAGAAACATATGAGATTGCGCGGAAACATCTTCATCAAAGTAAAAACAAGTCGAAAGAGTATTATGACAAAAGATCAAATCCCGTAATATTCCACGTTGGAGATAAGGTACTTTTGAAAAATGAAAGTAAAACCAACAAATTCAGTGCCTCTTGGTTAGGACCATTCGAAGTAGCTGAAGTCGTAAACGAGGTAAATACCATCATTCAAAAGGGCAAAAAGGAACAGCGTGTTCATAACAATCGGTTACTAAAATATACGGAATAAACATCTTTTAGTAATTTTTTCCTATCAGTTCCCTTACCAACAATAAAAACTCTTCTTCTGCCCTTATTTATTTATAATTTGTTTCTACTCGCAGACATCCATATTTAACAAAATGAGTACCGTGATAAACAAATGGACCATATTTTTCATGCTTGGCCTGATACAGCCATCAATAGCAGATGAACTTTTTAAGATAACTCTGTGGGTTTGCGAATGAATTAAATGCACGCTTCCACTCAAAATTATTTTATTTATTAATTTGAAAATTGTTGAGAAATTTGGTACATGATACGCGTTTGGTATGAATGAATCAAACTGAACTGGACGCACCACATCGAATGTTTAATGATAATAAATAGCTCTTGTTGAAATCTTCAATACCATTCGTTTCCTTTTACATCTAATGAGATGCGTAGTTTCACTAGACAAGTTTGTTGCACGCACCATCTGTACGACTGTCCCGATACAAACTAAACTTCTAAATTGTTCCAGTGCTACTTTTAACTGTTCACTATAAAAGGTAACCAACCACCGCCATTGCTTGACTACCTCCATCCATCATTTGCTCGTAGGTCACCGAATGAATGGTACCAAAGAAACGCACCCTCACAATATGATGTAACACATTGAATTAATAACACAGGAATGGTAAGTTACAATTTAATCTTGGTGTGCATCAACTACGTATAACTGCCACAGTACTCCCCCACCAGTGGCTGAATGAAAATTAAGTCACGGAAAAAATTTAAAAATTGATAACTAATTATCAGCGAAGGAAACGTATCGCTTGGATCTGTTGATGGTTCTTCCGCTTCTCGTTGTCTTTTGTTGCTCGCTTTGGGTTTGAGTGTTGGTGGTTTGATTTTTGCTCATGCCTGGTACCACAGTGTTTGATGATGGTTGTTCGTCACTTGGCACAAACTCCGCTTTGACTCTGTCGATGCTAACACGAACTTTGCTATTTTTGACTTGAAGTTCAAATGTGTTGTCGTTTCGACTCAAAACCTGGTACGGGCCATCGTATGGTGCCTTGAGAGGTGGTCGAACGGCATCATCTCTCAAGAAAACGTAAGTGCAAGTTTGCAAATCTTTTTGCACGAAAACTTTGTTATTGGCGTTTTTCGATGCTGGAACAGGCTGAATTGATCGCATTAATTCGCGTAGTTGTTGTACAAATTCTGTGTCATGTAAGATTCCCCCTTAATTGTTTGGAAAACACTTGGGATTGTTCCGCAGGGTTCCGCTCAGATCAAGCAGATCCCGTTGGAATGGAAGGAGAGGTAAATTACTGGGAATGATGGAAATAATTATTCTGTTAAACTAATTTTATTTACTTCACTACGGTTACAACTGTAAGTTACTTACTGACTAACTATCGGAATTTTGCGGGGTTCTTATACCTATTTTGCAGTGCCACCGCAGCACTAAAATGTCGTCACCTCAAACTTTCCCATCGGAATTCTTTCGATGAGGCAACACCTAACGAGGTCAGATCGATCTGCATTGGTTTGCAGATCGCATTGTAGGTGGGAGTGTCTCCAGACGATCGGTCGATGGACAGCGTGGGAAACTGGAGGCGGAGCCAAACAGTGATCAGCGTGGGAATGGAACGGGAATGAAATGGAACGGGTTGACCAGGGAAATAAAACCTTTTCTGTGCCTCAGGGGATTAACACCTTTTCTTTTTCTTCGGTCCGAATGGGAAAGTTTAGTCTGTTTCGTTCATTGCTGCGCTGCATCATGTGGTACATTACACCTTCCCCCTTTTGGAAGAGAGGTTTTTCTTGTTTTATTGAGAACAAGGAAAATCTTTCTTCTGTACATCATTAACTTAGAATCTACCTTATATTAACATTTCATTATAAACATTTTCATATATTCAACCTAATACTACTTGATCTACACTGGTTATATTTGTCAAAAGTTATTACGAATTATTATATTTCCTTAATCTATTTCTATGTACGGTAATTAGTTTATTGTTTGAATCTCTTATAACACAATTTGGTTCAGATATCTCGATTACTTCATATGGTCCTTCAAATAGTGGATCCATTTTCCTTCTATTTTGTATTTTTATAAAAACTCGTTCCCCTCTCTTTAAGCGTAATGTGTTACGATCTTGATTTTCTGTATTTATTCTTCTGGCCTTAGATTCTTGTAAATATTGTCTTGCTTTTATTACACTGGACTGTAGTCTATATTTTAGTTCTTTTGCATAGAGGTCATGATTATACATTGGATCAGAACGTTTGTTTGGTATTTCCGTAAGTACCGAGGGAGTTTTACCGAATATGAGTTCAAATGGTGTATACCCATGCACGGTGTTTGGAGTTGTATTGTAACAATACGCGTAATAAGGGGTCCAAGTGTCCCAATCGTCGTGATTTTCGTTCACAGATATTCGGTCAGGGATTTGTGATTCCGCTCTAAGGCCCCTATTGTTTCTGGATGTGCCGCAGTTGCAAACAGTTGGTTGATATGTAGGTACCCACATATTTCTTTAAATACCTGATTTTTATACTCCGTTCCCAAATCAGACTTAATGTAGCTCATTGGACCATATTTGAGAATGAACTCATTCACCACAGCTTTTGCTACGGTATTTGCTTCTTTGTCTTTTATGGGTATGACTACCACATACTTGCTTAGATCGCATTGTAATGTTATCGCGTATCTATTATTGCTAGCAGTTTTGGTGAAAGGTCCTACCGTGTCTATTGATACTACCTCAAATACCTTAACCGGCGTGGTTGTTAGCTGCATAGGTTCTTTAGTCTCGACCTGATGTTTGTTCCTTGAGCATTTTTCGCAATTATTTACGTGTTTCGATATAGATTTTTTCAAATTTCTCCAAAGATATATAGTTTTTAGTTTCTTATACATTCGGGCCTGTCCTAGATGTCCTCCTGTGGGTGTATTATGATATTGATTCAAAATGTCGACAATTTTTTCTTCATCTGCTATATGTATGAGCGGCTTGTACAATTTTATTGAAAGGTTTCTTAGACTGCGATTGCATATATCCTTGAATATAGCAACGCTTACATAATTAAAAATTTCACTTTCTGTAGAAAGTTTCAGAGTCTCAGTCTGAACTTCGTTATAAATTTCTTCATCCAACCTTCCGATTTCACACTCTAATGCGGATTCCATGGATTCATTTAAATTTCTTCTAAATAACCGCTTTATTAGTACTGACTTGCTATCCTGTATTAGGATGTTTAGTTCATTCGTGGAACTATAATTCTACCACATTTTTTAATGATTCGGACGGAGATACCTCTAGCACTCGCAGTTGATCAGGCTGCTGTGATTCTGTATCCGACCTTTCTGAGTGTCTGGTTGGTTCTTTCGATTTTGACGTCATCGCCCTTGTTTTAACTTGAAGAACACTGACGTTCTTTAAATCCTCTATATCGATTCTAGATAATGCATCCGGTCCACTGTTTTGCTTCCCTTTCACAAATTCTACCGTGAAATCGTATTCCTCAATATCAAGCCTCATGCGTGTTAGCTTGGATGATGGGTTCTTCATTGCAAATAGATAAGTGAGCGGCCGGTGGTCTGTTCGTACTACAAATTTTCGACCATAGATGTAAGGTCTGAAATGATTTATCGCCCAATGTATGGCTGTTAATTCCTTTTCGATAACGGACTTATTTTTTTTCCCAGGTGTAAAAGTTCTGCTTGCAAAAGCTATAGGGAGGTCCTTATCTTCGAATTTTTGAGATAATATAGCTCCACAGGCCTCATTTGATGCATCCGCCGAAATTATAAACTGTTTTCCGAAGTCGGGGTATTGGAGAATTGTAGGCGACATTAGCGTCGCTTTCAGTTTATCGAATGCCTCTTGTTGCAGCTCTGTCCATTCAAATGTCGCCTTTTTCCGCAACAATTTGTTAAGTGGTAGGGCAATGTTCGCAAAGTTGGGAACAAATCTTCTATAATAGTTGCAAAATGCAACGAATCGTCGAGTATCGTCAGCTGATTTGGGTGTGGGATAGTTCTTAATGCCTTCATATTTTGAAGCGTCGGGCTTAATTCCTTCAGCTGACACCTGATGTACCAGAAAAGTTACCTCTGTCTGAAAAAATTTGCACTTTTCAGGATTTAGTTTAAGATTTTTGTCTTTCAGTCTCTCGAATACGCTTTTAAGGTTTTTAAGATGATGCCTGAGTGAACATCCAACGACGATTATATCATCAATATAGAGAAATGCAATGTTCGGAGGCAAACCTGCTAGCGCTATGTTCATCATTCTCTGGAAATTATTTGGACTAATTTCGTGAGTCTTTCTCTATTGGAATTTGATGAAAACCCGACATAAGATCAAGGGTTGAAAAGAATTTGGCTCGCCCCATTTGATCTAAAATTTCTTCAATCCTGGGTAAGGGAAATTTATCTCCAATTACCTTTTTGTTAAGGTTTCTTAAATCTACTACCAGCCTCAATTTTTTTACATCTTTGAACTTCTTTGGCACTAGCAGAATTGGTGAATTGTATTGCGACAGTGAATTTTCGATGATTCCGTTGTTTAACATTTTCTGTACTTGATTATTGATTTCTTCCTTATGAGCTTCAGGAAGTCTATAATTTTTTATGTAGACGGGTATATTGTCCGAAATTTGTATTGATTGCTCATAGAAATTGTTCACTGCCAATGGCTCATCATCCTGGGCGAAAACATCTTCATACTCGGAACATAACTCTTCCAATTGTTTCCTTGCAAACTCTGGGGTATTCGAGAAGTCAATTTTTGATATTAGTTTATTTGCCCGTTCAGCCTTTGTTTTACACCTTAACACTGTATATTCCGACTTAGCTTTAATTTACTTGCATCGACTTTCACTGTATGGTCTGTTGTATTCAATATTCTGACAATAGGATTAGCTGCTGAAATTATTGATGCTGCTGTATAGACTTTTGGACATATTTCTTGGTTATGGATTACCCAATCATCCTTATGCGGGCTCTGTAATTTAAAGACACCCATAACTTCACACCTAGCTGGTATCAACAATGCGTCCTTTTCTGGACTGTTCTGAATTGGAATTTCTAAAACTTTATTCGGTAGATATAACGTTAACAGCCACGTATCGTAGTTTATCTGGGCCTTATATTTCACTAAAAAATCTATGCCTAGTATGGCGTCTGCTTCGAACGATACGCTATTATCAACAACATGGAACGTATGTTTGATCGCGGTTGTAGTAAATTTTTTTATTTATCGGGGAATGATAAGTCCAAGGGATGCTGGGCTCGCAGGACTTCAAGGAAAAGTAATTTATTCGTCGAAGAGGGAAGGAAGAGAGATGGGAACCCAAACTCTCTCCTTCATAGGATCCGGAAAGTGATTAGGGAGAACGCCCTTAAGGACGTGAGAAGGGGGACGAGCTGATCGGGGCAGCTCAGGGGCCGTCAAGGCCGTAAGGTTCGCAAAAGGAACCAAGAAAAGTCCCCTGATCGGGCTACGAGCAGCGGACGTGTTCTTGCAGGCCATCGCTAGCTAGTTCGGCGTTAGTGGGGTGGGATCTTGCTCGAAGCCGATCTCCGGATCAACTACAGAAAAAAAATTAACACGTCCTGAAGTTCGTGGTGACGTGCAGTCAAAAGGCTTCCCCCACAGTTCATAAGGAGGAGGTGACTCGGAAAAAAGACGGGAATTGAGGGACCTCCACGAACTTCTAACCCCGACGATTCAGAAAAAAAAACAAGAAGGGGCAGGCATCTCGTGACGGTGAAAAAAGACGTGAAGGGAGGAAGGGTACTATGGGAATATGGATTGGTCGACAAGGAAATTTGGGTTTTCGGGAGACCTCAAGGGGAAGGGTTCAGGGGTAATAGAAAAAAAACGACAAAAAAGAAAGAGAGGAAGGAAGGGTACGCATAGGGAACCGACGCGGATGTTGAGGCGTTATCACCCTCTCCTCAGCGAGTCCAGATGATGTGGACTCCATGCCCTCCCAACCAATGGAAAGTAACGTCCCGTGCGATATATACTTTCCCCTAAGACTTCAAGGCGAGCGCTTAGAGCCCGGGATGGACGTGAAGGAGGAGGAGACCCACCATGGGTTAATTATTAGTTATTTCGGGGCATCTTAATGGATTTACTAACACAAAAAAAATTCTACAAGTGTCACCCGAGATAACGTATACCGACGCGCGATTAAACACTTGGAGGTGACTACCATTGAAGGTGTTTGTCCCCTTTTTTTTGTTTATTTATGGTTTTGTCTGTACTGTTTATATCATTTGATTAAAATTCGGAACATTCAAGCGTGGTTTTTGCATATCTTTGGCAAAATCCTTTGGCAGATATCTGAAAATCTATGGAAAATTACAA
The DNA here is from genome assembly GCA_963971475.1 of Chrysops caecutiens. Classification (NCBI taxonomy): domain Eukaryota; kingdom Metazoa; phylum Arthropoda; class Insecta; order Diptera; family Tabanidae; genus Chrysops; species Chrysops caecutiens. The sequence goes on along the minus strand of OZ020568.1, from coordinate 30,989,714 downwards.
AACCATTCCAATAGGTTTGCTTTTCATACATTTTCATTGCATCTAACCAGCATAACTTCAAAATTTGAATCAATGTAAATGTAGTTATTCCAAGTGTTTATCAAAAAAAATTGTCTAGTTATGTTTCTAACAAGTTGTAACTATTCCAAACTATATAAATGAAAGAATACAACCATAATATAACAAGCAAATTGCAAACAACTTTCCAAAATATCAATGAAATTTATGTTAATTTATTAATTCATATTAAATTCAAATTCATACTTTAAGAATTTTATATACAATTATCTTCCTCTTTCAATTAGATTGTGATTCAAATATTTTATATTTTTACCAAGAAAAATTTTAAACAAAACAAAAGTCAACTTTAAACAAAATGAAAAGAGAAAGTGTAGTGACTTATTATATATTTTCGTGAATATGTTATTTACCAACCTAATTACTAACTCTTGATTAAGAATTAAAATTTCACTAAAAGTCAAATGAAAAGTAAATCATGAATATATGATCAGACGAAAATTGTTTTGTAATAACTACTCAATAAATTATTTTATAATTAATCAATTGTTTCCTTGCATTTTTCTTCATTTCATAATAACTGAAATAATCATATTTGAATATAGTATTTATAAATTATAATTAAAACCACTGTCTCTCAAGTTTAATAATTAGTTAGTTGCGTAGTTTCTTCTTATTAACTATGCACATTTTGTTTATATTAAATTATTACTATTGCTCTCTCTATATTTTGTTTTAATATATATATATAAATTTATAATAAGTAATTATTATTATAGTGAAAAAGACTTATTAAAATTAATAACAATTTATTTGTTTCGCAATTTAACTAAAGAAAGTCTTGGGATCATCATGTTATTTTCTAATATACATTTTTATTTTTCATTCAAATTTAATATCTAATCAATAAATTCTATTTCTGATTGCATTTTTATATGTGTATCATTTATTTAAATGATTTTTATTTAGGTTTTGATATTTTACAAACACACTTAGACCACACTGCTCTGGGGTCTATAAATCTTTTAACCAGTTCAATATCTTAACTAAAAATAATTTAAATTACCATTATCAATTCTAGTTAATTTTTTTTGATTTTCTAGTTATTTTTGTTTGTTAATCACTTCATTTTTTTACTAATTAATTTTACTGGTATAGAATATTCATATCATTTTGAAAGTTTTAATTTAATAAATAAAAATATCGACGAACTAAGTTAGATGAAATAATTTTTCTACAAATTTCATTCTTAGGTTTTTCGCTTCATCTTCTCATTTATCTAGGAAAATTTAGTTTTATGACGTTTTGTAAATTTATTTTATTGTTACTTGCTATGCTAAATTATTATTATTATTATTATTATAATCATTATTATTTTACTTCCTTTCGAAGTTGTAATTTTACTTCCAATATTCATTGAAATTGTGACTAACTACTTGATTTATGTATACAATGGTAAATATTTTTAATATGGTAATAGTAAAAATAGTCAATAACAATAAATTGCAACAATGATTATAGTAATAATTATCATATATATAATACACATTATTTTTAATATTCTGAAGTACTCTTCAACTACCGATGATGATGTTTTAACATGTGTTTGTGGTAATATATAATAATGATAGTATTCTTCTTCAGCTCCTTCTTACACAATTTCACATCAAAAAAAAAAGAAAAAAACTTACAAAATAAATCCGTGTGATGACCGCCACATGGTGTTCCGAGCTTCTTCCCGGGGTAATCCACCTGCGTTCCAAAAAGAAAACCACGTGACACTTTATTTTTTTTTTTTTTCACTCACTTCAGAACTTTCCGTCTGAACACCTCGGCGACTCAAATACAAGAGAGCGAGATTCATCTCGTTTTCCACGAGGATCACCCGAAGTTGCGTTATCCTTGGGATTCTGGCTCCGCCTCTCTAGAGTGAAGATCGCTGCGATGCGGGTGGTCGGTGGTGCAGTGACTCAGTGCGATGGCACAGGGTACCTATTTCTTTTTGAGCAACAAAGTTGCACAAATCATTTCAGGGCAGCCTTTACGAATGGTGAATTCATCATTGGAAAGGCTGAAGAACTATTGGGTGATTAAGGACGGCTTTTGGTGGTATTGTTGCTGGAGTTGTAGTTCAACCTCGAGGTTTATGACGAAGTGTAGATAGGACAGCCTCAGATTTGGCTTATGATGATTCTAATTGAGGCCTGAGGTACTCCTTGCAGACGGTTGTCAGTCAGAAAAGTTGCGTAGAGGGTGTTCTCAATGGTGATGATGAACAGTTGCAGGTTGTAGCTGGAGTTAGTGCCTTAGGTCCTTGGCGTGAAATACTCCCAAGGGTTTCCCGGTCAAGTCGGATACCCGGTAACGCGAGGGACTGATGACTTCTGAAATTCGGCATTTTAGAAACTTGCGGTCCAATTTCGCATTATAGTGCGCTGCTGCGTCGCTTTGTCGAAAGTTTCGGCGGTACACTTCGTCTCCTACTGCAAAGGTTTTGGTCCTGGCCCGTAAGTCATAATTTTTCTTTCTGCTCTCCGAGGCTCGAACGATGTTTTCCCGGATCTGTTGGCGGATCAGTTGGAGTTTATCATGATGTAGGAGCGTCATCGTGGGCTCTGCTAAGAGATTTAATCGTTGTAGCAATTCGTACTGACGCCCGTGGCACACCATTGGTTGTCCAAACACAGCGAGGTATGGCGAGAACTCTGTTACTGAGTGGTGAGATGATCGCAAGGCACAAGAGATGTCCGACAATTTTTGGTCCCAATCCTTCTGGCTGGGGGATACGTATGATCGGATAGCGGCGAGCAGCGTGCGATTCAACCGTTCGGAGGCGTTGCTCTGGGGGGAGTATACCGCAGTGAGTTCGTGTTCCACCCCGTACTTCTGCAGCAGATCTTTGAACTTGGTTGAACGGAACTGCACGCCGTTATCTGAGCGTATTTTCTGTGGTACTCCGAAGACGTGAAAAACTCTCCTCTCGAGGAAAAATACTATCCCGTCCGTGGTAAACCTTTTTATAGGTTCGATTAAGGGAAATTTGGACAAATGGTCTAGGAGTACGATCGCGCCAATATTTCCGGATTTCGAACGTGGGTAGGGTCCGATCAGGTCGATGTATAGTCTTTGAAAAATCCGCTCCGGAGTAGACTGCATTCCCATTGGTGGTCGAAGGATTTGGTTCGGGGACTTAGTTGATTTGCAGATTTCGCAGGATGACACGTACTCTTTTACCTGCTGAGCCATCTTCGGCCAGAAGAAAACTGTTCTCAAGCGGTGCAACGTCCTGCTAAATCCTCCATGCGCACTCAAAGGATGGTCATGAGCTTGTTTGATAAGTTCCTTGGTCAATCCTACCGGAATCCAGAGCTTCCAGGTCTCTTGCTCATCGATAGGGTTTCCACTGGCGTAGCTTGTCCTTTTATAAACGAATCCATCGCTAGTCTTCAGGTCTGGGTGATGTTGTTGCTGGTTGGAAATGGTTTTTACGAGGTCTTGATAGTCCTGTGACTTAAAATGTGGAGATTCCAGGTCGATTTGTGGAACATCGGCTTCCACTGCATCTAATGCCGCGCCTTCAGGGGAGAACATCCTTGATAGCGTATCTGGTACTATGTTTTGGGATCCTTTCCGATGGCGGATTTTAAAGTTTAATCCCTGCAGTTTTAACGCCCACCGCGCCAGTCTGCCGTGCAGGTCAGATTGGTTCATTAACCATTTAAGGGACGCGTGGTCCGTGATGATCTCGAACTCTTGCCCTTCGACGTAGGGGCGAAATTTCTTGAGGGCGGTTACTGCGGCTAGACATTCCTGTTCTGACACGGTGTAATTGCGTTGTGCAGCATTTAGTTTCTGAGACATGAAGGCAATGGGAGCTTCTTCATCACCTTTAGTTTTCTGCATTAGCACTGCTCCTATTCCAAGCTGGCTAGCGTCGCAATGAATGGAAAAAGGACGAGAAAAATCCGGACTGTGTAGCACGGGGGCTGTGGTTAATTTGTTCTTCAGGGTGTTGAATGCCTGTAATCCTTCCGTGGTCCAAAGAAACTTGGTTCCTTTCTTCAACATATCTGTGAGAGGTGATGTTACGGTGGCGTAGTTCTCCACAAATCTCCGGTACCATCCACAGATGCCTAGGAAACGCCTTAGCTGTCGTACGGAACTCGGCAATGGGAAGTCCTGGATAGCTTGCGTTTTTTCAGGGTCGGTCGAGATTGTTCCATTTCCAATTATGTGTCCCAGATATTTCACTTCCGTCATAACGAATCGGCTTTTCTCAATGTTGATGGTTAGTCCGGCTCTGCGAATGTGGTTTGCAACTAGGCGTAGTAGTTGAAGATGTTGCTCGAACGTCTCGGTGATTAGGAGAAGATCATCCAAGTAGACAAAGACCTGGTGCTTGATGTGTGCTGGGATGACCCTATCCATTAGCCTGGTCATGGTCTGGGGAGCGTTGCATAGCCCGAAAGGCATCACGACGAACTGATAGAGTGGTCGTCCGGGTACCGTAAATGCTGTTTTCTCCCTCGAGGTCTCGTCGAGAGGGATTTGCCAAAAAGCGTCTTTGAGGTCCAAGCTGGTAATGAACCTTGCTTTTGGGAGCCGACTCAAAATCCCGTCGATTAATGGTAGCGGGTAAGCATCCTTAACGGTGATTTCGTTGACTTTTCGAGCGTCCAAGCACAGACGGACCTTATTTGGTTTTCTGACAAGCGTGACGGGCGAGGACCATGGGCTTTGGGATTCTTCAATTACTCCTAGCTCTAGCATCCGGTCGACTTCGGCATACAACAGTTTCTCCACGGCGGGCGATATTGCGTAGTGTCGCTGCTTAATTGGCTTTGCGTCCCCTACGTCTATATGGTGTTCAACTAGGGTGGTACGGCCTAAGCCTTGTTTGGAGTACGAGGGGAACGTAGCGATGGCTGTTTCAAGCAGTGCCTGTTGCCGGGAGTCGAGAGTATGGTGGGGAACGGTTGGTGTTTGTTGTAGACTGGATACAATTTGGGATGCTGGTGTTTCTCCGAATAAATTGGGGGCAAAATTAAATTTCCGAACAAAATCCACGCCCAGGTAAAGGTTTTGGCTAAGCGTGGGAATGAGGAACATCTCCATATTTTCTGATTGCCCGCGAAATGTAATTTCCGTCCGAAGTTTTCCGAGTACGGGGTGTTTTGTGCCATCTGCAGTGCTCAAATGGAAGTGGATCTTGCTGATACTGGGTCGATGTCTGGTCAAAATGTTTTCTGCTAAGTCCGACGCGATAACGCTAACGCTGGCTCCGGTGTCAATAAGACCGCTTACCTCCTGTCCCAACAGAGAGACCGTTGCGTATGGGTGAATGTCATTTCGGGGCGTGTCTGTCAGGATACATACGCTTAATTGTCTCCGAGACCAGATAACTCGCTTCCAAAAATAGCGGAGTCTTCGTGTGGATCTCTTCACGTTAGGTCTGAAGGTAGCCAATTCTTCAGTAGCGAATATGGTATGTGGTATGGTTTCCAGTGCCGTGCATTTCTTTTTGGATCCTCTGGTTCATCGCAGTCTTGGGTTTCTTGAGGGATCTTCTGGTTTTGCTGGGGTGTGAGAGTTCGGACATTCTCTGGCTGCTGGTCATCATTGAGGTTCGTTTCTCTGATGCAGCTGGATATTGGTTGATTTTTATTTATAGTCGTTTGGTCACGTTCGAAGCAGGACTGCGACCTTGCTGAAACGAAATTGAAAAAAAAGAACAGTGAAAAAAAATAACAAAACAGCCGCATAAAGAATAAACGAAAAAAAAAGGAAAAAGTGACAGTGTCAAGCAAGTCATTCGCAAATGTACTAGAGAGGTCGCTTGAGATCCAACCCAGCACAATCCCCAGCAGCAGAAGCATCATCAGCAGCGGTAGTACCATCAAACCAACCAACAACGTCAGCAGCAGCAGCGTCAACATCATCACCAGCAGCACAAACAACAGAACAGCAACAAATCCCCTCACCGGTCAACCAGAAAATAGAAGAACCATCGATTCCAGAAGCACCATCAGGACAAGAACAACCATCAGCCACATCAACATCAAGAAGAACGGTAAGCTTTAGTAATAGCCTACATAGGACTTTAGACGATTTTGAGCAATTCCTCCAAAACTATTACACGGAGGATACAATTAGGGATAGTATATAAGATTTAAAAAGTAGGATTATTAAGACTGACGTAGCGATGGATTTTACAAAATTAATAAATTTGGTGGCAAGCCTAATTCCGACTTTTTCGGGTACATCAGGTGGAAATGTGACCCAGGAGGTTCAAAATTTCTTGGGTTGTTGTGAACGGGTACTTGATTGTTTATCGGAAGATGAACAGAGCGTTTCTAATAGATTAGTTATGACGCGTTTCCGAGGGGACGCAAACGCTTTAGTCAGCTCACATAATATTTCGAATTTTGAAGAGCTTTAAACAATTTTGAAATATAATTACCTGCCGCGAAAAACATAAATTCAACAAACCAACGAGTTGCTTCAAGCCAAGCAACGGCTCGGCGAAACTCTAGGGGAATTCGGGGTAAGAATCCAGCAACTTCTTAACCCATGTAAGGTTTTTGCTAAAAACGAATATCCAACGGGGTGTACGGAAATCGTAAAAGATTTAGAAAATGCAGCCTTATTTTCATTTAGAACAGGGGTTGCTAATCCACATATTCGTCAAGTATTACCCAGTAGTGATGAAAAATCACTAAATGAAATGACAAAAAGTGCGGTAAAATACGAGGTTATGGAAACATATGCCAATTGTCAGTCCCCCACACCATCAGCATCGGTGATTGAATCGATTAGTTCTTTGAAACCTGCTACACACACACACATCCTCCCAATTCCCTATCCACATCTACAAGATACTATGACACTGCCATCACAAAATCCATGGCCGACCCGACCCGTTCATATAGGCGAACTAGGCGATAAAATTTGAAAATATTCCCGACTCTTATCTAACTTTCTACCAAAATGTTTTTGGTTTCGCAACACTGCTGGAGAGCGCGCCAACCACCCCACCCGCCCAAATCAAATCTACTCAATCCTAGGTAAATTGAAAGTCAATATCGTAATACCTAAAACTTAAAGTAAAGACGGTACACAAACTCGGCGACAAAGTGATTTTTCGTGCCATTAATAACATACGAGTATGATCGTGCCATTGACTATTGATAACCAACGCAGCTGCACCAAGCCCAAATTAATTTGCTGCGTTGGTTATCAATGGGTCAATGGTCATGGATTTCGGCGGGTCCTTCGAGGCCAAATCAATTAGGGAACTGCATTTTGATTAGAACCAGTAGAAATATTAATAGAAATCAAGAGTCAGTACAAGTTCGAACGCGGAAGAAATAACATATGGATGTGTATTCTGGTAGTTTCGTAAAAAATAAATATCTTATAAATATCCAAATTCTGTGGTTTCTTCTTATAATTTCAAAATTAAAAATTGTGACAAAGTTCAAGTGTAAATTGAATAATAAAAGTAAAACTTCTTTGCTATATCAAACTGGATAACTTTCCGCAAGGAAACATGGGTCGTAAATAATGTTGTAAGTACAAATATTCAATTTTTTTTCAACCCATGTTCCCTTTAAGAAAGTTGTCCAGTTTGATGGTCCGAATCACATGATATATTTCTGTAATAAAAATTTTCTAGATTTCGTTAATACGTAAGACATGGCTGATAACAGAAAAAAATTGTCTGGAGCAAAATTTCGTAAGAGAAGATTAGAGAAGCAAGCAGAGTCATTTAAGTAGTACCTTCGTCCAAATCTACAAGAACCACAACCAGGCAAAAGTACAGATGGTAATTTGAGAGATGAAACAAATAATCCTCTGACAGAAACTAGTAATACAGAAAATCATGCGTTATTTTCAGAAATAGGAAATATCCCACAACATTATGCAATTAAGGACTAGGAAATTGAAAAACAGATCGTAGAAAGCTTTTCTGGTTCTGTTTTAAATTTCAGTGACCCTAAAACTTGGGATTCACCTCCGTATAATCTGCGGCAAATTCTCGTCGAACACGGGCCAAATCAAGTGCAAAATATCGACTTCCCATTAGATAGCAATCGAAGAAAGTTTTCTACGGTGCACTACAAGAGAAAATTAGTCAACGGTGAATGTGTGTCTCGTTCATGGCTGCAATATTCAGTTTCAACGGATGCAGTATTCTGCTTCTGTTGTAAGCTATTTTCTTCAGACGGAAAATCTGCTCTCAGTAACAAAGGGGTAAATGACTGGAGGAGTATATCTGTGATATTATCAAATCACGAGAAAAGCAGTAACCATTTAGGACACTACCAAGAGTGGAAAGAGTTAGAACTTAGGTAGAAGCATAATAAAACCATTGATGAGGAAAATGTACGCCTAATAAGAAACGAGGAAAAATACTGGCAATAGATTCTTGAAAGGTTAATTGCATTAGTAAGAGTCCTAGTGAGTCAAAACTTAGCTTTTCGTGGAACTAATGACAAAATATTTACTCCTGACAATGGAAACTTTTTAAAAATTGTTGAATATCTGGCATTGTTCGATCCTATCATTCATGAAAATCTTAGAAAAGCTAGCAACAAAGACATTCATGTTCATCACCTCGGAAAATATATCCAAAATGAATTGATATGTATATTGGCTAAAGCTGTCCAGGAGAAGATGCTAGCTTTTATTCGTTCAGATAAATATTATTCAATAATTCTAGATTGCACACCCGACGTAAGTCATGTTGAAAAAATGACGATTATAGTTAAAAGTGACTAATGATGATAATACAGAACAAACATGTAAGAATGAAATCAAAGAATATTTTTTAGGATTTATTCCTCTGTCAGACACCACTGGCGCTGGCTTAACTGACAAAATTATGGTCCAGTTAAATGAGATCTTCTCCCTTTAAAAAACTTACGTGGACAAGGGTATGACTATGGAAGTAACATGAAAGGAAAGCACGGTGGTGTTCAGAAATGGATTTTGGATATAAATCCCCACGCATTTTATGTGCCCTGCAGTTCACGCACATTAAATCTAGTCGTTAATAATGCTGCTTAATGTTGTCTGGCAGCTACATCCTTTTTTAACTTGGTCCAAAATATATATGTATATTTTTCTGCATCAACCCACCGTTGCGAAGTCTTATTGCAGCATGTGCCTACCTTGACATTGAAACCACTGAGCGATACAAGATGGGAAAGTCGGATTGATGCCTTGCGTCCATTACGTTACCAATTAGCTGACGTGCATGACGCGCTTATGGACATTTATGAAAACCATACTCTGATGGGTTCGTCAGGAAATCAAACTCGAATTGAGGCTCAGTTTATTGCAAAAAAAAATCGCGGATTTCAAATTCATTGCTTCTCTTGTTGTATGGTACAATTTTTTGTTTGAAATTAACTTGACCAGCAAACTACTTCAATCAAAGGAATTTGATCTCTGCTTCAAATGCTCTTCCTAAATCAAAAACCTTTCTCCAAAATTGTAGAAGTGATTTGGGGTACGGAAAAATGCTGGTAGAAGCAAGAGAAATTTCAGAAGAAGCTCACATTCCCGCATCATTCGTATCAGAATTGAATCCAGTCCGCTTAAGAAAGAAAAAGGCAATTCAATTATGAAGCTGAAGACGAGCCCTTTTACGATGAAAACGACAAGTTCAAAATAAATTTTTATTTTGCTGTGTTGGATACCACAATAAATTCAATAGATGAGAGGTTCACTCAGACAAAGAATATTTACAATATGTTTGGATGCCTTTTTAACGTTCATGAGGTGCAAAATAAAACTTCCAAAGCTGTTCTTGAAGACTGTATAAAATTTAAAGTATCTCTTAGTAATGCAGGAGTTATGTGGTGAATTGCAAGCCATTTCAAGAAGAATAGGAAACAACACTTCACCACAAGAAGTTCTGAACTATATTTGTGAAAATGGCCTAGTAGACAGCGTGCCTAATTTAGTAACTGCAATATGGGTGTTGGTTACACTTCCTGTGTCTGTTGCCAGTGGTGAGCGCAGCTTCTCTAAATTGAAACTCATCAAAACGTACCTGCGCTCAACTATGACTCTAGAGAAAGAAATAGCTGAAACAATTGATTTAAATGAGATCGTTTCCACTTTTTCCAAAATTAAGGCAAGAAAAATTAGCACATATATAAAATAATGTTGCTGCGGAATCTAGAAGCTGTAACATAAATTAAGCAAAATCAAAAGTAACATACATAGGTACATCATCAATTGTCGAAGACAGAGGTTTCATGTTATAAAACGATACCAGTTTTACATTTTTGTTTTATTTCGTCACGAATTCTCTTCAAAGGGCGCTCTTTCATTTTTTTGCTTAGGGCACCAGGAATGCTCGAGCCGGCCCTGACAAAATCATATCGGCCAACCAATGTTTTCGGCCCCAGTACCTTTCAGAAGAAAAATTGTCTGCAGTTTCTGCAACAAACCAAGTCACACCTACGATATCTTTCTAACGAGGAAAAACACCCATTTCTGCACCAAATGTAAAATCTATGGCCACGAGTATAACACTTGCAGACAAAATAATGATTACACTAACAGAACTCCAGTACACAACGTACGATACATAAACCATAAAACTGAAAGGAATAACGAAAGCAATCACCCACCGTTTCGAAATAAAAAGAATCAAGTAAAATGTGATTTCTGTCTACGAGTAGGACATGACATAAGGGATTGCTATACGAAACGAAGATGGGAAAGTAAGAACCAACAGACCCAATCGGAAAACTAGCTTCGGGCTCTATAAAACACCGTACAAGAGACCAGATGTAGTCTGTTTCTCGCAAGAAATAAGCCCTGGAGTATACCTCGCTAACTCACTATGCTCAGTAGAAAATAAGTATATCAAAACAAGTATAATTAACTCAACGACAAGAGATGTGACACTTAAACATTTTACGCCAAGGGTCGCCCCCTTCGAAGAATTCTACCGCATAAACAACAGTTCAATTTCTGGAAAAAGTTTTAACACAACCACAAATAAAATCTTTTCAATACGTTCAATTAATAATCGTTTAGAGCTACTAGACAAAGAAATTATACTAGATCCCTCACTTAATAATGAAGAAAGGCAAATCATAACCAACCTCTATCGAGATTATAATGACATTTTTTATTTGGACGGGGATGCACTGACTTTCCCAAACGTCATAAAACATGAAATTCCTGTAAAGCCGGAAATCGCCCACATACGCCAAAGAATGTACAGGCTCCCGCATGCCCATAAGGAGAAAATAAAAGATCAAGTAAACGACATGCTTACAAAAGACATAGTGGTTCCAAGTAAAAGCCCCTGGAACGAAGAAGGATTGCTAGTACCAAAAAAATCAGCACCAGATGGCTCCAAGAAATGGAGATTAGTAATAGATTACCGAAAATTTAACAAAATTACGACAGGCGACGCTTTTCCACTGCCACGAATAGAAGACATCCTGGATCAACTAGGCCATGCACGATACTTCTCAACATTAGATCTAGCAAGTGGCTACCATCAATTGCTCGTCGATCCCAAAGATCAAGCTAAAACGGCTTTCAGCACTCCGAATGGACATTTTGAGTTTAAAAGAATGCCATTTGGATTAACAGGAGCCCCAGCAACATTCCAGAGAGCCATGAATCACATTCTTACGGGATTAAATGGGATGGATTGCTTTGTCTATCTGGATGAAATAGTAGTCCACGGAAAAAAATTGTTAGACCACAATTTAAAGTTGAAAAAGGCTTTTGATAGACTAAGAGAATATCGACTTAAACTCCAACCAGCGAAATGTCAATTCCTCAGGCGAGAGATAATTTATTTAGGACACAAATGTACTCAGGACGGAGCTCTACCAGACCCACAGAAAACCAGCTGTGTTCAAGAGATTCAAGTTCCGGAGAATGAAAAACAGCTGCAATCATTTCTTGGTCTACTCAACTATTATAGGAAATTTATTCCCAACTTCTCTCGAATCGCAGCCCCAATGACAAGGTTACTACGGAATTCAAAGAATCGCTAGTATCACCTCCGCTATTGGTTTATCCCGATTTTTCCAAACCTTTCCTTCTCACTACAGACGCGAGCATGGATGCCGTAGGAGCCGTCCTATCGCAAGGGGAAAAGGAAAGGATAGACCAATAGCCTACGCAAGTCGCACGTTAAACAAAGCGGAGAGGAATCACTCTACTATTGAGAGAGAATTTTTGGCCATAGTGTGGGCGGTGAAGACTTTTGGATGTTACCTCTATGGGAGACATTTCACCGTCTACACAGACCACAAACCTTTTGAGGGTATGTTTAATATGCAAGATATCTCCTCAAGACTTGCGCGATTCCATCAAAAGTTATCGGAATACGACTATACTATTGAATATGTACCAGGTAAGGGCAATACAAACGCCGACGCACTTAGTCGTATACCCACTAACAAGGTATTCGCCATGACAAGAGCTCAAGCGAAAAAGAATGATGAGCAACAAGCGGTAACCCATGGCGACACAGACAACAAAAACCAAGAAACAGACAACGCAGAGGAAGAAGACCTCGACCTGCCCGAGGAGGTCCAAGCCCAGCTTGAGGTAACAAAACAAAATGTCAGGTGAACAAAAGGAGAAAAGCAACGCTTATGCCAATGGCCATAACTGATACGGCCTCCAGCCTTTTGAAAAGGTTTATCTGGACATTGTGGGTATATACTAACTTTGGAAGATGACTTTGGAGATCAATTCATGGACTATTACCCACTACCAAATTGGGAGGCATCCACAGTTGCTAGAGTCTTTTTCAATGAGATCATTAGTCGATATAGAATTCCGAAGCGACTCATAACGGACAGTAGTGCGAACTTCACAAGCGAACTTTTCAAGCAGGTTTGTAAATTACTTAGAGTTAGCGATTGTTTGTCCGGTTTCACGGCACAGTTACCATCTCCGTTAAAACAGAAAGCTATGCCAATCTACAACCATGAAAACTACTTTTACGAGCTAAGAAACAAATTACAAGAAACATATGAGATTGCGCGGAAACATCTTCATCAAAGTAAAAACAAGTCGAAAGAGTATTATGACAAAAGATCAAATCCCGTAATATTCCACGTTGGAGATAAGGTACTTTTGAAAAATGAAAGTAAAACCAACAAATTCAGTGCCTCTTGGTTAGGACCATTCGAAGTAGCTGAAGTCGTAAACGAGGTAAATACCATCATTCAAAAGGGCAAAAAGGAACAGCGTGTTCATAACAATCGGTTACTAAAATATACGGAATAAACATCTTTTAGTAATTTTTTCCTATCAGTTCCCTTACCAACAATAAAAACTCTTCTTCTGCCCTTTTTTATTTATAATTTGTTTCTACTCGCAGACATCCATATTTAACAAAATGAGTACCGTGATAAACAAATGGACCATATTTTTCATGCTTGGCCTGATACAGCCATCAATAGCAGATGAACTTTTTAAGATAACTCTGTGGGTTTGCGAATGAATTAAATGCACGCTTCCACTCAAAATTATTTTATTTATTAATTTGAAAATTTTTGAGAAATTTGGTACATGATACGCGTTTGGTATGAATGAATCAAACTGAACTGGACGCACCACATCGAATGTTTAATGATAATAAATAGCTCTTGTTGAAATCTTCAATACCATTCGTTTCCTTTTACATCTAATGAGATGCGTAGTTTCACTAGACAAGTTTGTTGCACACACCATCTGTACGACTGTCCCGATACAAACTAAACTTCTAAATTGTTCCAGTGCTACTTTTAACTGTTCACTATAAAAGGTAACCAACCACCGCCATTGCTTGACTACCTCCATCCATCATTTGCTCGTAGGTCACCGAATGAATGGTACCAAAGAAACGCACCCTCACAATATGATGTAACACATTGAATTAATAACACAGGAATGGTAAGTTACAATTTAATCTTGGTGTGCATCAACTACGTATAACTGCCACAGTACTCCCCCACCAGTGGCTGAATGAAAATTAAGTCACGGAAAAAATTTAAAAATTGATAACTAATTATCAGCGAAGGAAACGTATCGCTTGGGTCTGTTGATGGTTCTTCCGCTTCTCGTTGTCTTTTGTTGCTCGCTTTGGGTTTGAGTGTTGGTGGTTTGATTTTTGCTCATGCCTGGTACCACAGTGTTTGATGATGGTTGTTCGTCGCTTGGCACAAACTCCGCTTTGACTCTGTCGATGCTAACACGAACTTTGCTATTTTTGACTTGAAGTTCAAATGTTTTGTCGTTTCGACTCAAAACCTGGTACGGGCCATCGTATGGTGCCTTGAGAGGTGGTCGAACGGCATCATCTCTCAAGAAAACGTAAGTGCAAGTTTGCAAATCTTTTTGCACGAAAACTTTGTTATTGGCGTTTTTCGATGCTGGAACAGGCTGAATTGATCGCATTAATTCGCGTAGTTGTTGTACAAATTCTGTGTCATGTAAGATTCCTCCTTAATTGTTTGGAAAACACTTGGGATTGTTCCGCAGGGTTCCGCTCAGATCAAGCAGATCCCGTTGGAATGGAAGGAGAGGTAAATTACTGGGAATGATGGAAATAATTATTCTGTTAAACTAATTTTATTTACTTCACTACGGTTACAACTGTAAGTTACTTACTGACTAACTATCGGAATTTTGCGGGGTTCTTATACCTATTTTGCAGTGCTACCGCAGCACTAAAATGTCGTCACCTCAAACTTTCCCATCGGAATTCTTTCGATGAGGCAACACCTAACGAGGTCAGATCGATCTGCATTGGTTTGCAGATCGCATTGTAGGTGGGAGTGTCTCCAGACGATCGGTCGATGGACAGCGTGGGAAACTGGAGGCGGAGCCAAACAGTGATCAGCGTGGGAATGGAACGGGAATGAAATGGAACGGGTTGACCAGGGAAATAAAACCTTTTCTGTGCCTCAGGGGATTAACACCTTTTCTTTTTCTTCGGTCCGAATGGGAAAGTTTAGTCTGTTTCGTTCATTGCTGCGCTGCATCATGTGGTACATTACACCTTCCCCCTTTTGGAAGAGAGGTTTTTCTTGTTTTATTGAGAACAAGGAAAATCTTTCTTCTGTACATCATTAACTTAGAATCTACCTTATATTAACATTTCATTATAAACATTTTCATATATTCAACCTAATACTACTTGATCTACACTGGTTATATTTGTCAAAAGTTATTACGAATTATTATATTTCCTTAATCTATTTCTATGTACGGTAATTAGTTTATTGTTTGAATCTCTTATAACACAATTTGGTTCAGATATCTCGATTACTTCATATGGTCCTTCAAATAGTGGATCCATTTTCCTTCTATTTTGTATTTTTATAAAAACTCGTTCCCCTCTCTTTAAGCGTAATGTGTTACGATCTTGATTTTCTGTATTTATTCTTCTGGCCTTAGATTCTTGTAAATATTGTCTTGCTTTTATTACACTGGACTGTAGTCTATATTTTAGTTCTTTTGCATAGAGGTCATGATTATACATTGGATCAGAACGTTTGTTTGGTATTTCCGTAAGTACCGAGGGAGTTTTACCGAATATGAGTTCAAATGGTGTATACCCATGCACGGTGTTTGGAGTTGTATTGTAACAATACGCGTAATAAGGGGTCCAAGTGTCCCAATCGTCGTGATTTTCGTTCACAAAACATCTCGTTCACAGATATTCGTTCAGGGATTTGTGATTCCGCTCTAAGGCCCCTATTGTTTCTGGATGTGCCGCAGTTGCAAACAGTTGGTTGATATGTAGGTACCCACATATTTCTTTAAATACCTGATTTTTATACTCCGTTCCCAAATCAGACTTAATGTAGCTCATTGGACCATATTTGAGAATGAACTCATTCACCACAGCTTTTGCTACGGTATTTGCTTCTTTGTCTTTTATGGGTATGACTACCACATACTTGCTTAGATCGCATTGTAATGTTATCGCGTATCTATTATTGCTAGCAGTTTTGGTGAAAGGTCCTACCGTGTCTATTGATACTACCTCAAATACCTTAACCGGCGTGGTTGTTAGCTGCATAGGTTCTTTAGTCTCGACCTGATGTTTGTTCCTTGAGCATTTTTCGCAATTATTTACGTGTTTCGATATAGATTTTTTCAAATTTCTCCAAAGATATATAGTTTTTAGTTTCTTATACATTCGGGCCTGTCCTAGATGTCCTCCTGTGGGTGTATTATGATATTGATTCAAAATGTCGACAATTTTTTCTTCATCTGCTATATGTATGAGCGGCTTGTACAATTTTATTGAAAGGTTTCTTAGACTGCGATTGCATATATCCTTGAATATAGCAACGCTTACATAATTAAAAATTTCACTTTCTGTAGAAAGTTTCAGAGTCTCAGTCTGAACTTCGTTATAAATTTCTTCATCCAACCTTCCGATTTCACACTCTAATGCGGATTCCATGGATTCATTTAAATTTCTTCTAAATAACCGCTTTATTAGTACTGACTTGCTATCCTGTATTAGGATGTTTAGTTCATTCGTGGAACTATAATTCTACCACATTTTTTAATGATTCGGACGGAGATACCTCTAGCACTCGCAGTTGATCAGGCTGCTGTGATTCTGTATCCGACCTTTCTGAGTGTCTGGTTGGTTCTTTCGATTTTGACGTCATCGCCCTTGTTTTAACTTGAAGAACACTGACGTTCTTTAAATCCTCTATATCGATTCTAGATAATGCATCCGGTCCACTGTTTTGCTTCCCTTTCACAAATTCTACCGTGAAATCGTATTCCTCAATATCAAGCCTCATGCGTGTTAGCTTGGATGATGGGTTCTTCATTGCAAATAGATAAGTGAGCGGCCGGTGGTCTGTTCGTACTACAAATTTTCGACCATAGATGTAAGGTCTGAAATGATTTATCGCCCAATGTATGGCTGTTAATTCCTTTTCGATAACGGACTTATTTTTTTTCCCAGGTGTAAAAGTTCTGCTTGCAAAAGCTATAGGGAGGTCCTTATCTTCGAATTTTTGAGATAATATAGCTCCACAGGCCTCATTTGATGCATCCGCCGAAATTATAAACTGTTTTCCGAAGTCGGGGTATTGGAGAATTGTAGGCGACATTAGCGTCGCTTTCAGTTTATCGAATGCCTCTTGTTGCAGCTCTGTCCATTCAAATGTCGCCTTTTTCCGCAACAATTTGTTAAGTGGTAGGGCAATGTTCGCAAAGTTGGGAACAAATCTTCTATAATAGTTGCAAAATGCAACGAATCGTCGAGTATCGTCAGCTGATTTGGGTGTGGGATAGTTCTTAATGCCTTCATATTTTGAAGCGTCGGGCTTAATTCCTTCAGCTGACACCTGATGTACCAGAAAAGTTACCTCTGTCTGAAAAAATTTGCACTTTTCAGGATTTAGTTTAAGATTTTTGTCTTTCAGTCTCTCGAATACGCTTTTAAGGTTTTTAAGATGATGCCTGAGTGAACATCCAACGACGATTATATCATCAATATAGAGAAATGCAATGTTCGGAGGCAAACCTGCTAGCGCTATGTTCATCATTCTCTGGAAATTATTTGGACTAATTTCGTGAGTCTTTCTCTATTGGAATTTGATGAAAACCCGACATAAGATCAAGGGTTGAAAAGAATTTGGCTCGCCCCATTTGATCTAAAATTTCTTCAATCCTGGGTAAGGGAAATTTATCTCCAATTACCTTTTTGTTAAGGTTTCTTAAATCTACTACCAGCCTCAATTTTTTTACATCTTTGAACTTCTTTGGCACTAGCAGAATTGGTGAATTGTATTGCGACAGTGAATTTTCGATGATTCCGTTGTTTAACATTTTCTGTACTTGATTATTGATTTCTTCCTTATGAGCTTCAGGAAGTCTATAATTTTTTATGTAGACGGGTATATTGTCCGAAATTTGTATTGATTGCTCATAGAAATTGTTCACTGCCAATGGCTCATCATCCTGGGCGAAAACATCTTCATACTCGGAACATAACTCTTCCAATTGTTTCCTTGCAAACTCTGGGGTATTCGAGAAGTCAATTTTTGATATTAGTTTATTTGCCCGTTCAGCCTTTGTTTTACACCTTAACACTGTATATTCCGACTTAGCTTTAATTTACTTGCATCGACTTTCACTGTATGGTCTGTTGTATTCAATATTCTGACAATAGGATTAGCTGCTGAAATTATTGATGCTGCTGTATAGACTTTTGGACATATTTCTTGGTTATGGATTACCCAATCATCCTTATGCGGGCTCTGTAATTTAAAGACACCCATAACTTCACACCTAGCTGGTATCAACAATGCGTCCTTTTCTGGACTGTTCTGAATTGGAATTTCTAAAACTTTATTCGGTAGATATAACGTTAACAGCCACGTATCGTAGTTTATCTGGGCCTTATATTTCACTAAAAAATCTATGCCTAGTATGGCGTCTGCTTCGAACGATACGCTATTATCAACAACATGGAACGTATGTTTGATCGCGGTTGTAGTAAATTTTTTTATTTATCGGGGAATGATAAGTCCAAGGGATGCTGGGCTCGCAGGACTTCAAGGAAAAGTAATTTATTCGTCGAAGAGGGAAGGAAGAGAGATGGGAACCCAAACTCTCTCCTTCATAGGATCCGGAAAGTGATTAGGGAGAACGCCCTTAAGGACGTGAGAAGGGGGACGAGCTGATCGGGGCAGCTCAGGGGCCGTCAAGGCCGTAAGGTTCGCAAAAGGAACCAAGAAAAGTCCCCTGATCGGGCTACGAGCAGCGGACGTGTTCTTGCAGGCCATCGCTAGCTAGTTCGGCGTTAGTGGGGTGGGATCTTGCTCGAAGCCGATCTCCGGATCAACTACAGAAAAAAAATTAACACGTCCTGAAGTTCGTGGTGACGTGCAGTCAAAAGGCTTCCCCCACAGTTCATAAGGAGGAGGTGACTCGGAAAAAAGACGGGAATTGAGGGACCTCCACGAACTTCTAACCCCGACGATTCAGAAAAAAAAACAAGAAGGGGCAGGCATCTCGTGACGGTGAAAAAAGACGTGAAGGGAGGAAGGGTACTATGGGAATATGGATTGGTCGACAAGGAAATTTGGGTTTTCGGGAGACCTCAAGGGGAAGGGTTCAGGGGTAATAGAAAAAAAACGACAAAAAAGAAAGAGAGGAAGGAAGGGTACGCATAGGGAACCGACGCGGATGTTGAGGCGTTATCACCCTCTCCTCAGCGAGTCCAGATGATGTGGACTCCATGCCCTCCCAACCAATGGAAAGTAACGTCCCGTGCGATATATACTTTCCCCTAAGACTTCAAGGCGAGCGCTTAGAGCCCGGGATGGACGTGAAGGAGGAGGAGACCCACCATGGGTTAATTATTAGTTATTTCGGGGCATCTTAATGGATTTACTAACACAAAAAAAATTCTACAAGTGTCACCCGAGATAACGTATACCGACGCGCGATTAAACACTTGGAGGTGACTACCATTGAAGGTGTTTGTCCCCTTTTTTTTGTTTATTTATGGTTTTGTCTGTACTGTTTATATCATTTGATTAAAATTCGGAACATTCAAGCGTGGTTTTTGCATATCTTTGGCAAAATCCTTTGGCAGATATCTGAAAATCTATGGAAAATTACAAAACCATTCCAATAGGTTTGCTTTTCATACATTTTCATTGCATCTAACCAGCATAACTTCAAAATTTGAATCAATGTAAATGTAGTTATTCCAAGTGTTTATCAAAAAAAATTGTCTAGTTATGTTTCTAACAAGTTGTAACTATTCCAAACTATATAAATGAAAGAATACAACCATAATATAACAAGCAAATTGCAAACAACTTTCCAAAATATCAATGAAATTTATGTTAATTTATTAATTCATATTAAATTCAAATTCATACTTTAAGAATTTTATATACAATTATCTTCCTCTTTCAATTAGATTGTGATTCAAATATTTTATATTTTTACCAAGAAAAATTTTAAACAAAACAAAAGTCAACTTTAAACAAAATGAAAAGAGAAAGTGTAGTGACTTATTATATATTTTCGTGAATATGTTATTTACCAACCTAATTACTAACTCTTGATTAAGAATTAAAATTTCACTAAAAGTCAAATGAAAAGTAAATCATGAATATATGATCAGACGAAAATTGTTTTGTAATAACTACTCAATAAATTATTTTATAATTAATCAATTGTTTCCTTGCATTTTTCTTCATTTCATAATAACTGAAATAATCATATTTGAATATAGTATTTATAAATTATAATTAAAACCACTGTCTCTCAAGTTTAATAATTAGTTAGTTGCGTAGTTTCTTCTTATTAACTATGCACATTTTGTTTATATTAAATTATTACTATTGCTCTCTCTATATTTTGTTTTAATATATATATATAAATTTATAATAAGTAATTATTATTATAGTGAAAAAGACTTATTAAAATTAATAACAATTTATTTGTTTCGCAATTTAACTAAAGAAAGTCTTGGGATCATCATGTTATTTTCTAATATACATTTTTATTTTTCATTCAAATTTAATATCTAATCAATAAATTCTATTTCTGATTGCATTTTTATATGTGTATCATTTATTTAAATGATTTTTATTTAGGTTTTGATATTTTACAAACACACTTAGACCACACTGCTCTGGGGTCTATAAATCTTTTAACCAGTTCAATATCTTAACTAAAAATAATTTAAATTACCATTATCAATTCTAGTTAATTTTTTTTGATTTTCTAGTTATTTTTGTTTGTTAATCACTTCATTTTTTTACTAATTAATTTTACTGGTATAGAGTATTCATATCATTTTGAAAGTTTTAATTTAATAAATAAAAATATCGACGAACTAAGTTAGATGAAATAATTTTTCTACAAATTTCATTCTTAGGTTTTTCGCTTCATCTTCTCATTTATCTAGGAAAATTTAGTTTTATGACGTTTTGTAAATTTATTTTATTGTTACTTGCTATGCTAAATTATTATTATTATTATTATTATAATCATTATTATTTTACTTCCTTTCGAAGTTGTAATTTTACTTCAAATATTCATTGAAATTGTGACTAACTACTTGATTTATGTATACAATGGTAAATATTTTTAATATGGTAATAGTAAAAATAGTCAATAACAATAAATTGCAACAATGATTATAGTAATAATTATCATATATATAATACACATTATTTTTAATATTCTGAAGTACTCTTCAACTACCGATGATGATGTTTTAACATGTGTTTGTGGTAATATATAATAATGATAGTATTCTTCTTCAGATTCTTCTTACACAATTTCACATCAAAAAAAAAGAAAAAAACTTACAAAATAAATCCGTGTGATGACCGCCACATGGTGTTCCGAGCTTCTTCCCGGGGTAATCCACCTGCGTTCCAAAAAGAAAACCACGTGACACTTTATTTTTTTTTTTTCACTCACTTCAGAACTTTCCGTCTGAACACCTCGGCGACTCAAATACAAGAGAGCGAGATTCATCTCGTTTTCCACGAGGATCACCCGAAGTCCCGTTATCCTTGGGATTCTGGCTCCGCCTCTCTAGAGTGAAGAGCGCTGCGATGCGGGTGGTCGGTGGTGCAGTGACTCAGTGCGATGGCACAGGGTGCCTATTTCTTTTTGAGCAACAAAGTTGCACAAATCATTTCACGGTGTCACCATGAAATATCAAGTTAGTTTCTGAAGAACCCATAGAAAGCTGAGTAGTGTCCGCTATTCCTCGTAGTGTACATTTATTTTTGGGGTAATACATTTGGGTTGGTTTAATTAAGTGTCTTTTAAATAAGGATACATCCGCACCAGTGTCTACAAAAAGAGTACGCTTCTTGTCACACATCTCGACGTCAGCAACTATGAACTTTGCCAGATTTAAACTTATGTTGTATATTCTCCCATTTGTTCCTGTCCCCCCAACTGACTTGGGTCGGCCTCTTGCTGAGGGGCTTGGTCTTCCCCCGAATTATAGTAGTGTATCCTTTGATTATTCTGCCCTCTGTTGCCACTAAAATTGCGTCGGTTGCTATTCTTGTGTCCGTTGCGTTGATTATTGAATCTATTATTTGCCTGCCATCCACCACCTGAGGGCACATAGTTATCTCTATTTCTATTTTGTGTGCCCGTATTTTGATTATTGAAATTATTTTGTCTTTGCCGCCAGTTACTCGGCCTACTCCAACTTCCGCCGTTATTCTGAAACTTTGGTTTATTTTGCCTTTCCTGTGCATTAAAATGTAACACATTGGCTTTTACCGGCTTGTCTATGGCAATTGCCTTAGCTGCAATTTCGGAAAGCTTCGTGTACCTTGTCGCCTTTAGTTTGATAGATGTTTCAGGATTCGAAACATTTTCTTCCAGCGCTTGTTTTGCGAATTTCGGCAAGATTCTCGGCCGATTCACCACTTGCTTCGTTCTCTGAAATGAAGGCTTTCGTGAGTTGATTTGCTAAATCTTCAATTTGACTAATATAATCAACAAGCCTTTTATTTCCCTGTTGAGTTGCCTTCAGTTGTGCCAGTAATGCGTCCGATGAGTATTTCACCGAAAATTTTTGACGAATTTTTCGCTTAATCGCTTCCACTGTCGTTAGATCTTCAGTTATAGCCAGTTTTGCTCGACCTGTTATTCGAGTCTTTATAAGTTTAACCATTATTTGTTTATGCGCCGCCTCTGTAAGTTCATCCAGTAGACTAACCGCATCGAGGAAGGATTCCGTTTCATCCTCCTTGCCACTGTAATGTGGTATCAAAGCTGTTGCCGTCTTAATATCGAACGACATGCTGCTGCTGGTATGTACCGTACGAAGGTCCTTTTGAATCTTTATGAATTCTTCAATTTCTTTTCCTAAATCTCTTATTGTTACATATATTTTCTCCAAGTCTTGTACTATACCAAGAGTAGTTTCCGTAGGTTTCAATGCTTCTGCTTTTGTGAGTAATACTTCTACTGTATTTTCCTTCTCTATTAACGTTTTAATAGTTTACACTGCAGACCCTTTTTTCTTAAAATTTATTAATATAGCTTCTAGTTGTGCTTTTATTGCTTCTAAGCCCTCCATTTGACTCATGCCTTGCTATCTACTATAGCTATTCTAGCTGGCGAACTTAAGTAACGCTTTCCAAGACCTTCGGTGATTCATGTATATCTTATAGACCATATTCAAAATGAGCACTATCAGTATTGCGCATAGCACAAAGAAAATTTGCGGGTTGTCGGTCCTTACTATGTCTTGCACCGTCACATTGTTAACTATTTCTCCATTATTTGATGTCTTAGTGTTTTTGTTTCCCATTCTGTATTGGTTAACCAAGATCGTAATTGGCCAGTAAGTTATCCTAAATTCCAACAAGGTTCAAACAATATTACAAATTTTCTATATATATTTTACTTTATTTTCTTCTTTTTATTTAGTCTATTCAAATCATCCTTGGCTTTGTTCAAAAGTAAGGTAAATCTATTTTTTTCCTCCTCTGGTCTACAATTTTCTAAAATGTCTCTTAGTTGTTTAACATTCTTTTTGATTTGATGCCTTTTTCCACCTCTTGTTTTTTTTTTTATTTATTTTCGTGATTTTATTTTTATTTTTATAAAATCTCTTTATGTCCAGTGGTTTAGGCCCGCAACGCGCATCTTCGAACGTAGGTCTTTGTATCTCTGCCCCTTGCTTCACTATCCCTGCTGGAATCCGGTATTTTGCCGGAAACAACACTTACTGCTCCTTGTTCGTCTGCTCTGGTTTCTTCTGCTTCATTTGTTGTTTAATTTCTCCAGTTCGCTATATTACTCATATGAGTAATTTGTCACGGTCGCCATGTAAGATTCCTCCTTAATTGTTTGGAAAACACTTGGGATTGTTCCGCAGGATTCCGCTCAGATCAAGCAGATCCCGTTGGAATGGAAGGAGAGGTAAATTACTGGGAATGATGGAAATAATTATTCTGTTAAACTAATTTTATTTACTTCACTACGGTTACAGCTGTAAGTTACTTACTGACTAACTATCGGAATTTTGCGGGGTTCTTATACCTACTTTGCAGTGCTACCGCAGCACTAAAATGTCGTCACCTCAAGCTTTCCCATCGGAATTCTTTCGATGAGGCAACACCTAACGAGGTCAGATCGATCTGCATTGGTTTGCAGATCGCATTGTAGGTGGGAGTGTCTCCAGACGATCGGTCGAGGTGGTCGAACGGCATCATCTCTCAAGAAAACGTAAGTGCAAGTTTGCAAATCTTTTTGCACGAAAACTTTGTTATTGGCGTGATTTGATGCTGGCTGAATTGATCGCATTAATTCGCGTAGTTGTTGTACAAATTCTGTGTCATAACTATCGTCGTTTATGGTCTCGAAGAAATCGCATGTTAATTTGAGTGTTTCGCCATAAACCATTTCTGCTGGCGTTGCTCTGATGTCCTCTTTGAAAACGCAGCGAAGAGCTAGCATGATCATTGGCAATGTTTCGGTCCAGCGTTGGTTGTTCTGACATTTGATAGCTGTTGCTGTCATGGTACGATGAAAACGTTCGATCATACCATTGGCCTGTGGATGTCGTGGACTTGAATGAAGGTGTTTAGCTCCGATCATACGCGCTAAGTCGTTAAAAAGTTTCGCTTCGAATTGTTTGCCTTGGTCGGTTGTGATTTTAGCAGGTACGCCACACAATGATATCCAACCGGGTGAATCGATCGATGCAAGTTAAGCAGTAGCGATAACCATTTGATATAGGCAGCGGTCCAACTAAATCGATGTGAATCCATGAGAAACGTTTGTTTGGCGAAGAAAAATTTTGAAATGCTGTTCTGTTGTGTTGTGCAATCTTCGATTTTTGACATGAAATACAAGTTTGTACCATTTCGTCGATGTCCTTTTTCATGTTGGGCCAAACAAAGCGCTCGCTAATCATTTTGACTGTCGATTATTTACTGGGATGGTGTGAAGGGAGTTGAAAACTCGTTGACGAAAATCCCTGGTGATAAATGGTCATACGTGCTTCGTTGAAACGTCACAAACAATGGCATTTGTCGCGTTCAGGATGTTAACTAATTTCAGATGTAATGTTGACGTGTTGTTCTTCAAAAAATCATTCAATTCTTTGTCGATTTTTTGATTCTGAGCCAACTCTTCGAAATTGATTGGTTCGCAGCTTGATACGCTCTCAATGCGGGAGAAAAAATCGGCTACAATATTGTCCTTTCCGGGAATGTAACAGATATCGGTGGTGTACTGGCTGATGAAGTCCAAATGATTCAGTTGTCGTGGCGATGCTTTCTCGGGATTTTGAAAAAATGCAAATGTGATTGGCTTATGATCGGTCATAATTGTACATCGCCTACCTTCAATCATGTGTTTAAAATGTTTGACTGATTGGTAAATGGCTAATAATTCACGATCATACGTGCTGTAGCGCTTCTGGCGGTCGGTCATTCGTTTTGAATAAAAACCGAGTGGTTCAAACTTCTCCTCATTTACTTGATGCAAGGCTGCTCCTACCGAAAAATTGCTAGCATCGACATGAAGTGCTAGTTTTGCATTTGGCAATGGATGTGCTAACGTAACTGCGTCGATCAATGCCTGTTTACATTCTTTGAAAGCTCTTCCGGCGTCTTCGGTCCAAATAACTGGCGATTTATCATTTTTCTTGTTGCCTTTGATTAGGACACGTAGTCTGCTTAGAGCTTGAGCTGCATTTGGAACAAAATCACGATAAAAGTTAATTATTCCGAGAAACTTACGAAGTCTCTTTGCTATTTCCGGCTTTGGATAATTTGCGATGGCGTCCACTTTACCGGTTGACGGTCGAATAACGGCTTTATTGACTCGATGACCCAAAAATAACGCCTCTTCTTGCGCGAATGCGCATTTAGCGACGTTGATTTTCAAACCGTGTTCGCGTAACCGCTCCACGACCACGTGAAGATGTTGAAAACGCTCCTCTTTGTTCTTCGATGCGATGCAAATGTCGTCGATGTAGCAGAATACACAGTCCAAACCGAATAATACTTGATCCATGAAACGTTGAAATGTTTGCGCGGCGTTGCATAATCCGAAGGTCATAACATTGAACTCAAACAGCCCGAACGGTGTGATTATAGCTGTTTTCTTTCGATCTTCGTCGGCGATTGGAATGTTGGAGTATGCTTTTTCCAAATCGAGAACAGAAAAGATTGTCTTTCCGTTCAGAATTTGCGTGAAATCGCGAATGTGTTTGACTGGGTAGCGGTCACGAACTGTTTGAGCGTTCAAACGGCGACAATCTCCGCTCGGTCGCCAAAGTCCATCCTTTTTTGGAACCATGTTTAATGGACTGGCCCATTCGCTTTGTGATGGCTGACAAATCCCCATGTTGATCATATACTCAAACTCTTTCTTGGCGTTGGCGAGTTTCTCCTGATTTATACGACGAGCGCGTGAATAAACTGGTTGTCTGTTGGTAACGATTTGATGTGGAACAGCTGTTCTCGTTGCTTTCGCTTTATCATAACACGTCGTTGTCGTGAGATCCTTGAATTCAGTTAGCAGCTGTTTACATACATTGTCGCTGTTTATTGAAAACACCGGCTCATAAATGATGTACTCATAAACGCATTTTGCCACGAGTTTGGTTTCTCTGTCAATGAGCTGCTTACCTTTGACATCAACCAGGAGACCAAATTTGTCGAGGAAATCTGCACCCAAAATTGGTTTTGTTACGTCCGCGATGATGAATCTGAATGTGAATTCTCTGTGTAATCCCAAGTCGGTTGAAATTAGTTTGTTACCGTATGTGTTGATGATTGATCCATTGGCGGCGAATAGCGAATAATTCGAAGTTTTCAGTTTTCCTTTAATGAATGCTTTAGGCAGAATTGAAAAATCTGCTCCTGTGTCGACCAACAATTTAAGATGAGTCTAACGATCGGTGATAAAGAGACGGCGTGATATTTGACTGCCCGCTTCGCTGACCGTCGGAGGCGAAGCGGTCTTTAGTTTCCCTCCTTCTTGAATGCACATGGTTGTGAACACTTCCTGGCCTCGGCGCCGAATCTATGATGATAAAAACAAATCGGGAACTTGTTTACCTGGCTTTGCGAACGACCACGAAAACGTTGCTTGTTGTCTCGTGCTGGCGTTTGCCAGCGGCCGCGTTGATTGCTGGAAGTATTTCCTTTGATCTCGTTGATTTCTCGACGAAGAGCGTCAATCGTTTGTTTCAAAACGTCGAAACCGTCCGACTTGTGTTTGACCTAGATTGTTGACCCTGAACTGCTGAAACTGCGCTGAAATTGCCAATTTCCATCATTTTGTCGGCTTGTTGCGCACATCGATCCAAATCCCCTTCAGCAATTGATACCACTGCGCGAACACTTTCGGGCAAATTATCGAGCCAAAATGTCTTAATTGCATTGTCATTTAATGCACCGCCGGACAAAACTCGCATTCGTCGCAGTAATTGCGACGGCTTTTCATCGCCCAAGTCACACTCTTTGACCATCCGATTCAGATTCATGTTTTCTGAATCGGCGAAATCTTTGATCAATCGGTTTTTAATTGCGTCGTATCTCCCTGTTGCTGGTGGAGCACGCACAATATTGGCAACATTTGTGAGCGTTCCAACGTCGAGTGAGCTGATCACGTGATCGTATTTCGTTTGATCGACTGAAATTCCAGCGTTTCGGAATTGCGCTTCCATTTGGATGAAAAACAAATGCGGTTCTCGTTTGCTGAAAACCGGTGGCTTGATCCCTATTTTATAAACTTCTCCGCTGACTATAGGTGTGCCGGTAGCTGTGGTAAGAATGCCATCATTATTGTTGCCAATGTTTGCCGTTGTGGTGATTGTGTCTGCCCTTGTAGCTCTGGTTGTTGTTGTTGTACCCATATTTTCGGTGTGTGTCGGGGACTGAAAAAAGCGATGCCTTGCTTCCGCTGCATGACAGAATTCAATGTTTTTTAACTAATAATTAGTCTATCTCTCTGATTTTCTTATTTAAAATCGTCGGGGTCACCAAATTGTGGGTTTGCGAATGAATTAAATGCACGCTTCCACTCAAAATTATTTTATTTATTAATTTGAAAATTGTTGAGAAATTTGGTACATGATACGCGTTTGGCATGAATGACTCAAACTGAACTGGACGCACCACATCGAATGCTTAATGATAATAAATAGCTCTTGTTGAAATAATCAATACCATTCGTTTCCTTTTACATCTAATGAGATGCGTAGTTTCACTAGACCAGTTTGTTGCACACAGCATCTGTACGACTGTCCCGATCCAAACTTAACTTCTAAATTGTTCCAGTGCTACTTTTACCTGTTCACTATAAAAGGTAACCAACCAACGCCATTGCTTGACTACCTCCATCCATCATTTGCTCGTAGGTCACCGAATGAATGGTACCAAAGAAACGCACCCTCACAATATGATGTAACACATTGAATTAATAACACAGGAATGGTAAGTTACAATTTAATCTTGGTGTGCATCAACTACGTATAACCGCCACAACTCCATTATATAATACCGGAATATTCTTTGAGAAACGCAACCCAATATATTTTTACCACGACGAATGGCAAATTTTTACAAAGGTTAGGTTCCAAGACGAATCAGTTCATTTAGCAACGTTATTCAAAGCAGACGAACTAGCACAAACCTCTTGTCAGCAACTGCTAAGTAGGACCGGAGATAACTCCTGTTCTCTTCTTATGAAAACAATAAAGTAGTTAACCGAGACGAGTAGACGGCATAACCAAATATTGCGAAGAATACTTCACAAGATTCGAAGTAGACGATCGCTATTCGATGGTATAGGGAAAGGTTTAAAATCCCTATTCGGGGTGCTAGACGCCGACGACGGAAATCAAATTTACACGCAGCTCCAAGAACTAAGTAACAATAACCACAAGTCACTAGAACTCCTACAACACCAGACTACCGTGCTAAACTCCTCAATTGACATGCTCCAGAAACCAGTGACGGACATCCTGGAAAACCAGAAAAATTTAGCTGAGAGACTGAGGGATATCACACAAAACAAGATGGATACAAAACAGAAGATGAAATTAGACCAAATGCTTAGGCGCATTATTTTTCAATTAAACACAATAATTAGTTACCTACGAGACATGATGGACATCACAGCTGCCTTGATACAGGGAAAAATTCACCCTCTACTAATATCACCTCAAGAATTATCAAACATTTACACTCAAGCAGCGACACAGTTAGGAAAAAAACTGGAATTGAACAGTTTCTCTCAACTAGAATTATTAGCAAGCACATATTTCATGACCGGCGATAACAAGTTACTCGTTAGAATCGTTTTACCCCTTCCTGAAAAGGAATTATACACGTTACAGAAAGTCTACTCGCTACCAATAGCCACGGGGTCAGGACAAACCACCATCATTGACATTGAAAAACCGTATCTAGCGTCAAGCGTCAATAAGCAATTATTTGACCAACTAGATGAAGCGGACCTAACTTATTGCACTAACATACACACCGAATTGAGTACGCAAGTCGCTGTCTACAGACAAAGAAATCCACAAATAAAAGGGACCATTTCAAAAAAATTTATAATAAATCTTTTCTTCAACCCTTTCCAAACTGTAGCAAATTGCCAGCAGAGCGTCATTTTTTATCAGAATGATTATCTGGTGAAGTTAGAAGCAAGGAACACTTGGTTTTCCCTTACAAAACAGCCACATCCATTGCACATCGTTTGTCCAGACAAAACCCTCATCCAGAAGAACCAAGGTTTCGGAATCGTTCAACTATTTTCACAATGCGACGCCGAGTTGGATGATTTAAAAATGCACTACGAAAAAGCGAACGACAAAGAGTTAGAATCTTTTCATCCACGGATTCCCGAACCATTTCCGCTGCTACCCCCACAAATAAAACCTATACAATCCATACCAATAAAGGTAGTTTCCTATCAGCGTTTCCGTAATCAAATATCTAAAGACCAAAGGGACATCCAAAACATTTCCCAACATATAAAACAAGAAATTGCAAGGACAGAATCCCCTGTATCCTACTTACAACACCCAGCCGTCAACATCTCCATTTCCGCAATATTAACCGTCACAGGTCTATCCATGTTAATTCGATACACAGTACTTAGATACCGTTAAACAATTAATCAACCCTCAACCACGATGGCCAATCCGCAGATAAAACAACTGCGAAACTCAGCCATTATAACAATAACAACCCGACTTCCCCGGGGTTAAGTCAACCGATAACGACCAATGGTAAAACCGAACAAAACCCGAAAAATGTGTAGAACCGCTGGAGATGGCTCAAATAGTCTAGTGTTCTCCACGCTACGTCATCTAGGAATTATATGACATATCTGTAACTTAAAGTATTTGTATACACCATAAAAATGATGAATGTAATTACTTGTAGAGTTACTGAATAACTAATTCGTAAATAAAAATACAATGTTATTAAAGTCAATGATGTTATAAAAAATTAAAAGTATTAATAAATAATTTATTCTTAATTGTTGAATTACTAATCATTTAGGTAAAAATCCTAAAAATGGAGGTAAACCACCTAAAGATAATAAAGTTATAAGTAATGAAAATTTTAAAATTTTGATGAAAAAAAATATGTAAAGAAAATACTTGAAGGTGAATTATGATGCAATTAAGACACTTAAAAAGGAAAACAATTGTACAATAAAAGATAAAAATCTGTATATATAAAAACGACTCTTCTAAAAGGGGAGGAAATGATGTGTAATGTGAATAATTTCTTCCGTGTAACCCACATTACCGGCGGAAATTGCTCACATTCACAAGTGGGTTTCGCTGATACAACAAATGATGTGCGCGCAGCGAAAACACCTCAATTGTTGAGTCAGCGGCCAAAGTCAGAAGGTTAAGTTTTACTTAATTAGGCTTACATCATTTTAACATTAAGTAGGTTAAGTTATTGTTAAGTTGTTCAATTTGTTTAGTTGTTCATCACGGAAGTAAAGTAGGTGGAAATCGACAGCTTTACTTACGTGATCAATGAATAAAAATTCATGTGATTGAATTTAGAAGACAGTTGGAAATTAGGCAGCAGTTAGTCCGTTAAGAAGTTTTGTACATAGATCATAAGAATTAGAATAAAGTGCCTAAGACCGAAGAAGAAAAGAGTTTTCATTCTCAATTGGGAGTTTCACATGACAGCATACAGAAGCCTCGTCTCGACCATTTCCCACCTTTCGCCAGATATTTTGCCATCTAGATCTGATCGATGTATGATAGCCATCTGACAATCGGTGGGCGCTTGGTCTACCGACGCGGTTTTGTCCTTTTTTGCTATTTACCCCTCCTCCTGGTTGGATCGCTCCCTTTTAGCTTTCTTCTGGGAAGTCGGCTGTGGGGGTTTTCCTGAGGGTGAGTAGGCAACAGCGTTGGACCGCTGTAGTTTGGCGCTCTTGTTACTAGCTCCGATTTCGGACGTTAACGGTCCTGGGAGCTCCTCAACGATTGTCCCCAATTTCTGCGAAACGGTATTCTTCTCGAAATCAGCGACAATCCTCCTGTTTCTTGCCAAGTAGCCCTTCTCCTTATCAGAGAGCTCTTCGGGCTTCCACAGCAAGAGTTTCTTCAAACTGGCCTTGGCGCTATTGTACCTCTTAAGGGAGAGTTGCGCCTTGGTCGGCTTCCTCTTCTCCTTCTCAGAGGCCTTGGCTTCGGTAGCCTCGCCCAGCAAACTCTTTTCTGCCTCAGAGTCAATGGTTCCTGTACTGTTGACGGACATGCCGTCGTCAGTTAGGAGCTTTAACTCCAGGCCTGTAGAGAGGCTAAACGACCCACCTGCGCCTTGTTGCCTCCCACTTGTAGCATCCACCGCAACGCTGGCCAAGTGTTCCACCGCAACGCTGGCCAAGTGTTCCACCGTCGTTGCTGTCACAGCCTTGAGTGTGCCCCCCCCCCCCCAAATCCGAATGGGGCACGGCCACCTCCGAAGAGGTGGATGGATTTGACGACTGAGTCGCCGCACCACCTGGGGTAATTTGAATTTGGCTCAAACCCTCCATATTTAAAAGGAAGTCCTCCCATTGTCCGCGGCCGAGTTTTGAGCTTCCCGAGCTCAACTTGTACTCTTCTGCCTGGTTCCTCGACGATCCAAGAGAAATTTCCCCTGGACTTCTACTATCCGCAACCTGTGGAAGCACCCGGTGGCTAGGGAAGTGTCTAAAACCTCAAAGAGGATTAGGCTAGCCGTTATTTATATCCCGGGGAATACCCCGTACTTAACACTGAACACGCAATTGAGAAACCTTCAACAGCTGCCCACAGAAACGTTATTATGATATTTTACTCGGGTACGAGAACTAATTAACACCTGCAAAAACGCGGCAGCTGCGCAGTACGCAAATGGCGGAGACGGATTAAAAACATAAATAGAAAATGTGGGGTTACACTGCTTTAAAATGGGAATTATCAACCCGAAATATAAATTCCACCTGCTACAAGATGGAGAGAACCCCTCAGAAGGAATAAAAGCCAAAATAATAAGGTTCGAACAGACAGAACAGTGCATGAGTCAAGGATGATCAACACAATTTGGTCAAGAGGACATCACCGGGCAATTGAGACAAATTAACGAAAGACAAACATATAGCCAGCCTAGAAATTTTGGAGGAGAGCCACACCAAACCGCACAACAGGGCTACAACCAGTACCCACCACGACGATCAGTTTTGATACTCCACAATGTAGGCCAGACAGGCGACAGGTGCGTTTTCACTTCTGTAACAAAATGGGACACATAATGGCAGAATGCCAAACAAAACAGATGACCCCTTTTTGTCCCATCTGCAGAGCGTATCGGTACACCAACCAAAATTGCAAAGCCCAAAGACCAAACAACCAAGTAAGCCAAAGAAATGGACCCAACACAAAGAGTAGACTGGTAAACCACCAGATAACGGGGAGTACGAATGCAACACAATGCAACTTCTGTTTGAAGGAAGACCACACCGAAGATAGGTGCTTCCTACGGGAAAGGTGACAACGACTACAGATGGAGGAACATATGAGGCAGGCGGAAAACTTCGCAGAGGCGACCGATCGCACCGCCATATAAACTCCACAAACATCGTGGGAATATTAGGCAACGATGTCATAACGAAATACTGTAACGTTGAGGGACCAACCCAACAACTGGTATTCTCAACACATGAAGCGGAAACTATTAAGATCCCATTCGAGAGAGACGAAGGACACCGAATGGTGAACGATATAAGAACAGACAACATAACTCCCAGTGGAGGACACTCAGAAAACGGTAGCTCGCACGCTCCGGAGTGTAATATGCCTTCACAAGGAAAACTACACAAAGAACATAAAGCTGGACGATTGGTTGATAAAATAGCTCCCAACGGAGGACACTCAAGTAACGGTAGCTCGCACGGTCCGGAGTGTAATTGAACTTCACTTGAGGAGCAACAAGATGCACAAGAGGCGATATCGTTGTCACCTAGTGGAGGACACTCAGAAAACGGTAGCTCGCACGCACCGGAGTGTATTTCGTCCCCACAGAAGAAGCCACCCATTTCACAAGAAGCTGGACAACTAGCTAACAAAAAGGCCACCACCGGAGGACACTCAGAAAACGGTAGCTCGCATGCTTCGGAGTGTAACCTGCCTCCACATGGTGAGCCTCGAGACACACGAGGAGTGATGGAATTATCAAAAAATAAAGAAGCACTACAAGGTGTAGCAACTTTTTCGACAGTGAACAACAGAATGGGAACAAGGAGACACTGTTTGTAGAAACTGAAAAGAGCGACCACAGCCTAACAAGCCACACTCGCAAATATGACAGTCCTCTAGATGCCCAGGACTCGCATGTCTGGGAAGGTGAAGGTGCACTTCAACAACAGACCATCACAATGGACAACCAAATCAATCCAGTGAAGAACAATATCTAACGTTGTGGGGGCAAAGGACCATTCGCATATCACCATGGTCAGTACAAGTTGTGAAAACACCCTCACGAATCCAGGGAGAACAAATAGTAAGGGGAAAGGAGATAGGTAACGCACTGGTAAAACCAATACAAGGCAAGCTGAAGTTCACAGTCATGAACACGAACAATGAAACAGCAATACTAGAGGAGCTACAAGTGCAGGTAGAGAAATACAAAGAAAGAAGAGCAAGACAAAATGACGGAATACAAAAAGAAGGGCAGGTAGATCGAGGGAGCGAAGAACACAAAATAGCAGAAATAATGAAGATAATAAATATAGGGGTTAACTTAAACCTCGAGGAAAAACAGTCCATAGAAGATATCATACATCAATTCCAGGACATATTTCACCTGCCAGGGGAGAAATTGAAGTACAACACGAGATAAGGACGAAGAAGAAACAACCTCCTATAAAAATGCAAGATGTTCCGACTTCCCAAAACGCAAAGTCAAATATTAAACTAGGAAATAGACAGACTCCTAAGGGAAGACATAGTGAAACCCAGTTGGATTCAGTGGAACACCCCGCTGCTAGTAGTCCCAAAGAAACCGGGACCTGATGGGCAGAAACGCTGGCGAGTAGTAGTTGACTATAGGGGCATTTCACGTGAAGCGGACAACGAAAAAAAAGTGAGGTTCTTAAATTCGTTGATATTGGGCATATTTGTTCTTCCGGCGAATATGAGCGTGTTCACATAAATTTGTTTTTAATTTGAGCTTTAGTAGTTAAGATATGGGATTCTAAAGAGTTTACCGGATTGACGGAAGGGTTTTTTCGAAAGGTTTTTTTCATATTGAAGTAAATTATAATAAAATAATTAACGTAATGTTATTATAGAATATTTACACTTCTTATTGATTTTCAAACTAGAGTTCAAATTAGAATTTTTTTTCCAGTATTAAACCGGAAGTAAAAATTTCAAATATTTTTTTTAAGAACTTCGACCATTTTAATTTAAATTTTTTTCACTGCAGAATAAAGCTTTACACTTACTTATTTCACCATAAGAATTATAGAATGGGATCTCAATTATATTGAAAGATAAGTCAATTAGAATACGAACATGTCATAATGGGCACTTGGTAAAATTGGCTGATTTGTCCAAAAAGGACGTACATACATAGATATTTGATGTGAGGTCATCCATTTATGCATAAAGACATACATTCTGTGAACTAGTTCTGCACCTAGTACCTGCGTATTATGAAAAATGATTCTTAACTTAATGAAACAATATTGTATCGAAATACGAATATTGTTATCAAGATCGTTGTGGGGGATGTGCTACGCAATCGGTATAAAATAAAATAAAAATTAAAAATAATTTTCTTTCTACGTCGCAAATAGGATCACTTCATGGAAGCTTCATTTTCATTATTTTTTAGTTCTTATTCTTATCCCTTAGTGAGTTGTGTTCGTTAATAAGTTCCTACATTTTTATTGATATATTATGACTCCCTACGGTGATAGGTGCTTCAATCCATTTAATTTACCAGCTCACCGAAAATTTAAGGATTTAAGAAAAATTTCTAAACGTTTAGCTGAAAAATGGCATTCTTCTTTAAATCAGTATATGTGTGCGTCTTGCAGGAAACGAATGTCGGTTGAAACACCTCCGATTGTTGAAACACCTCCGATTGTTGAAAAACCATCGATACTGGTACAAAACTACCAAGATGCACCGTACGTTCCCGAAGATAAGTATAAAAATTGTTCGACCCAAACTGATCAAGACCAAGACCAAGAAATTTTGAAGCAGTTGAAGGAGAAATATAACGATCCGTCTACGTCTATGTCTATGAGAACAATGATATTGACTGTAGCACCTGAATCTTGGAGTGAAAATAAACTTGCGGAAGAGTTTAACACTTCCAGACGTCAAGCGAGAAAAGCAAAACAATTAGTCGATCAATTCGGCATTTTGTCATCTTTTAGTCCTCGTGTTGGTCGTAAATTATCCGTCGATACAGAGAACTTGGTGAAATCCTTTTATTTACGAGAAGACATTAGTCGCATCATGCCTGGTAAAAAAGATTTTGTATCCTTGAAGTTAAATGATGGAAATAGAACACATGTCCAAAAACAACTTCTAATGTGTAATATTAACGAACTGTATCAGAAGTTTAAAGGTGAATATCCTAATGTACAGGTAGGCCTGACAAAATTTTTCACCCTAAGGCCCAAACAATGTATCCTCGCCGGCGATCCTGGAACACATATGGTGTGTGTTTGCGTCTACCATCAAAATGTGAAGCTGATGTTGAATGGAGGAGACATTGCCAATCTCACTGCTGGAACTGCCATGGAACTTTCATCATATAAAGATTGCCTTCGTAGTATGATGTGTCCTAATCCAACATCAACATGTCATTTAACGACTTCAAAGACGTCGCCAACATATTGTTGTAAATCATGTCCTGGCTTGAGTGCGATTCGTGATCATTTGAAAAAGATATTCGATGAAAATCAAGTCATAAGCGTGCAGTTTGAAAAATGGGATGGCACAGACCGCTTTACGATGTCTACTCAACTACTTCCGTCTGATGATTTTGTAGATAGTTTGTGTGACGCTTTAGATAAATTAAAACCACATGCTTACATTGCAGTAGAACAAGCACTTTATTTTAAAAAGCTGAAGGAGAACATCACAGAAGGTCAAATCATAGTACAATGCGATTTCGCAGAAAACTATAGTTTTGTTGTTCAAGATGCAGCTCAAACTTTTCACTGGAATAATGGCCAGGCAACACTACTAACATCCGTGTTTTACTATAGAAATGGAGGTGAAATAAAACACGGTAGCATTGTTATGATTTCAGACGATTGTAAGCATGACACACCTACATTCTATGCTTTCCAAAAAATACTACACGAGCATTTTTTAAAAACATCAATGGTTGTATCGAAAATTATCTATATCACAGATGGTGCCTCACAACATTTTAAAAATAGATTTAATTTTGCAAACCTATTTTATCATAAACAAGATTTTAAGACAGATGCAGAGTTTCATTTTCACGCAACATCTCACGGTAAGGGCCCGTGTGATGGACTTGGAGGAAACCTGAAACGTTTAGCGACTCGTGCAAGCTTGCAGCTACCTCCAAATAGAGCCATTATTACGCCAGTGCGTTTGTATGAATGGGCAAATTCAAATTTAACTCAAACTGTCGTTTACTACTGCTCCAAAGATGATATTGAACGCCAAAGAATTTTTCTCCAACCACGATTTCAATCATCAGTAACTATTCCAGGGACAAAAACGTACCACAGTTTTGTTCCAAATACTCAAGGCATAGTTATAAAACGAACCAGTATTGATTGCAATAGTACAATAGTAAAAATTATAAAATAAAACATTTTTCTCTTGATACAATATTGTTTCATTAAGTTAAGAATCATTTTTCATAATACGCAGGTACTAGGTGCAGAACTAGTTCACAGAATGTATGTCTTTATGCATAAATGGATGACCTCACATCAAATATCTATGTATGTACGTCCTTTTTGGACAAATCAGCCAATTTTACCAAGTGCCCATTATGACATGTTCGTATTCTAATTGACTTATCTTTCAATATAATTGAGATCCCATTCTATAATTCTTATGGTGAAATAAGTAAGTGTAAAGCTTTATTCTGCAGTGAAAAAAATTTAAATTAAAATGGTCGAAGTTCTTAAAAAAAATATTTGAAATTTTTACTTCCGGTTTAATACTGGAAAAAAAATTCTCATTTGAACTCTAGTTTGAAAATCAATAAGAAGTGTAAATATTCTATAATAACATTACGTTAATTATTTTATTATAATTTACTTCAATATGAAAAAAACCTTTCGAAAAAACCCTTCCGTCAATCCGGTAAACTCTTTAGAATCCCATATCTTAACTACTAAAGCTCAAATTAAAAACAAATTTATGTGAACACGCTCATATTCGCCGGAAGTACAAATATGCCCAATATCAACGAATTTAAGAACCTCACTTTTTTTTCGTTGTCCGCTTCACGTGAAATGCCCCTATAGAAAGCTCAACGAAGTAACAGAAGGAGACGCATACCCACTCACTAGGATAGAGGATATCCTAGATCAGTTGGGTAATTCACGTTACTTCTCTCTATTGGATCTCGCGAGCGGCTACCATCAGATAGCGATG
This sequence comes from Chrysops caecutiens, assembly GCA_963971475.1. Classification (NCBI taxonomy): domain Eukaryota; kingdom Metazoa; phylum Arthropoda; class Insecta; order Diptera; family Tabanidae; genus Chrysops; species Chrysops caecutiens. Next base: position 30,951,535 of record OZ020568.1, on the reverse strand, counting down.
ATAGCTGAGGACCGCGACAAAACTGCGTTTAGCACACCCGACGGACATTATGCATTTAAACGAATGCCTTTTGGCCTCAAAGGTACAACAGAAATATTCCAACAGCTGATGAACCACGTATTAACCGGATTACAGCGACTGCGTTGCTTCGTCTTTCTCGATGACATTGTCGCCTATGTAAAAAATCTAACTGACCACCAAAATAAGCTGAGCGAAATACTACAACGCCTCAGAGAACATAGACTTCAAGTAAACCCAGAAAAATGCAATTTCCTCAAGCGAGAAATAATCTACCTAGATAACAAGTGTGGCACCAATGGGGTGGCGCCAGACGCATCCCTCCTGGAGAGCGTAAAAAACTTCCCAACACCGAAGACGGTGAGACAAGTTCAATGATTCCTGGGATTGGCTAATTACTACAGAAAATTCATAGCGGGATTTTCAAAAATCGCAGCACCCATAAACAACCTGCTAAGAAAGGATGTTAAATTCGATTGGGACAAGAAATGTGTAAAAGCCTTCGAAACACTTAAAGAAAAACTCATCACACCCCCACTATTACGCTACCCGAATTTCGAGGAACATTTTAAACTATACAAAGACGCAAGAGGAGAGGCTCTGGGAGCCGTCCTAGCTCAAGGCCCAAATAAGAAGTAACAACCGATAGCATACGCTAGCAGAACACTTTATGCAGCAAAGAAAAATTACTCCACGATTGAAGGAGAACTACTCGCAATTGTATTGGCCGTAAAGAACTATAGGAGCTACCTGTACGGGAGAAAGTTCACGGTATACACTGACTAAAAACCACTACCAGGTGCGATACGAATCAAGGACCCCACTAGTAGGATAATAAGACTTTGGCACTAACAAGGGAAATCCAACAGTCGTGCTGACGCGTTAAGCCGCATACCCTACGAGGTAATGATGATGCTGCGTAGGCAGGCTTAAGAGGCGGAAAATAAAAACGAATGAATGAGGGAGAAAAAGCCGGGGAAGACGAAGTCCAGGAGATGATAGTTGACGAAAATAAAACCAGTACCCAGGTCAAGAGATAAAGTTTATATTGTCCGACTATCACGACGCACCGCTGGGGGACACCAAGGAGTCCATAAGACTTATCGACGCATAAAATGCGAATTTCTATGGAAAGGCATGAAAAAGGACGTTGCCAATTCCATTAAACGTTGTAAGAAGTGCCAAGCAAATAAACAAACCCGGGAACACCGGGAACCCATGGTCATAACGGACACGGCGAGATTGACTTTTTGGCAAAGTGTACATGGACATTGTGGGACCATTACAGGAAACGACCAAAGGGAATAAATACATACTAAGTTTCGAGGATGGCCACACCAGATTTATGAATGTGGTGCCACTATCAAGCATTGAGGCGAAGACAGTGGCCCAAGCGGAGACCCGACTGGACTTGAGAAGATGGCAAAAGTCGATTGTGTACACGCTACCAGTCGCCACAAACCCTACTAGTTTCTACGTATACAAATTAGAGGCAACGTATTACCTGAACACTAGTCGATCCCAACTTAACTTTGCCATGACCGAAATAGACTTTCAATTCCAGTGTATAGTAGTCAACGAGACGTACCTAATATGGCACCATAACCGGCCTACTCGAACAAACCCCGCGGGGATGGACTGCCTCTCAGAGTTATTTAAAAGGGTACAAATAAGGGCTACTTTATGCACATACCGACTTATGAAAGAACCCAAAAACGTCATTGTCCCGATTCACCAGGAAAATTCCTGGTTGTTTTTCTTCCAAGACCCGACCACACTAGTGGCACAGTGTGACAACACCGAGCATACGATCCTTCTCGATGGTCTTGGCATCCTCGTAACAAATTTAAGGTGTACCTTCCACTTAGGAGACTACTCTCCCATATATATCAGACGAACTACACACCGTACAAGTGCAACCTCCGGCGGACGAACCAATACCACCAGTAAACTTTGCCAAATACCAAACCAGGCACCATGGGAAAAACACGACCAAACGCATAGAAATACTGCCCCGGGTCAGATTTAATGACCATATCAAAGCCCATAGTAAGACCATAACAGACCTGGAAGAGCAGATCACGATAGAAGACCAAAGGGAACGCCAACAAGCCCATCTCAACGCCCTAACAACAATAAGCAGCTGTCTCGCAGTAATAGGTGGAGGAACTGTGGTATTCATAGCATGGAAAAAGTGCACATTAAGACACCACAGAAGCCGGGATGTTGTGTAATGCGAATAATTTCTTCCGAGTAACCCACATTACCGGCGGAAATTATTCACAAGTAAGTTTTCGCTGATACAACAATTGTGGTGCGCGCAGCGAAAACACCTCAATTGTTGAGTCAGCGGTCAAGTTCAGTAGGTTAATTTTTTGCTTAATTAAATATCATTTTAGCATTAAGTAGGTTAGGTTATTGTTAATTTGTTTGATTGTTCATCACGGAAGTAAAGTAGATAATTGACAGCATTACCGTGATCAATGGATAAAAAAACCACGTTAGTAAATCCAGGAGTTAGTTGTAAATCAGTGAGTCCGGATCTCGGAGTGTATTGTAATGTATTGTAATTAGAGGTAATAAAGAGTGTTTTGATATAACATGGAGTTTTACATGACATAAAAGTGGCGCAGCCGGCTTAAGAACAATAATATGCGAAGTAGTGGACAATCGTTTGGTGGCATAAAAGTGGCTAAAAATTAAAGTAAAAACCTGGAAAATGATGTGAAAAGTAACATAAAAGTGACATGAAAGTAAAGATCTGTTTAACATAAACTAGTTGGAAATTGAAATAATTGAAACGGTTAATAAACTAATAACTGTTATGAATAGCTAAGTGACTCGCATTAGTAAGAAAGGGACCTGTAAGAAGTAAGTGCATCAAAGTGAAAATTTGAGAAAGAAAAATAACAAAGAAATTTCAAAGAAATAGAAGAAAAAGAAAAAAAAAGAAAGAGAACAGTGGAAAAAATAATAAAACAGACGCATAAAGAATAAATCAAAATTAAGGTCTTAAGAACAAAAAAAAAAACGAACGTGACAGTGTCGAGCAAGTTTTTCGCAAATGTATTGGAGAGGTCGCTTGAGATCCAGCACAGCACATTCCCCAGCAGCAGAAGCATCATCAGCAGCGGTAGTACCATCAAACCAACCAACAACGTCAGCAGCAGCAGCGTCAACATCATCACCAGCAGCACAAATCCCCTCACCGGTCAACCAGAAAATAGAAGAACCATTGATTCCAGAAGCACCATCAGGACAAGCACAACCATCAGCCACATCAACACCGAGAAGAACGGTAAGCTTTAGTAATAACCTACATAAGACTTAAAGCGATTTTGAGGAATTTCTCCAAAACTATTACACGGAGGATTCAATCAGAGATAGTATAAAAGAATAAAAAAGTAGGATTATTAAGATTGACGTAGCGATAAATATTACGAAATTAACAAATTTGGTGGCAATCCTAATGCCGACTTTTTCGGGTACATCAGGTGGAAATGTGACCCAGAAGGTACAAAATTTCTTGGGTTGCTGTGAACGGGTACTTGATTGTTTATCGGAAGATGAACAGAACGTTTTTAATAGATTAGTTATGACGCGTTTCCGACGGGACGCGTACGCGTTAGTCAGCTCACACAATATTACAAATTTTGAAGTGCTTAAAACATTTTGAAATATAATTACCTGCCGCGAAAAACATATATTCAACAAACCAACGAGTTGCGTCAGGCCAAGCAAAGGCTCGGCGAAACTCTAGGGGAATTCGGGGTAAGAATCCAGAATCTTCTTAACACATGTAAGGCTTTTGCTCAAAGCGAATATCCAACGGGCTGTACGGAAATCGTATAAGATTTGGAAAATGCAGCCTTATTTTCATTTAGAACAGGTGATGCTAATCCACATTTTCATCAAGTCTTACTCAGTAGTGATGAAGAACCACTAAATGAAATGATAAAAAGTGCGGTAAAATACGAGGCTATGGAAACATATGCCAATTGTCGGTCCCCCACGCCATCAGCATCTTTGGTTGAATGTTTTAGTCCAGCAGAATCTTTGAAACCTTCTACACACACACACATCTCCCCAAGACCCTATCCACATCCACAAGATGCTATGATACTGCCATCACAAAATCATAACGGCCAACCAATATATTCGGCCCAGCAACTTTCAGAAGAAAAGTTGTCTGTAGTTTCTGCAACAAACCTAATGACACCTACGATATCTGCCTAACGAGGAAAAACACCCCTTTCTGCACCAAATGTAAGATCTATGGCCACGAGTATAACACTTGCAGACAAAATAATGATTACACTAACAGAACTCCAGTACAAAACGTACGATACATAAACCATAAAAATGAAAGGAATAACGAAAGCAATCACCTACCATTCCGAAATAAAAAGAACCAAGTAAAATGTGATTTCTGTCTACGAGTAGGACATGACGTAAAAGATTGCTGTACGAAACGAAGATGGGAAAGTAAAAACCAACAGACCCCATCGAAAAACTAGCTTCGCGCTCTATAAAACACAATACTAGAGACCAGAAGGAAGGTGTAACTATAAACAGGGACAAAGACAAATTCACACTCTAAAAATGACTAATGGCCATGTTAAACTCCCGATTAACATAACCACGAAACCCCACACAACGTTCTCGCTCGATACAGGAGTTGATGTAAGCCTCTTAAAACAAAATGTTATAAAACCATCCATAAAAATAGAAAAGGAAAATAAACATGTTTTAAGTGGATTATATCAGCAAAAAGAATCGGAAGGTTCGACTACTGCAAAAATCCTGTTTCCAACTCCAATTCCCTTACAATTCCAATTATAGATGGGCCCCTACAGCTGGTTCATTTCGAAAATAAAGTAAATCTCCCTACCCAAAATAACACTGAACAAGACCAAAACAAAATCACTTTTAAAGATAAATCAAATGAAAAAACTAACAAGCGATCCCCATTGTCAGATGGCGTAGGAAAAAATCTTCGCACAGTAACAAATATGCCATAAAGAGCGAATTTCCGTCAACGGAAAAATGGGCTCAACAAAAACAACAACGTCAAGTATGTGGTCAAACTACTTCAACGAAGGAGGAAACGAGTAATTCTTTGACCAGCATAGGGCTTCTTCGCACAGAAGCTCCACGCAAGACAACATCTAATTAAGACCATATCAAAACGAAATACTAGTACCTGCTCGGACGGAGGTAATAGTCAAGTTGTTTGTTGAAAAGCCTGCTCAGGATGTAGTCTGTTTGTCGCAAGAAATAAGCCCTGGAGTATACCTCGCTAACTCATTATGCTCAGTAGAAAATAAACATATCAAAACAAGTATAATTAATTAAACGACAAGAGATGTGACGTTTAAACATTTTATGCCAAGGATCGCCCCCTTCGAAGAGCTCTACCACATAAACAACAATTCAATTTCTGGAAAGAGTTTTAACACAATCACAAATAAAATATTTCAATACGTTCAATTAATAAGCGTTTAGAGCTCCTAGACAAAGAAATTATACTAGATCACTCACTTAATAATGAAGAAAGGCAAACAATTACCAACCTCTATCGAGATTGTAATGACATTTTTTATTTGGACGGGGATGCACTGACTTTCTCAGACGTCATAAAACATGAAATTCCTGTAAAGCCGGAAATTGCCCCTATACGCCAAAGAATATACAGGCTTCCGCATGCCCATAAGGAGATAATGAAAGATCAAGTAAACGACATGCTTACAAAAGACATAGTGGTTCCAAGTAAAAGCCCCTGGAACGAAGAAGGATTGCTAGTACCAAAAAAATCAGCACCAGATGGCTCCAAGAAATGGAGATTAGTAATAGATTACCGAAAATTGAACAAAATTACGACAGGCGACGCTTTTCCACTGCCACGAATAGAAGACATCCTGGATCAACTAGGCCATGCACGATACTTCTCAACATTAGATCTAGCAAGTGGCTACCATCAATTGCTCGTCGATCCCAAAGATCAAGCTAAAACGGCTTTCAGCACTCCGAATGGACATTTTGAGTTTAAAAGAATGCCATTTGGATTAACAGGAGCCCCAGCAACATTCCCGAGAGTCATGAATCACATTCTTACGGGATTAAATGGGATGGATTGCTTTGTCTATCTGGATGAAACAGTAGTCCACGGAAAAAAATTGCTAGACCACAATTTAAAGTTGAAAAAGGCTTTTGATAGACTAAGAGAATATCGACTTAAACTCCAACCAGCGAAATGTCAATTCCTCAGGCGAGAGATAATTTATTTAGGACACAAATGTACTCAGGACGGAGCTCTACCAGACCCACAGAAAACCAGCTGTGTTCAAGAGATTCAAGTGCCGGAGAACGAAAAACAGCTGCATTCATTTCTTGGTCTACTTAATTATTAAAGGAAATTTATTCCCAACTTCCCTCGAATCGCAGCCCCAATGACAAGTTTACTACGGAAGGACGTCGACTTCCATTGGAGCGACGCTTGTGAACAGGCTTTTAAACAACTCAAAGTATCGCTATTCCACAAGATTCGAAGTAGACGATCGCTATTCGATGGTATAGGTAAAGGTTTAAAATCTCTATTCGGCGTACTCGACGCCAACGACGGAAACCAAATTTACACGAAGCTCCAAGAATTAAGTCACTACAACCACAAGTCACTAGAACTCCTACAACACCAGACTACCGTGCTAAATTCCTCAATTGACATGCTCCAGAAACCAGTGACGGACATCCTGGAAAACCAGAAAGGTTTCGCTGAAAAACTGAGGGATATCACACAAAAAGACATGAATACAAAACAGAGGATGACATTAGACCAAATGCTTGGGCGCATGTCTTTGCCTATCAGAACGACTATCTGGTGAAGTTAGAAGCAAGAAACACTTGGCTTTTCCTTGCAAAACAGTCACATCCACTGCACATCGTTTGCCCAGAAAAAACCCTCACCCAGAAGATCCAAGGTTTCGGGATCGTTCAACTATTTTCACAGTGCGACGCTGAGCTGAATGACTTAACTAGAGGAATGGGTGCGAGCCCCATAACATTAACTTCCTGGTTAAGGAAAATAACAAGTCGATGACCTCTGAAAATGCAAAATCTTCTACGACGATGATTGAGAGTAAGTTGAGTCCCATCGTGAAACGTTTTGAGGTGAGCGTCCCGAATTAATAGTAAAACGAGATACGATTAGGAAGGTAGTATAAATGAAAATAAATATACAAATATTTTCAGAATACAACATTTAAAATCAGAAACAATACAAATCTATATTCATTTTTCGAAAATATCACTACTGTTAATTTTCAACTCTTTTTTAAAAAACAAAAAAAAAGGATGCATCGATTTTTCCCAAATTTTGATAGTTTTGTACAAAAACGTAGGCTCATCGATCGGATTCAAAAACGAACATGATATCCCCCTTAGTTTTCTAGAAATCGTGAATTCATTGTTTTCACAATTTTCTAGAAAACTCAAAAACCGCTTAACCAATTTCGCTGCAAAACTAATCATCTCCAAATTATGGCAGCACGCATCAACAGCCTCCAAAACCAATTCGATAGCTTAATTGTGGGGCGAGAAAATGAACACGAAAAATTTGCGCACATACGTACGCACGCTAACACACACACACAGAGTACATTCTAAAAAGTATCCAGGATGACTCAGGACACCTGAAAACGTAAAGGTATTAAGAAATTTTCGATTTCGAAAATCGGGGTGATTACTATAACTTCCTTAATCAGGAAGTTAAAAATGCACTAAGAAGAAGCGAATGATGAAGAGTTGGAATTTCTCCAGCCACATATCCCCGAATTATTTCCCGTACCGTCGCTGTCCCCACAAATCAAACCTAAACAATCCATACCAATTAAGGTAGTTTCCTATCAGCATTTCCGTAATCAAATATCTAAAGGCCAAAGAGACATCCAAAACATTTCCCAACAAATAAAACAAGAAATTGCAAGAACGGAATCCCCTGTATCCTACTTACAACACCCTGCCATCAACATCTCCATTTCCGCAATATTAACCGTCACAGGTCTATTCATGATAACTCGATACACCGTCCTTAGATACCGTAAAACAATTAGTCAATCCCCAACCACGGCGGTCAATCCGCAAATAAAACAACTGCGAAAGTCAGCCATTATACCAATTACAACCCGACTTCCTCGGGGTTTAAATCAACCAATAACGACAAATAGTAAAGCCGAACAAAACCCTCCGATAAGCAATCCTAAACCTGAAAAATCTGCAGAACCGCTGGAGATAGCTCAAATAGTTTAGTGTTCTCCACGCTACGTCATCTAGGAATTATATGACATATCTTTAACTTAAAGTATTTCTATAAACCATAAAAATGATGAATGTCATTACTTGTAGAGTTAGTTCAAGAAAATTTTTAAACTGTAAAAATTGTCCCACAGGATTCAGAGAATGCTTTACCATGTTTTAACACCTCAACTGTTGAGTCAGCGCTCAAGTTCAGTAGGTTAAGTTTTTGCTTAATTAGGTTAATATCATTTTAGCATTAAGTAGGTTAGGTTATTCTTAATTTGTTTAATCGTTCACCACGGAAGTAAAGTAGATGGAAATTGACAGCTTTACTTCCGTGATCAATGGATAAAAGAACCAAGTTAGTAAATTCAGGAGTTGGTTGTAAATCAGTGAGTAGCTAGTCGATCTCGGAATGTATTGTAATGTATTGTAATGTATTGTAATTAGAGGTAATAAAAAGTGTTTTGATAAAGAAGGGAGTTTTACACGACAGGAAAAATGAAGGCCGAAGCGAACAAGGAGTAGGTATTGAACGAATACCGATCACTATACCGAGAAGAGAACAGCTCCTAGGAAGTTGAAGAGAGTCCATGAACAACCACACAGTGGACGAATAGTTTGGAATCAGCAGGACAATAATAATAGGCTTAGGAATATAAAGAAAAACATAAATGTTTTGAAAAAAAGGGAATCTACATTTATTCGTGACTCGAGGATACATTGGGCTTGCGGGACCGCTCCCATTCCTCCGCTTTCCTGTTCACAAATTGCTAGTAGAAGGCCCATCCAGAACCGGCCGCTTGGTGTTCAAAATACCCACCCTACTAACAGTGGTTTCCACTGGATACACCGAGGGTGGAACAACGGTACCCGAAGCAGGCGTAAACATAAAAAACCTCTCGTGAAAGTAAACTACGAACGCCAAATGATCCGACTCCAGGAAGTCCGGCTCCGGACGCAGACGTCGTTCCTCGTCCCAGCGCCGGGCCTATTCATCCCATTCACGGCGGTCTTTCTCCATAATTTAGCCCACTCGAAGCTCGGCGTCAAGAAAGGCTCTGCGCCTCTTTAACTTTTCCCTAACGGCACATTTTAGAAGACGTTGATCCATAACACGAATAGAAATAAGGAGACCTATTAAGCAGAAGAATAAAAAATATATAAATATAGATAAAGCAATCAGAGTTGCACATCCCACTCTCAGAGAAAGTATAATAGAAGCATGTGAATACAAACTATAAATACCTCTCTCAAAAATCGCTAATCCCTCTCCCGAAAATTTGCTACGTTTCACTCTCAAAACTTGTAAAGATATGTAAAAAATAAAACGTAAAGTTTTCCCCAAAAGTCGGAAAAATCCGACCTCAACAAAGTTTGCTAAAAATATGTGAACAAATATGTAGAACTAAATAAGTAAACTCTAAAAAATCAATATGTAAACCCAAATTGTAAAAAACTCTCTCAAAAATCAAAATGTTGACGTAAAATTGTAAACTCCTCTCTCACTAACATTAGGTTAGCAAAAAATATGTAAATCCCTCTCGCAAAAACCGTATAAGATATCAACAGATGTCTGGAAGACTCCCTTTCGAGAATAGTGTAAACAGAATATAAAGTTTTCATCCTCAAAAAGCCAGGGGGACCTCTCTAAAGGAGGAAGGAATGTTGGGGACACAAAATCGGCCAATACACAAAAAACATGGAATCGATATCGATGGAAATCAATAACAATCAATCGATCGTTGGAAATACAGTCGAAAGGAATACTCGCCGAAATTAATTCACGCTGGTTGAGTTAAGTAAAAACAGGCGTAAAAATCGATCACCGCACCCGCACAACAATCAGAAGACAACTGCGGTATGCAACCAATAACAATATGCCCCCCATTAGACAGTAGCCAAGGAAACGGTTTCCACAAATAACGAACCAAAACTGCTGACTCAACAAACTACTTGTCTGCAAAATGATAAGACGACGCGAATAGGCAAAAAGAAATACGACACCACGAAAATTGTGGAAATGGATGAATGCTATGAAACTCTTGTTTTCAGGGTCAAGTGCAGGTGCACTAACTCGAACTAATTTTATCTTTAGGAAATTCGAGCGTTGAACTCGCAAGTCAAATGAAAATGAATTTCAGGGTCAACGAATGCGAGTATTGAAATCACCAACTAGGTACACGAAAAATGAATTTCAGGGTCTAGTGCAGGTGCACAAAGTATGGATGAGCAATGACCTCAAGCGGATGACCATGAACACAAACGCATTCATGAGTTTCCCAGAGTCATCAGTTCAGCATGGGAAAATTATTTTTCAGGGTCATCGGCTGAACACAAGAGCATGATTTCTCAGGGTCATCGATAGCTCTTCGATCGATAAGAATGCCTGGACAGCAAAAATACTGAATAAATAGCCGGCGAAAAGCTCCACCCAGACAGTCCAAATCGTCACCCTGTCCAAAGAAGGACCCAAGAGAGGGACGTTTTGGCGAGCCATCACCAGGAAGAATACTCTCCAGAAGGAAAACTCGCCCGAAGGAATCCTCCCACCTCACCAGAAAGAAGACTCTCCAGATGGAACACTTGCCAGAAGAAATCCTCCCACATCTCCGGAAAGAAGACTCTGCCACACAAGCTGAAAGGAAGACTAAGCTGAAGAGAAGACCCAAGAGCAGCAGAATCGAGGCGCCGTTTAAACACTCTCCTGAAAGGTAACCTGACCTTGTATTCATCTAGCTTCCTGAACAGCCCTTGTAGGCAGCAGGCAAAACTCATCACGGAAATTCTCTTTCGTTAGATACCAGAAACCACTACTGTCCCACTACTGCGTGAAAGTAGCACTCCAGGACCCAACAGCTGGACCACGACCAATAACGATCGAATAATACCGGTGAAGACACCTTCGCTCAGACAGAAGGAAACCCACGACACCTCCAAACCCTAAGAGACAACGTTTCGGTTCAGAGGCGTACTTCCAAAGGAAACTACAAATGGCACAGCGTAGACTCGTCCTAGCTGGTACGAAGGACGGGCAGGGGGACGCCAGTCGCCTTCTAAATACATTGAAAATGGAGGGGAAGAACTACCGGCAACTCAAGATGGCGAAAAAACCTTCAAAGCACGGTCAAATTTTGAAGAATTAGAATTTCAACAATAGAATTTCGAGAGAGAATTAGTTAAGTTAGTTAGTTTTTGTATTAAAAATAGAATTTTGGGAGAGAATTTGCAAAAGAACTGTGAAAAGTTTTTGTATTATTAGTTGGGTTCTGAGAGAGAAATAGTTAAAGAAGGGTAACTTATTGAGAGTGGATCCATTAAAGAGAGACAAAATAAATTGTGAAGGGATATTCTGTATTATTGCTTGACATTTGAGAGAGGTTTTGTTAAGGAGAATATGTATAGTTGAGAGAGGATTTGTTAAAAGGAAATATTCAATTGTAACAAGAAATTTTGTAAAAAGAATTAAACGATTGTAACGAGAAAATACGCATTATTGATAGAATTTTTGGGAAAGGACTGTCAAGGAAAGTTACGAACGCACTGGAAGATCACTGATGGAAATTTGAGAAAATCTTCATAAATAAATTCATTAGCAACATAAACTAATTGTGGAATGAGAAAATTCCCATCGATCTACTTTTCGATTACTGAAGAGATAAAACCCTCTCTAGAATCCCAACAATCCCAGAAAGCGTTATTTTACAAAACCGTGGTTTAATGCTGAGTGCCATAATCGGAAAAAACTCATGGAAGCTAAAGCCAAAGAAAAATCTACAGTCTTTGCGAATACGCAAACGACGGGATCATTAAAAATGACTTACAAACTTACAGTCAAGCAATACCCACCTTTTACACTCTTCTATTTTTTCTTTTTTTTTGGAGTCAAACAATACCCACCTTTTACCGTTTTCTATTCTCTTCTGTTTGAAAAAATACGCGTACATACTTTATTAACACAAGTGACATAAAATAATAATAATAATATTATGCGCAATATGTTGAAGTTATCATCTTTGGCGCCAAATTGCAACAAAATACGCATACACGTTCGCAATATTTTGAGTTATAATCTTTGGCGCCAAATCGCAACAAAAAATTCATGGCATCTCCATTTCAGATGCAAAAAAGCTGGGGTGTGGCTGTGTCATGGACACGGCCGTGTGTTATACGTGAATACGTTTATGTGACGGGTAATATTTCTTGAATAAAATATTTTTATTTATGTATTTAGGACAATAGCAAGGAAACGAATCATTATTTTGTTACAATATAACTTTATTAATTATAGGTATGTGATACGAAATGGACGACACAAATGGCATAAAAGATACATCCAGATATCTGGTAAACGTTGAATCAATACAGGTATTACCTAACGTTGTTGGAGAAGTTTCAATATAATACAAATTGAACTCGCTGAGCATGAAGTCAGGCAATGAACAGTTTTGTGAGACATCAACATTAAAGTCTCCCACCAGGCAAAATTTAGTACAAAATAACCCCATTTTTCGGCGCTTCCCCCTCCGCCGCGCGCGATGTGCCACTGATCTCGCTTACCCTTTCTTTGATCCTTTATCTATCCAGTGGTATAATTTAATTTCGGATGTAGTGCAGAGATTCGAAGATACAACGCCAAACTGTATCCCCCGCTTTTATCATTAGTTTTTTGGATTGCCCCCGTATGGTAGCAAATTTGAAGACGTATTCACGTCAAAAAAAATCTACAAAAATCTGCGGCGTCTCCATTTCGTTTCTTGGCGTCACACTTTTCGTGACGACAATTTTTGGTTTATTTCGACCCTATTATTCTACAAAAATCTTCGGCGTCACACTTTTCGTGACGAATTTTTGGTATATTTCGACCCTATAGTTCTACAAAAATCTGCAGCGTCTCCATTTCGTTTCGTGGCGTCACACTCTTCGTGACGACAATTTTTGGTATATTTCGACCCTATAATCATTTTCAATGATAAAAAGAGTCCGGTTATGACGCAAGCATTGTTGTTGAGTTCAATGGGATGAGAAACGAATATTTTAGATACTTACTTTTCACCAAAGACGCTTATGCGAGAAAATTTACTTTATTGAGTCAAACCAAGAATTCTAATGCTGGACTCACTGGTTCGTTCGGCGCGTGCGGAGCTAATTCGTCGCGAAGAGAGTGTCTTGGGTTATGTTTCATTCAATTCACAAATTAAACCACGCGTCGGGGAACACATTCACGGTGAAAACAAAAATTTTCCGCACGAAAGTTGAAGTTGGTTCAACTTTGGCAGAAAGAGAACTGACTTCACCGCAAAATTAGTACGGCATGAGAGTTGTCAAAACTCAATATAAAAAACAACAGTTCCGCACGCGCCGAACGGACCAGTGAATCCAGCTTAACGAATACTGGTCATTAAGTTTTCTACAGATGATCATATTCATATTTCTATGCTGTTTCATCATATATATGACCAAAAAATATGTTGAAGCTGTACACCCGGAATATGACGAAAAAATATGATATATTTCTATGATAAAACATATTATATGATCGTGCGGACGATTCATCATAGATATGACATATTTTTTCTTTCCATTTTCGATGGAAAAGAAATCTATGATGAAAATATACGATGAAAAGTGGTAGCAGTTTTAAAATTTTAACTGTTTCTTTTGGCAACTGTATTGGGCTTCAATATTTCTTTGTGTGACGAGACTATGCCTATGAATTTTTTTTACTTATTGTTTACATACAAACTGGAAGGACAATAACTCCTCACAAAAACACCGTTTATTTTATTATCTTCGCATAAGTATTTTAGAAGATACAGTGAAACATGTTGGGAAAGGTCACAACGATGACCAACAACATTGAACACCCTGTCACTTCTAAACGGTGCATATTACCCCATCTCCCCCTCCGATATAATTTTTTATTCCTCTTATGTCAAGGAATCGCTCCTTCAAAGGAATGCACTAAAGTACGGGACATCCTGTATATGATTTTTCGTCAGAGAAATATGTCATATGTTTTCGTCATGTTCCGTGCGTACAGCTTCATCATATTTATGATGATACATCATAGAAATATGATGGTCTGTAAGCACCTTAAACGAATTAAAATCTGAAGAGTCCTTTAGTTTACGATATTTAGAAGTAACAATTTTTTTTTTTTTTTGATGGGTTCAGCCTCCTTATATATCGGAAGAATTCCAAATACTTTAGATCTAGTGGAAATGTCGCTACCGAAAATATTCTGGATGGTAGAAGCAATTACTGTAGTATTTGAAGAGGATTTATCATTAATGGTGGGTGTGACAGGATTTTTTAAATAGGTTTGAAAAATATTGGACTGGTTTGATGTAACTGCTTGTCCATTGATATCCTTTGCGTTTTCAGCCATAGTAATCTTTTTCTCATGCATGCGTTGTAATAATTCCTTGTATTTAGAACAAGTTCTATTCTACTCGAAATGACCTTGATTTCCACAATGTATGCAGAAACGTTCTAGGTCATTCGTTTTTGAACATACGTTGCCGTTGACAATCGGTCAATGTGTTTGTCCACACTTGACACATCTATATTCCATGCTGCAGTCGGCAAAGGTGTGTCCGAAGCTCTCGCATCTGAAGCATTGAACAATGCTCGATTTAATAATTTGTTCAATCTTAACCCTATGATGGAGAAGGTAACATATTTTCAGGAGATTATCAGGCGAATATAGTGGGGATAACTGTATTAGGAATAGATTTTGTTTGTTATCCGAGACTTTGACAATATTGAGGTTTTGATAGAGGAGTTCACCTTTGATTTCTTCCGCAGAGTACGAAAAATCTAGGCCTTTTACAATATACAGTGGTTATTCTTCCTTTGGGCAGAATTAAAAGAAGTTGTAACTAGACGCCGTTAGTATTTCTTTCCCAATAAGACAATCATTCTCGGAGTTGATTATTAAATGTGAGACATTTCAGCTTATTCCTTTAATGATAAAATCAGTAATATTTTTATTATTTAACTTTTGAATAACGTTTTTGGCGTTAATTTGGTATATGATCAATGGTTTAGTAAGTAGTATTTTTCATAATTTAAGCTGAAGCACTACCCTGTACAATGTGCTGTTAGTTCCTTGATGATCCCGTCAGTCGGTTGCCGTTTGGTAACTCCTTGTTCCTCGGTAATTCCTTTTTGTTTGGTGTCTCCCTGTTGCTGTATGCATTCTCCATGTTCGTAGCTTCCTTGTTGTTGGTTAGCTTCTTGTTGGTATGTAGTTTATCTCCTTCGGTTGCAATTTCCTTGTAAGCACGCTCCTTTGTATGCGGTCCGATAATTGTTGTCAGATAAACACACATGGGCACTTTGGTTTCTGGTGTAATTTCACTATTATTTTGCTTGTCACTTTCGGATCGACAGCGCTTGCCATCATGTTGGCTCATTTTTAAGGCATTAGCTTCTGAATGCAATTCTTAACTTCAGAGTCATTTTGGATCTGAAAATCTATTAAGATTTTTTCAATAAGCACCAGTCGATAACACAGATATTCGTTATAGTTACTAGCACTCGCAAGCTTTCCACTAAGTTCAATATTCACTTTTTCAATGTGTTCTAAATTTGATAATTTTTATCTGTCCCACCCATCATATAAGGGGCTTGTAGCAACACAGAATGCATGTGTTAGATGACACTAAGTTTAACAAATTGTTTCAATCTCAAATATGTGCCTGACTCTTGAGAATCGATTAAGCAACAATGAGTTGATTTCCTTCCGCGCATTCCGGAAATAAATGCCAAAAAGCAGTATAAAGTATCCACGTGATAAAAAAAATCTTTAATCGCATGTAGCACAGTACCTATTGAGTCTTCCGCTCACCAATAAAATTTATGCTTGTCTTGTCTGGAGTAATCACCCCTTCAAATATATTCCATCACATGAAAAACGCCTTTATGCACTATTCAAAATTCATTAATCAAGTAATAAGTGTCAGAATCGATTTTATACAAGTTGAAGTTATTATCAGCAAAAATATATTGTAATAGAGTCGAAGTACTCTAACTTGAAATGTCCTCTAATTTGAAATTTTTTTTAAGAAACTGGCGCTCTCTTCAAATTTTCATACATACATTAGCTCTTTCTTTAACTCAAAATTCCTCTAACTCGGAGTATTTCCAGTGGCAACAGTGATTTCAAATTAGAGGTTTGTAAAGATCACAGAATTTCAAAACCTTAGACGGCCATATTGGTTGTTTATACTTTCTGCGATAAGAAACTGTCCTCTGCCGCATAGACGTCCTAAAAGAAATGTTATGTTTTTGATATGAGCAACTTGTTTAATCTTTACATAATATTTTTAATTCTCTTTTTACCTTCATTCATCATATTTTTCAAACTTGATTTATATAGTAACCACTATCTTGTAACTCATTAACAAATGCAATTAATACAGAAAAAAACAAATCCACATTATTCAACCTGTTTGATTGACTGGTTTCCCACATACCATGTTATCAGGAAGCAATTCAAAGACAAAATAAATCGCCCTGATCTTGTCCTGACCAAAACCACTGTTTGCTCAAGACATTTTTTGTCAGGTGATTAATACGTTTGGCCAGCAGAACTATGTTAGCACCAAGAGCAGTACCTGTAGTTAATATTTTTTAAGTATTTCACATACAGTGCAATTTAAATATTTCTTATAGTGTTTTCAGAAACTACAAACGATTTTGAAGGAACTGGTAAAAAATCACATTTTCTTATTCTCTGCGCAATCATCGGAGCTACAAACTCCTACGTCGTTTGTAGTTTCTCGAACCTATCTTTGAAATCTTATACTCGATTTCCAGGCTCACACAGCTTTGAAATGTTAGCTAAAATGTAAATTTCAGTTTTAACTTTTCAAGATTTACACTTTAAGTCGTAAGTCCATCGAAGTTCGATTTGCAACATTGTTTATCGGGTTCAACTTAAAAAGACGGCGTTTTTATAAAAAGCTCATTGAAGGAACATCTTTATTTCTACCAGACAATCCGTTGACTTTCTTCGTACTGTTCCCAATAAACATTTTTCGTAAAAAATATATAAAAGGTAACAAAATTAATACAAATGTAGCTGAATAATTCTAAAAATTGAAGTTTTAAACTTGAATTCTTCGTGTGTAGTCGCCATATCACAAAAGGTGGGACAAAATATCTGATTTCAAGTAATTTCGTTAGTGCAAGACTTAAGAAGGAGGCAGCAAAAAATCCTAGCTTAAACTGAGCACGTTGGTGTTCTATGGCTTTGTACATTATGGTAAGAAATATTATGTATGGTAGAACAGAAATATACTTAGCCCAATCATATTTGCCATAAAAACGATTCCATACATAAAATGTGTAGTGTCTGTTGTCAGCTAGCAAGTAGGGATGTGCAAACGTGTTGTATTTAACGACACCCAGTAAAATTATACTGAGTAGAAAATAATATTTTCTGTATCTTAATATTGTTGTGCACGAACATACCAAATAATTGCACATACTTGCAGTACCGAAAATTCCACAGAATAAGGAAAAATAAAGTAGCTAAAATACATTCATTTGTAAATAACGAACTGTTGTTTTAACGAAAATTTACTTGTGTCAAATGTAAGCTGGCTTCGTGGGCAGATTTGTCCCCTACAACAATTGATTTATTTACAAGAACAAAAACTCCAAACGATACTAGGACCGACAAGTAGCCTGTGTGTTCTTTTATAAAAATTCTGATTATGTTCATCAAACAGTTTTTTGTTAACAAACTGCTAGCTGTTATTAGTTCCTGTGAGAAAGGAAGTTTCTTTTCTTAGTTTGTGCATATTCTACAACTTACTTTACCTTAATTGTTCCACAGGACTCGCATCTCTCAGCTATGGGTTTTGAACTCAGAACTAACAAATCGCAAAAACTAACCCCAGCGCACATTGCAATCCATATAACATTGGTTTGACGGATTAGGACACTGCAGAATCCTAAAAAAATTTACACAAACATACAGCTTTGAGCACAATGTTTTACCGAACACGGAAGCACATCTGTATGAGCGTTTCCGCCAGAAGTAGTAAGAGGCAAGAATTCCAGTCAGAGCCAGGGTATCTGTGTAAAACACGTGACTGAAAAAGTATAAAGGTGGTAAGAGACTTAATGAAACTGCTTTAATGACACAAGAAAATGAACTGCTCTCAATGTTTGCGAAACTAGCATCAAGCCGCACCAACTTCAGCAAAAGAAATAGATTTAAAGCCGACGAAATTAAGTTTAACATGCGAAAATAATAAAGTGTGCAAAATTCGACTGGCAATAGCGCAGCTATTAAATACATTCCAGGTAGTGTTGTAATTTTCGGATCCCACTAAACATAAAATGTCTGATAAGTACTTTTGAAAATGCTTGTTTAATAAATGTGCTTCCTTACTACGTTAAAACGACCATAGCAAAAGTGATTGGCTTGTCTGACATGAAACTCCTCGTCGACTACTTGCTTTGTGGTATTGTAAACCATGTGAAAAAGAGGCAACGAAAAACACAAATAAACTGCTGGAGGAAGGATGTATAAAACTTTTCCTCTTTTACATAAATCCATTTTAATATTTTTCTTCTAGGTGCCTAAGATCGTTCTAAATTAGTATGGTCAAAGCTTCGAATAAATGCCAACAGGAAGGGAACACAAACAGAGAAGTTAAGAGAAAAATTTTAAATAAGTTGGTTTTTGGCACTCCCGTGTGCATGTAATTTCAAAGTCGTTACAAATTGAAGGGGGCATTATTTTTACATGTTGTTGGAGCAGTGTGAGCAGATTTTAATTCGACATTCTGCTAGATGTTTGTGGAAATTCTGCTGAATTCTGCTAAATTTTTTAAAAGTTGTTTTTATAGTTGCTGACAATGGTTTTCAAGCTTTTTCTGGATTTAAGCTTATTTTAAGCATCATCGTCATCTGATGTGTCGGTATTTTTGTATAAAACTGCTGAGTCTTGGGGCATCTTGATCATATTTCTGGATGGCGTGAAATTTACGCATCCATCCTGGTCCTGTACGGCTTGCTTCACGAGGAGTATTGCCGAAACGTGTTCATTCTTAAATTTATTCCGAAGGTCCGTTCTTATATTATTCATTTGCGAGAATATCCGCTCACAAGCTGTGTTCGACATGGGCAAAATCATCATTGCCTTCGCAAAGTCTACCAAAAGTGGATATTTTCTAGTTCCATCTGCCCTGGAGATTTGGGAAATTTGGCTCCAGAATGTTTAGGTGTCCATTGCCTTGCTACAAGAGCTTCCTCCCGCTTCTAGTAGATCGCACACTGATCTATCCAACCTTAACTCCCTATATTCTGTGTCGATTGTTTGAATGTCTGATTGTTTGAAACAATATTTTTCAAAGTTGAGAATTCTTTGTAAACAACATTTTGAGGATTAAGGAATTCCATTTGTTCAAATAATCTAGTAAGGGGTAGACGTGATTTTAGTTCGACACAAAGCTGAATCAAAAATAATTGAACACGTTGCAGAAAGGTTGTTTTTTCACGCTTTTGGCGGACATCTTCAGCTATTGTCTGAATCAGTTGACTGGCTTGCACTCCAAGATATATTTCTTGTAAAGGTAAAAAGTTAACAGTTGAAGTCTGATCCAATTCTATGACATTAGTGTTTCTTACATATCTCATCTTCATGTAAGAGCTTAAGAGAAGTACAAGCATATCTGCTGAATCTTTGTAAACTCTTTGGATTGTTGAGTATTCCCCTTGAAATATCATGTTCAATTTGTTCGGTATTGGTAATATATAATTGAGGGCATGAAAGTATAGTTTTATAAAATCGTTTTCCAGATTTTGATGCAAGAATTCGGCTGAAATGTTTTTATCCTCCATGTATTGGCTGCGAAAATAAAGTTTTAGGGGATTCCACTGCTCAATTATCCTACTGACGCAAGCATGCAGCGATAACCAACGTAAGTCGTAATGCTGCAAAATTTTGTGGCTTGCAGAATTTAAAAATCTCTGAAATTCTTCAAATTCCCTCCGTCTTTTGCTGCTATGGGTGAAGTATCCACCCACTTCTTTTACCATCTGGTTCAGGCATCTGGGCAGGGTGTTCTTGCTTGCATGACTAACTGCCAAAGCTATTGAATGGCAAATACATTTTATAAACACGCAATGAGGATTTACTTCTCTTATTTTTGCAATTACACCACCTTCATGCCCATTTGTGGTGTCAGCACCGAACCCAATACACTGTTTGATATTTAAATTTGCCTTTCTTAGTGCCGTTGAAAGGGCGTCAAAAAGATTTTGAGCCTACTCACCCTCCAAATCTATTAGTGTTAAAAATCTAGTTTTTATTTTCACGCTATTATTTTGTTCACAGCTGTATTTGATCACCACAGCTAGAACTTTTGTAGATGTCACATCCGTGCTTTCATCTATGACAACTGAAAATGCTGGTTCTTGGGAGCCAATGTGCACAGCCGCTGCCAGTTCCGCATGAAGTTCTTTTTCGGCTTCCACCTTAAGAACGTTATATGTTAGTGCAAAAGCTTTTGTTCGTTTGAACAAAAAATTTTTGGCAATCTCCGAATCATGGAAACATCATGGAAACATATGATCCATGATCCGGAAAGGCAGATTGTACTCCACCAGAAATGCACATATCTTCATTTCTGCCTTTTTGGCTTCTTCAGTTACAGAAGTTTTCGCAAAAAATCTTTATACCTGCAATAATATGATTTTTTCATAAATGTAATTTGTATGCCTAGCCAAAATAATTTTCCGAAGGCTGGCCAGAATAACCAATAGCATTTTTTTTGTGTTTTAATGAAACAGCATGGTCCTTCAGTACTGAAAGTCGTGCAAGTAATTTCATATTGCACGCCTTACAAAAAGCGTAATTGGGATCATCCTTACAGGTTGCCAACCATAAGGCAAACACGGGATCTTTCTCCCATTCAGCACGATAACACTGTTCATATTTTCTTTTCATCGTAAATCAATTAAACTTTAAAAGCCAGAATGCAACTCGAGTAAGAATTTAAGAATAGAAAACTTTCACTTGTCACTTTAGAAATTGAAACTCGAATGAGAAAAGATTCATCAAGGAAGATCGAAAGTGTGACACAAAGTTCTTATCTTTTTCCGTAACAGGCCTAATAACCGAAAATGCGTAAATTCTGCAATTATGCAGATCCAAAAAAAAACAGTGGACATGAGAATGCGGTAAGTTTCCTTTGAGAAAATGGCCCATCGCAGTACCGAAAACAAAAACAATAGCAAAATATGAAAATTTATCAAGTATCCCTCGCAAAAAACACGTTCAAAAGGACCAACAATCCAAAAACAACAAACACCAACCAGAACCAGGCGCGTAACCAGAAGGTAAGTACCGATGCCTTAAAATTTAAGTGCATATTTACCTACTGTTTCAGGATAAAGAAGAATTTTACGTTGTCAGAGATTTTCCCTCAAACAGAATTTAAGGGTTACCAGACATTCAAATTTCAAATGGTAGAAACTGGAAAATGGGTTGCCATTTCCATGAAACAACGCTGAATGTAATATTCGAGCTTGATTTTTAAAAATAAATTCTACAAAGTTTGGAAAGGCTGAATTCTGCCCATTTTCTGATGCAGTTTATTGGATTAAGGCGCGTTTCCAATGCCAGCTTGGAGTGGAGTGGAGTGGTTGACATGTTTCGCTCGTGTCGCACACACGCACTCCGCCATATGTGCCTCTCGTGCAATCTGTGCCCAGCGTGGATTGAAAATATCATCTATTTCTATTTTCACGCTGGAGTGGAAAAATGAATTTCGAAAATTTATTTCCAACAGATGGCCACGACGTGTAAAGAGTTCGAAAATGAGTGATGAGTTCGAAAATTCGAAAATACCGTCATGAATGAATGTCATTTACTACTAAGCATTCATTCATTAATTGGTTTTTTACAAACAAAGTTTAGTTTTTAGTTAGTGATTTTTAAATTGTGATTAGTTTTTAAATAAAAATGAATTTGGAAACAACCAATAGATTTATTGAAATGGTACAGAGTGAGGAATGCCTTTGGGACATTTCATCAAGTTCATATAAGGACGTCAGAAAAAGGAAACATGTTTGGGAAACAATTGGAACTGATTTTCTCATATCAGGTACGAATTTGATGGCTTTGTTTGAATTTTATCTTAAATTATTACAATTTTTACAGGTGAAGAAGCGTACGCTAAATTTAGGAGCCTGCGGGAAAAATATCGGCGGGAGAAATTGAAGATGGAGAAATCCTCCCGAAGTGGGTCTGGGTTGACCCGTCAAGTGGAATGGCCTCACCTGAGGCAAATGCAGTTTCTAGATGAAACTAATAAAAGAAGACGGTAATTTTCTTAAAAATATATTAAAATATGTTTCTAAACAAAACTTAAATAAAATGGGGTAAGCGACTCTCAAACGTGGGCGGCTATGCCTGATCAAATGGACTTGTATGGAACGCAGGACGTCTATTTAGAAGAAAATGGATCTCCTCCTGCTTTACCGGCGCCGACACCACAAAATTCTACACCACGCGTTCGGAATAGAACAACATCCTCAATGGAAGACACATTCACGGCCAACACCGAACGGCTGATAAGTGCCTTAAGTACCAGCGAGCCAAAAAAGCCTCATGACGCCGTTGTCGAATTCCTTCGGCAGGCTTTAATTGAAGCCAATTAAAATTCACGGCAACTAGAACAGCGAATAATAGAGGTGATCAGCGAATTTCGCTATAAAAATTAATTATTTTTTTATGTAACTGAATTTCGACGAACTTTTGTGATATAGTACGTAAGTTATTTTTTTATGTAACTGAATTTTGACGAACTTTTGTGATGTAGAACGTAAGTTATTTTCTTATGTAACTGAATTTTGACGAACTTTTGTGATGTAGAACGTAAGATTTTAATTTGGAAAATAAAATAATATTTTAGTACTTAAATGGATAACTTTTATTAGCAATTTTAATCTACACTGTTGTGCCATTGATGTAATCCTTTAGGATATCTCTTTGATGTAACGCTTGTTGCGCTGTGTGGTTACTGCTAAATCTTCTTACTTGTGTCCAGTTGCCAGAGTCAGTATAATCCCTGATTTCGTCGTCCATCGTCGAACCAATGATGATCCTGTCTTCCTAATAAAATTGTGAAGCACGACTGTCGATTTAATTATTGAATTGGCTAGGTCTGGATCAGCACATATAGTTGTATGGAAAATACGAAACTTGCTGACCATTATTCCAAACGTATTCTCTATGGTCCTTCTTGCACTTGACAAGCGTTTGTTGAAAATCTCCCTTTTCGGCGACAAGTTTCGTCCTCCGTATGGCCGTAATAAATGCCGTTTCAATGGAAACGCCTCATCACCAACTATATAATATGGAAATGAAGTTGCTGTGTTCGGCAAATTGGAGTCGTCTGGTAGATCCAGCTGATTATTTAGCAAACGTTGTCCAAAATCTGTCCGTCGCAATATACCACCTAATACAAAAGAAATGAAGTTTTGAAGATAAATAACAAATAACAAGTAAATTCACTACTTACCATCCGATTCCGAACCAAAAGCACCTACATTAACATAGGTGAAGTTATAGTCCGCGTCGCATACACCAAGCAATACAACAGAAAAACTGCTTTTATAATTTCTGTAGAGGGATCCACTATTAGGGGGCGCCTGGATGACACAATGCTTGCCATCAATTGCTCCTATGCAGTTAGGCATTCCACTTTTCAGGAAGAAATTTTTGGCAATTTCTTTTAATTCCTGTTTGCTGGGCTTGCTTATAAATTTCCCATTCAGAGCATTCCAAATAGCACTCGTTGTTTCTTTTACAATCCTATGCACAGTGGTTTTTGAAACTCGAAATGCAAAAGAAAGACAACTGTAGCTCATTCCAGTAGCCAGAAACCTTCAAAAAATAAATAATATAATTATAAAAACCTCTTCAGACCAAATCCTAGAGTTTTCCTTACCGCAAAGTTATCATCAACCTATCTTGTTCAGAGATTGGCTTTCTGATGGATTCCTTTGTTAACAAAGGGCCCACCAAAGACAACAGTAATTGAAACTGTTGCTTGTTCATTCTTATATAATTTTTCAAGCTCTCATTATCGTCCAGCAACATCTCTTGAATCAATTTGTTCCCATGGCCCAATAGTTCCCTTTTCCGGAATATATCCCTCACCCACCATCGCCGACTTTTCCTCATCCTTCCAGCTCCTCCTTCCAAAAATGGCTGCACCATCATCAAATAATATGACACAATAAAATTTCAATGTCAATATGACACTCAAATAGCAATATGGAAAATTTACGCAATTTTTGTTATATATTGCTTTTATTTGAATTATATGAACTCTAGAAACTTATGAAAATATTCAACGAAAACGTAGGCGGTGGATACGTCAAAACGTGTACGTGTTTCACGCGAACGAAACTGAAGGATAAGGAACATTTTTTTAAGGAAACAGGCTCAGTGAAGACCAATTTACTTCATTTTGAGTCTCCTGAAAGATCGATTGACCAAACAATCCAGAAGGAGACCAATTGCTCCGGAGGACCGCCTTAACTAACTAACTTTTATATACGGAAACTTTTATGTAAAATATTTTCTATATTAAATTGATTTGCAGGATGTAAGTACTAACAGCTTTGCACGTTCTTAGTTCACGGAGTATCGCCACAAATCCTAGAGCTTCAAAATGGGGGTATCAACTGTAAAGAAAAGAGCCCATATGTGTAGGTGCCATAGATTATAAGCACATCATTATGGTTTGCCCTAGAAAGAGCGAATCGTTGTATTTCAACTACAAAAAGCTTTATAGCATTGCTGTGCTTGTATGTAAGAATTATTGAGTATAACTTTCCCATCTCCTAATCCGAACCATTACCAAATACAGTGGGTGAACCTTTTCCATATTACCTGGTGGGTGATGCGGCATTTCCACTAAAGCCATATATGATGTAATTTTGATAGTACAAAAGAAGATTCCATTAAAAATTTTCAAGATCCCGAGTTTTTATTGCAAATGCATTTGGGATTTTGGTAAACAAATGGAGGTTTTGAACCAACAATATATATTGCTCCACAGCACATGCAAATGAAGTGGTTTTAGCGACCATTGAGCTGCTTTCTTACCGTTGTGCTGAAAGGCACTTCATACATATCACCGGAACTTGTAGATCGGAATAGTAACCGAGTTGTGACACCAGGCAATTGGCGATAGGATGCTCACCTTACTTCTGCTAAAACGATCTCCGCAAACAGCGCATAGAGAGAAGCCTTCGAAAAATGGGATTGTCTAGCTCAATCCCTTTCTGAGTAGTTTCGGGTCAATCATTTTTTAAATTACAAAGAATATTTTGTAACTTTAAATTAATATTTTGGGTCAGCCATTTTTTTAAATTCTAAGGAGCATAATCGAAGGCAGAATATAAATTGTACTCATAATAAGACTCATAATCATAATTAGAATCGTTCCGAAAAACATCGTATTGCCACTCCAGCGTATTTTCAATCCACGCTGGGCCCAGATTGCACGAAAGGCACATACGGCGGAGTGCGTGCGTATGAAGTGAGCGGAACATGTAAGCCAATCCAATCCACTCCAAGCTGACATTGGAAACGCGCCTTAATCGGCTAAGTCCTCGGCAGTCTTTCCACACAACAAAGCATATATTTCCCTGCATATGAGACGAAATTTCCTTAATTTCCTTCCCTGTTCCAACCATAGCGCCAATTTCAGTTATTTTTTCTTTTCAACTATTTTGAAATTTAATTATCTTTTAAGGCTTTTGTATAGAAGAAACATGTTCAATTGGCTAGTGAATTTCTGAATAATGTAAAATTATGAGTAAAAATATGAATTGAAAATCAAAATTTTTGGAGTTTAATTTTGTTACCATCTTATTTGCATGCGGAATAGGAGCACACAATTGTTAAATAGAACACAAGATGTACCAAGAACAAGAGTATGAACTATAACAAGTCACAAGAAGCCATTTAAAAACGAACCATGCATATAATAGTATCTTTTTGATTTTATGTAACATGATAATAATAGTCTTATAATTTAAATATAACAAATGCTTTCTGAAAGTGGCCTCCCGAAGTTCCTTGCTTTCTGCAGATGTTGCATTCGACTTCATAGTAAATTCTGGAACTTTACTCGGATCCACAAGAATTTCAATTGAACTTGTCTTTGTCCTTTCCATCCCTTTACACATACACAAAATTCCAGTAGTACTCTAGTCATCTAACCTGTTCCGGGCTACTGTTTTGATAGTTTTTAGTGTACCAAATATCCTCTCAACTCCAGCGTTCGAAAAAGGGAGAGCCATAAAATAGCTTACCAAGGTTGTCAAATTAGGAAATTTTTGTTGGCCGACATCATTTTAAGTACAAAAGACTTTTTTCCAGTACTTGAGTGGATGAGTAGCGCATTCGAGTTTTGGCATTAAACTGTGGCTCTGCCATTCCTTGTCCAGTTCTTGATAATTCACAAACGCGTTGACATACCTTCTGACAATTTGAACCAGGCTCGCTGGGTGCAACCTCAGTGCTGAAGCAGGTATTAAAAATTCGGCGTCTTCATATACTTCATCATCAAAAGTGATCCGCTGCTTTATTTAATTTTATTTTAGCCATAAAATCTTTTGGCCGCCCAGGCCGACGAATTCCACTGATAAAGTCACGCCGCTCGATAAGGGATTTCGATTAAATAACTATAAGGATACAATTGGACTACAGTTTAGACAACAGTTTGGATAAAAAAACAAACAGCAAAAATCTTGAATTATTTTCATGTTAAGTGTCGGGCTAGTCCCCCAAAAATATAACGCCGTGAGCAAACGAGCGAACCGCGTCACAATACAACGTTTTTTCCCTAATTGTTCCCTTTCAAAAATTTTCAATCATACTTTCCCCACAGGAGCTCAAATTTCCCTAAAAAGGAAATTTCCCCGAAAGTGGAAACACTAGTCCTCGGTTTATCCAACGGCAGCATCAGTAATATCCACCAGTGTAAATATTAAACCCTTTAATATTTCTAATGAATGCATTAAAAAAGCGCTCAGACCTCAGGTAAACGAGGCAGCCGCTTATTACAGATTTCATAAATGCGCACAAAAAATCGAGCAAAAAGTGTTAGAATTTGTGGCAGAGTTAAGAAAATATGCTTCGGATTGTGGATTCGGAACAATGTTAGATAATATGATAAGGAATAAATTCGCGTGCGGTCTGCGAACTGACCAAGTTGAAGCACGTCTATTACAAAGGGCATACTTAATTTTACACGAAGCCATAGAGCAGGGATGGCCAACCGATCGTTGTTAGTAGTCCAGTCGATCGCGGCAAGGCAAAAATATGGTGGGTGTCAATCCGTCTTGTGGTTCAAGTAAAAGATTTTTATTGTTTTGTTTTACTGCAACATTCCGCGAAGGAAAAGCCACAATTTTCTTACAGATTCGGTTGCAATATTGCCAAAATTCCTTATAAATTCGGGAAATCAAGCCTATGGCATTTTCGGCAACGTTTGGTGAATCCGCGGTAAACTAAATTAGACTGTTAAGAATTGAATTGTAATCAAGTAGTATTTCAACTGTTGTTAAGAACTAAATTGTAATATTATATAAACTGTATTAAAAAGTAAAAGGAGGCAGAACCGAATGTAGCGATATACAAAAATGCGATAAGGAATTACCAAACAGGCGATAAAACGCGATTGTTTCGATATGAGGCGGCGGAAATTTGTTGGCCGCATAATAAACAATGAGTCGGTCGCATGCACTCAATAAAATTTCTTACTCCGCCCATAAAAACATCCAATTAAGTATTTTGTAATTAGGTATGTTCGAAGGCTTACAAATAATTTGTATAAATGCTGACACTGATTCACATAAATAAGTGTAACTAGGTATATTTTTAATTTTCAAGAATAAAGGAGCCTACAGACGATCATAGAAAAATACATCATATTATAGGACATATTTGTATCATATCATATCTATGACATATTATATGATGAATTGTACACACACGTTTTTGAAAATATGACGAATACTGTGATGTAAATTTTCTATGATGAAAATATATGACAAAGCGATTTTTGCTGTACACACGACACAATTTAATTTGACGTATATTTCTAATGTGTTATGTTGTTCGAAAGTGTTATACACAGATTGTATTTCACGAAAAATATAAGTTAGCAAATTGGAAATTATATGAGTGATGCAAATAAAATAGAGTTTGAAAATTATAAATAAAATATAAAAAATATAATTTATTTTCCTATTTACCGCACTCCTTATTTACGATGAAATTACCTGCTGCATAAATATTATTTTGTTCGGTCACAGACAGAAAAATTGAACCTCAAAACTATGTAGGTATTTAGAAAACAAACAGTTAAAATTTAAAACTGGCGCCACTTTTCATAATGTGTTTTCATCATAGATTTCTTTTGCATCAAAAATGGAAAAGAAAAATATGATATATTTATATGTCATATATATGATGAACTGTTCAAACGATCATATAATATGGCATATTTCTATGTCATATATATGATGAAACATCATAGAAATATGGCATATATTTTCGTCATATTTCGTGTGTACAGCTTCATCATATATTTTGGTCATATATATAATGAAATATCATAGAAATATGATCGTCTGTAGGCACCTTAAAGGATACTGGATAATTGTATACTGAACTACATTGATTCATATAAAATTTTGAGAACTATGTAATTGGTATATTGCACAAGGTTTCATCAGTAAAGAGTAGATCCTGGGTCTAATCAAATTGGGCACCCCTGCCATAGAGACTAGTTCAAGGGAGGAGACGGCGAAATTCCATGTCAAGGAAATGTCTGTAAGTACAGCAGAGGTATTTCAGCTGACCAGGAGTCAATACCAGGAGTGAATACCAACGAGTGAATACCAGGGATATCTACCCTTTACAAGAATAGATTGATGCGGTAAGATTGGCACCTAAGCCTCAGAAGAAAATGGAGCTGCAGGCGTTGCTGGGATTAATAAATTTTTATGATCGTTTTTTGCCTGTAAACGCAACAACATTCGAACCTTCATATTGGCTCGTAGATAAAGAAAGTGAATGGCACTGGACTAGCGAGCACGACCAAGCTTTGAGCACAATAAAAGATACTCTGGTAAGTGACTGTGCATTGACACATTACGATACTGATGACATTACGATGATGATGCATCGGCGTATAATGTTGCAGCGGTATTATCTCATGTGGAATTGGATGGTGACGAACGTCGTATTGAGTTCAAATAACGAACTCTTTCGAAAACTGAAAGGAATTATTTGCAAATTGAAAAGGATTCATATTTGTCATTCATATGCGCGAATTCCGCAAGTTTATTTTTGGGCGTTCAAAGGTTATGTTGCTGGGAAAAATTCTCGCCGTAGCACCTCTGGCATTAAGGCGGAAGCTTTTGAATTTCATTCATTCAATGCATCATGGCATTGTTAGGACTACAGCAGTTTTTCAGTCGTTTGTTTGGTGGCCAAATTAAAATAAAGATGTGGAAGAGTTGGTCCAAAGATGCGGTATCTGCCAGGAAAACCGAAATAATCCATCGAAAGCAAATCCATTGCCATGGCCGGCGCCAATTGAGGCTTGGGAAAAAGTACCTTTTGACTATGCGGGTCCAATACAGGGACAGGTATTTCTGGTTATAAAATTGGTTTCGTCAATATCGATAAAAAATGTAAGAGACACGTTCCGAATTATGGTGTCCCGAACTTGATCGTATCTGATATTGGAATGCAGTTCAGGTCGGAGGCTTTCTTTAAATTTTTAAGGAAAAATTCGGTGCCTTTTATGTATTCGCCACCGTACCACCCGGCTTCTAATGGCTAAGCGGAACGCACGGTGCAGACGCCTAAAATGTTGTGCAAAAAGTACATGGATGACAAGGATGTAGAAGCACAGTTAGCGCGCATTCAATTCGCAATGAGAACTGCTTTGTGCACGGTAACGTGTAAATCTCCTGCGGAAAAATTTTTCAAAAACTTGAAGATGAGAAGAACTTTTGCAACATTACGCGCGAAGATTAGTATGTTTGAACTAGGACAACAGGGCAAAGATTCTCGTCGTTTAAAGGTAGGGGCAACGGTAAGATTTAGAAATTACCGGAATGAGTAGCGCAGCATAGAGGTCGGAGGGAATAGTGAAGGAAGTATGTAGAGCCAAAGTTTATTTAACTGAAAATCAAGAAAAAGTACTACATTCTCGAAGCGTTGACCAAATCATGTATAGATCATCCACTGCTCGTCTGGAGGGTAAGGGTAACAAGGTTTCGAGTCTGGAGATCATAGATGAAGATTATGTTGATGGCTTCGTCGAGCCCAAAGTTACGCTGTTTCGCGCAGATAGTTAGGCCAGCGATGTGGCAGCTAGCCAACAGGAAGAGGACGTGGAAGACGGCATACCTCTGGGAAACATTTGCCAGGTGCAGAAAGATAACCAATTAGATGTGAGGAGGACAAATTTAAAAATGTACGATGATATGGAGTCAAGCTAGAAGGAAGGAATTCGCGTCCTGTCCGAACGAAGCCACATCGTGTGTGAACACACGGGCAAGACTGTATGCAGCCGGGTCGCGTGTGAACGCAGGCGTGGAAGGGTGAGCAACTTCAGAGTGAAGCGAGTAGCCAGACATGGAAGCGAAGTCACCTCATGGATTAGTTTAAAAGCCGTAATAAAGAATTCTATTATCATTCCGAAAACATATCACACATATAATTCGACAACTGTATTGATTTGGCCATAAATTTAAAACTATTTACTTCTAATATATTCGTAAGAAACTTAAAAACTACTGGATCAATTTTGTTCAAATTGTGACCACCTCTCGTGGACATTAATGTGAATCGATTGGCTACAAAACCATAGCGATTAATCAATCAGTTTTCTAGATATCATGAATCCGCCATATTCATATTTGTTTGGAAAACTCATAAGCCGCCGTGCCCAACAAATCAGCATAAATTTATTTCAAGACACTGACCCACACCAACTCAAGTCGATTGCTTAATTAGGGGGCGAGAAAACGTCAGCAAAAAGTTGTTCACATACATACAAACATACACGCAACCACCCACACACACACACATACATACAATTGCTTAAGAAGTGTCTATAAATTTTCAGGGCACCTCTCTTAATCAGGAACTCAAAATAATTATTGTATTGATACTTGAGGTCTGTTCCCGTACTTTTGTAGTAAAACTCAGTATTCTCTCAGATTCTGGTAACAAGAGCGTAACTCTCACAGTGTGAGCAAAAAACGGAAAGTAGTACGGGAGCAGAATTGCAGTAACTTGCAGTAAAACTGTCAAATTTTGATATGGGCTATGAAGTAAACATAAAATATTTAATAAAACGTTCAAAAATCAAAAATTTATTAGTTACTACTAATTCATTTACTTATAAGTTTCCAAAATACTTATATAAAAACAAATTTAAAATCAAATAAACAATTGTCATGTGTCAAATAATGCATTTGACAGTTTTTCAACTTTTTACTACACCAAATTTTTGTTGTTAAGAAGTAGTACGGAGGGGAAGTGCGCGAGTAAATCTGTTACACTTCTCACTATTTTTATTCATACGAGAACGCAAAATACTCAAAAGCAGTAAAAAAGTAGAAAAAGTAGTATGATTTTCGAGTACGGGAACAGACCTTTTCATACAAATATTTCCAAGATATTTGATATATATATATGTAACAATTTCAAGAATTTGAATATACATTGTCCAACCACAATAATTAAGAAGCATTACATTTTGTGAGTGACCCAAATAACAAAGCCGGATGTTACTGGTTGAGATTTTCAAGTATTGATTGATGACCCTGTAAAGTCTGCACATTTGCAATAGAGAGCGACGTTGTTCCATCAATGTGTTACAACTATTAAAGTTTATAGTCTGTTAAGTTTTTAGAAAACATATTACTCTATTGAAAAACCTTCTTTGTTGTACAAAAATGAAGAAGTAACTTATATTGAGTTCAGTTGATGTGTCTCATGGCACATGCTTTTCGACGACTGTTTTTTTTATCCTCTTTTTTATTAGTACTGAAGTAGTACTAAAGTCTCACTTTACTTGAGAGCCTAAATAATAGCCTACATTTCTAACTTCATTTGCTGTGTCTATTTATCAGATTCAACTTTGATAAACATAACCGTTTTGCCTTAACAACAATTTGTTGTTAGCCATTTCCAGTAGTTATTGTTCCCGTTTGATCTATTATAGTGAGGGTTGACATCTTTGAATGGAATCGCGGAATCCAGCTAGCCAAAAATTCGATACATTTCACAAACACAATCGTAAGATATCATTTTTGTTTGGCTCTCGTGAGGTGAAGTTGAATATAGGTGTTTTAAGAGTTTAGTTAATTTAGTGCATTAAGTTGCAAATGTAGGATGTAGTTGCATTCTCTACCAGATAACTTATGCTCCCTGCTCCCTTAAATTCATAAAAATGGTTCAAATTCAAAAAATAACAGATGTTACTCGTCCAACATACACGATCAGAATGATGAATGTGACACTCCGAATAAATCGGACACACACACAGTAAGAAAACGAACTCACGGAATCCACATCGGGATAGAGATTTCTGGTCGACTGGCCACTTCTCTCTTCAACTAACCTTACCATCACTTTCCTGGATTCCACGATTCCAGACCTAGATCTGAGCCCTAGCAAAGCTTTTTGTTGTTGCTGTTGCTGCTGTTGTTGTGTCTGCTGTATTTGCTGTTGTTGCTTAGACTGTTGTTGTCCTGTAGACTGAGTCTGATATTTTTGGGATTGTGGTGCTGCAACAGGTACAGTTACAGGTGTAACTGCTCCTGTAATACCCGGACTATCTGGTTTAACTTGAACTTTATTTTAACTTGAACACTACTTGCCGCTAGAGTTGATGTGTTTGTATTGCTATTAGCAGTCGATGTCACAACATCAAAACCCTAAGACAAGCCATGAAGTAGGCTTTCTTACTACTACGTTCATAGGGATCGGTCTAATTTTTTGCCACATGGAACAATATGAAATTTCATATGGAAAATGCCACATCGAACAATATGAAATTTCATCGCGGAAGTTTTTTAAAACTCAAATGTTTTATAATAAAAATCACTTTTTTATTCATCAAATGAATTTTATTATTTAAGAAAATGAAAACATCTGTATATAAATTAGTATAAATATATACATATTTACATAATGAAAATTGTATAAAATAAAATTATATTGGAAAATGCAATCAGATATACAAAAATTTAATAACAAAATTACGTTATGGACAAATTAACAACAAAACGCAATCAAATATACGATATATAAAACAATATAATGAGAAATAAGGAAAAAATAATAAAAATATAAAAATTATATGATATAAAAATTAAATTTAAACAAATTTTGTACCTGAAAAATTTAATAAAAATACACTTTTTAACATATTTCAAGATTTCTCAACCATCGCAAATTGAAATTTAAACAAATTATTTCCAATAGTTTACATTTACAATCATTTTTTAAAAAATTTTACTTGTTTTCTGAATTTGAAACATTACAAATAAATTACAATTACCAATTGACATATTGCTTACATTTATTTTATCTACAAAACTTTACAATGATTTATTATTTCATAATTTATTATGAATAATATTATTTTTCCACTATTTAAGTATCACGAACACTAAATTTAATGAATATTTCCAACAAAACAAAAAACATTTTGTACCGCCGACAGAAGTCGATGTTACACGCGTTTCGCGGATTCTCCGACACAAAAATTTACTATACAAAGGTAAAAAACACTTTAATAATAAAACTAAATATAAATTTCATGTTAAATAAGAATAAAATGTAAATCAAAACAAAATATTTTCGCTTTAATTACGTTACATTCGTGGATAAAACCACAAACACGATGCATCTTTCATTCTGCACTACACGGAATATCGAGAGACGATGGCCTACTTCATGGCGTCGTAAAATTCGCGATTGTCTTATCAGTGCAAAGCAAATTGGACATGCGGCTGGCTGTTTAGATTGTGACCGAGAATGGAGTTTTTCAGGATGTTATGTACTTATTAAACGTGGGTGCCAGCAACAAACTCTTCTATATTATCTTTGAGTATAAATTATTGAAACTAAATATCTTCCAATGAAATAAAGTATTATATGTTTATTAAGCGTGCGTATTTTTATTTTAAAGGTTAGCGAATTGTAAATTTTAACGTCAAAATCATTGTTTTGACTTACTTCGTGTAAATCTGGATGTTTTAACTCACTGTTTGAGTTAGGAACGGGGAGTGCTTTCAAAAGAGAAGTTCACCCGTCCCCTTTTGGTTCTCCCCTATTTCTTCTCGACTCCTAATTTTTGCTTTTTTTTTTTTTTTTTTTTTTTTACACTTTGAATTTCATAAAAAAAGAAAATAAATCTGCCTTTTTCGAGTCCTTAATACATTTATGGTCCTTAAAATTTTCGCTTAGAGTTTTTTCACTAAATCATTTAAACTAAATTTTCATTTCTGGGTTTATATCATATATAACATTTTTACACTAAGAGTTTTATTTATTAAAAATGTAAACTTTATCAAATTAAAATTTCCACTAAATTTCCGGGGTTCTCAACATACTTCACATTCTAATACTTAGAGTTTTATTTTATTAAAAATTTAAACTTTATCAAATTATAATTTCCACTAAATTTTCTGGGTTCTTAACATACTTCACATTTTCATACTTAGAGTTTTATTTTATTAAAAATTTAAACTTTATCAAATTAAAATTTCCACTAAATTTCCGGGGTTCTTAACATACTTCACATTTTTATACTTAGAGTTTTATTTTATTAAAAATTTAAACTTTATCAAATTAAAATTTCCGGGGTTCTTAACATACTTCACATTTTTATACTTAGAGCTTTATTTTATTAAAAATTTAAACTTTATCAAATTAAAATTTCCACTAAATTTTCTGGGTTCTTAACATACTTCACATTTTCATACTTAGAGTTTTATTTTATTAAAAATTTAAACTTTATCAAATTAAAATTTCCACTAAATTTCCGGGGTTCTTAACATACTTCACATTTTTATACTTAGAGTTTTATCTATATATAAATAGGCGACATGTTTTTTTGTTATCCCTTTTATGAGAAACCAAATCGTTTTACCAGGATAAAATTTATATCAGTCGAAAGTTTCTATCTTCCTCTACCTGCAGCAATTATTTTTTTATCTTAAATTTAATTATAAATACGTTTAATTTGAAATTGAAATTAAAAAATTCAATGGGATAGCATGTGTGAATTGCGCACTCGTATAGCGTAGATGATGCTTTTGGGAAGAATGTGTGCGTGTGAATATTTTACATTTTGCCTGGAAATATGCAACCATATGTCAATTTTTGGTTTGTGTCTCCGATACATAACAAGTACTAAATTAGTCGAAAATCAAACGAAATGGATCAATCTTCTACTGGTGACACAAACCAAAAGAATTAACATATAATTGCATTCCTCTACGAAAAAATTAAAATATAGAACATACTAATTTAACATTATCATTTGAATAGATCATACGTTCGACTGAATAAACAACCATTTATGCCAAATACGTGCATTCTTTTCACTCAAACCTAATATCTATGCCAATGATAATGTGAGGGGCAAATGCAGCCATATCACAGACAATATTCACATGGTCATTCTTTTGTTTTTTGCCTGGAAGAAGGCAACCGTTGGCTAATAAAATTGCATTCTTCCAGACAAAAGCCAAAACAATGAACATATGGCCACAGACAATAATATGGATGCATTACCACAGACAAATTTAAAGCCATCGTTTACTTATACCATTGTTTTTTGCTAATTTGATAAAAATATATGCAAATTTTGTTTCAAAAAATATGGAAAATCACAATTTTACAGTTATTTCTAGAAAACGGGAAGTTATCTTTCACGAATATTTATGGATAGCGAACGAAAGTCTGAATTTTATCATGTTTCCCAACTTTTGTATGGACCCACATTTAAAACATAATTTAGAGGAATATGATATATGGCCAAAAGTCGGGAAATGAAAAAATAATAGGGGTTGGTCATACCCCCTAGAATGCTTGATTTAGCCGCTACGATGTAAAAACCGTTTAAAATTGAAAATCTGAAATTTTGTCATATTTCCAAACTTTTGTCTGCTCGCCCTTAAAACCTCAATTTAGAGAAAAAAGAAAAGGTAGGAAATGAAGGTTGGTACGTTTGTACGGAAATTCCAGATATATTTTATTTACAATATGCAATGTATTTCCCACAACTTCATAATTTAGTTAAAAACCACATGATCCACGGTTCATGTGGTTTATTGAATCGTATCCCCGTCTGTATCAGAGATGGTAAATGCAGCAAAAGCTTTTCTAAGGACTTTTACAATACAACTCAGGGCAATGTTAGATGCGCCGTGTTAATGGTATAACAGTTGACTTTCGTGGCCACTCTGTTGACAACCGTTATGCTGTTCCTTAAAATCCATATCTTTTAGCGAAATTTGATTGCTACTTAAATGTGGAAGTTCTTGGCATAGTTAAGAGCCTAAAATATATGCACAAATATGTTAACAAGGGATACGACTGTGATTCATTACAGTTTGAAAGAGTTTGAGGTGGAGTTGAAGGCAAAGTTTATATAGATGAAATCAATAGCTTTTTGTCCGGTCACTATGTTGGATCTACGGAAGCTAATTGGCGCAATGAGTATCCAATGCATTACCAGTCACGTAATATATTATAGTTCGACTTGAATGTTGCTTGCCTCACCGGCAAAATGTAGTCTTTTGGGAAGGAAATGATCAACAAGCTCTTACAAATCACAGAAGAACAAAACTGACTGCATTCTATGAAATCAATCGAATTAGTTCTTCCGAGTTTCTATATACAAAGACGCCGATACATTATATTTAGGTAGATAAAGAAAATAAATCGAAAAACCTCCAAGAGGAAGTAGTAGACCTATTGCTACATTATTTTATGTTTTATGTTGAGATGTTCCATTTGAGACTATTTTGCTTCATGTTCGAGGTCCCATCAGGATTTGGGTACTGTTGGGAACATTATTTACTGCACATTTTCAGCACATGCAAGACGTATCGCATAAAATTATGGAGAGTGGCGTGAATATTTATTAGAAGTAAAAGAGTGTTAGTCCTCTCAGCAGTTAAGAGAGTTATTTGCCATATCCTATTTGTGGTATGAACGTTCCTACAAATGCAGTAGATTTGTGGAATGAATTCAAAATATTCATGTGTGAAGACGCTTTAAGAAATTCTTCAGAAAATGATTCATATAACCGTGCTTTATTAGCTATTTAGGAAATTTTTTTCAGTAAACGATTCATTCGGTACTCCAACTAAACTTTTCGGATATAAGACTATTTTACTCTGTGGAGATTTTTGACGAATATTGCCACCTACATCTCACGGTACACGTGTACCACTTATTGAGATACCACTTATTGCCTTACTTGATGGTCCAAATTTTCAAAATTCCACAAAATAACTTTAACTCAAAACATGAGAGCTTTACCTCATGAGATTGAATTCGTTGAATTTCTTAAATCTCTTGGTAATGGAACTTTACCCACATTTCCAGATTACAGCCAAGATGTTATTGAAATTCCTACCCATTTAGTTAGCTGCAACTTCGTGATTTCAGATACTTATGGCAATGTATCTGAAACCATAAAGTCTAACGATATTCTCAATTCGGTTATATTAGCACCCAAATATGAAGGCTGTACTTTCATTGATGCAGAAATCTTTAACAGCCTGGCCGGAGAGAAACGAATATATTTGAGTTCCAATAGAATCTTGAGTGATGATTATAGAGAGCAAAATAATTTTCCAGTAGAATTTTTAAACTCAGTTGATGTAAGTTGGCTCCCGATCCCACAAATTTATTTTAAAAACCAAATTACATACTTTTATTTATTCGTAATTTGTGTACAGGACATGACTTGCTTGGTCAATGGTACACCTATTCGTTTAGTTCAAATGCAAAAGAAAATTTTTTGGATTGTGAGATTTTAGCAGGAGTTTTCCGAAACACACGTATATTGACACGTGTGACGTATTTTTGCCTTTTTCCTTTCAAGGAACTCAACTTCCCGTCATTCTGGCTTTTGCGATGATAATTAATAAATCCCAGGGGCAAACGTTTCAAAAATCAGGAATCTTACTCAAACAACCTATATTTTCTCACCGTTAATTGTATGTTGTAGCCAGTAGAGTTAGATCGTTTAACCGATTGCGTGTTTATATGTATTTCTGAAACACAAAGTCAAGGTCATTTGGCAGAAGATGAAAGAATTTTTACAAAAAGTGTTTTGTATGAGAAAATTTTAAGATCTTTTAAGATCCGCAACCGCACCCGCAAGGTTTTTGATAATTATAGATAGGGCCTCATTCAATATAGATGTACTTTGACGTGCAAAATGAGCTGAAATGATTGCTACTACAGTCTGAACTAAATAACCTTTTTACTTACAATGCTACTGTATATATAGCTCCATGCGCGAGCTATCAGAGTGAGCGGAGCGAACGGCGGGGGTTGGCGAGCGTAGCGAGCAGGGGGTGCCCCCTAGTTTTTTTAAAAATTTAAACTTTATCAAATTAAAATTTCCACTTAATTTTCTGGGTCCTTCACATATCTA
The DNA here is from genome assembly GCA_963971475.1 of Chrysops caecutiens. Lineage (NCBI taxonomy): Eukaryota > Metazoa > Arthropoda > Insecta > Diptera > Tabanidae > Chrysops > Chrysops caecutiens. The sequence continues at coordinate 30,912,458 of OZ020568.1, read as the reverse complement.
ACATTTTTATACTTAGAGTTTTATTCATTCATTATTTATTCATTTATTCTGGGTTCTTAAAAGAAAATAAATCCGCCTTTTTCGAGTCCTTAATATATTTATTGTCCTTAAAATTTTCGCTTAGAGTTTTCTCACTAAATCATTTAAACTAAATTTTCATTTCTGGGTTTATATCATATATAACATTTTTACACTAAGAGTTTTATTTATTAAAAATGTAAACTTTATCAAATTAAAATTTCCACTAAATTTCCGGGGTTCTTAACATACGTCACATTTTTATACTTAGAGTTTTATTTTATTAAAAATTAAAACTTTATCAAATTAAAATTTCCACTAAATTTTCTGGGTTCTTCACATATCTAACATTTTTATACTTAGAGTTTTATTCATTATTTATTCATTTATTCTGGGTTCTTAAAAGAAAATAAATCTGCTTCACAAAATATAACAAAGTTTGATCGACTGAGTTCCTCTTTAACGAAATTCCGAGCCCGTATCTGGCCGGTGACCATGCGCGAAGTTAGTTGAGGAAAAACCAAGAAGGAACTGAGGAGAGTAAGGGTGACGGCGACCTATCCAGTCACCGGTCAAATCACGACTGAAAATGTGCGTCAGTTTGGGGCCCTTAAATCTCGACCCAAAATGCTGATGCGCATTTTCATTAAGTCGCGCATGGCGACCCGGAATGTGCGCAATTAGCACTTCATTTTCAATTTTACGAACTTACGCGATCAGATTTCATCACGACGGTGATCCCATGATTGGGTTGCGATCAAGTTCTATCAGAGTGATAAGACTTGACCGCAACGGGAAATTTTATCGCGCATGGGTTTTATTCTGTCGCGATCAGGTTACATCTTGGTGATAAGACCTGATCGCGACAGAATTTCGCGCATGGGAACCCAAAATGCAACGTCAGCATTTTGTTTTGGGAATGGACGAGCTCCCATGGTGGCGGTTTATGGCAGGGGGTAAGGGGGGGGAAAGAACATGTGTGGCTGAGCCTAGGCTCAGTCACAACATTCCACCCCCCTTGGAAGAACAAAAATTTCGGGGAAATTTTTGTTGTTGAGGTGGCTAAATGTTGTGGATTTTGAGAGAGAAATGAAAGTTCTGAACTTGTGTGAAACCGGGACCGTTCTATGGTATTATTACTATTTTTCTTGTTAAGTATAAAATTGTGTACTATATGTAATTTATCATGTTTAGTTATTTATTCTTAATGTTAGGTGTATACATGTGTCTTTTTCTGTAACTTATGGTAGATTTAGGCATATACATATTTTCCATATATGTATATGTCTATATCTGCCTTACATCAGTATTACATTTTTTTTCTTCGCCATTAGGACTTACAATTCTTTTTCGCTTATATACTCATATACATTTTTTTCTTAAACACCACAAAAAAAATATGAAAGAAAAGGAGAGGACTTTAAAAAAAAAATATACTCAGTCGAAATCCATAGTGTATTCCAAGTAACAAAGAGTAGAGGAAGAGAGACGAGAAAAAGAAAGAGTGAGCAGTTTAACGTCATGCCTGGGACGATTGAAACGTTGGACTAAAATCGTTGGGCTGCTCACGTTACGTTTGGGAAAAAGCGGTAGGGCAGGGCAGTTTAACGTCGTGCTTGTGACGAGCAAAGGGGGCTGGGGAACAGAGTTCGAAAAAGAGGGTTAAGGAAAGGGGATGCAGTTTAATGTCATGCTTAGGACGATGGGGTACGTTAAACTATGTTAATTTCGGATGAGATGTTAATTTGGGATGTACAGAGAAAACCAACGGTGGAGGATGAGAAGGGAACAAAAGAAAGGGTGTGTTGAGAGAGACAAAAACGTATTTAACGTATTCGAAAATAAACCGGAGAGAAAGGGAGAGGGAACATTTCAATGGTATGGCTGGAATGAACGAAAAGGGGCCTTACAGAGAGGGGAAGGGCTTGAAGGGAGGCAGTTTAACGTCGTGCTTAGGACGTTAAATCGTTTGGTGAATCCTCATCTTGGGGCGGAGTTGGTATGTGGAGCAACGAGAGTCTTGGGTTTGGGGTGGGAGGAATGTGGCTTCAATGTTCTGCCACGACTTGAAGGGGTAGGGTTCGCTGGCGCCCTCTTTTACATAATTGCATAATGCCAATTACGAGAATAAGGGAGAGGACTACGTATAACATAGTGTAGTGATGAATGTGGTGGTTGTTAAGGTTCAGGAGGGGTACCTGTTCGTCTTTCTTCTGCTGTGAAATTTTTGCTGCCAATTCGTCCAAGTCGTCTTTTGGTTTTCTTGGGGTTTCTTTGATATAAGGGCCCTCGGGAGGGGAAAGGGTCGTGTATTTAGGATCAGGCTTGGTTGACAAAAGAGCTGTGACATTTATGTGGCGTATGGTATGGGGGAAACTAGAGCTTTGCTTCTCGTTTTGGCCATGTATGATGAAGTTACTGGTTCTGAGGTAGCAAGTGGGTTCAATGTGGAGTAACGCTGTCTGATTTAGTTCGAAGGACTGAACAGTGTTGTTACACACAACGTCGGCATTGCGGAATGTCTTGGTGGCGTAGATCTAAGTGTTAGGGCGAGAAAGGGAAATCCAGTAAGAGGTACGTTCGGTACAAGTAAGTTGGACTTGAGATGTATCTACGCCACTCCTTATGAGGGCAATTTCACATTTGAACGGGCTTGACTGAGCATTAAAAATAGGGAATTTCGCCCGACAGAAGAATTTAGAGGCGTCTGAGGATAGACAGTCGTGGAAATCGCTAATGCTCATTTCATAAAAATGCTCTCGGTTAAGATCGATCAAGAGGATTTCGGAAGAGGGTTGAATATAACATAGGGAGTTGTTGTAGACCGTAGGTAGTGGAAGAATCCTGAAGGTTTGATATTCATCTCTGAAAGGTAGGGGTAATTTTAATTCTATGATTAATTTGGAATTAATTATGGTGGCGGACATAGTGGAGAGCTTGTAAGTTTGCCAAATCATATTGGGAAGAGGGTCGAATGGAAGCGTTTTTTGAGGGTCCATTTCCTGCCGAATGGTGGAGAGTTATGAGAGGAGGAGTCCTTCTCGTCTATTTGAGAAGGAGTTATGAGCGTAGGGTGAAATTGGCCGTGTTTTACATCTGCTAGGAGATCTATCAGGTCGGATTGAGTGGATTGGTATTGATTTATAGTAATAAGGACTAACGAGAAAAGAGAGTTTATTTTGGTTGCCCATTCATTTACATGTACTTGATTTTCAACTTTGGAGACCTTGGATTCGAGGGTGGTTATTTTGGTGAAGATTACGGCACGATCCTTCCTAATGCTTTCCCGAGTTTTATTGGTTAGATTAATGGTCGCGTCCAAGATAGAGGTCTGATTTTTCAATAGGGAATGTAAGTGGAGATTATTTCGTTGAAGGGTTCGTATTTGCTCGTCGTATCTTTGAGCGTCATCCTCATTTAGGATTCCAAAAAGGGGCTTGGTAACTATTCCGACAAAACTAAAAAGGGACCTAGTTTTTCTAAGCGGGGGAAATATAATCCTATTTTTGTTTTCTATCGCTTCCTCCAAGTTACCTAATTGCGCGATAGCAGAGAGACAGATCGATTTTAAGGGCGTCTTAGAGGCCAACTGGCTACACATTTGCTGAAGCTTACCCGTGATTCTTAATATTGAGAGATATTCTTCCTGGAAGGCCGCTAGGTCGTAGTAAGTTATTATCTTCCATTCGCTTGTGAACAGTCTCGTCCTTCCTATTTCTTCGAAGTATAAGCCGACCGTGGAGGTGAGAGGAGTAGTTTGGATTCCCAGCTCCCCGCGAGAGAAAGCTGAGACCGTAACGCACAGGACCGTGAACAGATAAACCCTTGCCCTTGGAACGAAAGGAAAAGGTTTTAGTTTGAGAGAGAACTTAGTTAAGAAATTATGGATGTATGAATTTTTTTAAGTCGTTATTATGTACGCGTTTTTCCTTGTTTTTTATTTTTATTGTTGAATTTTCAGGGGTATTCACCTGAGTTAAAACGTAAGGGCCTTGCCATAAGGGTGAGAATTTGTTGTCCCTTGTTCTCGCTTTTAGAAGGACCAGATCTCCGATTTCAAAGGATTTTTGTTGTGTTCCCTTGTCGTAGTATTGTTTGGATCGCTCTTTTTTCTCTAGCGCGATTTGTTTAGCGATTTGATGGCAATGCCGGAGTCGTGCCTTGAGTTCGTGGGCATAATTATCGTAATTGTACCCAACTTCGGGGGAGGACTTTAGATGGTTTGGAACCTCGGCGGGAAAGCCATAAAGGAGCTCGTGCGGAGAATAATTGGTACTTGAGTGGGGAGTAGTGTTGTACACGAACATAGCGTAAGGAACCCAGGTGTCCCATGACAGTGGATCCTTTGCTATGTATGAGCGGAGGTATTCCGCTAGAGTTCGATGTCTTCTCCCTAGGGCTCCGCTAGAATGAGGGTTGTAGGGAGTTGTTTTCAGCCTCTTGATCCTTAGGAGTTTGGAGACTTCCTGAAACACTCCTGCGATCAGGATAGCACCTTGATCAGTCAATATACTTTCAGGTATTCCGTGTCTACAAATGATTGTAGTAGTAAACGCTTCCGCGAGGGTAGTTGACTCGGCATTGGGAACAGGGATTGCTTCCGAAAATTTTGTTAAATCATCCTGGAAAGTGAGGAGGTATTTATTTCCTAGGTACGAAACGGGTAGTGGCCCCACAACATCTATATATAAATAGGCGACATGTTTTTTGTTATCCCTTTTATGAGAAACCAAATCGACCTACCAGGATAAAAATTATATCAGTCGAAAGTTTCTATCTTCCTCTACCAGCAGCAATTATTTTTTTTTCTTAAATTTAATTATAAATACGTTTAATTTTAAATTGAAATTAAAAAATTCAATGGGATAGTATGTGTGAATTGAGCACACGTATAGCGTAGAAGATGCTTTTGGGAAGAATGTGTGCGTGTGAATGTTTTACTTTTTGCCTGGAAATATGCAACCATATGTGAATTTTTGGTTTGTGTCCCCGATACATAACAAGTACTAAATTAGTCGAAAATCAAACCAAATGGATCAATCTTCTACTGGTGACACAAACCAAAAGAATTAACATATAATTGCATTCCTCTACGAAAAAATTAAAATATAGAACATACTAATTTAACATTATCAATTGCATAGATCATACTTCGACTGAATAAACAACCATTTATGCCAAATACGTGCTTTCGGTTCACTCAAACCTAATATCTATGCCAATGATAATGTGAGGGGCAAATGCAGCCATATCACAGACAATATTCACATGTTCATTCTTTTGTTTTTTGCCTGGAAGAATGCAACCGTTGGCTAATAAAATTGCATTCTTCCAGACAAAAGCCAAAACAATGAACATATGGCCACAGACAATAATATGGATGCATTACCACAGACAAATTTAAAGCCATCGTTTACTTATGCCATTGTTTTTTGCTAATTTGCTAAAAATATATGCAAATTTTGTTTCAAAAAATATGGAAAATCACAATTTTACAGTTATTTCTAGAAAACGCGAAGTTATCTTTCACTAATATTTATGGAGAGCGAACGAAAGTCTGAATTTTATCATGTTTCCCAACTTTTGTATGGACCCACATTTAAAACATGATTTAGAGAAATATGATATATGGCCAATAGTTGGGAAATGAAAAAATAATAGGGGTTAGTCATACCCCCTAGAATGCTTGATTTGGCCGCTAATAGAAAAAAACTGTTTAAAATTGAAAATCTGAAATTTTATCATATTTCCAAACTTTTGTCTGCTCGCCCTTAAAACCTCAATTTAGAGAAAAAAGAAAAGGTAGGAAATGAAGGTTGGTACGTTTGTACGGAAATTCCAGATATATTTTATTTACAATATACAATGTATTTCCCACAACTTCATAATTTAGTTAAAAACCACATGTGGTTATTGAATCATTAATCATGTGGTTTATTGAATCGTATCCCCGTCTGTATCAGAGATGGTAAATGCAGCAAAAGCTTTTCTAAGGACTTTTACAATACAACTCAGGGCAATGTTAGATGCGCCGTGTTAATAGTATAACTGTTGGCTTTCGTGGCCACTCTGTTGACAACCGTTATGCTGTTCCTTAAAATCCATATCTTTTAGCGAAATTTGAGTGCTTCTTAAATGTGGAAGTTCTTGGCATAGTTAAGAGCCTAAAATATATGCACAAATATGTTAACAAGGGATACGACTGTGCCTCATTACAGTTTGGAAGAGTTTGAGGTGGAGTTGATCGCAAAGTTTATATAGATGAAATCAATAGCTTTTTGTCCGGTCACTATGTTGGATCTACGGAAGCTAATTGGCGCATGAATGAGTATCCAATGCATTACCAGTCACGTAATATATTATATTTCGACTTGAATGTTACTTGCCTCACCGGCAAAATGTAGTCTTTAGGGAAGGAAATGTTCAGCAAGCTCTTACAAATCACAGAAGAACAAAATTGGCTGCATTCTATGAAATCAATCGAATTAGTTCTTCCGAGTTTCTATATACAGAGACGCCGATACATTATATTTACGTAGATAAAGAAAAGAAATCGAAAAACCTCAAAGAGGAAGTAGTAGAGCTATTGCTACATTATTTTATGTTTTATGTTGAGATGTTCCATTTGAGACTATTTTGCTTCATGTTCGAGGTCCCATCAGGATTTGGGTACTGTTGGGAACATTATTAACTGCACATTTTCAGCACATGCACGACGTGTCGCATGAAATTATAGAGAGTGGCGTGAATATTTATTAGAAGTAAAAGAGTGTTAGTCCTCTCAGCAGTTAAGAGAGTTATTTGCCATATCCTATTTTTGGTATGAATGTTCCTACAAATGCATTAGATTTGTGTAATGAATTCAAAATATTCATGTGTGAAGACGTTTTAAGAAATTCTTCAGAAAATGATTCATATAACCGTGCTTTATTAGCTATTTAGGAAATTTTTTTCAGTAAACGATTCATTCGGTACTCCAACTAAACTTTTCGGATATAAGACTATTTTACTCTGTGGAGATATTTGACGAATATTGCCACCTACATCTCACGGTACACGTGTACCACTTATTGAGGTACCACTTATTGCCTTGCTTCATGGTCCAAAATTTCAAAATTCCGCAAAATAACTTTTACTCAAACCATGAGAGCTTTACCTCATGAGATTGAATTCGTTGAATTTCTTAAATCTCTTGGTAATGGAACTTTACCCACATTTCCAGATTACAGCCAAGATGTTATTGAAATTCCTACCCATTTAGTTAGCTGCAACTTCGTGATTCCAGATACTTATGGCAATGTATCTGAAACCATAAAGTCTAACGATATTCTCAATTCGGTTATATTAGCACCCAAATATGAAGGCTGTACTTTCATTGATACAGAAATCTTTAACAGCCTGGCCGGAGAGAAACGAATGTATTTGAGTTCCGATAGAATCTCGAGTGATGATTATAGAGAGCAAAATAATTTTCTAGTAGAATTTTTAAACTCAGTTGATGTAAGTTGGCTCCCGATCCCACAAATTTATTTTAAAAACCAAATTACATACTTTTACTTATTAGTAATTTGTGTACAGGACATGACTTGCTTGGTACACCTATTCGCTTAGTTCAAATGCAAAAAAAAAATTTTTTGGATTGTGAGATTTTAGCAGGAGTTTTCCGAAACACACGTATTTTGACACGTGTGACGTATTTTTGCCTTTTTCCTTTCAAGAAACTCAACTTCCCGTCATTCTGCCTTTTGAGATGACAATTAATAAAGCCCAGGGGCAAACGTTTCAAAAATCAGGAATCTTACTCAAACAACCTATATTTTCTCATCGTTAATTGTATGTTGTAGCCAGTAGAGTTAGATCGTTTAACCGATTGCGTGTTTATATGAATTTCTGAAACACAAAGCCAAGGTCATTTGGCAGAAGATGAAAGAATTTTTACAAAAAGTATTTTGTATGAGAAAATTTTAAGATCTTTTAAGATCCGCAACGGCACCCGCAAGGTTTTTGATAATTATAGATAGGGCCTCATTCAATATAGATGTACTTTGACGTGCAAAATGAGCTGAAATGATTGCTACTACAGTCTGAACTAAATAACCTTTTTACTTACAATGTTACTGTATATATAGCTCCATGCGCGAGCTATTAGAGTGAGCGGAGCGAACGGCGGGGTTTGGCGAGCGTAGCGAGCAGGGGGCGCCCCCCTAGTCTAAATAAATTCTTTCGAAAGGCTTAGAACTCACTGAGGTTATTTTCATAGGGATTTTAGGATTTCGCGATACTTTGTTTATTTGGAACTGTGTACAGTTTCTAATAAATGTTACAACAGCTTGGGTCATTGCTTCCCAATAAAACTGTTTCTTGATCCTCTTCAAGGTCCGGGATACACCTTGGTGACCTCCCGTGGGTAGCAAATGGAAATCATTTATTATTTGCTCCCTTTCCTTGGGGTCATCTAAGTACCTAATTGTTTCGACATGGAGTATTGCGTCGATCTTAAACGCCTTACGGATTTTGTCCTTAAGTGTCATTAGGGTCTGTAGTTCCAGTTTCGGAATACTTATGTGTATGGTCTTCAGGTTTCTTTCAGTGTTGAGGTTGTCCTCATCCTGAGGGGTACGAAGGGGAAGTATTAATCTTTTGACAATGAAATCGGATTCTCTGAAAGAGAATATTTGAGGTTCGAGGGAGACATCGATTTCGCTCAAATCGACACTTAGCATGGCGGCTAAACGCCGTTCAAGACTAGTGTCCCTTGTGGGCAAAATAAAGAATTTGGCACGGGCAGATTTAGACATGGATCTAGTTTGACACCGTTTTCCGTAATTAAGTGTCCCAGATACATGATTTCTTTCCGAAGAAAATGGCATTTTTCTGCCTGCAACTTTAGTTTGAAGTCGCGCAAACGTTGGAATACAGCAATGAGCCTATTGTTGTGTTGAGATAGATTGTAGCCATGGATGACTATGTCGTCCATGTAAATGAAGCAGTGAATTCCTTGTAATCCAGACAAGATATTATTCATAGTTCTTTGGAATGTAGCGGGAGCTCCTTTCAGACCGAATGGCATTCGATTGTACTCGTAATGGCCATAAGGCGTACTGAAGGCTGTTTTTTCCCGATCCCTGTCGTCCATTCTTATCTGGTGGAATCCACTGGCCAAGTCGAGCGTCGTAAAATACTTAGATTTCCCAAGTTGGTCCAATATGTCTGTTATATTTGGTAGAGGGAACGCGTCTCCTACAGTAATCTCATTAAGACGCCGGAAATCTACCACTACTCGCCATCTCTTATTCCCTTGTTCATCGGGTTTCTTCGGAACGAGGAGTAGGGGAGAGTTCCAGGGACTATAGGATGGTCTGACAATGCCTGATTTTAGCATCGCTTGGACTTGGTTATCCACTTCCTTACGATTTGTCTGCGGTAATCTGTACGGTTTTGTGTATATAGGGGGATGATTGGCTTCTACCTCAATTTTATGGGTATTCGCGTCCGTGTAGGACAATATATCTCCTTCTAGATAAAATATATCATTGAAGGTTCTACAGATATCTCGACTTGATGTCTCTTCTTCTTCATTACAATGATCCAATTTTACAAGGTTCTGCAGTTTTCTTATTCTGCCCTCAATCGGATCTTGGTCGAAGTTTGGAGTTATCATGTCGAAATTCTTCGCATCTAGATACTCTAGGTCCAGATCATGGAGGGGTAAACTAACGTCTTCCTCTGTAGTATTGAGGATTAAGACTTTTACCATTCCATTTTCAGGAGTACCAATAGAATTGCCTATATACACTCCGGGAATTATTTCTTTATTCGATACTACCGTTTCTGTGGAAGCCGTAGTGGGTATTAAGTGGATTGTTTCTGCTCGAGCTGGAATGATCGCACGGCTTAAGGTACTTGGGTTGAAATGTGTTTGCAGTTTACCGTCGTGCCCAGGACGAATGCCCTTTTGAGAAGATGTTACTGGTTGCAGTTTGATGTCTTGCCCAGGACGGATATACTTAACTAACGAGGAAGGAGATACTTCTGACTTAACTAACGAGGAAGGAGATACTTCTGACTTAACTAACGAGGAAGGAGATACTTCTGACTTAACTAACGAGGAAGGAGATACTTCTGACTTAACTAACGAGGAAGGAGATACTTCTGACTTAACTAACGAGGAAGGAGATACTATCGTTGACTTTATTAACGAGGAAGGAGATATTTCTGACTCAGCTAGCGAGGAAGGAGATGCTTCTGACTTAACTAACGAGGAAGGAGATATTTCTGAGTGCAGTTTAAGGTCTTGTCCAGGACGTGTAGTAGACGAAGGCGATGTTGACGATGCCGATGATGTGACTGATAAAAATGAGGGGGAGACTGTCGGAGATAAAGAAGTGGAAGTGGATATTATTGGCCGCAGTTTAATGTCTTGCCGAGGACGATTAACTGACGAGAATGACGTGGAAGATGTGGACGGAGTTGAAGGACCCGAAGAAGAGGGGATAGGCGAAGACGACGCTGACGAGGATGGTGATGAAAACGACGGGGACGAAATTGTTGGTTGCAGTTTAGCGTCTTGCCAAGGACGTGTGTCTATTGGATAGAACGGTGTTGGATGCAGTTTAACGTCTTGCCGAGGACGATTAACTGACGAGAACGGAGGGGCTGACGTGGGGGCAGATGAAGACGAGGGGGGAGATATAGTCGAAGGTGACGAAGAAGATATTATTTGATGCAGTTTAACGTCGTGCCCAGGACGCGTATTCGTGGAGTTTATAGTCCTACGATAAAACTGGGGGAAATCATTGAGATATTGCTCCAAGGTGTAAGGAATCGAGTTGCGACCGACCTCGAGTGTTAGTGTCTGAGCCCCATAATCAATTTGTGCCTTATATCTGGTCAAGAAGTCGTGACCTAATAAACCTTCATATGCAATTGCCGAAGCATCCCTCAGGATTTGGAAAGGATGTTCGATTTGGAAATCTGCACCTTCGTGGTGTAGTTCGCTTATTATGAGACCCTCTGTGGAAGTAGATTGGGAAAAGACTGTATTGATGTGACAAATAATATCGCTGTAATACCTGCTACCAGGTTTCAGTGACTGACTTCGAACTAGGCTGATCTCAGCCCCGGTATCTATTAAGAATTCGGTGTATGGACTAACGGACGTTTTTGAGGCTTGGGTGAGGGTTATGGATGAAGGTCGTACGGTTATGGGGAGTTTTATCCTTGAGTGTTGGAAGGTTGGGTCCGATTTCCATGTACGTCGGCCTGAATGACGATCTGCGGGGGGTTGCCGACGAATTTCCCCCGCACCTGGGAGTTTTCCGGGTTGTTGGAATGTGTAGTTGACGGGTAAGGAGGATTCGGTGGTGACAGAGGGGACAGGGGTTGTGAGTAACGCGATTACGAGCGGGGCGGTAAATGGCACTGTGGGGCGATGTGACCTGGCTGGCCACATCTGAAGCAGGTAGTATTCCTTAAAGGGTTTTGCTGTGGTGGATCTACCCGGGGCTTCGTTGGATCCTGTCTCGGGGTATTGATTTGATTAAGTCGCGTCGCGTGCTCTAATATATAGTCGGACATTGAGGCGAGTTTCTTTTCAGAAAATACCTTGGGAAGCATTTGCAGCTGGCCATTTAGCAGCCCGTCTTCGAGGGTTCTGACGGCCTGCGCCTCGTTGTCTTTAAGGAGGGATCTCAACAGGACGTTGTCGCTTGTATATTTTCGCGTGGCTTCGTTTAACAGAGTAAAGGTGGTGGTCAGGCGATTTAAGAATTCTTAAACACCCTCGCCAGTTAATTGGGTTTGTAGGGTAAATCTGGATAGTCGGGTTTCGAACTTGGATGATAGAGCGGAACGTAGAACAGTCCAGTCGTCAGTGGGGTTATATTTGTACACGTCGTACGCTGGAAAACTCAATTTACTTTTGACAAGACCCATGAAACTTTGGTGGTCTGTCCCCGTTGACACAGTGGAAAAAATGTCATCCGCACAGGTAAGGAATCGGTGTAGATCCCTGGTATTTCCGGAAAATTCTGGCAACAGTCGTTGTGAATTTGCAAGGGAGAAACCGGACGTTGGAGAAGCATGGTGTAGAATTGAACCCAATGTAGCATTTAATTGGTCCTGAATATTAGGTTCTTGGAAAGGGTATCTGTCCTGCAACCCGTCTTGCAGGAGGTCAAAGGTATTATCATATTGTCCTTGGATCTCCTCGAATGTATTACTGGTAAAATATGAATCTTCTTCCTCGTCGTCGTACAAATCCGCTAGAATTTGGAAATGAGTTTGCTCAAAAGTTTCCCAGTATTTTTTCAGGGTGGTGATTTTATTCTGTAAGGCAACTTTGCTAGCATCTCGGAGGATGTCAGGGGTAATTTGAGAAACAATCCGCCGGATTACCTGGCTTCTTTCCTTTTGGAGCCTGAGCCTTCCAGGATTAGGTGATTCGTTGACTTCGGATTCGGCTTCGGGGGCGTTAGCCTTTTTTTGAGTTTCGGGGGCTGGAGGTATGAAAAATTGGCTGGTGGCCTTAGCTAGTAAGGGGCTAACGAGCCAATCACTAAGGGCAGCTTTCGTGGTCTTGCACCAATCGTGGGCCTTCCCATGGCAGTCGAGAGTAAAATATTCATGCTTATCATCCCGTTCGGGGTGATCTTTGAGAGAATCATGGCCCTTTTTAAAATTTCCCCAAGCTTCCTCTAGGAGGCTGAGTTTCCTTTTTGTATAATCGGCGGTTCTTGAAGATTTGGGCGCCTTACTGAAGTTGTTATATAACTTGACGATCTCTGAATTGATTTGCATTTGCGCAAGGCAAAGATCGTGAAACGAGGGAGGAGACATTATTAGGATGTTTGAAGTGTACTGTTGAGCAAAAGTTAACCGAAGATCAAAGCCGATCAATGGAAGGTAGAATTTGCGTCGAGATCAAGAAACTAATTAATTCGAGCGTTAGATGGATTTAATAAGGAATTAAAACGGTTACCCAAAAAAAAAAAGGGGAACTAGCGGGCTTAATGCAAGGAAGGGGGGTTGAACAGTACTTTTACTATTTCTTAATATCGGTCCGCAGAATCTTTGCGATTAATAAGATTTAAAAATTCGGAGTCTCCCAAAAAAGGGGTTCAAATTTGTGAGAGAGGGTTTTATACGAGTCGTCGACTTTTTTTTTTTTTTTTTTAAACAGGGAAGAGGCACGACGATAAGATACTGGTAGGTTGATCGGAGCGAGTACGAGCTTGCTTTCATGAAGCGGTTCATGGAGATAGGTCAACGCAAATATACGAGTAAACGAGCATCAACCAACGAAAACGGAAGAATTTGGGATACATTCCCACGGTGGTTGAACCAAAATTGAAGTTTAAGATACGATCTGGAGGAAGGATGTCTGGAGAGTCCTCTCAATATGATGCTCCAAGCTCACGTATTTCCCGACAGCAAGAGAGATACATACAAAGATGCGATTCGGAATGCGGGTCAGAACTCTTCTGACACAAAAAAAAAATGGAAACAAGAGCCGGTGAAGAAGGATGTGGGGACAGTAAAATTTTCTTTTTATTATATTTTTATATTATCGGGTACGTAGAGGCCGGAATGTCAGCGTGACAATTCCCTTGCCTAGCAGACTGTCCAAGACTCTAACCTTGGGTAGGGGAAATCTTGGATTTCTTCTAGGCGCGCGGACTATTATTTGTTTTTAGTTATTAATGTTATTTTTCATTATATATTATTTTTGAAAATTATAAAAGGGTAAAATATTTGGCTCTCAAAAGGTTTACAAAAAAAAATTTATAAAAATATGGGGATCTGAGTATTAAAATATCGTTTTTTTTTTCTTTTTTTTTTTAAACTAAATCTCACGGCTTCATGTTTGATTTTTCCTTGGTGGGTCGGGGTGGTGTTTGCTGGCTGGCAGTTGGTTTGATTGTTGTTTTTTTTTCTATCTGTTGAGGACTCCCTGGTCACTAAAGATGCGGGCAGGGTTGGAGCCCCTAAAAGAAATTTCGTTGGGGTTTAATTTTGTGCTCGCCTGGAGCCCAAAACCCTTTTCACTTCACTTTATTATATTATTATGTTTCCCTTTTGTTGATTATATTTTTTATTATATATTTTTTTTTTTTAAATTTATTAATTTTTATTTTATTAAATTTTTTTTTTAATTTGTTGGCACCTGACAGAAATGATCCCACCGCTGCCACCAAATGTTTTAACTCGCTGTTTGAGTTAGGAACGGGGAGTGCTTTCAAAAGAGAAGTTCACCCGTCCCATTTTTTTTCTTCCCTATTTCTTTTCGACTCCTAATTTTTCTTATGATATTTTTTTTGTTTTTTTTATCAAACTTTATCAAATTAAAATTTCCACTAAATTTCCGGGGTTCTTAACATACTTCACATTTTTATACTTAGAGTTTTATTTTATTAAAAATTTAAACTTTATCAAATTAAAAATTCCACTAAATTTTCTGGGTTCTTAACATACTTCACATTTTCATACTTAGAGTTTTATTTTATTAAAAATTTAAACTTTATCAAATTAAAATTTCCACTAAATTTCCGGGGTTCTTAACATACTTCACATTTTTATACTTAGAGTTTTATTTTATTAAAAATTTAAACTTTATCAAATTAAAATTTCCACAAAATTTTCTGGGTTCTTCACATATCTAACATTTTTATACTTAGAGTTTTATTCATTATTTATTCATTTATTCTGGGTTCTTAAAAGAAAATAAATCTGCTTCACAAAATATAACAAAGTTTGATCGACTGAGTTCCTCTTTAACGATATTCCGAGCCCGTATCTGGCCGGTGACCGTGCGCGAAGTTAGTTGAGGAAAAACCAAGAAGGAACTGAGGAGAGTAAGGGTGACGGCGACCTATCAAGTCACCGGTCAAATCACGACTGAAAATGCGCGTCAGTTTGGGGCCCCTAAATCTCGACCCAAAATGCTGATGCGCATTTTCATTAAGCCGCGCATGGCGACCCGGAATGTGCGCAATTAGCGCTTCATTTTAAATTTTACGAACTTACGCGATCAGATTTCATCACGACGGTGATGAAATCCGATCGCGACAGTTCGTCGCGATCCCATGATTGGGTTGCGATCAAGTTCTATCATAGTGATAAAACTTGACCGCAACGGGAAATTTTATCGCGCATGGGTTTTATTCTGTCGCGATCAGGTTACATCTTGGTGATAAGACCTGATCGCGACAGAATTTCGCGCATGGGAACCCAAAATGCAACGTCAGCATTTTGGGTTGGGAATGGACGAGTTCCCATGGTGGCTGTTTATGGCAGGGGGTAAGGGGGGGGGGGAAAGAACATGTGTGGCTGAGCCTAGGCTCAGTCACAACATGGAGCTCAAATAATATGTTTCTTAAAATATTTACTTATTTATATATTCTCTTTTCGTCCCGTTTATGTTGCTTCAGTGGAAATTATTTGTGTATTTTGCAAAAATTGTGATTGTCCCTTGTTTTGTTTTCATTTAAATTTTTTAAGCGTGGTGCGGTTTCATTTTTATTAGTATAAGAAGGCAATGGACCAATGAAGAAACGATTGCGTTTCTTCATGCATATGCCAACCGAACGGAGGAGTTTGGCCATGTAAGCAGGAGCGGAGGCTCGCCGTGGCCAACGTGCTGGAAGATCTTCTGGCACAGGGGATACTCGTAAGTAATATGTATTTTGTGATTCCAATTTTAAATCTTATTACACTATAGAGTGCTTCTACAACGACTGAAATGCTCAATGCAAGGTTGAAAAGCAAGGTTGAAACAAAGGACAACAATTCGAGAACTGGCGCGTGTTCAAGTTCTGCTCTTTATCAAGAAATTATGGAGCAGGTGTTTGGCACCCGACCAGAAATTTCGAATTCACACATATTGTCCATGATGGGCCCTATACCTAGTGTTGGCCTGGACATGCCGCACTCCCCAGGTAATCATTAAAAATTTTTGGATATTTGGAGATTTGAATAACCAATATTAATTTAGGTGAACCAATTACGCACGAAGCTCCTTCAGTCGCAGCTCCTTCAGTCGCAGCTCCTTTAGCAAGCACCTAAGCATGAAGCACTTTCAGCTATCCAACTGTTTCTGCTACTTCGCCACGTAATTAATCATTTAAAATTTTTTTGCATATATTTTACTAGCAAATTTTTTTTTAGGTGAACCATCTACGCCCGGCCCCTCGAGGCGTAACTGTTAAAGCCGGGAGAAGAACCGCTGCAATAGAATCCAGCAGAAGGAAAAGAGTCTGCTGGAAAAAGCCGCGGATCGGACAGAGAAACGACGCCTCAGAAGAAAATTTTGGATGATCGTAATGCAAGGTTCGAGCAGAAAAAGTCGATCATCAAAGATCACTTCGAGGTGTAATTCAAGATTTTCAGCATATTCATAAATTTTATTTTAAGACATCATAAGTCATATATTATAATTTTTACTATACATAAGATCATAGATATATGATATGTAGTTTTAATTACTTATTAAAATATTTTATTTTTCATATACATATACTTTCTAAACTGCATGTGGGTGGTCTTATGGTCCAAGTTTTCAAACTGGAATTGTATCAAAAAATAAATTTTTTGTTACAACATTTATGAACATTTACTATTTACCACAATTTACATACTTCCAAAGATTTTCTGTATTCATATCAACCCATTTATGTATGTCTTCCTCTCTCATATTCTGAAACTTAAAAAATTTATAATTATATAATTATTAATTATATTACAATTACATTACAATTATGTTCATTTTTTACAAAATCTTCATTTCCGTCAATAACTGGACTAGTTCTTCTCGCCCCGAATTGCTGGTTAGAGTTCCACTGCCTTTATTATTTTCGGAAGAGTTGATGTGGACTTCGAGATATTCTGTGTCGATAATGTCACAATTCTCCAGGCACATGTTGTAATGACATGATGTAAGACGCCCCCATATATTACTAAGTTCACAACAAACTTTATGCAGTCTTCTGAATCGGGTCTTCAGAAGACAAAATGCGTGTTCCACAACGGCTCTTCCTCTGGAGTGATGAGCGTTGAATTTTTTTGACGTGAATACGTCTTTAAATTTGCTACCATACGGGGGCAATCCAAAAAAACTAATGATAAAATCGGGGGATACAGTTTGGCGTTGTAGCTTCGAATCTCTGCACTACATCCGAAATTAAATTATACCACTGGATAGATAAAGGACCAAAGAAATCACTTGGATAAGCAAGATCAGTGGCGCATCGCGCGCGGCGGAGGGGGAAGCGCCGAAATATGGGGCTATTTTGTACTAAATTTTGCCGATTTTGAATTTCAAAATCGAATTCAAACAGCCAGGCTGGCAGAATCGCCAGCAACACAAAAATTTCGCCAGTACATGTGATTGTGCAACCGAACGTCAACGATCGGTGTCACCTCACCGCGAGAGTGTGTGTGGCGCCCGCATGCGTTTGTTTCTCATCGAAACAAACACATGCGAGCGTCACACACGCTACCTTTGTAGGGTGTCACCGTATGGTCAATGTTTTTTGCACAATTTTGTGCCTTGGCGAAATTTTTGTGTTGCTGGCGATTCTGCCAGCCTGGTTGATTGAATTCGATTTTGAAATTCAAAATCGGCAAAATTTGATGAAAAATCCCCATTTTTCGGTGCCTGGCTTTGATTTGACTTCATATTGTAAAACCGCTAAGAACAGACAAATTGCTACTACTTTATCGGCAGCGGTATCATCATCATCAAGTCAAAGACGGTGGAGTCGCCAAATATCGCAACAATAGCTTCACTGATTGTAATATAGTTGACATTGACATTTCGGAAATTTATTTGGAAATTAAAGACCCAAAAGCAGGTGATGTCTGTCTAGTAAACATAAAGGCCAATGGCATCTTCGAATTCATACTCGGGTGTGTGTATATCCACCCGGGCACAGCGTTAGCAGATATTAAACTCTTAATGATACGATCGTTGTTAAAATATTCCAAAAACATTGCTAAAATTATACCCTATTACGGGCCTGATCTTACTACACCAGTTATAATAGTTGGAGACTTTAATGTTGATGTCTCACAAAACTGTTCATTGCCTGACTTCATGCTCAGCGAGTTCAATTTGTTTTATATTAAAACTTCTCCAACAGCGTTAGGTAATACCTGTATTGATTTAACGTTTACCAGAAATCTGAATGTATCTTGTATGCCATTTGTGTCGTACTTTTCGTATCACACACCTATAATTAATAAACTTATATTGTAACAAAATAATGATTTGTTTCCTTACTTTTGTCCTAGATACATAAATAAAAATATTTTATTCAACAAATATTACCCGTTACATAAACGTATTCACGTACAACACACGGCCGTGTCCATGACACAGCCACACCCCAGCTTTTTCAATTGTTGACAGTCTACCGTTATCCCGGAAAGGTGTAACAAGGCAATCATATGACGAATAAGCGCTATCTCCAAGCAAGAAAGTGTTGTTAGGGAAGTATGTATGGACATCTTCATGCACATTGCGGTACAATTTGGATCTCCGCAAGACAGGGCTATCGTGCAGACTACCCGGTTCGCCGCCAGAAACACTGATGCACTTCTCCTTGTAGTCTACTACTGCCTGCAACGAAAAGCTGTAATACTTTTTTCTATTTAAGTAGCTTTCTTTGTTCTCGTGGGGCGTTCTTATAATCGCACTATGAATTCCGTCAATGCATCCGACAACCCCGGGAATTGTAGTCCTTCCCGCAAAGACACCACATGAAGCGCTTCGCTTGGATTTGGTCATGCAATATACTAATAGCCAATAGAAATCAACCACAAGGTAACACTTTTTACTATGCTCCATGCAGTTAAATTACAAATAAAAAATAAATTTGCGATTTCACGAAAGGTATTTGTATTGGTCATGTATCACAAGAAAACATATGTTATATTATTACATTATGGCCACATATGTAGCCAAAACCTTTTTTGCATTATCTATGAAGCGCTCCGATCTAACTACGAAATCGAAAATAAATGAATGATTTGCATAGTACAACACATGGTTTTTTAACCTCTTCTTGAAATCATCGTCACTGTACCTTTCGATGATTTCCAAGAAATCCGTTTGCCGGGCTCTTATAGAGCCTCCAAAAAGAAACTAAACTATTATAAAAGAACTAATCGGCCAGCGGCTCAAAAACCTAAGGGTGATGCCTCTGTTCCATAACATTATTTATATGGACAATTTTGAAAATTTTTAATCATCTGTTAAAATTCGGAAAAGTTAGCGGCGTGGCGCTTACCGTTTTTTGTACAAAGTTGGATTTTGAAAACGTCAATTGACGATCATTTATCCCCAAAGTGGTATCACGGAAAGCACGCCACCACAAACAATTTCTGCTCCTGAAGACTATAAAGGAGACCTCATGCTCGGACCGCACCAACATGCCTTGATTTGATGAAGGAGGCAAAACTGTAACAAACCACCAACCTCGGCAAACCACAATTCCAGTCGTCTGACACATCGAGATTCTTCCACGTAATTTCCAAAAAATGCCAAGACACGCTCACGCTAGTTTCCGACAACGCTAGTAAGCCAGCTGTGCCAGGACAAACATGGTGCAATTAAACGCAGATGCGGATGCGGATCTATTAATTTTTATCAAGCAACATCTTATGGGTAGCAAAAATTCACAAATAAGACAAGAAACAGATAGTCACAGCTGGCTATCAACAGTAGTTTTATAAAGTTTAAATATTTATATTTAATGAACAGCAATACTGCCGCCTTTTCGGGTTCGAGCCTGTTCATAAATTAATCCTGAGCTACTCAATAGCTGTCCACTAGGAACGCCAGCTGGTGGTGGCGACAAAAATCTACGAGCTATTTTTGACAAAAGTTTGAGCTCTTCTTGATGAACGCTTCAAGATTCAAGTGGATTTTCATTTATGTTAATTCTTTTTTTGTTGCGGTAAGATAGCGATTCCTTCTTGAGTACAGCGTTAATGCTATCATTGTCTTTTAAATTTTGACTGTCATCTTCACTTGACGAATCCAGCATCACGGCAATATCATATTTTAATTTAGATAAAAATTGGTTATTCCGCCCCTGGTTGTTCCGTATCTATTCCGGAGGAATCCGTCTATTCTTTCTTTTATAATTCAGTACAAGATTCCATGATTTTCAACTCTTCTAGCGAGATATGGTCAATCCCAATGTCATTTACATACAGACTTAAGGCATCCTTTTGCTTTAAAAAGCACTCAATTTCGTTTTGTCGCGACGGGATTGCCGACATCTGCATTCGCATGAAAATCCGTATCGATTATTGCGGATGCGACTACGGACGCTGATGTCGAAATCTATGCGGAAGCCCCGCATTTGCGGATGCGGATGCGAATATGCGCAACATCCCTACTCTGGATAATGAATGGTAAAAGAGGAGGTTTTTAATAAATTGTGAATACATAAAGGAAAATGAAAGGAAACGCATTTCTGAACACAAATTAAGATAGTCACATACTGAACTGTAGGGATAAAACAATTAAACATACTAAATGAGAAACAATATAATACAATATAAAT
The DNA here is from genome assembly GCA_963971475.1 of Chrysops caecutiens. Lineage (NCBI taxonomy): Eukaryota > Metazoa > Arthropoda > Insecta > Diptera > Tabanidae > Chrysops > Chrysops caecutiens. The sequence continues at coordinate 30,891,870 of OZ020568.1, read as the reverse complement.
GAGAAATAGATACAGTAGTCAAAACAATTGTTGTCAAATATATACACCAATACCTCACTTTGCGTCGTGGTTACGTTCCAAAAAAGCACGACGCAAATTGAAACAACGCAAAGTGAGTTATGATTTTCTATAGCAAACCATGCAAAGATCGAAGATAGGTTCCAGGTTACGAAAATACTACTATTTAAGAAGAAAATTAAACAAAGTAAACATTTAAAAAATAAAAATAATATAAAATTTTATTACATGCATACAAAAAACAATAAAAAAATTCAATTAATTTAAAAAAAAGCAAAATAAAAATTAATTACTGTCTGATGAGTCCATAGTGGCGGTTCTCGTAAGTCTCCTTTCTTTCACAAAAAATTGGTGCAATGTTTGCTGAACAGCTCTGTTTTTCAACGTAAAATAAATTTCCTTGCAGGAATTGATATTCGTAGCTACTGCCTGGGATACTTTAAAACTCCTTTCGCTGTCAGGAACGTTTTTTAAAAAAGATCCATAGCTTCGTCAATCAAACACATCGCTTTGGAAATTTGTTTGGAGGTTAAATTTTGATCTTCGGAGATTTCAATTGAATGGCCACTGTCATCTTCTTCATTAGCAAGTTGCAATTCCAGTTGCAATAGTTCTTCATTAAAAAATTCTTGGTTGTGTGAGATTAGCAATTCATTTATGTCAGTCTCCTCCATACCTTCAAAATTAGACTCTCTAGCTAAATTAGAAATTTCATGACGAACAACTAGTGTACCATCAACTTCTGCAGCGCATATTCTGTGAACACATTCAGGCCATATTTTGCGCCAAACACCATTCATGCAAAATAGTTTAACCTCCTCCCACGAATCGGTAATAATTTCTATGGCTTTCATAATGTTGAACTTTTTTCAAAACTCTAGCATGGTAGGCTTATCTTGTCCATCAGTCTCACTTAAAAGAAGTTTAAATGTTCGTCCAAGGTGTTGTGACTCAAAAATACTACGGCCGATAAACATCTAGAATGCTATCTGTGGCCGACATAAGAAAATACCCACACTAACCATATCTCACCAATTTAAGCCAAAGCCACATCTAAATTGACGACCCCACCCAAGTTCCTAACCTTAGATCAATCACACCACATTAACCCTAGACCCATCCCACCATACTTCCACACCACACTCAACTAACCACCCTAACTTCAGACACTCACCCTACCTTTTGATCCAACCTTCACATGAAAATGAGAATGGATGCGAGTCACCCAGTGACCTAATTCCATAAGTACGAAAGTACTTTCGGTCACTTACCGCGTATGGAGAAAATTAAGCATTTTCGCTGAAAATTGCCAAATACTCTCGGTCACATACCTCGGAAATAGCTGACCCAGTTCCGTTTCGGGTCGATCACCTGATGAAATGACAAAAGGGAGTTTTGCTACTTCTGCACCTATAGAGAACAATATGCCCATATAGATACTAACATGCAAAATCAATCAATATGGTATTGATTGATTGACAAAATCAAACTAACAGGTGCGGCAATCATACTATAAATAATGAGACACAATCAGCGGGAAGTCAATGATACACTCAACCCGTTTCTGAAGGAAGATTGAAGTCGTCCAACTCGATCTGAACACCAGTTCCTGAGTCTTGGCAGACAACCCGTTCCTGAAGCCGTTCCCGAAGATAAGAGACATCCAGCCGTTTCCAACGAGAGTCAACAAGGAGTCAACAACCAGCCCCGTTAATAACAAGACGATCAAGTTATCGGCTACCCAAAGTCCTGAACAGCCCTCGAAGGCAGCAGGCATTAATTCGAAGACAAATGAAGGTAGCAGAGGAAAACGAGCTTCGAGAAGCTCTAAAGGACCCTACAGCGGGACCGAGACTGATATCCTTGGAGGAATATCGTCGACGACAAGCCGCTAATTCACCTAAAACCGACGCAATAGCCGATAAACGTCCCCCGAAGAAACCCCGTTCCGGAGTCGAGGCTTACTACCAGAGGCAGCTCGAAAAGGCTCAAAGGGAGCTGATACTGGTGACTACGAAGGAGTAGAAACGCGAAGCCAGCGATAGAATTAACCGACTGAAAATGAGCTGTAGGAATAATCGCCACCAGAAGAAGACGGGCATGGCAGCACTACCGAAGTAAGGATCCTAGAGTATAATTTGGAATAAGTAAATTTGTATGGAAGTTAGTAAACAGATTGTAATAATAGTTGGGTTCAAGGGAAGTTTGTATGGTAAATAAAATATAGAAAACTGAACAAATATCTGGACTTTTGAGAAGGAAAATATTAAAATCCCAAGCTAAAGAAAAGGACCCAACAAAGGTAATAACTTTTAAAAGTAGATATTACTCCCTGATCCATCGGCTGAATAACTGATGTCGTATTAGGCGGCAAAAATACAAATTTCACGTTTTCTGACAACTCATCAACATAAAATGGGTGGCCAGGAGCATTGTCTATTACGACCAAGGCCTCGAAGTTTAAGTTTTCCTTATTAATTTCTGGAATAGCACAAGTTGAAACCCAGTTTTGAAATAATGATGCTGTCATCGATGCTTTTTTGTTTGCTCGCCAGTGGACAGGAAGCAGATTCTTTAAACAACCTTTCATCGCTTTTGGATTTTCTGATTGATAAATGAGAAATGGTTTAAATTTGAAATCACCATTTGCATTACCACCAAGAAGAAGAGTCGGTCTATCCTTGCTATCCTAGAAGAGTCGTCAGCTTTAAATCCTGACGCAGATTTTTCTGTTTTAGATAAGAAAGTTCTGTTAGGTAGACGTTTCCAAAATAACCAAGTCTCGTCAACATTAAAGACTTGTTTCGGATCATAGCCACCTTAATGAATTGACGCTTTTAACTCTGTTGGGTAGCGTTCGGCAGAAGTTATATCAGCGCTAGCTGCTTCGCCTTTAAGAGCAATGCTGTGCAGATTTGCTCGAACTTTGAATCTCTCAAACCAGCCCCGACTAGCTTCAAATGTTTCATTCTTGTCTGTATTACTACCACTAGCATTATCGTTGGATACTGCTTTACTTTTTATGTCATCAAATAAGCTTTTTGCTTTCGTCTGGGAAAAACGAATCAACTAGTGGGCAGGAATCAGATCAAACCGAAGAGGAGAGCGACTCATCCACAGAGCGCGGGGAACAAACCAAAGACCATTCTGACATTACTCCAAACCCAGAACAACTAGAAGAGCAGGGGACGGACATATGCAAGCAGGGGATAATCCAGTACCAGAAGAAAACGACGAAGAGAATCAAAGACCCCTGTTACGAGAAATAGTATCACTCATAAACGGAAGGCGATATATAAGAACACACTCAGTTAATTCCGACCACGAACGGAGCAGTAGCAGGCAACGAAAACCCCGAAGGAATACAGGTAGTAAGGCAGCAGGTGAACCGAGTACAACAGAAAAAAAAACTAACAAAATGGCTGACATAACTCTGGTAAATAACGGGCTTTACAACAATGTACCAATCTTAGTGGGTGAAGATGGACCACGCAAGCAAAGCGAGGTGAATGAATTCATAAATTGTGCTCGTCTATGGTATGAGATCCTCACGGAAGCACCGGTCAAAGTGTTATTCACCCGCTCATTACCAACACGATTGAGAGGTAGGGCACTGGAAGTGGTACAAACAGGCGCAAATGGTACGATTGAAGATATATTCTCAACGCTGAGATCAAATTTAATCCAGGGAGCACCGTACATAACGCTGAACACTCAACTCCGAAATGTACAGCAATTACCAACAGAAACGTTGGCTGGATACATTAACCGAGTAAGAGATCTCATTGCGGCTTGCAGGAATGCAGCAGACGCGCAGTACCCTAATGGGGTAGATGGGTTGAAAGCTGAAATAGAGGAAGTTGGTTTACATTGTTTTAAGATGGGAGTGATAAATTCCAGAAATCCCTATAGTGAGTCTACCCCTAATGGGGCACAAAGAAGTAAAACCTTGTTCATAATAGACACAGGAGCCGAAATAAGCGTTATAAAAGAAGACGAAATTAATGAAGAAAGGAAAAGAGATATAAATAGAGAAGAAATTATCAGACTCAGCACTATTTCAGGGGAAATTTCTTCAAAGGGAACCATCATAGGACACATAACGATTAGATAAGATTTATCCATGCAAGAGTCATATTATTGAAACTGTCAATCATGGAAACATAGCGGGATTATTGGGTAACAATTTCTTGTCTAAACATTGCAATATCGAGGGTCCAACACAGAAGCTCGTGTTTCCGCCCACAAGTAATGGCAGAGGAACAATTATTAAATTTGAAGAAAACCGCAACCAACGCGCGAATGACGTACACTTCGTGGAGGTAACAGCTGCTATTGGAACAAACTTCGAGCGTAGATGACCAAAGTAATGCTACTATGGGGAGTGGAGAGAAACCTGAAACACTGAGTAAAGACGACGCTGACCAGCAAGAAGTAACGCGACAGACGAAGGAGACGGGAAACAGCACCACCGCCAGACAGAACTATCCGAGAATATGTGGTGACACAGGGGAAGTAACGCCGACAGCGGAAGTGGAAAGTGACCTGGGACAACTCTTTGAGGCAGGTACAAAGCATGACAGCTACGTGAGTGGGATGCACACCGGGAAGAGAAGTACCAAAAACCTTTCAATCCATACTCGCACGTATGAAGAAAACGAAGAAGGCTGGACGAAGAGGTGGTCAAAGGAAGAAATTGTAACCACCGAGCCCAGGAAGATCATAATACCAGCGAGAACAGTGAAATGTGTGGAAATGACCACTGGAAGAGAGGGCCAATATTTAACCGAGGGAGAAGAGATAACATCGAAGGTGTATCTCAGTAATGCGCTAGTACAGTCAATGAACGGACGAATAAAAATGAGCGTGCTAAACGTAAACAATCACGAAGTGGAGATTAATAACGTGACGGTAAAACTACGAAAGTATGAGGAAACGACGCCAGGGGTAAAGACACCGAAGACTCTGAGCAGAGAGTCGTCTATTGCACTGGTACCGATGCAGGGAATCCGGGCAAAAGGGAGGCCCAAATCAAAAAGTTAATAAGTCTGGAGAATAACCTGAATACGGAGGAAAAAAGAGAAATAAACAAAGTAATTGATGAATTCCAAGACGTTTTTCATTTGCCGGGGGAAAGATTGGGGCACACAACAACTGCGCAGCACAAGGTACGGATACAACCAGGGAAGCAGCCGATCAAGTGCAAAATGTACCGTCTGCGGGAAACACAAAGAGACATAATAACGGAGGTAATACAAAGACTGCTGGATGAAGATATAGTAGAACCAAGCTGGAGTGAATGGAATACACCATTGCTAGTAGTCCCCAAAAAACTGGGACCTGATGGAAAGAAGTGATGGCGAATAGTTGTCGACTACAGGAAGTTGAATGAAATAACCGAGGGGGATGCATACCCACTGCGCAGGATCGAAGACATTCTGGACCAGTTGGGAAATTCCTGATATTTTTCGGTGCTCTACCTCGCCAGCGGCTATCATCAGATAGCAATGAAACCAGAAGACTGGGATAAAACTGCGTTCAGCACCCCTTACTGGCATTACGCCTTTAAACGATTGCCTTTCGGACTGAAAGGAGCACCAGCAACGTTCCAGTGGCTCGTGAACCATGTGTTAACTAGTTTACAGGGACTGCAGTGTTTTGTACACTTGGACGATATAGTCGTCTACGGCACAAATTTAGCTGACCATCAAGCGAAACTTTGAGCAATATTACAACGGTTGAGAACCCATAATCTCAAGCTAAACGTAGAAAAGTGCAATTTCATGAAAAAAGAGATTATATATCTCGGGCACAAATGTACAACAGAAGGGGTAAAGCCTGATCCGATCCGTGGTAGACAGCGTCAAAAACTTTCCGACGCCTAAAACCGTCCGCCAAGTACAATCGTTCCTAGGGTTAGCCAACTACTACAGGAGATTCATATCGGACTTTTCTAAAATAGCGGCACCCATCAATAAACTCCTAAGGAAAGACGTGAAATTAATTTGGAATGAAAGTTGTGTAAGGGCGTTTGACAACCTCAAGCAGAAATTGATAAGTCCACCGGTACTCAGGTACCCAAACGTCAAAGAACCATTCGTGCTATACACGGACGCAAGTGGGGAAGCGCTCGGAGCCGTACTAGCGCAGGGTCCACCCAATGAGGAGAAGCCAATAGCTTACGCGAGTAGAAATTTGAATGCAGCCGAAAGAAACTATTCCACCATAGAACGGGAACTCTTGGCCATAGTATGGGTAGTCAAGAACTTCGGGTGTTATCTATATGGACGGCCATTAAAAGTCTTTACCGATCATAAACCATTAAAGGGGACCATACGAATAAAAGACCCGACAAGCAGAATTCTACGGCTATGGCACAAACTATCCGGCTATACGTTTGAGATAAAGTACAAGGAAGGTCGCAAGAATAACAACCCGGAAGCTCTAAGCAGAATTCCTTACGACGTGCTAGTAACCACGCGAAGACAGTCGAGAAAGCAAAGGGAAAAATCGGGAGGAGAAGAAATGGAGGCTCCACCAACGAATGAACAGACTGAACTTGCAACAAAAAGCGAAGCACCCAACCAGAAGAATCCACATATAAGAACGCTAACGGACCCGCAGGATATAGAATCTATGCTACGAGATTGTCACGATGCGCCTTTAGGCGGCCATCAAAGGGTATTCTAGACCAACCATCGGTTAAAAAGAGAATTTAGCTCGAAAGGAATGTTTATTTTTGTTTATTTATTTATTTAACAGGTGTAATTGATTTTACAGATATTATTCACATAGTTCACATAGTCACATCTGTGAGCGCGAGATCACGAAATAACATAGTAACCCTTGTACCCCGGTCATTAGATTGGGTTACTCAGTCCGCCCGCTCTATGCCCAGGATAAAGGGCAACCTGCTTCTCGATTAACACAACACAAATAACAATGTCTCTGCAGAAGGCAATTAGCCCACGCGCGGACCTGCTTAGTTTGTCTTATTATTTTAATATCACAATGTTCTCTCAAATAAACTATATAAAACAATTCTATATCATAAAGAAACAACATAAATTGAAGAAAAGAAAACAATTTAAATCGTAGCTACAATAAATTTAAGTTTCTATTATATTACATATCTGGATGGAACAAACCTTTAATAGTTGGAGGTGATAGGTCAATAATCCACTTTCTTATCAATTTGGCATTAATTAAACTCGAAATTTGCTCTTATTTTAGCTCATCAGGAAGTAAATTAAAAGTTTTGTTACCAATTTATTGGTATGGTCTTATGCGTCGACGAAATATGAAAACTTTGTAACCAAACTCCTCCTAGACTGTTTGATCAATGGATTTGAAATTTAACATACCAATAGTATTTTCGACGGTGATTGCTAACATCTATTTTTTGTTACTAAATTCGCGAAAAAAATCACTAGGGGTAGGCTTCTAAGTTAACAATTTTTCGGATGAACGAACCAAATTTAGTACGAAGGTTTGTGTCATGGAAACCTAAATTTAGATTTTGTGTATTGAGAACGATCACTGTGTTTTTTTTCCAAGAATTCCAAAATTTACTGCAAACGAAATATAATCTTGACAAAAAATCTCTGTCTTTGTAACAATAAACGTTAGTTTTCTTGTATAAATGAAGCTATGGTATTGATCTTAGGTAATTAGTTTTCGCGTGCTCGAACCAGAATTAGCTTTTACATAAAGATCTTAGGACAGGCACCTGATTGTTTCAGGTGCTTTCGCCAATTCGCTGTCGGGAATCAGAATTTTTGAAGAGAAAATTTATTTTAGTTTACTCAAACCGTAGCAAGTGGATTTTTACAGGTTCTTGAAAAATAGTATTTTAATTTATGAAGTTTGAATCATGGGACAAGAAAGATTCCAGGAATCAGAAAACGGACAATATTCTTCAGGTTTTGAGGGTACTTTTCCGGTAAAATTATGAATTTTCAACGGTTTTTTGCCCGTAGCGGCTAAACGGTTCGTCCTAGGGTGTTCGTATGTATGATTGACCCCCAGTATTTTGTCATTTTCTACCCTTTTATCATACATGATTTTTCTCTAAATTCAGTTGTTAAAGATATATGTACATACAAAAGATCGGGAAACTGATAAAACTCAGATTTTGGACATTTAATGGTTGTTTGCTCGTAGCGTCTAACTGAGGCACCCTAGGGAGCTCATATGTACAACCGACACTAATTATTGTGAAATTTTCTACCTCTTTTTCATATATATTTTTCTCTAAATTGAATTTAAAGATGTGCATACAAAAGATGGTGAAAGTGATAAAATTCAAAGTTTGAATTTTCAACAGTTTTTTGCCCGTAGCGGCCAAACGAAGTGTCCCATGGTGTTTATATGTATGACTGATCCCCATTATTTTGACATTTCCTGCATTTTTGTCAAACATTAATTTCCTCTACTGTGAGTTTTTATAAATGTGTCCATATCCAAAATTACCATTCTAGCTTATAAATTTGTAAATCATTGAAATCTGATAGTAAGGATGAATGAATTATTGGAGAAAACTGATAGTAAAGATGATTGAATGGATTACTGAAAATTGTTTCATACCTTCAATATATACACTCGTAATCATAATAAATATACAAATAGATTCATAAATAATATAAAACACAAAATACTAGAACTCCCATTATAACAAACGGTCATGATTAGCAAGATAAAAAGAAACCAAGTGCGTGTCGGACACACATAAGCTAAGGGTTCCGTAGAATGCCGCATAAAGTTTTGAGTTAAAGAAATCTTTGTTGGTAGCTTAAAACATCGAATATCTACATAATTAACGGTAAGACTCTTATTGTTCAAACCAAATATCGTTGACTGTTTTTATATAGTTCTACTACCTTTAATTTTTTCAGATTTTTCTGGCCCGTTGTTCAAAAGTTAGAGAGGGAGGGACACACTTGTGACGTTTTTAGAAGCGTATATTAGCTTAAAGGAAAAAAGTTTCTAACAACATTATTGTCATTTTTAGAGACCTATCCAAAAATAACTCATACGGGTATGTGCAATGAAAAAAAAATATCTCGTCCCTCAGGCACATGTATGTATAATTTTTGAATTTACAAAACCACAGAGTTTCTTATTATCATTAGAAATATTATGAATAAGTCGGTCATTGTACTTAATTTTTACAACTCGAATTTCGTTTTTTGATTTGTTCTTACACGACGAATATTTATTTTTCAACGTTATATGACCAGGATCTTTTTTATGATCTTTGTATAGTCTGTCTTTAATTTTGCAATATTTAATCAAGTCTCTATTCATACATTCTTTTCGCATCGTGTTTTTGTTTCTACAAGTATAAGTTTGAGTTGCTGAATTGATATGAGATTGCAATTTGTCAATAAAATTATCCACCGCAATATTAATATCACTTTCGTTAACTACTTCATGCCATTTTTCTAAGTTCAAAATGCTACACAATTTTTCGTAGTTGATTTTAGATCAAAATGATTGATTTTATTTTTTGAGTGCCCTGAACTGACAGTTTTTTCAAGAAACAGTAAAGTACTAAGAAGATCTGTTATATCAATATCATAAACAATAGGTTTAACATATTCATCACAAGGTAGTTTTGCATATATATGATCCAGACAAGAAGGGCGTTGATTCGCAGCAATTCTAGTTGGTACATTAATAAACGATTGGTAACCAAGTTCGTAATAGTTCGTTAGATACTCATCAACATGAAGGTTCTCTAATAGTATATCTATATTTATGTCACCGTTTACTATATGATTTTTTAAAGTTCTATTTTCTAACAAATGTTCTCGTAAGTCAGTAATGAATGAACTAATCGCGATACTTAGAGATCTACAAAGCGACTTTATATATAATTTATTATTATCCAAAGTCAATTCAGTAAATAAAGCTTTCAGTTTGCCTACAGAAATAATTTCATTTCTGTGTTGGATCTCCTCTGATACGTACCTAAATACAAGTACCGTCGCATCTATTAATTTAACTATTTATAAAATAAAAACAATATTTTTCTATTTCATAAAAATTTGGAAGTACAATTTTATGTGTTTCTGTACATACAATAATATCAGGCATTTTTTTCATCGATTTGATCGCGACTTGCAAATTTTCAAGGTTCCTATTTAAACTGCTAATATTTAAATGTAGTATAAGAAAACCATTTTTTTGGTTACTAATTCATCTAATCGCGACAAACTGTCACATTCTAGTGTTACTATTTCATCAACTTGATTATTTATTTGGTTTACTTTCATAATTAATTATATATAAGAATATTGTTAAAGTTGCTTAATTGTAATCAGTTTGTGCCATTGCTCGTTTCATGAAGAACTGGAAGGTCTCGCAAGCACTCTCCTCGAAAGCATAGTGTTTTTGATTTTGAAGCATATTGTATCTTGAATTTGCGTGTAAACAGTTTGCACACTGTTTGTTTTCTTTGTTTTGACATGCCGTACCATCGTGGTTGCCCGCGCAGTACTGACATCTAGTTTCGTTTGTACACTTTTTCGCGCTGTGACCGTAGCCAGAACACTTAGAGCAACGGCTCAGGTTAAAATCCTCGTACACGCGGCAACGCTGCCATCCCACATAGAGTGTCCTGTTGCGCATCGTCGCATGATACAACTTCAGCGCTAGTTCGACAAAGATGCTACTGTTGTTTTTCTTTTTGTTTATCTGAATGTAAATGATTTTCAAGTCATCAGGAGCGGCGGTTTTAAAGGTTTGGGAAAGTATTTGGTCTGAAAGGGTTTCAGGGTCTAGGTCTTCACAAACATCGACTACTTTGACTCGCGGTTTTCTCAAACTCAGCGTTTTGACTACACAATTCAAGTTATATAAAACTTGATTTTCTGAATATTTCTGAATGTCTGTGACCATCGTTTCATTGTTCTCTACATTAGTGCACTTAATCATTACCGAACCGTTTTTTACTTCTTTAACAGTGTCGACCGAGATGTTCAAGTCTTGTATGTTAACCTGTGACTTAATCTTTGATATTATAGTACCCTTTGGTGTTTGTTTGATCGGTTTTATGATAATAGGTGGCACATTTTTTTGGTTAGAAAGAACTTTGGCGTATGACATATCACTTATTTTACTCGAGTTGCGTTTAAGATCACAGATTTTTTCGGCATGCTCTTATGAGAGCGTGAGCAATGCATATTTGGGAGCGCGAATAAGAGGAATTATACACTCACACAGCCAAAGATGGTACATTCATAAGGCTCACACTCGCGCATATGCATTGCTCACGCTCTGATAAGACCATGAGCAAAAGAATTACACATTCCAAAATAATACCTACATACATATGATTCTGGAGTGTATAAATGGTAAATTTCTTTTCCTCACGCTCGCACTCTGATAGGAGCATGAGCAAAAGAAATTGTCAATTTCTCTCTTCGGCAATATTCTTTCGCTCATGCTCTTATCAGAGCAAGCTCAATGCAATAACACGATGGTTGAATTCCATATGTTTTGAAGGTGCATATATCCAAAATTATTAATTCCAACTTTTCTTTTAGTGCGGTCGGACTTTTAAAATTTTAACAAATTTTTTGAAAACTGTTTAATTTTGGTGATCATCATTTTGTGTATTTTCAACTTTGTGCGGTTTTTCTCAAAACAAAGGGAAAAACGTTCTAACAGATATGTAAGTTTTCACCGATGATAATGGCGATAGAACATTCAGGAATCGCCATCAGTGCTGACGTCATAAAGACAAAGTTACTTGACATGTGTGAAGAGGTAGCCAATACTGGAACAGACTCTGCATTTTGGTCTAAAGAACGGTCGAAAGTTGGAAACACTCACCGCGTTGCCAGATCATTAAGGAAATCAACATCAAATGACATGTCAACCGGCAGTAAACAAATAAAGTGTTATAATTGTAGAAAAATTGGCCATTATAAAAATAAGTGTCCCGAATTAAAAGCAAACAAACATACAAACGCTTTTAGTGCCGCATTTTTCAACGGGAATTTTAGCACAGAAGACTGGTACGTGGACTCGGGTGCAAGCGCACACATGACGTCAGATCAAAAATGTTTACAGCGAATTAGACGTGTGCCTGAAAATAAAAATATAGTAGTTGCAAATCGAACGACTGTGCCTGTAGTAAGTGTTGGAGAAACACAGATTACGACAAGTGTAAACGGCTCTCAGTACGATGTGATTGTGAAGAATGTTTTGTACATACCAAAGCTCACAACAAATTTACTATCCGTAAGCCAACTGATAGCTAATGGCAACAGAATAACGTTCAAGATGGATGTCTGTTTGATATATAATCAAGAGAACGAACTTATTGGTATAGCGAATATGATTAACGGTGTGTACAAATTAAACACAATAAAACCTGAGAATTTGTTGTCGGCAATGTCGATATGGCATAGAAGGCTTGGACATGTAAACAGTAAGTCGTTAAAAAAATGAATGATGGTGCTGTAAAAGGAGTTTCTTTTGACAAGAAAGCTGACATACAGATCCAGAATTGTGAAGTGTGCTGTGAGGGAAAACAGACACGTTTCCCTTTTCCATCAGCTAACCATAGAAGTAAAAAACTAATGGAAGTACTACACTCGGATTTATGCGGTCCGATGGAGACCAAGTCAATAGGTCAATCGAAGTACTTTCTCCTATTCGTGGATGATGCCAGCAGAATGATTTTCGTCTACTTCTTAAAGGAAAAGAACCAGGTATTTAATCATTTTAAAGAATTTCAGGCTATGGTTGAGAATCAAACAGGAAACAAGATAAAGACATTGAGAACTGACAACGGAGGGGAGTTCTGTTCACGGGAGATGGAAACCTTCCTAAAAGAGGAGGGTATTATCCATCAGAAGACCAACCCTCACTCCCCCGAGCAGAACGGAGTCTCAGAAAGGTTCAACAGAACCATAGTTGAACGAGCAAGATGTCTACTGTTTGAAGCAAATCTAAAAAAATTCTTTTGGGCTGAAGCAGTAAACACTGCGGTATACTTGAAAAATAGAACTCCAGCCGGCAGATTAGGCATGATGACCCCATACGAGAGATGGACAGGTAAAATACCAGACTTAAGTCATGTCAGAATATTCGGAAGTAAAGTAATGACGCATGTACCCAAAGCTCAAAGAAAAAAATGGGATAAGAAGGCTGACAAATTGATACTTGTTGGGTATCCAGATAACGTGAAAGGATACAGATTGTATAATCTAAAAAAATTACTACGAGTAGAGATGTCATAATCATGGAGAAAGAAAATTCAGACAGAGCTCAGATAGTAGTAAATAATACAGGGGAAAATGAAGATGAAAATGTCAGAGAAAGAACTCACATAATATTAAAGAGTAAGGGAGAAAATAAAGAAGAAATGTCAGAGAAAGATGAAAACTCAGAAAGAGAAGAAAGTTCATCAGAAAATACAGTTACAGATCCTAACGATCCTACATATATTTGTGATTCATCGAGTTCCCAAAATGATTCATTTCAATCAGTATCTGGAGAAAAAAATGAACCTATCATAAAGTAAGAAGTTCAAATGGAGGAGGTTAGTAAGCGCAAGAGGAAGCCAGTGGAAAGATATGGCATAACCAATCTCTGTATTTCGGACGAGCTAGAATCATGTTATGAAGAACTCAATTATGAAGCAGCAATCAACGGACCGGAGAAAGAACAATGGAAACAGGCGATGACAGATGAGCTGAAGGCTTTCGAAGAAAATCAAGCATGGAAAATCGTAGACAGGAAAGAAGCTGACAGGATTGTGCAGTGCAAGTGGGTCTTCAAGAAAAAATTTGAAAGCGACAACAAAGTGCGGTATAGAGCAAGAGTGGTGGCAAAAGGCTTCACCCAGAAAGAAGGTGTGGACTACACCGAAACATACTCTCCAGTGCTCCGCTATTCTACTTTGAGACTGCTGTTTGCGTTGAGCGTTAAACTTGACTTCCAGATTACTCATTTAAACGTAACGACAGCTTTCCTTAATGGATATCTAAAGGAAACTGTATACATGCAAGTACCTCCGAATTTAGAGTGTGAAGAAAATTGCGTACTTAAATTAAATCGTGCAATTTACGGTTTGAAACAATCGGCGCGAACCTGGAATGAAAGAGTAAATGAATGTTTATTAAAATCCAACTTTGTTAAGTCAAAATTAGAACCATGTTTGTATATAAAAAAATGTAAACAGGGTCAGGTCATAATAGCCATTTTTGTAGATGATTTCTTCGTTTTTTCCAACAATAATAATATGATAAATGAGATTAAAAATGAGCTAATGTCAAAATTTAAAATTAAGGACCTGGGGCAATTAAAACAATGTTTAGGTGTGAGGGTGAAAATGTACGAGAATGGCTATATTTCCTTAGATCAAGAGAAGTTTGTAGATCGTATTCTAAGTAAATTCAATATGACAAACTGTAATGTTGTTGATACTCCGATTGAAAGTAACTTAAAACTAGAGAAAGGACTAGATGTTTGTAAACAATACCCATATCAACAACTAATAGGAAGCTTGATGTACTTAAGTGTTTTAACTCGCCCAGATATTGCTTATAGTGTAAGTTATTTAAGCCAGTTCAATAACTGCTATTCTTTTACTCATTGGAAGCATGCAAAACGAATACTACGATATTTATGTAAAACTAAATCTTACGGGCTAATGTTTAGTAAAGATAATTGTAGCTTGGAAGGTTTCGTTGATGCAGACTGGGCGTCAAACACTTTGGATAGAAAATCTTACACAGGTTTTTTCTTTAAGCTTTCAGGAACTGTTATCTCATATGAATATAAGAAACAACAAACTATAGCCTTATCAAGTACAGAGGCCGAATATATGGCGATAGGGGAGGCTTGTACTTAAAAAACTTGTTATCTGAAATTATAGATGTTTATAATAATGTAATAATTTTGTATAATGATAATCAAGACGCTCAGAGGTTGACAGAAAATCCATTATTCCATAAAAGGACGAAGCACATCGACGTGCGTCACCATTTTGTTAGAGAAGCGGTTGCTAACAATCTGGTAAAGATAGTCTATCTGCCAACGTCTGAAATGCCTTCAGACCTACTGACCAAAGGGTTAAGTCGCATAAAACATAACCATTTCGTAAAAAGGCTAGGTATTCTTAGTATCGTTTGACGACTATACTCTATTTCTAGGTAACTAAAGTTTAGATTGTTTTTATAAGTGGAGGTGTTAGAATTAATATAAAAATAATCAGTAGTTAGTGCTACTAGCGCCATTCATTACTAATTACGTGAAAGTGTGTACTTGCCTATGTCTTTCTTTTTAATATAATAAAGCGTAAGTTAGTCTGAGTACAGCCTCCACGTGTGTTTCAATAATTTTGGTGAAAGAACCATTTAATTTTTTCTTTCAACGCAATTTATGAGTTTTATCTATTTCAGCTACGTAATTTTTTGGTTTTATATATTTCAATTCACGATGCCTCGCCGAGTTAGAGTATCCGGCAGGGTGGCGCAGCAAAATAGAAGGTATAGTATGAGATCACTGAGAAGTGTAATTGCAAATACGTCAAATGAAAGTGATCCTCAAAATTTAGTTGATTCATATAAAATTGCATTGGCTTATCCAATCCGTGATATTGTATCTCATAAATGTGGCTCTTTAAATTTGTGTAGTTCACTTTGTGGTGTTAAGCATTTTCAATCGGAAGTTACTCTACGCAACACTCAGGCGTTTACATCATGTTGCCATAAGGGCAAAGTCAATTTACCTACCCTAACTCACAATAGATTTTTTCAGAGCCTTTGTTCCTTTGTTCAAGAGCCTGTCGTTGCTATTAAAAGCCGTTCGAAAAACTGTTTTCAAAATATTCGTTCTTACAATTCTTCATTTCAATGGTTAGTTCTGAAGCTAAGTTGTCTGATACCGCTTTGAATGGTGTATATGATGGTGTGTAAATTATGGTCGTCCACCAACCTATTCCCAGCTTTACTTATTTGATGTTGATACTGCAATTCAACATAGAATGCGCGTGAGTGCTAATCAGGGATTTCATGTTGATTTAATGCGTGAATTGGGTATTGAATTAGATCGTGTGAATAATTTTATTCGCTCATTCAGATGAATGGCTGAATTTTGTCGACAACCAGAAAATTCGGCTGCAGACGTTTGCATGGTTATTAAAGTCAATCAGAATACTGATCTCCGACGTTTTAATGATGCTGTACAAACTGATGTCGCTGCTATTTTCAAGAATGATGACGGCGACCCCCGTTCGAAAGAAATATGGTTGTATTTTCAAAATTGTCTGATTCAGTTCGCAGCATTTCTGTATTAGATTCTTCATTAGATCCTTTGGCTTATCCACTACTATTCCCAAACGGTGATACTGGCTGACATATTAACATGGCACACAACACACCCTCTACTTCTTCTACTGTTTCACGCAACAAAATTACAATGCTGCAATACGGTTCATATCGACAAGCTATTCGTGATGAATTCAGTATTTTGCACCGTTCGCAAAAATTATTCCTTCAGTGGGTGGTCGATATGTATACGTCAAAATCAGGCAGCACTTCGTGCCGATTTGTATAATAATTTGACTGACTTTGTTCAACAAAATCCAAACGGTGTTGATGGTGTCCATGGAGTGGGCCGTAAAATAATTTTAGCATCGTCTTTCACTGGCTCACATAGGATTATGTTTCAAAATTATTTAGATGCGATGTCTATCGTACAACATTTCGGCAAGCCATCGTTATTTGTGACCATGACATGTAACCCAAGTTGGCCAGAAATTGTTGAGGTTCTTGGTGAAGCTAACGCCAATTTTCGTACTGATGTTGTTGTCCGTGTCTGCAAATCCAAATTCAGAGAACTAATCGATTCAATATTGAAAAGGCAAATTTTTGGTAAAGTAGAAGCCGCGTTTACACCGACCAAAATCTAGTGGATTTCGTGAGATGATTTGATAAATCTCCTCGCCCGTTTACACCGCCAGTGAGGAGATTTCGTTTGACACTTCGATATTTTTCATGTGAAATTGTAGTGTTTTGTGGTTCTGTTTTGCTTCAAATCTATTACAAAACTATCTTGGACAATAGTCCATGCCTTCCCTTGCCTCTATTGATTCTTTTTTTATTAAATAAATTTAAAATTTTATATAAATTTATTAATCTTTACTATTGAATCTCAAAAACGTGGTCTCCCCCATGCACATGTGCTGATAACATTGAATAGTGATGATAAAATTGATGGAATAGCTAGCATCGATCAGTTTGTCAGTGCAGAAATTCCTGATGTTTGTTGTCACCCAAAATTGCATAAATTAGTTAAACAGCGCATGATTTATGGACCATGTATTTTATTAAATCGAAATTCAGTGTGCATGAGAGATGGAAAGTGCCTGAAAAATTTTCCAAAAGATTTTTGTGATAATACGCGGGATAGTGTAAATGGTTATTCTGTTTATAGACGACGTGATAACGGTGCGAACATTGATGTGCGTGGACATTCAGTTGACAATCGATACGTCGTTCCTTATAACCCATATCTTCTGGCAAAGTTCGATTGTCATTTGAATGTCGAAGTTTGTACTACTGTCAAGAGTGTTACGTATATATACAAGTATGTGTACCAAGGGTATGATTGTGCATCGCTAGAGTTTGGAGTTGTGAATGGTGAGGTTAATGGTGGTATTCAGTTAGATGAAATTCAAAATTTTCTTAATGGACGTTTTGTAGGTTCCACTGAGGCTGCTTGGCGAATATTCGAATATCCATTGCACTTTCAATCCCATACGATTATACGTCTTGACTGTCACTTGCCAAATCGTCAAAATATTGTTTTCAGAGAAGCTACCGGGCGCAAAGCAGCTGCAAATCCTTCAAGGACAAAATTATTGGCTTTTTTTGAATTAAATAGGAATGATCTTTCAGCTACTGATTTAATATATACTCAAATACCATTATATTATATGTGGAATGATTCACGGAAATGTTGGACCAGGAGAAAACGTGGCGGCGATAAAATCATTTCACGATTATACGTTACATCACCAAAAGATATTGAATTATTTCACTTACGTTTACTTTTATTGCATATTCGTGGTCCACAGCCCTTTGACGATTTGCGTACGTATGATTCTATTAATCATTTGACATTTGTGGATGCATGTCACGCACGTGGTATGGCATCTAATGATAGTGAATGGCGTGAATGTTTAAATCAAGCGAAAGAAACAAAATCACCTTGACAATTGCGACAATTATTTGGATTTATTTGTGGTTTGAATATTCCAGCAAATGCATCGGCTCTGTGGGATGAATTTAAAATGTTTATGAGTGAAGATTTTCTTAGGGATTGCAGTGTAGACATTCCTTATAATCGAAGCCTTTTGTAGGTAGAGGATATCCCTCTGACACATAATCTTTCATGTCAACAACTTGGCCTACCAAACCCGATTTAGGTGGCTGATAACGTAGATTTAGAGCATTTCGATCCAGATGATGAAGCGTTCCTTTTTAGTGAAATGTATGAGAGAGCCAATAGTGAACAACGCAATATAATTGATAGTATTTTACGCGAAGTATTACATCACGATACTGGGAGCAATGTTTTTTGTTTGACGGTGCATGCGGGTTGTGGAAAAACGTTTGTCCAAACAGCAATCATTCATAAATTAATTTCTTTAAATTTTCTATGTTTACCGCCTCCAGTGGTATAGCCTCTACTCTCTTGATTGGTAGCCGAACTTTGCATAATGTTTTTAAGTTACCTATTCCGATCTTAGAAAATTCAGTGTTAAATGTTACAGCTGTTAACATTCATTCAACTGCATTGATTCCTATTGATGAAGCATTTATGTGCCTACTTCATGGAATGAAATTGATTGAGAGGCTGTTGAGAAACTTGAGTGTAAATGCAAATAGAAACAAATTATTTGTAGGTAAAACTATTTTCCTATCTGGTGGCCCACTCACGGATCACGTGTTACCATTATTGAGAATTCTATTACATCTTGGCCTGAATTTTCTACTTTTCATCACGTTAATTTAACACAAAATATGAGAGCTCTTCGTCATGAACATGAATTTGTTGATTTTCTTAAATCAATTGGTAATGGTGATTGGACAACCTTCTCACAATTTAATGATAGTATTATTGCAATTCCAACGCATTTGTATTCTTCTCCTGAAAATGTTATACAAGATATGTTTGGCGATATCTCAGAAACTATTTTATTATCTGAAGTTTTGGATTCCGTCATTTTAGCGCCCCCGTCGCACTTTCGTCAATTCTGAAATTCTGGGTCATACGCAAGGAGAAGAAAAAGCATACTTCAGTTTTGATAAAATTATTTGCGATGATGATCAGGAACAAAACAATTATCCAGATGAATTTTTAAATTCACTTACTGTTAGCGGTTTGCCGCCATATAAGTTAGTATTAAAAGAGAATTGTATTGTGTTATTAATACGTAATTTAAATACAAAGAATGCATTGGTAAATGGGACACGATTGCTTGTAAAACAAATGCATAGAAATTCCATTGATTGTCAAGTTTTGACAGTTGTTGCACGTAACACACGAATCTTAATACCACGTATTCATTTAACACACTCTGGCACACTTTTACCCTTTTCATTTCAACGTACCCAGTTCCCAGTGATTCCAGCTTTTGCAATGACCATCAATAAATCGCACGGACAAACATTCCAAAAAGTTGGGATTTTACTACGACAACCTGTATTTACTCATGGACAATTATATGTTGCTACCAGTAGAGTTCGTTCCTTTGATGGATTGCGATCTTAAATAACAGAAACTTCCGACCAGGGCCATTTGTCTACCGACCATAGAATTTTCACACAAAATATTGTTTATAAAGAAGTTGTCGGCCCTGGGAACCTCTTAAGAGCCGGATAACTTTGGCATTTCATCTGCTACCGTAACATGGATGAATTTTTGATTTTAATTATCCTCAAGAGTGAATGGATCTCGTACTGGTGTGGTGTAATTATCCTCAAGAGTGAATGGATCAGAAGTCTGGTGTGCACGTTTTCCTAGAATGAATAGTTTACGGAATGAATGGTTACGGTACCCATCAGATAAGGTTACCGTGCAGTGGTAAATGGGCTTTTTGATCGATAACAAACAGCAAATCTAAATGGTGAACACCAAATAACTTACTGCTTATCTTCAGCAATTTTTCTATGTCCGTAACCATATATGCATTTGTTCAATTACAACTTTCGCAAAGTTATAATTTTCGTGTGCTATTTTGTTTTCACGTAATAGTATATTGTTCCCGAAAGAAATAAGTGCACGTTATATCCAATGTGACGAATGATGGAAAGAAATTGTTGAAAAATTACTAGGCGACAGCGATTCTTCTCGCACGGAAGTCGGTATACTAAAAGATCAAATCAGTGAGTGTATTAAATTAAAGTAAATTTGAAATTATATTGATCCTTCAATCATTTTTATATATGAGAAGTGTGTTCTACAGAATGTTTCGCCTGAGTGCAATGATTGATATCTGACAAATTCAATCTTCAAATATTGTAAGTTATTTGAGATTTTGAAATTGTATCAAATTTGTTTATCCACTCAACTTCCCCTGTGTTGTTTCTTTCTTAGAATGCCAGAAAATATTTGTAGTCGATGTTAATAGTTAATCGAAGGCGAAGCTTATTGGCTTTTTTCACAAATGTGTTTAATTGCACGATTTAAGGTACAATGTGATCTTAGATTTATATAATTTTTTTCAATTTGTTGCTCTTCTATATTCAATTCTAATTATTATAATAATTTTAATTGGAATCGTTCCAGACTCTTGCATGTCTGTTAATGTCAGTTTCTTTTGAAATTGGTTGATACATTCCTCTATTCTATTTCTTTATGTTCAAGTAAACTTAAGTCCTTTGATATCTAGAGTATGCAGTCGGTTTCCGACTGCCACTGGCATTCCTAGTTTTAATAAATAGGGAAATTATTTAGGGAATTAGGAAATTTAAGTACCGTAGAACGGGGCGACATTGGCCCTTTGAGGGTGACTTTGGCCCAATGCGTAAAAACTATTTATAGTGTTATATTTTCTTATCTATTGAAAATATTTAACAAATACATTGATGAATTTGTTCTTTGTCCATTTTACTATGGACATGCATACGATAATCTGTTCAAAGCTAAAAAAAAAGGACTCACGCACAAAAGAATTTGATCAGTTCTTAGCCAGCCTTTGAAGAGAAAGGACAAAATTTACAAATAGATAAGAAACCAGCGATCTTCGAATACAGGTCAGTGTGGAATTTGTTCTCTTTTTTTGTTCAGATTCCAATAGTATTCTTAATTTTTTGATAAATGTAAAGTGTGGTTTTAAATTTGTTTGTTTTGGAGCTTGTGCGTTAAATGGACTTTTTTGGGGTGACTTTGTCCGGACAATTTCACCCTCATAAAAATATTTGCGGTTGCTTTGTCCGGACAATCGAAAGCCAATGGAAAAATATGTTGTGGACTCATCCAGATGATATTTAATTTTCAGAGAACAAGGCAGTTATTTCTTCCTGGAAAATGCCTCGAGTGTACAAAAGGAAACCTGGGACTCGACAGTACGCTAATTACAGTTCGGAGACTGGAAAAATGTTTAAATGATGTGAAGAATAAAGCCCTTAGTCAGCGAGCTGCAGCTGCTATTTACAAGATACCGAGGTCTACAATTAAAAATAAGCTTGCCGGTTTGGCCACAAAGAACAAAGGTGGGCAAACCGTTTTTACCCATGATGAAGAAACGGCATTTGTAAACCACTTGGTTACGATGAGTGAATTCGCATTTCCGCTCACGGCCCTCGATTTTAGACATATCGTCAAGTTATACCTGTCAGCCAAAGGTATAACAAGTGAAAAGTTTAAAAATAACCTACCTGGTATGGACTGGTTGAAAGGTTTCTTGAGACGTCATCCTGCTGTGTCTGCCCGGCTGGCATCAAATATTAAAAGAGCCAGAGCCGAAGTATCGGAGCAAACTATTTCCAATTACATGGAAAATCTCAAAAATGTTATTGAAGGAGTTCCCCCAGAGAATATTTGGAACTACGATGAAACTAATTTATCGGATAATCCCGGAAATAAGAGAGTGCTATGCAAACGAGGGTGCAAGTACCCGGAAAGACATATTTCAATATCCTCTAGAGGACATTTTAATGAAAATTCGACCTCCCAAAGCATTTAATAAGAGAGGATTTTTTGCTGTGGACGAAATGAATTATTTAAATTAATAGAACATAAGCTGTTTATTTGTTAAGTTTATTTTATATTGAATTTAAATAAAATCCATGTTAAAAATAAATTCTTGACATTTTTTTGGAAGACCTCACCACAACGCACCCTCCAAAAAGAACTTAATGTTGACTGCCAATTTGATCAGGATGGCCTGTATTTGACATTCAGAGATGTTACATTGGCCACATATACTGAATGTTGCTAAATTATATGAAAATTCCTTCAAGGGACAAAGTCACCCCAACCCCTAGGTGACTTTGGCCCAAGCTAAAAAAGTTATCTATCAGCTTCAATCCAACAAATATCACATATATTTTAAGGTAATTATTTTGAGGGGCTTTTATAAGTTATACATACATATTTACAAAGAATCAATTCGAACGAGAGAATCCATAGTTCTGACAGACATTGACAACAAATATTCTTTTGGGCCAAACTAACCCCGTCTTACGGTAACACTTTTGTAATTAAGTAACACTTTTGTAAAACCTAAAATAGAAATAGGTATAAGTTAGGGAGGTTTGTGATAACACAAAGCAATACCGAACTTCCTCCACGCCTGAAACAACCGTCGAAGTCCTGTACCAGAAGGTCCAACTAACAAAAATCCAGCGTATTTCAACAAACAGTAATCCAAACAACGAGGCCATCCAGGGTATTCTTTATGAATAATTTCTCAAACAAGGGAGCCTCCATCAACTATTTCCTAACCTACAACAACACCATACACCAACTCTAATCAAAACGTATATCAAACCAACCTAGACGCTTTGGCATTCCGCACCTTTTGGGTCACTGAATTACCAAATGAAATCCAAGTGGCATTAGCGTCAGCAGAGCCCTAAGACAACCAAGCGATGGGTGACTTGGCCGATCGAGTGTGGGAAATTCAGCAAGGCCAAAGTAAGAGAATGTTGGCCATCAAACAAGAAAAAGTAAATGAGTTCACATTAAAGGTACTGCAACTCATGGATTAGGTTAAGAAGCTACGCTACGAAGAACGTTCTCGTCATCACTCATGATCCAAAGGCAGAAGCGACAATTTCAAGCTTTGTTTTTACCGGCACAAATTTGGATAAAATGCCACGAAGTGCGAACAACCGTGTACATTCATTCAGACATTCGACTTCAAGGAGTTAGGACGTGTTCCAAACTCCTCTCGAAGAAGAAACATAGAAAATCAAAAAAGTTCCAAACATTCGGACCCGCCCACAAGGATCGGATTGCATCACAGCTGCCTCCGAAGATCAAGCAACAAACAAGGGCCACGCCCCGCAAAGGAGTCTATCTGGACGAGGAAAGAGCCACGTCCCCAGGAATACCAGGATAAACAGGGACATTATCAAATAATCAACCAAACTAACATTGTGTTGATTACACTAATAATACAATTAACAAATATTTTCTTTTCTTTACAGAATTACTAATTGAAACATTAGAATCTTTTCAGGAAACATTAAAAAGCAATAAATATTTAATTTACTTTTTCTTTTCAGTGTAAGCGCCCTTAACCCATTAAAAATTAACAAATTAACACCATTTCTCACTAACAAACAGTTTTGCATTGCCATCGGGCCATATACGTCGTCGTTGGTGCCCACCCCGATCAAAAGCCTTTCGACGGGGAAAAACTAACAAATTAAAAAATCGCGGTAATCCGCCAGTCAAAACCCTAATATAATGCCTCCGAATAAAACACCAGCGGTAAATGTACAGGTGGACCACACAGGGGCACTAAAAAACATAGAAGTTGTAAGTCCCATGCCTCACTACCCGTACAACACACCGCACACTCAAGTAGGACAACCAATAGCAATGGCCTCCAATAACAGCGAAAAAATTAATAAGGAACTCCTCCATATAAAAATAAGAAAACTTCACGAAGAAAACGAACAAAACGAGGACCCAAACAGACGGCTGACGGCAGCACTTGACCAGTTAAATGCAACAATTAAAAACTTACAAAACCAGATAAAGAATTTAGCAGAAAATAAAACCATAAGCCAAAAAAACGCAAAACGCAAAAACCAAGAGACGTAACAGAAATCGATTTTCCTAAATTACCCGAAAAAACAGGTACACAAAAATAAGAAAAGTGACACTGAACAGACAACTTTCGAAAACGAAACTGACATGGCAGTAGATCAGGAGACTCACCACGAACCTGGCATGCAAATTAATGAAACAACCACTCCCAACACTTATTCATCCCCCACAAATCAACCCAACCATAAAACCACATGAACAACAAACTATCCCCCCACAAATTCAACATAAGCAAACCAAACCTGAAAACAACAATGACAATACAACAAAAATAACAAAAACATTACCAATTATCCTCGAGAAGCGGATGAACGGACATCGATCTCTATGACCCTTTCCAATAAAAACGTGAAAATTGCTTCAGCCAAACGGGTTCACTTGGGAATACAAATAATCCCACGTACCCCTGACGATCATAGAAAAATCACTCATATCCTTGGGGAAAGGAAGATACAGTTCCATACGTATCTTATCCCAGAGGAGAAAAGTCTAAATATGATCATCAGGGGCCTCCAAGGTATACCCCGTGAAGAAATAGAAAACGACCTAATAGACCAGGGTTTCAATCCCATAGAGGTCTACTACCTTAAGCCAAAAAAAAGCTGGGGTGTGGCTGTGTCATGGACACGGCCGTGTGTTGTACATGAATACGTTTATGTAACGGGTAATATTTCTTGAATAAAATATTTTTATTTATGTATTTAGGACAAAAGCAAGGAAACAAATCATTATTTTGTTACAATATAACTTTATTAATTATAGGTGTGTGATACGAAAAGTACGACACAAATGGCATACAAGATACATCCAGATTTCTGGTAAACGTTAAACCAATACAGGTATTACCTAACGCTGTTGGAGAAGTTTCAATATCAAACAAATTGAACTCGCTGAGCATGAAGTCAGGCAATGAACAGTTTTGTGAGACATCAACATTAAATTCTCCAACTATCATAACTGGTGTACACACCCGAGTATGAATTTTATGATGCCATTGGCCTTTATGTTTACTAGACAGACATCACCTGCTTTTGGGTCTTTAATTTCCAAATAAATTTCCGAAAGGTCAATGTCAACTCTCTCGGTGGGGTGACAACGATCGTTGACGTTCGGTTGCACAATCACATGTACTGGCGAAATTTTTGTGTTGCTGGCGATTCTGCCAGCCTGGCTGTTTGAATTCGATTTTGAAATTCAAAATCGGCAAAATTTAGTACAAAATAACCCCATTTTTCGGCGCTTCCCCCTCCGCCGCGCGCGATGCGCCACTGATCTCGCTTATCCTAGTGATTTCTTTGATCCTTTGTCTATCCAGTGGTATAATTTAATTTCAGATGTAGTGCAGAGATTCGAAGCTACAACGCCAAACTGTATCCCCCGATTTTATCATTAGTTTTTTTGGATTGCCCCCGTATGGTAGCAAATTTAAAGACGTATTAACGTTAAAATGGTGCGCCGCCGAGGCTAGTCAAAGTTCTTCTCCCAAAAAGCGAGAAGAACATCTACAACATAAAGCAAGTTTGCAATTTAATCGTGACAGTAGAGTCACAGAAATCAAAGGCAGGCTTAGCGCAATGCCACAATTGCCAGAACTTCAATCATGCCGCAAATAAATGATTCGCACAACCACGTTGTGTCAGATGTGACGGTGCATATCACTTTTTAAAATGCATTAAACCTAAAACTGAAGCACCAAAGTGTGTCAATTGCGGTGGAAATCACCCAGCTAGCTATGGTGGCTGCCCCAGCAACCCAAAAAATTTCAACAAATCGTCCTATTCCAACATAGCAAATCCCAAAAAAGAAGCCACTCCCATCACAAAAACTAATCACTCTCTCCCAAATAACCCAAATCCTCTCCCAAATAACACAAACTCTCTCCCGAATCCAGTTCAATTTGAACAGTTCTTCGCCACGATCCACGCCCAATTTAGTATTATGATGAAGAACATGATGACCACGATGATGGAGAGCATCGAGGCATCAACAATCTCCAGTCCATCAAAACGTAAAATGATGAATTCCCAAAATACATGGAACGCAAATTCCTTGGTCTTACGAAAAGGAGAGTTAATGCAATTCTTGGTTGACACAAGAATTGACATTATGCTCATACAGGAAACATTCCTTAAGCCAGGAAAAAACTTCCATATCCACAACTCCTTTCTATACAGGAACGATAGAATGAATGGAAGGGGAGGAGGCACTGCGATGCTTGTAAAGAGATGTATTAAGCACCACCAATCCCTACTCCACAAATAAATAAGCTGGAAGCAACCATAATAAAAGTAAAAACAGAAAACTTCCAATTCACAGCAATTTCTACTTACAAACCTCCATAGGCAAAAGACTTCACCGAAGACCTCAAAACCCTTTTCGAAATGGATGAAAAAGTTTTTCTCGCTGTAGACCTCAATTCCTATCATAGAGATTGGGGAGCCGCCAGAAACAACCATGCTGGTACTGCACTAAATAAATTCGTACTCGATAACAATATTCTTACAATGATCCCAAACGAAACAACACATTTCGGCTTCCACAATAACAACATACTTGACATAGTGTTGAACAAGGGTACTGTTAGATAAGCAGCCGTTTGTTTACCTGTTTGGGCAAGGTTCTACGATCGTAGATATGACTACGATGCGTCAAGCTAAGATGGCTAACTGAAATTAAAGGGATGAAGAACCAGTGGACATTATGGCATCATAAGTCAAAAAAGTTCGCATAACAGAACTAAAAGATTCATCTGTGACATTCACGAAACTTTCTATAGAACTTGTGAATGTCACGGAACCCTTCAAAAAACCTCACTTGTGAACGTCACGAATCTTTGTGATAGCGTTACAAGTGACGTCACGAAACTTTCCACTATTGTGCTTGTGATCGTTACGAAACTTTCTAGGTATTTATTGTAAAATAAATACTATGTAACGATCACAGAAACTTTCCTTGTTGTTGTGCTCATCACGAAACTTTCTAGGTAGTTATCGTGATATAACTACTTTGTGACAAACACAGACAACTTTTATGAAGCTTTTATTTTTGTGATCCTCACGAAACTTTCTTGGTATTTATTGTTAAATAAATACGATGTGACGATCACAAACACTTGCTTTAAAGAAATTGGTTTCAGTTGAAACCAATACTCACATGTTGAATGAAAAGTAAAACTCGAACAGCAACTAATTTAAGATTTTTTTTCACAAACAAATGACGCGACTTGAATGAATATCAGGACGAGACTGACTCAATGAAACAATTTTTCCATGAGGTGAAACTCAGGCCTGCCTACTGAGTCCATGGATTTGACCGCCTACCAAGTCCATGGATGATGAATCCTACCTTGTCTAAAGAAACCATCCAGCAGGCCAAGACACACCACACATGCATGAAGTCAAAATTGGAAGGAAACAACCATTTTAATTTTAATTGTTTATTTAACATTATCCGGCCGCCTTCGTTGACTCAGGAGACGAATTGATGTCAGCTTGGAGTTCGAGTGGGCAAAGTTTAATGATTGGTCTTGTAACTGATGATGAACTTGTCTTTAAATCAGCTACCCGAGCTATTCCATCTTTACCGTGATATAGTTTGATAACTCTTCCTAATGGCCACTTTGCTGGAGGATAACGTTCATCCATAATGAATACAACGGACCCTTCTGTTAAAGGAGGGGTGGGTTTGATCCACTTGTACACAGCTTGATGACGTTGAAGGTATTCCTTGGACCATTTTTCCCAAAAACTTTGAAGCATTTGACAAAGGTATTGCCATCGAGACAAGCGATACTTCTGAAGTTGAAGAAGACTCGGTTCTGGAGGTAAGTTGAGAGGCTGACCAATCAGAAAATGACCGGGAGTTAGCATGTTGAGGTCATTTGGATCGTTTGTCAGGGTGCCTAATGGCCTCGAGTTCAGAACGGCTTCAATTTGTGTGATCATTGTTGAGAGCTCTTCATACGTTAGGAGGGTTTCCCCAATGACTCGACGCAGATGATGTTTCATCGACTTTACTCCTGCCTCCCATTTACCACCAAAGTGTGGAGACGCTGGTGGATTGAATGTCCATTTTGTTCCGTCTTGAGAGATGATTGTGGTCAAATGTCCTAATTCTTTGGAAGATTGACTGAAAAGTTTTTTCAATTCTTTGTCCGCTCCTTTAAAATTTGTGCCACAGTCACTGCTTAACGTGGCACATATTCCTCGCCTTGATGTAAACCTTTTGTAAGCGGCTAAGAAGTCATCTGCACTGTAATCAGTTACAATCTCGAGATGAATAGCTGAGGTCGAAAAGCAGACAAACAAGGCTATCCATGCTTTATATGAACGAGCCGATCTACCCTTCCAAGATTTGATATCAAGAGGGCCTGCGTAATCAACGCCTGTGTGGAGAAATGCTCGTGATGGGGTAACTCTTTCAGCTGGAAGTTGACCCATTATATGCTGGGCATGCTGTCGCCGAAAGCGAGTACATCTCACACACTTCAAGATGATAGAACGAACTGGCCGCCTGCCTCCAAGAATCCAGAATGCACATCGAACGTAGGAGAGTGTCTCCTGAGTGGAGCCATAGATTGTTCGAAAATGTGCGTCTCGAATTATTAACGTAGACAGGAAAGAATTTTGAGGAAGTATATAAGGATGTTTTGCAGTGAGTGGGAGCTGTGAATTTCTTAAGCGACCTCCGACTCGAAGTAGGCCTTGTTCATCCAAAAATGGAAGCAGTTTGATGAGTGGAGATGATTTTGGAAGATCTTTCTTGTCTCCTAGATTCTGGATCTCATTGGTAAAATTTTGTTGTTGCACTGTTTTAACCCAATATAGTCGAGCAGCGAGAATATCTTCTGGTGTTAATGGAGTAGTGAACGTTTTGAAGGTTTTTGTCTTAATTGCTCGCAAACAGCGTGCAGTGACCC
Source organism: Chrysops caecutiens (assembly GCA_963971475.1). NCBI lineage: Eukaryota > Metazoa > Arthropoda > Insecta > Diptera > Tabanidae > Chrysops > Chrysops caecutiens. The sequence goes on along the minus strand of OZ020568.1, from coordinate 30,862,625 downwards.
GAAGTAAAAGATTGAGTGATGAATAACGATGAAGTAGTTCCCAAATGTTGTTTTCTATCAAGGCGTGATGTGATTTAAGCAGATGCGAGGGTCTTTCTTCAAGATCTTTCACGGAATGGTCACCGGAAGGCGAAGAGATATTCGGCCACGATGATGATGGTGTTTTTAACCATAATGGACCATTCCACCAGAGGGAATGATCTTGAAGTTCCACGCTGGATAAACCTCTGGTGGCACAGTCCGCTGGATTTTCAGTCCCCGGAACACGTCTCCATTGAGCAGTTGGCACCGTTTCTTGAATGAAGCAAATTCTATTGTGGACAAAGTCCTTCCATCGAGACGGGTGATTGTTGATCCAAGTATGAACAATGGTTGAATCTGTCCACAAAAAACACGGCGAATTTGGTAGATTTAGAACTCTGATACAGTGTTGCGTAAGTCGAGTCAGTAGAACGGCGGCAGATAATTCCAAACGAGGGATCGTCACTCGTTTAAGAGGCGCAACCTTCGTTTTCGAACAGAGGATTGAGGTGTTAACATCATTATTGCATGAAGTTCTCAAGTAAACCACCGCTGCCATTGCTCGTTGGGAAGCATCACTGAATCCATGAATTTCCACTTGACACATGTCAGTGGTTCCCAACCAACGAGGAATTCGAATACTCTCTAGTCCTGATAATGACATACGGAGGCTTTCCCAAGTTTGCTGTTGAACTACCGGAAATTTTTCATCCCAGTGTAATTTGATTGTCCAGAGCTCTTGCATGAATATTTTAGATTTGATGAATAGTGGCGACAAAAGGCCTAATGGATCAAAGAATTGGGCAATTCTTGATAGCACTGATCTTTTTGTTGAAGAAGGAATTCCTGGTGTCAGATTGAATTGGAAGAAGTCGAGAGAGGGATTCCAAGATAGACCAAGAGCGTGGATGACTTGGTCTTTAATAGGAATGGACTCAGTATTTATCCTGAATTCCGGGTGAATGGAACTTAGTATCTCAGGATCATTGCTGATCCATTTCTTAAGAGGAAAACCGCCCGCCATGCACAGATCATTAACTTCTTGAGCTCGTTGCCGTGCTTCTTCGATGGAATCACCTCCCCCAAATATATCATCTACGTACCGCCCTTTAAGTAGACTGTCTTTAGCTAGTGGATATTTTGCACCTTCGTCCTTCACAAGTTGCGAAATGGATCGCAAAGCCAGAAAAGGAGCACAAGCTAAGCCGTATGTAACAGTGGCAAGTTCATACTCTACAATTGCATGACCTGATTTCCATAAGATTCGTTGGTATTTTCTATCGTCAGGGTGAACTATATTCTGACGATACATTTTCTCAATGTCGGAGGAGAATATGTAACGAAAGGTCCGCATCCACAGCAGTACATCAAATATGTCCAGTTGACACTTTGGCCCAGTATGGAGAGCTTCGTTTAATGGAATTCCATCCCTAACTTTGCAAGATCCATTAAAGACGACTCGTAGTTTGGTGGTGGAACTACTATCGCGAACTACTCCATGGTGAGGTAGATAGAAAGCTGAATTTGGATTTTGATTTGAAACTTCAACACGATTCATGTGATGAAGTCTTTCATACTCGGTTAAGAATTTCGAATATTCTTCCAAGAAAGTCGGGTTCGTATCGAATCTTCGAAGTAAATGGTGAAGCATTCGTAAAGCTGAAGGTTTTGAGTCACCAATGTGATCGGTTGATTCCTTGAATGGTAGTCGTACTATATAGCGACCAGTACTGTCACGTTGGTGGGTATCCACGAAATGTCGTTCACATTCTTCGTCTTTGGATGATAAATTTCGTGCTTTAGATGGTGTTACCTCTTCTTGTTGCCAAAATTTTTCTAATAATGAAAGAACTTCATGGTCTATCGAAAGATGATAAATTGACGCAGTTTGGTGATCAACTGGAGCTTGAGTTGGACCTGAGATGATCCAACCTAGTTTGGTTTGTTGGGCAATAGGTGCGTTTGTTGGACCTTTGGAAATAGGACCTTCTAGTAAGTGGCAGTAAACATCAGCTCCAATGACTAAATCGATGTCTCCTGGTTCTGTGAATTCAGGATCAGCTAGGAGTAGTCCTTTAAGATGTGGCCATTCGGATCTCGTTGAGTGAGCTGATGGAGTTAAAGACGTTAGTTTAGGTAGCAAATGAGCTTCTATGTTGATGACGACAGAAGATTCAAAGTGAGGTTTAATAGTGAGCGAAACAACTCCCTTTGTTCTACCAGATTGATGAGCTCCAATTCCCATGATTGGTATAGATGATGATTTCCTCTTAATTTTTAAGCGTTGCACCAAATTTTGAGAAACGAGAGTTAATTCTGAGCCTTGATCCAACAAGGCTCGTGCAATGATGGATTCTCCTTGGTTGTTAACGATCCTCAATCGTGCAGTTGCTAAGAGGATAATTGTTCTTATCGTTGTATTTGCTCCTATTTGATGGATGTGATTGACTTGTTTTGGTGCTGGCGAAGATGACTTGCGCTGATTTTTTGAAGACTCATTCTGATGTAATGTTGAATGATGTCTTTTTGCACATTTCGTACATCTAAACGTGGATCGACACATAGATATTTTGTGAGGCCTGAGGCAATTGTAACAGAGCTTCAATTTATTTATTAAATCGTTGCGTTGCCTTGGAGATTTTAGCAGATACGTAGGACACTTTCCAATGTAATGTGACTCTTTGCATAAACTGCAAGAATTATCTGATGTTGATGTATTGTTTTCTTGATGTTGGCTTGCGAAGTGGATTCTGGCTGATGGCTTTTTTAAATTATTATAGGATGAAGGCTTCTTTCCTTGGGAGTTTTCTATGGCTCTCAATGTTCTCGACCTTGAAATAAGGAATGTTTGTAGATTCTCCCAAGTCGGAGGATCATCCGAAGAACCTACATGTTGTTCCCAAGATCTGATGGATTTGGTGTCAAGCTTTTGCCGAACAACAATGTGTACGAGTATATCGCTCCACTGTTCAACTGGACGTTTTAAGTTCTGGAGAGTGCGGTAAATTTGGGTGGTGGAGGTGTAAAGGCGTTCCAACTCCTTTGCACTTTCTTCTTTAATTTCCTTTATGTTGAAGAATGAGTCGAGAGTAGCACTAACAAGGATTCTGCGACTATCATAAAAATTTGTCACTGCATCTCATGCTTGATGAAAGTTGCCTTCACCTGATGAAGCTGTTTTGAAAAGTTGAGCAGCCGTGCCTTTAAGACAACATTTCAGATAGTGAAGTTTTTCAGAATCAGAAATTAACTGATTTGCCACAACGATTGAGGAGAATAGGTCCTTAAAATTGAGCCACTCATCATATTCTCCATTAAAATTTGGTAAATTTATGCGTGGTAATCTTGGATCCTGATAGCTACGCGTTAGTGGTTGGGATAGTGCCGGCGATGAAACGTGTTGATTATCAAATGGTGGTGAAGTAATTGTTGTCCGACCAAAATGTTAGATAAGCAGCCGTTTGTGTACCTGTTTGGGCAAGGTTCTACGATCGTAGATATGACTACGATGCGTCAAGCTAAGATGGCTGCTGGTTTAAGTGCCGCTTCTTGAAACTGAAATTAAAGGGATGAAGAACCAGTGGACATTATGGCATCATAAGTCAAAAAAGTTCGCATAACATAACTAAAAGATTCATCTGTGACATTCACGAAACTTTCTATAGAACTTGTGAATGTCACGGAACCCTTCAAAAAACCTCACTTGTGAACGTCACGAATCTTTGTGATAGCGTTACAAGTGACGTCACGAAACTTTCCACTATTGTGCTTGTGATCGTTACGAAACTTTCTAGGTATTTATTGTAAAATAAATACTATGTAACGATCACAGAAACTTTCCTTGTTGTTGTGCTCATCACGAAACTTTCTAGGTAGTTATCGTGATATAACTACTTTGTGACAAACACAGACAACTTTTATGAAGCTTTTATTTTTGTGATCCTCACGAAACTTTCTTGGTATTTATTGTTAAATAAATACGATGTGACGATCACAAACACTTGCTTTAAAGAAATTGGTTTCAGTTGAAACCAATACTCACATGTTGAATGAAAAGTAAAACTCGAACAGCAACTAATTTAAGATTTTTTTTTCACAAACAAATGACGCGACTTGAATGAATATCAGGACGAGACTGACTCAATGAAACAATTTTTCCATGAGGTGAAACTCAGGCCTGCCTACTGAGTCCATGGATTTGACCGCCTACCAAGTCCATGGATGATGAATCCTACCTTGTCTAAAGAAACCATCCAGCAGGCCAAGACACACCACACATGCATGAAGTCAAAAGTGGAAGGAAACAACCATTTTAATTTTAATTGTTTATTTAACAGGTACAGATCGCAATATAAAACTGACAGTACTAGACGAACTAAACTCCGACCACAAACCAGTGCTCTTCCTAATCGAATACACTTATATAAACGAAACCATCCGAACAAAACGAAAAACAAACTGGAAGAAATTCAAAGATTCTCTCCTCAACGAAAATCTCGAAAAGAATTCGAAACAGAAAACGATATAAACACCGCAATAAACAAAATAACCGAGAAAATCATAGAGACAAAAGACAAAAATACAATCACAATCCCAATCCAACAACACAATCCATACGATGTTCCACAGTCCATAAAGGAAATGATAAGGAAACGCAACAGACAAAGAAAACGAGCGAAACAAACGGGTGATCCAAGCATACGACGGCAAGTAAACAAACTCACAAATAAAATAAGGAGACTAATCCAGAATTACAACAACGAAAAATGGGAGAGTTTCCTCATCACTACAGAACCGGGTTCAAAAAATGTCTGGCGTTTATGCAAATATTTTAAAAACAAAAATAAACCCAACATGCCAACTATACACGGGGCAAATGGACTGCAGAACGAAGTGGAAGGCAAGGCGGAAGCTTTTGCAGATGCACTCGAACTGCAGTCTAGGGAAAACATAGACCCAGAATATGACACTAATTTCGAAGAAATAGTATTTAGAAAAACAAACACTATAATGAGAAGAAACTCTCCAGACCCAGAACCAATTGTGTTTCGTAAACCTGCAAGAAATTAAACAAATAATTAGCCATCTACAAAAAAGAAAATCACCTGGACACGACAACATAACCAACATGTGCATGTCTTTCCTTCCAGATAATATACTGAACTTATTCGCCAATACAATAAATTTGATCTTCCAATTCAGGAGATACCGACTGTGTGAGGAGATAAACGAGAGGAATATAATCCCAGAGGAGCATTTTGGCTTCAGGCCAACACACTCCACGGAACTCCAATTAGCAAAGGTGATCCAACACATAAGAAATGGTTTAAATAAACGGAAGTCGACTGGCCTGGTTATGTTCGACATTGAAAAGGCCTTCGATCAAGTCTGGCATGCAGGACTTATATTTAAGCTGCAGCAACTCCAAATCCCAATATCCCTTATCCAAATAATTGGATCCTTCTTACAGGGCAGAAGGTTTTGTGTCAAAATAGGCATACACTTATCTACAACACGAATTATCGAAGCAGGAGTTCCGCAAGGATCGACACTTTCGCCAATGCTATATAACCTATACAAGGCAGACATTCCAAAAACAACTAGCACAAAATTGTCGACACGTCAAGACTAGCAAATAACATCACAAGAAATCTTCAAAATTACATTAACAGGTTAGCGGAATATTTCATGAAGTGGAAGATTATATTAAACACGGACAAAACACAGGCCATATTCGTTACAAAGAAACGTAACCAAATACCCCAAAATCTGCAAGTCAACGATCAAATAATAAACTGGAAACCGACGGAAAAATACCCAGGACTCACTTTCGACAATAGACTTTCATAGTCTACACACATACGCGACAAACGAAGAATCTGCTCCACAACCCTAAACGCTAAATTTTCGACATCCCTAAATATATCGATATATCGAAATATCGATATTATTTGTTCGATATATCGATATTTTTAAGCGATATTTAATTTTCCGATATATCGATTAAAAATTCTTACTATCGAAAAGGTATGAAAAAACGATATTTTTTTCAGACCGACAAATACATTACTTTTACCTGAATACGGAAAAATTAATATTTATTTATATTTTGAGAAAAATAATATTTAACTTTTCAAAATATATGTGATTAACGTATGTTACGATAAATATACTATTTTTTGGAACGCGATCATTCTCTTCTAAATTGAACCGATATATCGATATATCGATATTATTTTTGCAAACGATAAATATCGATTTCGATATTTCCAAAAAATACCGATACGATATATATCGATATTTTTCTAATTTTCGACATCCCTACTAAACGCTCTCAAACCCATTTTTTGCAACAAAAAGCTAAATTTAAATAACAAACTCCTCATATACAAGCAGATTATCAGGCCAAGTCTTGCATATGGGAGTTTGGCATACTACAAAACATGCAAAACAAACAAAAAACAATTGCAAATATGCCAAAACAAAGCAATCAGACAAATACTCAAAATTCCGTGGCATGTTAGGAATAAAGATTTTTATAAAGACCTGAAATTAGAAACCATAGATAAATATATCAAAGATAAAGCTCTTAAGCTCTTTGACAAAATTGATGAACATCCTGCCATAACTCTAGGAATATTAAGACAACCACCCCAAACAAACCCGACTTACAACGACTTAAGAACTATACTGACAGACTAACCGAACAGTGAGAAAATGATTCTCACAACCATATATGCATAGGTAAAGCAATATATTTTTATGTTTAAATTGTATGTAAATAACTTATTTTTGCATCAATAATAAACAATGTTTTTACAACCTACATCAACTTTATTCAATTGTACGACCTCAGTTTAAATGTACATACTTAAAATAATCTAAATTTGATGGCATTTTTTCTAAATCATCTAAAAGTTCTTCAATGAGTTTTTTTTACAATCTCGTCAACTACAGGTGCTTGTACTTGTCTTTGTTCAGCGTCAAAATAGATTGACATATGTTTCTCTACATATAGTTCATGAACAATAGAAATGAGTTTCTATCTAAACTTTTTGTCCATTCCTTGGGCATCTCGTATTCGCTTAGAGGCAACATTCTGTAGACATTTAATTCTATCCAGAAGATTATAAAGGAGGTTTTCAAAAATAAATGATTGCCGAAAATCGAGATTGCTGACAGAATGATATTCGTTCATATATTTTTGGCAAATATCAATAATAGTAATTCCTTCATATATATTCGCTACATTTTCATCGAGAACGTAATCGGTAGAGTTAGTCCTATATTAATTTTATAATATCACATCTTTAATTGGATGGTCAATAAAAAACTATTACATGATTAAATTATTAAAAGGAATTTTAAAACGGCATTTGGCTATTTAAAGTGTTATAGTTTTATAGAAACAAATAGTTTATCAAACAAGTCAGTTTTGTATTTTATAAACGTCCTTTATTTCACAACATTCAATGATCAAAATAAAATGAATAGCCTGTTCTTGACAATTTGAGAACGGCGCATTTACAATATCTTTCTTGATTTTGACTGATTTTCACAGACACTTTCTTTTAAATTCGAACGCCAATTTCAACCTTGCTACAATGAACATGGTTAGCTTCTCTCTCACTCTAAGTTTTTGACAGTTCTAACTTTTGAGGTTGCCAGATAGAAAATAATTAATCACAACACTCCTCCTTAATTATATTACAACGCTGACTTCCAAACAATTTTCTAGACAATGGTTTTGTAAACATATCGGCAAGCTGGCTGGCACTTTCAACATGTTCAAGTGCAATCGTCTTGTTGACATGTTCTTGTATGAACCTTCTTGAAATTTCTATGTGTTTCTTTCCCTTCGTAGTTTGACCTTCATGTGCATTCAACATCATCTGAATTGCTGCCTGATTGTCGATCAGAAGTTTTACAGGTTCATCTTTCTTCAGAATTTCCATTTCGAGTCCAATTCTCTTGGTCCAACAGACTTCATCAATACAACAGACTACATCAAGCGCGATACTCTGCTTCAGCTGTAGACGTTTCGACTAGTCGTTGTTTCTGTGTATACCAAATAATTGGTCCTCCTCTCATGACAAGTACTCCGGTGGTTGAGTGTTTCGTCTCAGGACCTCCGCCGTAGTCAGAGTCTGAGTAAGCGACGAGTTCATCTCCTCCATCAAAGAAGATGCCAAGGTTTGGTGTTCTATTCAGGTACTGAAAAATTCTTCTCACCATTTTCCAATGACTCATCTTTGCCTTTCCATTGAGGCGACTAAGGTAAACAACAGCGAAGCAGATGTCAGGTCGAGAGATGGTGGCCAAGTAGAACAGACTTCCGATTGCTTCTCTGTACGGGATGATTGGTGATATAGGTTGATCGTTCTGCTTGTCTCCTTCGTCTGTCATCATTCCTTTCTCCATGAGAGTGGAGCTGGAATTGCACCTGTCTGACTTGAACCATTTGATGATCTTGTTTGTATACTTTGCTTGGCCGACAAAGATACCTTCTTTTCCGACTTGAATTTCCATTCCGAGATATGCAAACTTCTCTTGAGTCTTCTTATTGAAGGTGATTTCAAATTTCTTGTTTAAGATATCCAACATCCGATACATTTCAGCTTCATGACGACCTGCAATGAGTCCGTCATCCACGAATAAGGTCATCATAATCGACTTGTCTTTGTTGTAAAATAGACAAGGATCATCATCGCTGCTTACAAGTCCAATTTCCTTCTCAAAGAACATTGAAACTGTGTCGTGCCAATTTCTCGGTGCTTGTTTCAGTCCACAGAGACTTTTCTCAAGTTTGCAGACGTGGTTGGTGCCATCATTAAACCCTTCCGGTTGTCGCATGTAGATTACCTCCTGCAGCTTCCCATCCAAAAAAGCTGTCTTTACATCAAAAGTTACGAGCTTCATCTTCTCGGCGGCTGCATGACTTAACACCAAACGAATTGAGGCATAACGAGCGACTGGACTGAATGTTTCAGTGTAGTTGATTCCTTTTCCTGTTCAAAGCCCCTTGCTACCAAACGTGCTTTCAATCTTCCATCGGCCTTTTCACGCAATACCCATCTACAAGTCAAAGGTTTGACACCTTCAGGACATTTTATAAGTCTCCATGTTTTATTTTGCATCAGTGAATCAAACTCTTCCTGTATTACACGCTTCCATCCTTCATCCTTCAGAGTTTCAGACACAGGTATATCTTCTACTTCCCCTATCATGGCCACGTTGGCATTGCTGTTCTAGAATTAGAGAACGAAATCTTTCAGTCTTTCTGGCTTCAGTATTTTACAACGATCTCGCAGTCCTTCTCTTCTTTGATCTTGTGCATTCTTATCTTCCTGCCTAGGTGTTTCTTCATCTACTTCTTCAGTAATCTCGCCTTCGAAGTTCATTTCAGGCGAATCTTGTGTCATTTCAGTTTGATCCGTCTCTTCATTCACTTGTCTACTGTTTTGATCTGTCTCTGACGATTGAGTGTTTGCTGACTTCACTGGCTTTCCTCCTGACTAATACCCACCTTCCTAGACTCGATAACTAGAGGATTGTAGATCATATCCAACGAAGATTCCATTTCTTGACTTTCTGTCTAACTTCTTTCTAGTCTGGCTCGTGTTCAGGACCCAACAGTCACATCCGAAGATTCGCAGTTTGTTGATGTCAATGCGACGACCGTACCACAGATCAGCTGGACTTTTGCCGACGATTGTACTTGTCCCTGTCTGATTGATTGTAAACACGGCATAGTTTACAGCTTCTGCCCATAAGATATCTTTCAAGTTCCTCGCATGCATAGCTGACCTTGGAGATTCCACAATTGTTTTCATTTCTCTTTCGATTCTGCCATTTTGTTCTGGAGTGTGGACATTCGAGAATGTATGCCTAACTCCCAACTCCTCCAGAATTTTGCGAGTGGTGGAATTGTTAATTTCTTTGCCATGATCAGATTTCAAAACCTTCACATTTCTGCCAAACTGGTTCCAAACTTCGCTCAAATACAACCTTAACTTGTCTGCTGCTTGATCCTTGGACTTCAGATAATAGACGGTTCGAAAGTGCGAGTAGTCATCCTTGAACATCAGAAAATACTTCGCCCTCCAATTGACTCTTCGTTCATTTCTCCAAGATCTACATGAACTAAGTCCCATTGTTGGTCAGCTACTTTTTCATTTTCGGGGTGAGAGACTCGTTGTTGCTTTCCAAAAACACATCCATCACAGACTCGATTCCCCCAGTCGTTTATAAATTTGATGTTGTTTCTGTTCAGAATATCCTTGACATACTTCAGGTTTTGATGTGCAAGCCTCTCATTCCAGGTGACAATTGAAGTTGCAATCAGGCCGGTATTCTGAGTTGGTTGACGGAACATGACCTTGAACAGGTTTCCTTCACGTTGAGCTATTGACAAAATCCCTTGACTTTCCTTCGCCTTGATGAAAGACACATCCTTGTTGCACTCTTCAGTGTGACCTTGATCCATGATTTGACTGAGTGAAAGCAAGTTGAAATTCAAACCAGGTACATAAAGTACATCTTCAAGTGTAGCCAATTTCCATTCAACACCATTATAGTCTTCCAGTTCGATGTCTTCCACTGATGTGGCCTTGAGTTGACGAGAGTCTCCCATCGACACTGTGATTGGCTGCTCCAGTTCTCTCATGTTGACAAACCATCTTTTGTGCGAAGTCATATGTTCTGTGGCTCCACTGTCCTGGTACCAGTTTTCATTTGCTCCTCGTTTTTGATTATTCGTTTCGACACTTGACAATCCAATGGCGACATAAAGTTTTCCTGACCGACCTCCGTATCTCCTATCACTTTTGTCTGATCTCTCGTTGTCCGATCTGTCATCTTTTCTCTTCAGACAATCTCTGGCAAAGTGTCGTTTTTGACCGCAAACATGACAAGAATAGTTTTCTTTGCAGTAGGCTAAATACTTTGCACACGGTTTTCCTCTGCATTGCTTCTTCATATGCCCTTTCAGTCCACATTTGAAACAAGTGATTGCAGCGAACCCACTTGGTTTGTCTGACTTCTGGTTGTTGTGCTGTTTCATCTTCTTTCGTTGCTGCATCAACAAGGCATTGTTTGATGTTGACTCACTTGACCCTTCTTGTGCCTTGATTCTGTCTTCTTCAAGTCTCAGCTTTTCAATGAGGTTTGGTATGGTTCGCTGTTCGTTTCCCACTACGTTGTCCCAAGATGTGCGAAAATGGTACAGATGAGATGGCAGAATTGATAGCATACGAGTCATTGCCCATTGTTCATATTTGTTTCCATCCAGAGAGGTTAAATCCTCGGCGAGTTGTAGAATGTCGGTGCAATTTGCAACAGCTGATTTGGAGTTGTCAAAATTGTAGCCAAAAAATTTTCGTTGCAGACCTTCAATTTCATAGTCTGACTTTTTACCATACGAGTTTTGCAATTTTTCATACATTTCACGTGCCGTTTTACAACTCAAAATCTTTTTCGAAATAGCCTTATTAACATTTATGCCAATGACGGTTTGAGCCTCGATATCTTTTTCAACCTATTCAATTACATCTTTGTCATCATTTTTACCCGCAGGTTTTGGTTTCGCGTCAGTTACATAGTCATAGATTTTCTTTGATTTTAATGTTAAATCAATTTTAAATTGCCAAGCTTCAAAATCTACTTCACCGTCTTGATCTTCTGACAACATCTCAATATTTGACTTTGTTGATGACTCCATTTTGAATCAAATCAAAATTTTTACAACCTAACCTCAAAAGTTACTTTACAAAATTTTCACAATTGTTTTCGCAAGATTTTACAATATTTGTTTGTTTTTCGCAGTTTTCATTGACTCAATTTTACTTGCGCTTGACGTTTCGAGGTTATGTTGACAATGGTCACAACTTGGTGCTCCGATGACGACGACTTGGCTGAACGACTTTGCTGGCACTTACGGCGACTTGACTAGACTATTTTCCAGACTGACTTGACTTTTGGACCTTTTGTTTGAGAATTTGGCGTGTCTGACTTTTGGGCATGATCTGGGCCCAAACAAGTCAGTTTTGTACTTTATAAACGTCCTTTATTTCACAATATTTCTTGACAATTTGAGAATGGCGCAGTTACAATATCTTTCTTGATTTTGACTGATTTTCACTGACACTTTCTTTTACAATTCGAACGCCAATTTCAACCTTTCTGCAATGAACATGCTTAGTTTGGGTAGAGTACACTCTTGCGGATTTTTTATTAGTGACTTTTTAAAAAAAAAAAAAAAAACAGCTACACAGGTACTTTAGGTCCTGTAGATTGTATCTAGGTGAGGAAAAGTTGAAATTTTTAACTATTTATACGAAATATCTAACTTACAAAAATGCGGGATAGGGAGTGAATAGGGGTGCTGGGCGGGGTAATAATTCACCAAGATTCACAATAATTCACCTTTTCACTAAAAAAAAATTAAGAAATATTAAAAACAAACCATTAATTTAACAATTTAAAAATTTTAGATTTTATACATTTCAAAACACACTGACGTTTGTTTAGTTCAAGAAAAAGTAGGGTTTTCCAAAACCAAAATTTATTTAAAAAGTTTGATTCAAGTATAACAGTTTCATACAAGTATAACAGTTTCTTCGAAAAGTTACTACATGACGGTGGTTCTCAATTGAATCACATTTGAGTAATTTTCAAAGTTCCAGCGAATCTTTTGTAAAAGGCAGATGGTATGATTTGTATTTGAATATTACGTGAATTTCAAATTTCTCCGTATCTTTTGTAAAAGGCAGATGGATATGATTTGACTCAAAGTTTCATTCAAGCATAGTAGTTTCGTGCAAATATAACAGTGTCTTCGAAAAGTTACTACATTACAGTGAAGCACATTTTAGTAATTTTCAAAGTTCCAACGAATCTTTTGCCTTAGTACTAGAAACAAGGCTAGGCTTAGAAACTAAATAAAACTAGGTGGCGTTCGCGAAGTCGCACACAAAATTGAGCTGAGCGGTCGATATATAGACACTCTGCTTCATAGTCATCTTTGGTAATGTAATAATTGGTAGCAATTGGTTCAAGTCGATACCATGTGTGTTGACTTGGTTTTAATGTAAAAAATATGTGTATTACAATTCTAGCCCTAAACACTGATTTATTTGGCCATTTCTTGTATGTTGTTCTATCTCATTACCTTCAGTGAGAGAAACTCAAGAGATAAGGGGTGGGCCATATAAGATTTTGAATTTGAATCGGATATAAAAAAAACTAATGAATGTTTGTCCAAAACTATAACTTTATTAGAAAGATTGAACATTTCCATGTACGAATGAAACACAATCATTTGAATGACTGCCACGGCTGGCTTTACAGTCTCCATCCGATCAACTAAATTTTTCAATGCATTTTCGATTGTTTGGGCTTCAGTCTCATGAATGGCAACTTTAATTTCGTGTTTCATGGACTCAATCGTCGCTGGATGATAAGCGTAACATATATCCTTAATGGATTCCTACAAAAAATAGTCTAATGAGTTCAAATCACAGCTCTGAGCCGCCCAATTCGGATCAGAATTTCGCTTTATTATTCGATGTTCAAAAGCGGTGCGCAAAAGATCGATTGTATCGTTGGCTGTGTCGCAGCTCCGTCCTGTTGAAAGCAAATTCCGTCCATGTAACACTCTTCAATTTGTGGAAACAAAAATCCATTTACCATGGCTCTGTAACGCTCGCCATTGATCCTGAGGGGGGCACTGAGGGCGGCAATTTCGCTAATTGAAATAGCCCCCACGGTAGAAATGAGCTTCATCGGAAAAGATAATTTTACGGTAAAATATTCATCTTCGACCAAACGATCTTCAGCTCATCCGATGCGATAGGCGAACATAAAACGCATCAGATGGTCATGAGGCTTCAATTCTTGGACTCTTGTTTGTAGCCAAAATTCTCCTCAGACAAGTGCGAGAAATGTTCAGTTCCTGAGAACGATGACCAATTGATGTTGATGGATGTTCATGCACATTGTGCGCAACCGCAGCAATGTTTTCGGGTGTGCGCACTGGACGAAAACGGGAACGGGTTGTTTTGTCCAATAATGAACCGATTTCACGAACTCGCTTCACTGATTGATCAACTGATTGGAATGCAAATTTTTTCCGTAAATTTTCTTATGGTTTCCGTAGAAAATTCACCAGTGTTGAAGTAAGTTTTCAATATTTCCCAATTTTGTTCAAGCGTAAAGCGTCACATTTCGTAAATGTCAAACATAATACAAATTTTCTGTTAGCTCATGAAAGACATTATGCCTATCAAACTCAAAATATACAGCAGTTCAAATTCCAAATATTAGATGTCCCTCCCTGTATTTTCTATCTTAGTTCTAATCCTATAGTGAGCCCTATTTAATTATAGTTTATAAATTATTACTTCCTCTACACTATTGAATTACTCAGCTTCTATAATTTATGTTAAATAATTTTGACAAAATGTAATAAATGTTATTCATTGTTCTGAAAAATGGTAAACTTTGAAATTACTTGATTCCTATTATTCTAGTTAACATTTTCTAATAACTCATGACTTTTTGTTATTTTGGGATTTCTAGTATTATGTTTTTTATATTATATACGAATATATGTATTTATTTATTATGATTACGAGTATGTATATTGAAGTTATGAAACAATTTCCAGTAATTCATTCAATCATCTTTACTATCAGATTTCATTGATATATAAAATTAAGAGCTAGAATCGTATTTTTGGAAATGGACACATTTTTAAAAACTCACAGTAGAGGAAAATAATTTATGACCAAAATGCAGGAAATGTCAATATAATTAGGGTTGGTCATACATATAAACCCCGTAGGACACTTCGTTTGGCCACTTCGGGCAAAAAACCGTTTAAAATTCAAAATTTATCAAAAGGAGGTAGGAAATCTCAAAATAATGGGAGTCGGTCATACATATGATCCCCTAAGATGCTTTGGCTAGCCGCTACGAACAAAAAACGTTAAAAATTCAGAATCTGAATTTTATCACTTTAACAATCTTTTGAATGCACATCTTTAAACTTAATTAATAGAAAAATAAGGGTAGAAAATGTAATGGGGTCGGTCGGTCATACATACGAACACCCTAGGATGCTTCGTTTAGCCGCTACGGGCAAAAAATCGTTGAAAATTCAAAATCTGAATTTTATCGATTTTCCGATCTTTTCTATGCACACCTTTAAAAACTCAATTTAGAGAAAAATGATGTATTGAAAAAAGGTACAAAATGTCAAAATAATGGGGTCTGTCATACATATAAAACCCCTCACATGCTTTGTTTAGCCGCTACGGGCAAAAAACTGTTAAAAATTCAAAATCTGAGTTTTATCAGTTTTCCCATCTTTTGTATGTATATCTTTAAAAACTGAATTTAGAGAAAAACTATTAATGAAAAAAATATAGAAAATGACAAAATAATGGGGGTCGGTCATACATACGAACACCCTAGGACGCTGCGTTTAGCCTCTACGGGCAAAAAACCGTTAAAAATTCAAAATTTTATCGGAAAAGTACTCTAAAAACCTGAAGAAAATTGTCCAATTTCTGATTCCTGGAATCTTTCTTGTCTCATGATTCAAAATTCATAAATTAAAATACTATTTTCCAATAACCTGTAAAAATCCACATGCTACGGGTTGAGTAAACCAAAATAAATTTTCTCTTCAAAGTTTTCGATTCCCCGCAGCGAATTGGCGAAAGCTCCTGAAACAATCAGGTGCCTGTGCTAAGATCTTTATGTAAAAGCTTATTCTGGTTCGAACGCGCGAAAACTAAATACCTAAGATCAATACCATAGCTTCATTTATACAAGAAAACTAACGTTTATTGTTACAAAGACAGCGATTTCTTGTCAAAATTGTATTTCGTTTGCCGTATATTTTGGAATTCTTGGAAAAAACGCAGTGATCGTGCTTAATACATAAAATCAAAATTTAGATTTCCATGACACAAACCTTTGTACTAATTTTGGTTCGTTCATCCGAAAAATTGTTAACTAAGAAGCCTACCCCTAGTGATTTTTTTTCGCGAATTTAGTAACAAAAAATAGATGTTAGCACTCACCGTCGAAAATACTATTAGTATGTAAAATTTCAGATCGATTGATCAAACGGCCTAGGAGGAGTTTGGTTACAAAGGTTTCATATTTCGTCGACGCAAAAGAGCTTCGCTCGCTCAGCTCAATAACTAATAAAAAGAAAAGAAAAAATACGTATAAAATAGATCAAGAGTTGAGCAGAAAATATCAGGCCTGGCAGGTCCACAGTCAGTCCGGCTATCGTTGAGAGCAGGCGAGGGAGAATCCAATGTATGTTGATTGTTGGTTCAGGTTGGTTCAGGTTTATTGAAATCGACTCGGCAGATTCCGAGTGTAGCCGCGACAAACATTTGAAAAAATTTGCCTTCCAATCAGTTGATCAATCAGTGAAGCGAGTTTGTGAAACCGGTTCGTTATTGGACAAAACAACCCGTTCCCGTTTTCGTCCAGTGCGCACACCCGAAAACATTGCTACGGTTTCGCACAGTGTGCATGAACATCCATCAACATCAATCCGTCATTGTTCTCAGGAACTGAAAATTTCTCGCACTTGTCTGATGAGAATTTTGGCTACAAATAAGAGTGCGAGAAATGAAGCCTCATGACCATCGGATGCGTTTTATGTTCGCCTGTCGCATCGGATGGGCTGCAGATCGTTTGGTCGAAGATGATCATTTTTACCGTAAAATTATCTTTTCGGATGAAGCTCATTTCCACCGTGGAGGCTATTTCAATAAGCGAGATTGCCGCCCTCAGGGTCAATGGCGAGCGTTACAGAGCCATGTTAAATGGATTTAAGTTTCCACAAATTGAATAGTCTTACATGGACGGAATTTGGTTCCAACAGGACGGGGCTGCGACACAGCCAACGATACAACCGATCTTTTGCGCACCGCTTTTGAACATCGAATAATAAAGCGAAATTCTGAATTCTGATTCTATTAAGGATATATGTTACGCTTATCATTCAGAGCTGATTGAGTCCTTGAAACACGAAATTGAAGTTGCCATTCATGAGATTGAAGCCCAAGCAATCGAAATGTACTGAAAAATTGGATTGATCCGATGGGGTACTGTAAGGCCAGCCTTGGCAGTCATTTGAATGATGTTGTGTTTCACTCGTAAATGGAAATGTTCAGTCTTTCTAACAAAGTTATTATTTTGGACAAATATTCATTAGTTTTTTTTATATCCGATTCGAGTTTCTCTCACTGAAGGTAATGAAAAGAACAAACAAGAAATGGCCAATAAATCAGTGTTTAGGGCTAGAATTGTATTACACATATTTTTTACATTAAAATCAAGTCAACACACATGGTATCGACTTGAACCAATTGCTACCAATTATTACATTACCACAGATGACTGTGAAGCAGAGTGTCTACATATCGACCGCTCAGCTCAATTTTGTTTTTTTTAAAACCCCTTCCTCTCCTTTGAGCAAAGTTCCTTACTTGTTGGACATCCATGACTCCCACATCTCCCATCCCTCTGAAGGACTCTCTTCCCAGTATGAGCCGCCGACTTTCGGCTAATGCTGGGCAGGAGCATAAAAGGTGTTTCACTGTCTCTTCTTCCTCGTCGCAGTCCTTACAGATACTGTCGACTGCGACTCCCCACCTTTGGAGGTTTTTTCCGACCGGACAGTGTCCTGTAATGACCATTGTGATGGTCCGCACCGAGATTTTCGTTGCTTTTAACAAGCCCGCCGTTCTTGCCTCTTCAATTGTGGGCCACAGTTGCCTTGAGTTGAAGCAGTCATCTCTGTTGCTCCATCCCTTGCTGTGTTGTTCCCGAATTATCCTGTTTATGGTCTCTTTCAACAATCTCATCTGTGGCTTTGTGGAGTTAGCTTTTTCAGCACTGTGAATTTCGATTCCGATCCTTGCCAGTTTATCCGCCCGTATGTTCCTTCCCACATAGCTGTGTGCGGGTGCCCAACAGAGGCTGACTTTGTCTCGGATCCAGGACAGTGCTTCCCGGCAACTCATCACTGCCTTCGACTTGATTGTCTTAGATTGAAGTGATCTAAGAGCCGCTTGACTGTCGCAGTAGATTGTGACTTTCCGAATTTCTTCGCTAGTCTGCTGTGTTAGTCTTGCTGCTCTCTCTATTGCGTTGATTTCCGCTTGCAGTATACTACAGTCTTTGTTAAGTCTATGTGACTCTTCAACTTGTAGTACCTCCGAGTATAGGCCGACCGAGTTATTGATCTCTAACTCTTCCCGAAACCATTGCCTTGCCACCATGAAGTCCGTGTGCTGTCGTAGCACTCCGGCTTCCACGGTGCCTCCCATTTTCAACATCTCTTCCAGTATACTAGCATGACCCTGGTCTGTGTGCCTCCATTGTTTTGTTTTCCTAAACCTGAGGGCTGCTTTGGCTGCCAGACCCTTTGTAAAGAGGTCTAACTGTTGCAAGCTTAACATCGCCTCTAGCGCCGCTTGAGGTGTGTTCTTCATAGCTCCCGTTATGCTTATCGCTGCTAGTCTCTGTACCATTCCCAGCATCTGTTTATTGATCTCCTTGTCCATGGCTTTCCACCACACAAGGGCTCCATACACGATAATGGGTCTGACGATCATTGTGTAGATCCACTGTATGATCCGTGGGTGTAGACCCCATTTCCTACCAAACATCTTCATGTGCAGAGAGTGTTTATCCCTTTTTTCATCCTTTCCTCCACATTTCTCCTCCAAGTGAGTTTAGAAACCAGGATGACTCCTAAGTACTTTGCCTCTATCGAAAGATCTAATACTTGTCCTTTCACCTTTGGTAGTCTGACCTGCGGTGTCTTATATCTTCTGGTGAAGAGAACAAGCTTCATTTTTTCAGGATTTATCCCTAGCCCGTTCTCCTCTGTCCATTTATTTGTCTCCCTTAAGGCTGCACCCATGGTGTCGCATATCGTTTGTAGGTCTTTGCCAGTTGTCAGTATGACAACGTCATCTGCGTAGGCGGTGACCCCTATCTACTCCTGAGGTCTCTTAAGATCGAGTTAATTACGATCAACCACAAAAGTGGGGACATTACCCCTCCTTGTGGCGTGCCTCTGGTCGCCCTTCTTCTGATCATGCTAGCCCCCACTTCTGTACTGATAATTCTGCTGTTTAGCATACTTATTATCCAGTGCGTTATGGTGGCCTCCACGCTCAACTTCTCTACAAAGCCTTCTAGTAGCGTCCGTCTGTTGCTTGAGCACTTTGTTCCACCACTTATTGGTTTCCCTTCGAGCTCTGCTTATGGGGAAAGTTTTCTGAAAGGCTTTTAACAAGATCTCGCAAAGTTGTTTTACGGACTTTTCCAGATCCGCCACCGTCTGGAGGTAGGTACCAAAACACTGTGTGCTCTTTGTTGTCATAGCCTTCTCCACTTTGGTGGAAAATCTTTTCCAGTCCGTGTTCCCTGGATTCCTGTAGGGTTTTCCTACCTGAACCTTCCGATTAATGTCGAAAAGAATTCTCCCGTGATCCGAAAAGGAGTGCTCGTGAGAAACTCTCCAGTTTCCTACGTTTAAATTAATTGTGTTTATGGCCAATGTAAGGTCTATTACCTCCTCCCTAATTTTGTTAGTAAAAGTGGGTGTGTCGCCCCGATTACAAATTGTTAGGTTGGTAGTAATTATAAACTCTAAAATTGAATCACTTCTTCTGTTGATGTCACTGCTCCATTGTGATGACCATTCGCGTCGCAACCCATCACCATTTGCCATCCTCTAGTTTCGGCCTCCTGTACAAGGGCTCGAACCGCTGCGGATAGGGGGTCTCCTTCCTCGTATGGCATGTACGTTGAGGCCAGGCGCAGGTTTGTTTTGCCCCTCTCCACTAGTACTGCCACCACCAATTCGTTCGTGCTGTGCTGTGAAGGTAAAGTGAGATTAAGTGATCTATTTGCTACTATACACGTCCTCTTTTTACCCGTTTTGCTTGAATGCAGTAGACTATAACTTTTTGACCCAAGTCCTCGGATTTTGTCTCCTGAGAGCCATGGTTCCTGGACTAAGGCCAAGTCTACTCCATTCTCCTCCATGTATAGCATCAAATCCTCGGTGGCTGACTCACAGTGGTGCAAATTACTTTGTAACGGCTTTTTCGACATTTTCTCCTCCTCCTCGTTGGATCGGTCCCTTTTAGCTTTCTTCTGGGAAGCTAGCTGAGGGGCCTTTCCTGAGGAAAAGGAGGAAACAGCGTTCGTTCTTATCGTTCGCTCCCCCTTCGGACCTTGACGGTACTGGAATCTCTTCATCGATTGTCAACAATTTCTGCGCAGCAGTGCAACTCTTTTCGAAATCAGCGACAATCCTCCTGCTCCTCACTGTTTTAACGCTCTTACAAGCGTTAGGAAACGGGGAGTGCTTTTAAGAGAAGTTCACCCGCACCATATCCTTCTTATCTTCCAAGGAAACTATATTTATTTTTTTTTTATTTAAAAATCACATAATAATTATCCTTAAATTTCCACTTACAATTTTTTTCTTTTCTTCAATTGAGAAATTTAAACTTATTTTTCTCTGTAGGATTTTTAATATTTTTATTGTCATAAATTTTACACATTGAATTTTATTGATTAGTAACCATTTAAACAAAATTTTGCTGTAGGAGTTCTTAGTTTTTATTGATTAAACATTTGTACTTATGTTTCTGTTTGGGTTTCTGGACATTTTTATGGTTTGAAATTTACACTTTGAATTTTTCTTGAATTCTACTAGTTGAAATTTTAACTTTACTTCCTCTGTAGGTCTCTTAACGTTGTTCTTTTGGTTCTATAATTTTCACTTTTAAACATAATTTTTCTTCCGAAACTTCGATTTTTACAAGCTTTTTATGATTTCTGAAATTTACACTTTGAATTTTACTTGAATTCTACTAGTTGAAATTTTAACTTTATTTCCTCTGCATGTTTCTTCACGTTTTTCTTTTGGTTCTATAATTTTCATTTTTCACTTAATTTTTCTTCCTAAATTTCGATTTTCATAAGCTTTTTATGATTTCTGAAATTTACGCTTTGAATTTTACTTGAATTCTACTAGTTGAAATTTTAACTTTATTTCCTCTGTATGTTTCTTAACGTTTTTCTTTTGGTTCTATAATTTTCACTTTTTAACGTAATTTTTCTTCCTAAATTCTGATTTTTCTTATGCGTCGACGAAATATGAAACCTTTGTAACCAAACTCCTCCTAGACCGTTTGATCAATCGATCTGAAATTTTACATACTAATAGTATTTTCGACGGTGAGTGCTAACATCTATTTTTTGTTACTAAATTCGCGAAAAAAAATCACTAGGGGTAGGCTTCTTAGTTAACAATTTTTCGGATGAACGAACCAAAATTAGTACAAAGGTTTGTGTCATGGAAATATAAATTTTGATTTTATGTATTAAGCACGACCACTGCGTTTTTTCCAAGAATTCCAAAATATACGGCAAACGAAATACAATTTTGACAAGAAATCGCTGTCTTTGTAACAATAAACGTTAGTTTTCTTGTATAAATGAAGCTATGGTATTGATCTTAGGTATTTAGTTTTCGCGCGTTCGAACCAGAATAAGCTTTTACATAAAAATCTTAGCACAGGCACCTGATTGTTTCAGGAGCTTTCGCCAATTCGCTGCGGGGAATCGAAAACTTTGAAGAGAAAATTTATTTTGGTTTACTCAACCCGTAGCATGTGGATTTTTACAGGTTATTGGAAAATAGTATTTTAATTTATGAATTTTGAATCATGAGACAAGAAAGATTCCAGGAATCAGAAATTGGACAATTTTCTTCAGGTTTTTAGAGTACTTTTCCGATAAAATTTTGAATTTTTAACGGGTTTTTGCCCGTAGAGGCTAAACGCAGCGTCCTAGGGTGTTCGTATGTATGACCGACCCCCATTATTTTGTCATTTTCTATATTTTTTTTATTAATAGTTTTTCTCTAAATTCAGTTTTTAAAGATATACATACAAAAGATGGGAAAACTGATAAAACTCAGATTTTGAATTTTTAACAGTTTTTTGCCCGTAGCGGCTAAGCAAAGCATGTGAGGGGTTTTATATGTATGACAGACCCCCATTATTTTGACATTTTGTACCTTTTTTCAATACATCATTTTTCTCTAAATTGAGTTTTTAAAGGTGTGCATAGAAAAGATCGGAAAATCGATAAAATTCAGATTTTGAATTTTCAACGATTTTTTGCCCGTAGCGGCTAAACGAAGCATCCTAGGGTGTTCGTATGTACGACCGACCGACCTTATTACATTTTCTACCCTTATTTATCTATTAATTAAGTTTAAAGATGTGCATTCAAAAGATTGTTAAAGTGATAAAATTCAGATTCTGAATTTTTAATGTTTTTTGTTCGTAGCGGCTAGCCAAAGCATCTTAGGGAGATCATATGTATGACCGACTCCCATTATTTTGAGATTTCCTACCTCCTTTTGATAAATTTTGAATTTTCAACGGTTTTTTGCCCGAAGTGGCCAAACGAAGTGTCCTACGGGGTTTATATGTATGACCAACCCTAATTATATTGACATTTCCTGCATTTTGGTCATAAATTATTTTCCTCTACTGTGAGTTTTTAAAAATGTGTCCATATCCAAAAATACGATTCTAGCTCATAATTTTATATATCAATGAAATCTGATAGTAAACATGATTAAATGAATTACTGGAAATTGTTTCATAACTTCAATATACATACTCGTAATCATAATAAATAAATACATATATTCATATATAATATAAAAAACATAATACTAGAAATCCCAAAATAACAAAAAGTCATGAGTTATTAGAAAATGTTAACTAGAATAATAGGAATCAAGTAATTTCAAAGTTGTAATGTTAGTTAAAGTTACATTTATTACATTTTGTCAAAATTATTTAACATAAATAATAGAAGCTGAGTAATTAAATAGTGTAGAGGAAGTAATAATTTATAAACTATAATTAAATAGGGCTCACTATAGGATTAGAACTAAGATAGAAAATACAGGGAGGGACATCTAATATTTGGAATTTTAACTGCTGTATATTTTGAGTTTGATAGGCATAATGTCTTTCATGAGCTAGCAGAAAATTTGTCTTATGTTTGACATTTACGAAATGGGACGCTTTACGCTTGAACAAAATTGGGAAATATTGAAAACTTACTTCAACACTGGTGAATTTTCTACGGAAACCATAAGAAAATTTACGGAAAAAATTTGCATTCCAATCAGTTGATCAATCAGTGAAGCGAGTTCGTGAAACCGGTTCATTATTGGACAAAACAACCCGTTCCCGTTTTCGTCCAGTGCGCACACCCGAAAACATTGCTGCGGTTGCGCACAATGTGCATGAACATCCATCAACATCAATTGGTCATCGTTCTCAGGAACTGAAAATTTCTCGCACTTGTCTGAGGAGAATTTTGGCTACAAACAAGAGTCCAAGAATTGAAGCCTCATGACCATCCGATGCGATTTATGTTCGCCTATTGCATCGGATGAGCTGAAGATCCTTTGGTCGAAGATGAACATTTTTACCGAAAAATTATCTTTTCCGATGAAGCTCATTTCCACCGTGGAGGCTACTTCAATAAGCGAAATTGCCGCCCTTAGGATCAATGGCGAGCGTTGCAGAGCCGTGTTAAATGGATTTTTGTTTCCACAAATTGAAGAGTGTTACATGGATGGAATTTGCTTTCAACAGGACGGAGCTGCGACCCAGCCAACGATAAAATCGATCTTTTGCGGACCGCTTTTGAACACCGAATAATAAAGCGAAATTCTGATCGGCCGTGTGCTATACGTGAATACGTTTATGT